>CAWUFW010002539.1:1200000-1800000 GCA_963921515.1 Calotriton arnoldi
CTGTAGAAACACAGTTACTGGCTGACCTCTCAGCCTGGCTAACTTCTGAATGGGACTACTAAAATGGGTACTTCAAGGTATCAAATTTATCGTGGCATTAAACCTGACTTGATGCCCAAGTCGAATTTAATCTCACTTTAAAGGAAAGGCAACTTTTAGAAAGTTGCCTCTCTGTTGACCAGTTTGCCCAGTGGCCTTGCACAGCTGCTAGCCACCAGACAGCCTTCTGCCCTCCTGGGGAGTCGTTCCGACTCCCAAGGTCAGGAGCAATAGAAGTCTGCTACAGGGAGAGGTCTTACCTCACTCTTGGAGGAAGCAACTCAGGGTGTTGGCCCAAAAGGCGAAGCCGCTTTGCTGGGCAAATGGCAATCACAATCTTGAAGGGTTGTGATGGAGCGAGGTAAATAAAAAATTTTGGAACCCCCTAGTATTCATGCTAATAAATTAATGTTACTAATTGTTTGATCGATTAATCAATATTTTACATTTTATTTGGTAAACATTTACATAAGTAGTAACCGCAGTTTATGTGCAAAGATAACCTATTTACAATTGTAAAAGTGAAATAAAACTAATATAGTAGTTTGCGTACTAAATAGAGTAAATTTGCATGATTTGTGCTATGTAGCAAATTGTATTGTGGCAAAAGAATGCGGATGGTAAGTAAACATGGCTTTAAATGTCGCTTTTGCTAGGTAACACCTAATTGGGGTACTTAGAATGACGGGTGGGAAACAGAAAGGCTTATTTTCTCTATTTTAATTATGATTGTGTTTATTTTCATGATAGTTCGTTCGGGCCTGTTAGGCCGTGCTGTAAAAATGGCTGCCGAGGCAGATGGGCTCAATGCGCAGGCGTAACGATGGCTTCTAAACGGAAGAAAGCCGCAGAAACATATCACGTGGGTACAAGTCGAGCCCAGAGTGAGAAGTGTCAAGGTCGGGCTGACCTGACACGAGGTGAATGCCAAGAAAGACTCAGTATGAATCTGTGAGAACAGTGGATGAGCATCAGTGAATTAACAATGGACTGTTTAAAATGAGTAACGAAAAGAAAGAAACATTGGATGAACTGTCAATCAGACTGCTATTACCCAAAGGTCGTGTGAAAGGACAAAATCAAACAATTTCAGAACCGGTTTGAACAAGGAGGACAATGAGGTGATTCTTGCCACCCCTCCAATGGACCAATTAGCGTGATTCTCGCCCCCAAAGATTGCAACTTTATGTTTAGTAAGCTAGTAGTAGGGTATAAGAGGACCTACTCTTAAGTAGGAGGCGTTATTCATTCATGCATAATTTTTGAGCACTGAACGTTGATGCTGGAGAACTGCTGCTATTTTCTATAGGCCATTTTCTTGATAGAATTATTCATTTTTAGCTTAAACTTGACTGGGAAAGGAACGAGACCGATGCGGGAAACCTGTATAGGAGGTCCGTCGAGGAGGCCTGTTTAGCGGGACAGACAGTCAGTTTTGGGAGTTCCATGCTGTGATCTACAATTTATCTGCTTTGGTGAACTTTTATTCTTCATCTAAAAAGGGTATGCATAAAATTCTTTCTAAAAAGCTTATTTCTTATAATGATGTTGAAATGTATTAAAACGATTAATAAAATTGAATCCTATTCATGCATTTAAAGAAAATAGATAAAACTTTATTATAATTAAAACTACGAGTCTGTGGTTCTTTAGCTCAATAATAAGTGTAAATGTTTTAATAGGTTTAAATGTGATTGAGCTGGTCTTAATCACCATCAACTTATTCTACTAGTTGGTCCATCGACCAAAGAGCGGAATACCTTGATGTCTTAGAACTGATAGGATTAAAACTGATTATGTATGATGTTTAAGAAAATATCCTGTTTAATTTTAATAAGGTATTCCGTTCCTCCAGCATGTTTAATCCTTCCCCTTGGTGAAGTGGACGTGACCCAGGGAATATTTGAGTGAGTGAATGTTTATGCGGTGTTATGGGCCCCACCGTCATATGGTATAGTTGTTAAAGAGTGATTTTACCTGGATGATAAATCCAAAGGAGAAGAATTTATATTAGCCGCGCTGGATCAGTTGCCCCTTTGTTCAGGTAGACAGGCTGGCGGTGGGAACAGAGAGGGGAGACCAGTGCCCAAACCAGATTTCTCATGGGCGTGTAGCCCCCAGGTAGCCACACCTCTAGAGTGGGCTACTAAGCTCCTAACATCCAAGGATGGGTTGAGCCATCTTAGGAGTGGGCAGAATCGTGCACTCAGGGATTGCTAGATGCCACACATAGCCGGAAGTCATCATAGGGCGGGAGGGAGTCTGGTAGCCTACTGGCTAGTGACCACATCATCCCCTCAGGGCACTTTCTGGGCATAAATATGTCACCAAAGAGGGTTATCAGCCTTCACCAGAGGATATCATTGGACCCGCTGTGTCCGAGATCAGTAGCCCAGCCACAGCTGGCCTTTTACTGGCTCAAACAGGACTTTGAGAGACACCAATCCTTTGGCCAAAGTTGCCCCACCTTACCTGTGGAATGTGCAATAACCGCAAGGACACCGCACAGCACCCATAGCATCTTTCAGCATCCTGCATCCCCAGTATCAGGACCACTGCATTGAAGTCTATGGCAGTCTTGATGTACAGTGTGGAACTGGACTTGAGACTGCTTTGGTGACCACGTAACTGTCCAAATACTCCTTAGTGGCCCCCTGACCTTTGGTTGCTCCACTCGGGCTGCAGTAGCTGAATGCAACTCTTTCAAACTTTTCAAAAGTTTCTAAACTTTACAGCTGCCAATGCGTGTTTGCGCTTTGGATGAAAAAGCTGAGATTTCCATTTTACTTAAAAAATCTATATCTCTGGAACCCTCCAGTGGATTTTGTTCATATTGGTGTCTAAAAATTCGTAAAACTATAAACTATTTTTATAAATTGGTGTCAGATTTCTTTAGTGGTGTGTGGCTTTCTTATTTTGTTGTTTGATGCTTCTAAATGCTTTAAACAAGTTCCTTTGTTTAAGCCTTGCTGCACAAAGCCACAGCTACCCAGGGTTGAGCTAAAGGTTTTACAAACGAACCTGGCTGGACCTAAGACAGTTTTGCAAGTGTGTTACACGGTAAGGTCGCACAACCATACCATATAATACACCACAATCCTCACTACTATAATATGCTAATGTATCAACTTCAATGAGTTGTGTATGAATACTTTTGCTGATTGGTGGGTGGGATCAGAGTGGTGTACCAAAATCTATAATGGGATGTAAGTGGTGATAGTGAGTGCTGTTATGTGCAGCATCCTTGGGCTGTGTTTTGATGTATGTTCATTTTTTCTGCACCGGCAAGGACTGCAATATGCCTATGACAAGGGTGGAATAAATTGACAAACAAATAAAATAACCCTTTTCCTTTGGGGTTTGGTGGGGGTGGGAGGGGTAAGGAATTTACAGAAATATTAGTATCCATCGGGAAAAACTGAAGTAACAGATTCCAACGATGGACACTCTTTTTCCAATTCTTTATGCGAACCACTCCCAAAGCAGTAGACAAAGGAGGCTTATTATTAACGCCAGGAATACACAAGAAAGCTATGAAGCACAGCCTTCAAGAATTGCAAAGCCTCCTTCAAGCAAATATCCAAATATTTGTATTCATGCAAACCGACAGGATGAATTGCTGAAAGACCTACTGCACAGTCAACAGCCCACCACACAAATCTATAGATTCTTTACAGAGGAAGTGGGGATCCATACCAACTGCCTTGTTGATATAAATCTTTTTGGAAGTAATATCCATCAGCACATGAACTTACTTCTCCTGCCTCGTCTGGAGAAAGCTGTGGTAGCCAACTTCAAGACTCAAGTACAACAGATTTACGTGGATTGTGGATTCATGAAGAGGCAATTTACCATTTGTTAAGAAAAGCTCCCCAGCCCAACAGGGAGGCATGTAACTTGAGATCTGATAACACTGCTGTATGAGAGCCAACTGTAGAAAATGTATCTTCAAAAGCGTTTGAAGAACCAAAAACGATGCACTGAGCACCACAGATACGGAACAAATCTCACTGGCTGCCTCAGCATATGAACATACATGTGAGCCATTTTCTTAATGCACTTAGTGCTCTCCAGCAAGGAAAATACCAAGCTGTTTTTGATGTTCAGTATTGCACAGATATGACTGATCTCTTAAAAAGAAGTCAGGCATAGAAGCCTTGCTTTCTTCAACAAATTGTCTAAATAAGAATAAGTATGAAACCTGTGAAAATGAAGATGGGCCACCACCACTGCCAGCACTCTGGAGCTGCAGAACTGCAAACTGGTAATGCTTAGAAAGAGCTCTCAAAGACAAGCCCAAAGCAGTCGACTTCACATCAAGTGGACCATTGCTGCAAGCACCGTCTCCACCTTAGCAGCTTCAGCAAGAGAGCTGGTGCTTAGCAAAGACTGCCAACATAACCTGCCAGAAGGCCTGCACCTGCTCAGAAACCACACCAAGTCAGATTCACTGCATCCCTATTATAGTAGATAATTCACATGTGAGGAGTACCCGAAATAGAGTTCTGTGTTGATGGAAAATGTGAAATGATCATTCTTTTCCTCTGGGAAGTATCAGAAACAATGCCTGATATAGGCCTTTGCAAATCTTTGATTAGAAATATACCATTGAGCTCTTCCTCCACTCTCTCGTATTCAGAATACAATCAACAGACTCAAGGATGCTGGAGGCTGGGGGAGTCTCATAGCTCCCATTTGGGCCAGATATACTGGCATTCACATCTATTATGGATGTCATGCAAACTATGCATTAAGTTGCAGGTCCATTCTCACCATCTTTCAAAGAACAAAGGGAAGTCTTATCTCGATCCAGGCACTACGAGTTAAGCAGAAAAACTACTAGCCTTCAGTACCAATTTGTTTTGGATATAATACCTTCTCACCTTACGAATATCTTCCAGGTGCCACAATGGATCTGGAGTAATTTCCCCAGCAATAGCTCTTCAGTACCACTACCAAAAATATAGTTACCGAAGATGAATAACGTTTTCTTCTGATGGATACTTCCTGTAGTTTTCTAACCTTATAAAGGAGTCCCACAGCTATAACCATTCAAGGCGAAATCAAGCAGAGCTGATTAACCAAGGATGAAAGGCAACACAGGCTTTGCAAAGTATCTGTTATTGCATGCTTGAGCAATAAAGCCATAATGTTTAGCAAAAAGTATGGAAATATGACCAGTTGGCTCCTGGCACATGTCAACCCATGGAATGTCTCTGGTGAGAGCTGTGGAAACAACCAGGGTCCTTCAGGAGAGGGTACAAATGCAACCCAGAAGGTATCTCTTGGCCAAAGCATAGCAGATCTTAATAGAAAGGGTAACCCAATTAGAAGTGGTGAGCTTGTTCACCCCTTTGCTCTCCTTGGCTCCAGTGAAGCCCACAAAGAGCTGATCCGGTACTCTGTCCTGTTGTGTGCGGTTGATGTAGTAAGACAGTGGCTGTCTGCGCTCTGGCCTGTGTAGCTGCTCCATCTTTTAGGAGGGATGAGGAGCAGGGAGGGAAGAAAAATGGGAGAGTGAATGACTGGCCCATGTGAAAGACAGATTCCACTTTTGACAGGAAAAATGGGCAGGCACAAAGAACCAGTTTATCCAGGTAGAAAACTGTGAATGATGACCAGAGCTATAGGCCTGGAGTTCACTGACCCTATGGGCCAAAGTCATTGCCACTTAGAAGATGGTTTTCAGAGTCACAAGTTAAAAAATGCAATTGTACACCTACTTGACGGGGGTTTACTATAAAGAAGGTTAGCACCAGATTCAAATCCCACTGAGGAACAACAGAGTGGGAGGAAACAAGTAAAACAAACCTGTCAGAAAACACATAATTAGTGAGGTCTAAAATAAAGATGGCTGATCACAGATAAACATGAAGGGACATTTTCTGTATAAAAACATGTATGAGTGAAATAGCAACTGGTTTTCTTGTGAAACTCTGGCCTTAATTCTCAGGAGAAGTATAGTGTGAGAAGTTGGCCTGGTATATGCTGTCCACTAATTATAGTGGGCACCTTGCACCAGTCCAAACAACCCCTTATTGGAGATAGGTTAAAGACAACCTTATTGAAAGCTATCCTAGTGGTAGCTATGGAGAGCAGCCTTCAGGCTAAGTCTTGAAGGAATGTAAAGCAGCTTGTTTTACCAGTCTATAATCTCTTGAGTGATCAAATGAAAGAGCACCACACCAGGTATATATTCAAAATATATGTATTTATTGCTAAACACACCCCTCTAGTCTCTTTATGAGGCTAGAGTTCGAAGTACACAAGTTATAAGTTATTTAAACACAGTAATAGCACAAATACACGTTTGGGCCCTAGGGGCGTACCAAACCATATACCAATAAAGTGGTATAAGAACCACGACTGAGCTAGACACTAGGCCTAAAGTCTCTAGAAGTGCTTGGACCACAAGGAACCAACCAAGGTAGTGACACAGGGGACCCACGGGGGACGCGTGCAGTGTAAATACACAGCCGCGAGACGCCGTTAACTTCTATGGAGAAAGTCGCGATTAGGAAATTAAAGAAAAGGGACACTTAAAGGAGGACTTGGAGCAAACCCTTTGAGAACTAGGTCGTTCTAGAGTCTCTACCCACGGGAGCACCGGAGTACTCTTGTTACCTCACCCAGGAAGCCGGGTGCATAGGTGCCTTTCGGGGTCGGGTTTCGTCGTCGATTTGAATGGCGATCTGCTGCAAAGTGCTGCTGGCGACCAAGTGGAAAGTGTCCGGGTGGATCCAAGAGTGGATCGGAGATCTGAAGAACCTGAAAGCAGAGGGGACAGAGTCTGGGTCACTAGCCAGTGACCAGGAAGGCGATGAGCAGATGCCCACCGATGTCGAGTGCTTCAGGTAGGTTGACAGTCGTCTTGACTCTTCAGCCACGAAGTCCAGGAGGCGTTGTCGGTGACCAGGAGCAGGATTCGGGCTGGTACACGATGTCTGTCGAGTGCTGAGGTGTCGGCGACCGGATTGGACCCAACAAGCCTTGGCAACGGCAAGTCTCGATGTAGATGAAGAATGATGATGTTGCAGACCAGCAAGGTCTGAGGAACTCACCCAGCAAGGGTAAGTGAGGGCAAGCCTGGAGCAACCAGGGAGCCCAAGAAGAAAAGGATTGGCCTTCGTGAAGGGCTACTAACCAACGGGCTAGCGACAGCGAAGGAGCCTCGAGACGGTGCACGTGGAGCTGGCTCACAGGACACTCGTGGAGTGGAGGCCAGTGATCTTCGGTGCAGTTGGTGCTGGAGGCTAGGGCTACTCGGAGCCCAAAGCACAACTTCGTGGGAGACCCAGAAGAGGATGCACTAGCAAATGCGTGCGGTGTCCAGGGGTCACGGTTCCACGTTACCCACGACAGCTACGGGCCTCAGCTTTGCTGGGGACTCAGGGCAGCCTCTGGGAAGTCTGGAAATCCACCTCTGGTGATGCAAAGACTTCGGCGTCCGACGGGAGCTTAGGCGATGCAGACCGGACAATTGCTTCTTTGGTGCCTGCCAAGCAGGGGAGTCACTCCTTGACCCCAAGGGAGATTCTTCTCTCCTCTAGTCTTGAGTAGAGCGTCGAAGGTCCAGGATTCTGTGTCAGAGTTTCGTCCAGGGATAATCTAAAGTCCTAAGGACTGGGTTCCTATACTTATACTAAGTTTAGGGGTTGGACTACTCTGTGGCCCCACCTATGGGTGGGTCAGGGCAGAGGGGTGGCTACACCCCTTTCCCTTTGTCCAGTTCGCGCCAAAGCAGGGGCTGCAAGCCCCTGATCCGGTTTGAACTGGGGTATGCACAGGGACACCAAGTGTGCCCCCAGTGCAGGACTTCAAAGCACCCGAAAATGCTCCCGCCCAGCCCCAATACACACTATCCTGTCTGGGGAGGTGGTCACACCTCCCTGGGACAGGAAACCTATTGTCCAGGCCTCCCCTGCCGGAGTTTCGTCCAGCAGCAGGAGGCCAGACTTGTGTCTGTGGCAGCAGCATCCATTTTGTGATGCCAGGGCTTTAGAAAGAAATTACCGGCCATGCCAGGGTTAACATGTCTCTCCCTCTAGAAGGGTGGAATGCTACCCCCACCGCCAGAACTGGCGGGGGGGTAGTATTCCAAGGTGTTTGACACCAAACACGACATGTTTCGGTGCAGCCATTCCAAAGTTAGCATTTAACGCAAGGTTATAATGCGCTTAAGAGTATATGGTCAGGCTGCACTACAAACAGCATCAGAGAAGGGTCTCCGAACGCTGCAGAGGGGCCCTGCTCATGCAGGGGCACCCTCTCACATAGGAACCACGCACTCTGCCTTCAGGATTGATAAGGCCTGCCATAGGAGTGACTTATAGGTTTATATGTGTGTATGTATATAGTGATATAGGTAGCCTATATCACAGTAAGGGATGCATGCACCACCTTACCCAGGCTGCAGTAGCAGACCTGTGGTGTCAGTTTGGATGGCCTTCCAGGGGTGGCACAATACATGCTGCAGCCCCTGGTAGGCCTCTGAGGTACCTATGCCCTGGGTACATAGTATACCATATACTAGGGACTTATAAGGGCACTCCAGATTCCAATTAGAGATGTGCCTAAGGCACATGGAAACCATTTTACAGAGAAAGCAGATAGACTGGGGCCCCGAATAGCAGGATCCCAGTCCAACTAAGTCATAAACGAGCAAAACACCAGGAAAAAAGTGGGGGCAACCATATAGTCAGATTCCACCTTCCTACATATAGTCTCCACATGTGTTTTATCCCCAGAGAAACGGGTTTACCCCTTGCTTGAAAGAAGGGTAAGGTAGAGGGAAGTGCTACACTTATCGAACGAAACTGTATTCTTGTAAGATAGAGTGAACTATCTCTTTTGTTTAGCAAAAACAGACAATGGAAATGTGTTTTATGTTGTAACTAATAAAATATAGTTAAGAACAAACTGCCGATAAATTTTGTAAAGGAGGGGTCAGGAGTAGAACTGACGTTGACAAAAGACCGCACTGGGATTGGGCAGTGCATTGGAAACACGGAAAACGTCCTGATTGGTGCGTTAGTGTAAGAAGCGCTAGGATAGGTCTAAAGAGCAGTGACATAGAGGCTTCGGATTGGTGCGTTGGTGTGAGACGCGCTGGGATAGGTATGAAGAGCAGTGATGTAGAGGCTTCGGATTGGTGCATTGGTGTGAGACGCGCTGGGATAGGTCCGAATAGCACATAGAGAACAGAGCAGAGTTGTGAGTTTGCAGAAGGGAAAGAAATCGTGAAATATGGCTTACTATGAGTATTGTAGAGAGAAACCGTCATGGATGGCGAAAATTAAGAACTTCTTTAAGAAAGACAAAAAGGTAGTGACTAGAGAGGGACAGGTAATTCCTCCGCCGAAAACGCCAGCTTCTCATATGATGCTGAAATATGGTTATCATACTTGCATTTGGTTAGAAAATTAGACAAAATATACTCAGAATGATGGAGTATTGGCCTTTCCAGAGAATGGTTTATTTAGCATAGCTGTACTTCGAAATTTGAGAGAGAAAATGATGAAACTTGAGCCAAGACCTAGACCGACACAGTTTGAAGCGTTAGGTGAATGGGAAGACGAGATGTATGAACAAGAAAGACACAGGGGTGCAAAGAATTATAGTTTGGTTCCTGGAAGATTATGGGGAGTGAATCATGAGGATAGGATGAAACGTTGGAGGTATGCTAACATGACAGATGGTTTGTTTCCAGCCTTTACAGTTGAAGGGGGTACAGGAAGAAAGTGTACAGAGAAAAAGAAACATATAGCTACAGAGAGGTACGGGTATGGAGGTAGCGAAACGGAGGATGAATTGCTGGAAGATATTTTAAACAGAAACCCACCTCCATATCAACAGAATTCTGCGGTGGTTACACCCAATGCACCGCCAATGGAAACTGGGAGGAATAAAAGTCCAGAACGAAGATACGATATAAATAGGTCAAATGAACAGCTAGAAACTCCACGAAGTGAAAAGTCTGACAGTGGCAATGCAGCTGAGTTAGCAAAAACCACAAGAGAATTAACTGAGAAAATAAGAGAGTTAACAATGAACATGGAAGCTGTGACTGTGCCAGTGACAATAGGACCAGTAATACCAGTTTTTGAGAACCAGAGAATAGATGAGCATTCCTTAGTCATCCCAATGAACTCCAATATGCAAAGAATGAGAGAAGGGATAAATACAGAAATTGGAGAGGCAGGAAATTTGGTCAGCTCATATAGACCGAGCCCACCTACTAACCTGACAGTAAATGAGAGTGAGATAAAAAGGATTCCTATGGGAACAGAGTCTGCATCTGAAACACCAGAGAGGAATAGAAACTGGATAGAAATAAATAGTACACCAGTAGGTCCAACTCCAGAAGAATTAAATAAATGGATGAGAAATCTGCAAAAGAAAGAGGCAGAACCGCAACCATTGGATGTAATCAGGCTAAAGATAGATATAGAAGAGTTGATTTTAGGGACTATTGGTACAGAAAAATTGAAAACATATCAAGACGACGAGATAATGTTCCTGTGTAAAAGCATTACTTGGAGAGCTAGAAATTTACATGACAAATTGGAAGAGACAGCGAATGAACTAGGAGTAGAATTTGTAAAAGTCAGGAGTTTGCAGAAACCATATAGGGTAGATTTTTGTGAGAAAGATATAGAGAATTTGAATACATCAGGACGTTTAACCCAGATAAAAGAACTGATCGTTTTGTTGAGATAATGGGGTGATGTGGACAGATGGAGAAGCAGGTGGACCAAAAGAAATGAGAGAACAACCGACAAAGTGTCTTTGGCTTTTGCAGTAATAGAGAAGGAAGCAGTCGTACGGGAGTATCCGATGAGAGAAACTCCAGGAGGTAGTTATGTACATGTCCCATGGTCCAGAAAAGATATACTGTCATTTACAAATGACTTTCCAAAATTGAGAGAAAAGCCTGTAGAATGGTACAGACAAGTGGAAAGGTTTGTCAAAGTTTCGAAAGTGTTGTGGGTAGATTTGGATGGACTGTTTGACATTGTAGTACCAGCCGATTTATGGACAGAATGTAAGATTACCATTGATTGGCTGACAGTAGAATACCCAAGAGACGCAAAAACAGGAGCGCCAGGACCAGAAGTAATGAGGAAGTACGATCAGGTTATTACCTTTTTGAAAAACAAAATTCCACCCAAAGAAACTGATTGGGTAAAGATTGACAGAACTACGCAAGAGAGTAAGGAGTCTGTACACGCCTACTATGAAAGGCTACTTTTGGTTTTCAAACAGTATAGCGGTTATGAGACTCTGAATGAGAAGGACATGAGTCATTTTGTATACAGATTTGTTTATGGGTTGAAACCAGAAATAAGCGAAATGATTAAGCAGCACATGATATGTTGGCAGAACAGCACAGTGGACGAGGTGTTGAGGTATGCTAAGTATTGTAGTGATGATATTGAATGTAGACAGCGTAAATTAAAAGAAAAAGCGATGTGGGCACAAGTGAAGGTTGCAGAAAACAAGAAGCTCAACTGAATAATCAAGTTAATGAGACAGGACAAATTAAATCCAAACCGAATATAGGTAAAGGCAAAGGTCAGATGAGTATAGAAGAGGCAAAGAAGAAGTGGCCATGCCACAACTGCGGAAAATTAGGGCATTGGAGAAACGAGTGTAAATTTCCTCTAAAAGCTAATACGGAAAATCAATCATTAAATCCACAGGTGCAGAGTGAGGTGAGTTACCAACAGCTGCAGCAACCGCAGGTAGTTACTCAACAGAGTCAGGTGCCACCACCACCACTTCCCAAGAGTGTAAACCCTCAGAGATACAGTGCAGAGACAGGATTCTACGGAGGAGAGCAGGTAACACAATTGCCGCGCGCAGCTGCGATATCGCAGTATTGGTTACTGCAGGATGGGAATGAATCGGATGAAAGTTTATGATGGTGCCTAGGAGAGGAGGAAGAGTGCGTACTTGGCGCAACTCTAGAGGTAGACCAGACAGGTCCATTTGTGGATGGAGAAGTGAATGGTGCAAATGTGACATTCCTTGTGGACACTGGAGCTACCCGTTCTACTGTTAGATCAGTGGAAATTCCAAACCTTCCTCTCTCAGGTGAATATATCCAAGTCGTAGGTGTTTCAAACCAGCAGATTAAGGCGCCTCTTACCAAATTAGTAGAGGTGAAGGTTGGACCATTTAGAGAAATGCACCGATTTGTGGTGTGTGATTGCAGTCCCGTAAACTTACTAGGACGCGATCTACTTTGCAAAATGAATTGCACCATTTATTGTACCCCGGATGGGATTGCATTTCAGACACCAGATGAAGATGTACTATATAAAATGACAATGGCAGCATTAGAGCCAGGAGTGAATGACATGTTTCCTGTGTTTGATGTAGAGAAAATCCCAATTGAGTTAAAAGAAACAGTCAGACCTGAGGTATGGGATTTTACAGGCGAAGACATTGGGTTAATGAGAGGAGTAGACCCTGTAAAAATTACTGTTAGAGAAGGAACAAATTACCCAAATACTCCACAATATAAATTGACGCCAGAAATTATCGAAGGAATAACACCTGTAATCAATAAAATGATTGAGCAGGGAATTTTGAAAGAAATAATGAGCAGTCCATGTAATTCACCTATAATGGGACTGAAAAAGCCAAATGGGACATATAGGATAGTGCAAGATTTACGAAAGGTCAATAAAATCGTTGTTCCTTGTTGTCCAATTGTACCAAACCCTGCTGTAATACTGTATCAGATTCCACGTGATGCAGAATGGTACACAGTCATTGATTTGTGCCATGCATTTTGCTCTATTCCGTTACATCCAGATAGCCAGCCATTATTTGCGTTCCGGTTCGGAGAGCGTATTTTGGCATGGTGCCGAATCCCTCAAGGGTATACAGAAAGTCCCTCAATCTTTAATCAGATCCTAAAGAAATCGTTGGAAGATTTAAAGATGCCTGAAAAATCTGTGATGGTTCAGTACATTGATAACCTATTAGTGGCATCAAAAACCAAAGAAGCATGTGTTACTGACACAATTGCTTTACTGAACCATTTAGCCGAAGGAGGACATAAGGTGTCCCAGTCTAAATTACAGTTTTGTCAACAAGAGGTTCAATACCTAGGTCACAAGATTGAAAAGGGAGTGCGAAAGGTAACGACAGAGAGAATAAAGATTATCCGAGGAATGAGAGCTCCAATGACACAAAGAGAGGTGAGAATGCTCCTTGGAATGGTTGGGTATTGTCGACAGTGGATAAGTGGATTTTCATTAATTGCAAAACCTTTACAGCGATTGACGAAAAAGGATGTTAAAGATCCGTTTGAATTGAATGACGAAGAAATGAAAGCATTCAAAGAACTAAAAACGAGACTGTGTGAAGCACCAGCACTGGGAATGCCTGACTATGAGAAAGAATTTGAACTGTATTGTAGTGAGAGAGATGGGTGTGCACTTTCAGTTTTAGTGCAAAGACATGGAAAAATGAAAAGACCTATTGCATATTTTTCAGCTGTTTTAGACCCGGTAGCAAAAGCGTTGCCTGGTTGTCTGAAAGCAGTAGCTGCTACTTGTGTGAGTCTGGAACAAAGTGAAGGCATTGTGATGGGATTTCCACTGAGAGTATATGTTCCACACTCTGTTGAAATTCTCTTGACAAGAACCAAAACTCAATTCATGACACATAGTCGGCTGACTTGGTATGAAAAAGTGATTTTGAGTGCAGACAATGTAACCATTGACAGATGCACAAGTGTGAATCCTTCGACATCATTGCCGGATGAAGGGAGTGTGGCAGACAAAGATGAAGTTGATCATCATTTCCTGGATGTACTTGAATATTGTACGAAACCAAGGCCAGATATTAAGGACGAGCCCTTAAAAGAATCAGATTATGTGATGTGTGTGGCTGGTTCATGCCTGAGGACAAGTGAAGGAGTTTTGAGTGCGGCGTATGCTGTGTGTACAGTAGCAGCAATAATGGAAGCATCTTGTTTGAGAGGGATACGTTCAGCCCAAGTAGCTGAGCTGATTGCTCTCATTCAGGCGTGCAAACTGGGAAAGAATGTCCGAATTACGGTGATCACAGATAGCCAGTATGGCTTCGGAGTGGTCCACGATTTTGGACAGATCTGGTCCCAGAGAGGTTTCTTGACGTCTGCTGGAACTCCAATTAGAAATGGTGAGTTTGTGAAGAAATTGCTTGAGGCGATACAGCTGCCTAAACAGATTGCAGTGGTGAAGTGTGCTGCGCACAAAAATGAGGCGGATTACATAACCGTGGGCAACAGATATGCCGACGAGATAGCCCAATATTGTGCTAAAAATGTAGTCTCGGTGAACCGAAGAAGAGAAAGAGAGCATGTTTCATGTCCCTTGCTGTTTACTAACATTATTGAAACATGGGATGAGGTAAGACAATTACAGGAAGCAGCAAATGATGAGGAAAAAGATAGTTGGATAAAAGCAGGATGCAGAAAAAGGGAGGAAGATGACGTTTGGGTTTATAGAGATGAAAGACCAGTTATGCCTGATAGCATGATTTCTAACATGGCACGGATGTACCATGGACAAGCTCATATTGGAAGGGATGCCATGATCCGACTTTTCAGACAAACCTGGTATAACCCAAAATTCAGAGCTATAGCTGAAAGTCTTTGTCAAAGATGTCTTATTTGCCAACAGATAAATCCAGGAAGAAAAACAGTAGTGAGTCTAGGAACAATAGGGCGAGAGGGAGGTTCTTTTACTAGAATGCAACTGGACTTCATTGAAATGCCCCCAAGCAATAGACTGAAGTACGTTCTTGTGGTCGTTTGTTTGTTTTCTCATTGGGTGGAAGCCTATCCGACAAGAAGAAACGATGGAATTACAGTAGCTAAACTCTTGCTGAGAGAATTCATTCCAAGGTATGGTTTTCCAGTAACGATTGAAACAGATATAGGAACACATTTTCAAAATGAGCTAATCCAACTGATATGTGAAGCTCTTGACATTCAACAGAAATTGCACTGTGCATACAGACCAGAGGCTTCTGGAGTAGTAGAACAAGTGAATGGAACAATAAAGAATAGGTTAGGGAAAATGTGTCAAGCCACAGGACTCAAATGGGCCGATGCCCTACCATTGGTGCTAATGACTATCAGAAGCATACCCGATAGAAAAACAGGTCTGAGTCCCCACGAAATAATCATGGGACGAGCAACGAGACAAGCACATGTACCTGTCAACAAACTGCTGACTATAACTGATGATCTTGTGTTGGATTATTGCAAAGGATTGGCTGATGTGGTACATTCTGTGTTTCATCAGGTTGGACCGGATGCGACCACTCTCAAAAGAAAACCAGCTCATGATTTGAGTCCAGGAAACTGGGTTCGCATAAAAGTCCACAGAAGAAGAAACTGTTTGGTTCCTCGCTGGGACCAACCACGACAAGTAATCCTGGTGACAACAACTGCTGTCAAATGTGCAGGAGTGAAAAACTGGGTGCATGCCAGCCATACTATTAGAGTTCCAGATCCTGAAGCTCGACCTGTAAGTCGACATCTGGAGATATCTGATACCAGTTCAGTATCCGATGCAGAAGTCGAAACAAACAGGGTTCCAGAACTTGAAGATCGACCTGTGAGTCGACATCTGGAAGACCCAGGTACAAATTTGACAACAGGAGAAGAATTTGAAATAACGAAGGTTCCAGAACTTGAAGATCGACCTGTAAGTCGACATCTGGAAATATCAGATACTAGTTCAGCATCTGAAACAGACCAATCAGATTATGATGAAAAGCTAAAGAATAAATGGAAAACTGACATCATAAACGAAGAAACTGAACCAAGAGACAGTGACATTGATCAGCCAAGCACAAGCTATGATAAAATTCCTTCAAAAATTGTCGAATTAGACGAGGGAGGGATAGATTCAGATAGGGAGATAGAAGAATCGGAAGAACCCCGAGGAGCAATAGGGACAGACCAACAAACAAAAGAACAGGGAAATTTAGAAACAGACAGAGAGATCAACGAGAATTCGGAAGAACCTCGAGGAGGGATAGAAACAAGTGGCCAAACAGAAAAGACACAGGAAGGTTCAGATCTAGATAAAGAAGGTGAACTCAAAGTTCAAAATAAGAGGAAGTGAAGTAAGGTCTGAAACAGAATCAGAAGAAGTGAAGAAGAGAGAAAACAGAGACTAGGACCAAGAAAGAGGACTTGGAGAGCTGAACGAGAGGAAAAGGAAAGTGAACCAAAAAGGCAGAGAAAAGGAGATAATTGGCCCCACGAAGTCAAAAGACTGAGATACAAAATTATAAATTTGAATAGAGATAATGCAGAACAAGTAAATGAGATAACAAGTCAAAGGGAACAAGGAAAACAAAGTGGAAAACAATTGCAGAAAACGAAAAGAGTGAAGAAACCTAATTTGAAATATAAGTCACCTGAGTGGCTATACATCGCATTGACTGACATCAAAGAAGAAGATAACACTCACGAGAACCCAGAAGAAAGCTGCAGACCAATGGGTGAAAGTGAAGTGCAACAAGTTTGAAGAGATTAAAAAGAAAAACCGGACTGGACACTCAAAACCTGAACAAGACAAGAAAGAGTTCTGAGAAGAACTAAAGAGAGTACCAAACGAGACAAAGTGAGAAGGTAGAGTGGCTGAAACGTCATTCTGAGGTGTGGTGACACATTTTTTCTATATATATATATATATATATATATATATATATATATATATATATATATATATATATATATATATATATATATATATATATATATATATATATATATATATATATATAGATAATAGAACAGAATGGTAGACACAGAGAATAGAAAACCTAGATGTGAGTTTTTACGTAGATGGTGTAGAATGTGTTTTTTTGTACAGGTTTATTAATGTTTGTTTGGCTTATTTTAGCAATCACCATTCCAATTAGACTAGCTGTAGAAGAAACGTCCATATTAGGGAACAACACGGAAAAGGATAAAGAAGTTACCATACAGAACACAGCAACATTAATAGATAGTGCCGAGTTACATAAGGATAGACCCATAACTGATTTTTCCAAGAACGTTTTCACAAAATTGTTATATGAATATGTAGAAACAATGGATGTGAGAGATTGTTATGTTTGTATGCAATTACCTGCGTCTGTCACAGAAGGTGTGACCTATCATCACCTTCCTTTGACGTATGGAATAACATGTAGTGTTTTAGCTAGTTTATTTTATAAAACAGGTAGATTAGAATATTATTATACTGATATAAATAAGGTTTTCGCAAAAATTCCTATAATTCCTGAATTGAACAAACTGAAAGAAGCAAGGATGTTTGGTGAATTTTTCCTAGAAAATAAAGATTTAACATTAGAATATATAGTTAAACACAATCTCACCTGTGAATTAAAGAAAGAGGAAAAGGTATTTTTAGAGATGGTAGAAGACAGGAGAGTTAAGATTCAAAGGAAAGTAATGGAGGAGGAGACAAAAACACCCCTTTGGGCGTTTGAAGGAGAAAGTAATGATAAGAGAAAGACAAATGCAGCTATGACTTTAGATTGGCCCCAACAGGGAAAGTTGTGCATTAGTAGAAATAGAACCAGATATGATAACTATTTCGTGGGTTCCAGTGAATGTCGAGACAATTACAAAATTTTAGGAGGATGGGGATTCAAAGGAGGAAAAGATCCGATATTTCCAGGGATCTATTATATTTGAGGAAACAGAGCTTATTACAGGTTGCCGGACCATTGGTATGGGTCGTGCTATTTAGGCCTGGTCTTTCCAAAGATTTTTCATGTGGAGAGAGAAGAAAAAGGAACACACGAAATGGGTGAAACGTTCACACGTAGAAAAAGGGAAAGTTGGTGACGTTTTTGGAGCAATGATACCAGCAGTGGGTATATCTTTGAATGCATTTAAAATTCGGAAATTGTCCACAGTAGTAGATCGTTTATCAACGAATACTGCTGGAGGGTTCTTGATGGTAAATACCGAGATGGTTGCCATGAGAGCTATGGTGATGCAAAATCGACTTGCCCTTGACATTCTTTTGGCAAAAGAGGGTGGAGTCTGTGGAATGCTGAAAGTCCAACATTGTTGCACTTACATTCCAGATAAAAGTGAAAATATACAGAAGTATATAAAGAATATTACTAATTTGCACAAAGAACTTGTTCCACTGGAGGTTGAAAATGCCTGGGAGAAACTTGGTAAGAGTTTTTCCTCAATACCAAAATGGTTCACTGAAATAGGTAGTTCTATTGTAGGGAAAGTTTTGAAATCAGCAACAGTAGTAATATTAGTGGTGTTATTAGTGAAATTTGTTATTATATGTATTAAAAGGAGAAAAAGACAAAATAAAATAGAGAAAATAAGATAAATAAAGAAAGAGAACGAGAAATGGGTGAAATAGAACTTGAAGAACTAAAAGAAAACATGTATGAAAGAACAAAAACACAAGATGAAAGGGACACTGATGTGTAAACTAACAAAAGCAAGTAGACAGGAAACATTCTATCTGAAAAATTGAGTAACATGGGTTTTTGTGGTGAAATTAAAAATCACCAAAGGGGGGAGTTTATGGAGCGAGGTAAATAAAAAATGTTGGAACCCCTAGTATTCATGCTAATAAATTAATGTTACTAATTGTTTGATCGATTAATCAATATTTTATATTTTATTTGGTAAACATTTACATAAGTAGTAACCGCAGTTTATGTGCAAAGATAACCTATTTACAATTGTAAAAGTGAAATAAAACTAATATAGTAGTTTGCGTACTAAATAGAGTAAATTTGCATGATTTGTGCTATGTAGCAAATTGTATTGTGGCAAAAGAATGCGGATGGTAAGTAAACATGGCTTTAAATGTCGCTTTTGCTAGGTAACACCTAATTGGGGTACTTAGAATGACGGGTGGGAAACAGAAAGGCTTATTTTCTCTATTTTAATTATGAGTGTGTTTATTTTCATGATAGTTCGTTCGGGCCTGTTAGGCCGTGCTGTAAAAATGGCTGCCGAGGCAGATGGGCTCAATGTGCAGGCGTAAAGATGGCTTCTAAACGGAAGAAAGCCGCAGAAACATATCACGTGGGTACAAGTCGAGCCCAGAGTGAGAAGTGTCAAGGTCGGGCTGACCTGACACGAGGTGAATGCCAAGAAAGACTCAGTATGAATCCGTGAGAACAGTGGATGAGCATCAGTGAATTAACAAAGGACTGTTTAAAATGAGTAACGAAAAGAAAGAAACATTGGATGAACTGTCAATCGGACTGCTATTACCCAAAGGTCGTGTGAAAGGACAAAATCATAAACTATTTCAGAACCGGTTTGAACAAGGAGGGCAATGAGGTGATTCTTGCCACCCCTCCAATGGACCAATTAGCGTGATTCTCGCCCCCAAAGATTGCAACTTTATGTTTAGTAAGCTAGTAGTAGGGTATAAGAGGACCTACTCTTAAGTAGGAGGCGTTATTCATTCATGCATAATTTTTGAGCACTGAACGTTGATGCTGGAGAACTGCTGCTATTTTCTATAGGCCATTTTCTTGATAGAATTATTCATTTTTAGCTTAAACTTGACTGGGAAAGGAACGAGACCGATGCGGGAAACCTGTACAGGAGGTCCGTCGAGGAGGCCTGTTTAGCGGGACAGACAGTCAGTTTTGGGAGTTCCATGCTGTGATCTACAATTTATCTGCTTTGGTGAACTTTTATTCTTCATATAAAAAGGGTATGCATAAAATTCTTTCTAAAAAGCTTATTTCTTATAATGATGTTGAAATGTATTAAAACGATTAATAAAATTGAATCCTATTCATGCATTTAAAGAAAATAGATAAAACTTTATTATAATTAAAACTACGAGTCTGTGGTTCTTTAGCTCAATAATAAGTGTAAATGTTTTAATAGGTTTAAATGTGATTGAGCTGGTCTTAATCACCATCAACTTATTCTACTAGTTGGTCCATCGACCAAAGAGCGGAATACCTTGATGTATTAGAACCGATAGGATTAAAACTGATTATGTATGATGTTTAAGAAAATATCCTGTTTAATTTTAATAAGGTATTCCGTTCCTCCAGCATGTTTAATCCTTCCCCTTGGTGAAGTGGACGTGACCCAGGGAATATTTGAGTGAGTGAATGTTTATGCGGTGTTATGGGCCCCACCGTCATATGGTATAGTTGTTAAAGAGTGATTTTACCTGGATGATAAATCCAAAGGAGAAGAATTTATATTAGCCGCGCTGGATCAGTTGCCCCTTTGTTCAGGTAGACAGGCTGGCGGTGGGAACAGAGAGGGAGACCAGTGCCCAAACCAGATTTCTCATGGGCGTGTAGCCCCCAGGTAGCCACACCTCTAGAGTGGGCTACTAAGCTCCTAACATCCAAGGATGGGTTGAGCCATCTTGGGAGTGGGCAGAATCGTGCACTCAGGGATTGCTAGATGCCACACATAGCCGGAAGTCATCATAGGGCGGGAGGGATTCTGGTAGCCTACTGGCTAGTGACCACATCATCCCCTCAGGGCACTTTCTGGGCATAAATATGTCACCAAAGAGGGTTATCAGCCTTCACCAGAGGATATCATTGGACCCGCTGTGTACGGAGATCAGTAGCCCAGCCACAGCTGGCCTTTTACTGGCTCAAACAGGACTTTGAGTGACACCAATCCTTTGGCCAAAGTTGTCCCACCTTACCTGTGGAATGTGCAATAACCGCAAGGACACCGCACAGCACCCATAGCATCTTTCAGCATCCTGCATCCCCAGTATCAGGACCACTGCATTGAAGTCTATGGCAGTCTTGATGTACAGTGTGGAACTGGACTTGAGACTGCTTTGGTGACCAGGTAACTGTCCAAATACTCCTTAGTGGCCCCCTGACCTTTGGTTGCTCCACTTGGGCTGCAGTAGCTGAATGCAACTCTTTCAAACTTTTCAAAAGTTTCTAAACTTTACAGCTGCCAATGCGTGTTTGCGCTTTGGATGAAAAAGCTGAGATTTCCATTTTACTTAAAAAATCTATATCTCTGGAACCCTCCAGTGGATTTTGTTCATATTGGTGTCTAAAAATTCGTAAAACTATAATCTATTTTTATAAATTGGTGTCAGATTTCTTTAATGGTGTGTGGCTTTCTTATTTTGTTATTTGGTGCTTCTAAATGCTTTAAACTAGTTCCTTTGTTTAAGCCTTGCTGCACAAAGCCACAGCTACCCAGGATTGAGCTAAAGGTTTTACAAACGAACCTGGCTGGACCCAAGACAGTTTTGCAAGTGTGTTAAGCGGTAAGGTCGCACAACCATACCATATAATACACCACAATCCTCACTACTATAATATGCTAATGTATCAACTTCAATGAGTTGTGTATGAATACTTTTGCTGATTGGTGGGTGGGATCAGAGTGGTGTACCAAAATCTATAATGGGATGTAAGTGGTGATAGTGAGTGCTGTTATGTGCAGCATCCTTGGGCTGTGTTTTGATGTATGTTCATTTTTTCTGCACCGGCAAGGACTGCATATGCCTATGACAAGGGTGGAATAAATTGACAAACAAATAAAATAACCCTTTTCCTTTGGGGTTTGGTGGGGGTGGGAGGGGTAAGGAATTTACAGAAATATTAGTATCCATCGGGAAAAACTGAAGTAACAGATTCCAACGATGGACACTCTTTTTTTCCAATTCTTTATGCGAACCACTCCCAAAGCAGTAGACAAAGGAGGCTTATTATTAACGCCAGGAATACACAAGAAAGCTATGAAGCACAGCCTTCAAGAATTGCAAAGCCTCCTTCAAGCAAATATCCAAATATTTGTATTCATGCAAACCAACAGGATGAATTGCTGAAAGACCTACTGCACAGTCAACAGCCCACCACACAAATCTATAGATTCTTTACAGAGGAAGTGGGGATCCATACCAACTGCCTTGTTGATATAAATCTTTTTGGAAGTAATATCCATCAGCACATGAACTTACTTCTCCTGCCTCGTCTGAAGAAAGCTGTGGTAGCCAACTTCAAGACTCAAGTACAACAGATTTACGTGGAATGTGGATTCATGAAGAGGCAATTTACCATTTGTTAAGAAAAGCTCCCCAGCCCAACAGGGAGGCATGTAACTTGAGATCTGATAACACTGCTGTATGAGAGCCAACTGTAGAAAATGTATCTTCAAAAGCGTTTGAAGAACCAAAAACGATGCACTGAGCACCACAGATACGGAACAAATCTCACTGGCTGCCTCAGCATATGAACATACATGTGAGCCATTTTCTTAATGCACTTAGTGCTCTCCAGCAAGGAAAATACCAAGCTGTTTTTGATGTTCAGTATTGCACAGATATGACTGATCTCTTAAAAAGAAGTCAGGCATAGAAGCCTTGCTTTCTTCAACAAATTGTCTAAATAAGAATAAGTATGAAACCTGTGAAAATGAAGATGGGCCACCACCACTGCCAGCACTCTGGAGCTGCAGAACTGCAAACTGGTAATGCTTAGAAAGAGCTCTCAAAGACAAGCCCAAAGCAGTCGACTTCACATCAAGTGGACCATTGCTGCAAGCACCGTCTCCACCTTAGCAGCTTCAGCAAGAGAGCTGGTGCTTAGCAAAGACTGCCAACATAACCTGCCAGAAGGCCTGCACCTGCTCAGAAACCACACCAAGTCAGATTCACTGCATCCCTATTATAGTAGATAATTCACATGTGAGGAGTACCCGAAATAGAGTTCTGTGTTGATGGAAAATGTGAAATGATCATTCTTTTCCTCTGGGAAGTATCAGAAACAATGCCTGATATAGGCCTTTGCAAATCTTTGATTAGAAATATACCATTGAGCTCTTCCTCCACTCTCTCGTATTCAGAATACAATCAACAGACTCAAGGATGCTGGAGGCTGGGGGAGTCTCATAGCTCCCATTGGGGCCAGATATACTGGCATTCACATCTATTATGGATGTCATGCAAACTATGCATTAAGTTGCAGGATCATTCTCACCATCTTTCAAAGAACAAAGGGAAGTCTTATCTCGATCCAGGCACTACGAATTAAGCAGAAAAACTACTAGCCTTCAGTACCAATTTGTTTTGGATATAATACCTTCTCACCTTACGAATATCTTCCAGGTGCCACAATGGATCTGGAGTAATTTCCCCAGCAATAGCTCTTCAGTAACACTACCAAAAATATAGTTACCGAAGATGAATAACGTTTTCTTCTGATGGATACTTCCTGTAGTTTTCTACCCTTATAAAGGAGTCCCACAGCTATAACCATTCAAGGCGAAATCAAGCAGAGCTGATTAACCAAGGATGAAAGGCAACACAGGCTTTGCAAAGTATCTGTTATTGCATGCTTGAGCAATAAAGCCATAATGTTTAGCAAAAAGTATGGAAATATGACCAGTTGGCTCCTGGCACATGTCAACCCATGGAATGTCTCTGGTGAGAGCTGTGGAAACAACCAGGGTCCTTCAGGAGAGGGTACAAATGCAACCCAGAAGGTATCTCTTGGCCAAAGCATAGCAGATCTTAATAGAAAGGGTAACCCAATTAGAAGTGGTGAGCTTGTTCACCCCTTTGCTCTCCTTGGCTCCAGTGAAGCCCACAAAGAGCTGATCCGGTACTCTGTCCTGTTGTGTGCGGTTGATGTAGTAAGACAGTGGCTGTCTGCGCTCTGGCCTGTGTAGCTGCTCCATCTTTTAGGAGGGAGGTGGAGCAGGGAGGGAAGAAAAATGGGAGAGTGAATGACTGGCCCATGTGAAAGACAGATACCACTTTTGACAGGAAAAATGGGCAGGCACAAAGAACCAGTTTATCCAGGTAGAAAACTGTGAATGATGACCAGAGCTATAGGCCTGGAGTTCACTGAACCTATGGGCCAAAGTCATTGCCACTTAGAAGATGGTTTTCAGAGTCACAAGTCAAAAAATGCAATTGTACACCTACTTGACGGGGGTTTACTATAAAGAAGGTTAGCACCAGATTCAAATCCCACTGAGGAACAACAGAGTGGGAGGAAACAAGTAAAACAAACCTGTCAGAAAACACATAATTAGTGAGGTCTAAAATAACGATGGCTGATCACAGATAAACATGAAGGCGGATAAGGCAGCCAAACAATCCATTACAGTAGCCACTGGTAGGCCCTTGTGGGCAAGAGACAGCGCAAAGAATAGAACATTGGAACTGCAGCATTGAAATGCGCTTTGACTTACACCACTGAATAAACATGTTTCACCAACGCAAATAAATTCACTTTATGCACGTTTCCTAGCAGACAAGATAACATTTGCAAACTCAGGTGGTAAGCCTAAAGTTTCTAGTTGGCACCACTCCACTCTATCTCCATGAGTGCAGCCACAGTATTTGAGAACTGGGATGAAGAACCTGGCCAATCTGCTGTGAGAGGAGGTCCACACGGTGCAGGAGAGGAAGAGGGGGCTGAGTGCAAAGTCTCAACAGAGCAGCATACCAAATCATCCTCACCCAGTGTAAGCAATCAGGATCAGCAGTACATGATCCACCCGCACCTTCTGCATGACTCTTAACAAAAGCGAGATGGCGGTGGGGGCGAGGGGAGAGGTGGTGCATAAAGCAGGCCCTGGTGATAAAGTGAACCTGAAACCATCATCCAGGAAACTAGACACAAAACTGAGAACACTATCTGTCCTGCATGGGCACCCCAATCTAGAGGTAATTTCCCTCATCTTGAGATGAACTCCCACTTGTGGTCTTCTTAGGACAGCCGACTGGAGCATCCAACCTCATGTAGATGATACCCTCAAGATGTGCAGCTGCTCTAAAATGCCCCTTTCTTGGGCCCACCACCACAGGCTAATTACCTCCCAACACAGGGTCCAGGACAACATGCCACCATATCTGGATTGTCATGGTATTGTCAAACAGAATTTGAAATGTGGCCCCTCATATAGAAGGGACGAAAGACTTCACGGCAAGATAGACTGTTTACGGTTTAAACTTATCTGTGTGTAGGTGCATCTTTGATGTGGATCTTAGCCCTGTGCCGTGAAGTCGCCAGGACAGACCAACAAGGGGGCATCGTAACTACATGAACCTGTAACTGTGGGGGGCTGTATGGTGGACCCCTAACAGACTGGCATGACACATCCACCAGTGCAGCTCTAAAAGGACATAAACAAAGATCTGAGCTGGGAGACTCCACTGATGTTGGAGCCTTTGTTTACTCAGGCACCACTGAAGGGCTCGAATCCACCATGTGGCGTGCAGCGCCAACAGGATACATGAGGCCATCAGGTGGAGTACTTGCAGAACCGGGATCAGTATCTTAGCCAGAAACATTAGAATCATATTCTGAATATCTGCAATCCTCTGAGGAGGAGTGAAAGCCTTCATCCAAGTAGTGTCTAAGACCTCTGCAATAAGGGCGAGTGTGTGTGTGGGGACAAGGTAGGGCTACTGGGTGGTGGTCATGAAGCCTAAGTCCTGGAGAAAGGGCCACGTACACTGAAGATGTTCTGCGACAAGCGCAGGAGACCCCCATCTTCATCAGTAAGTCGTCCAAGTACAAAAATACATGGACTCCTGGTGCACACATGGGCGGCCCTATGGTAAAAAGTGTTCTCAATGCTTTAAAAAAAGTTTTAATGGAGAGGGTTGTAAATAAGTAACTTGAATCCTGAAAATTTCTCGTTGTATCTGTTGGTGGCTGATAAAATGCACCCAAATGTAGGCCCTTGGAACTGTATCAATTCCAAGAGATATGACAATAGCTGCAGGAAAAATTTCTTGGATTTTTTTTGCATATGTTCTTTTTGGGGAAAGTTCTTTGGCTTGAAACAATATCCTCTTGCTAATAAAAGGCAGAAGGAATGTGCAGGAGCTCAGGTTTCAGATTCCTCACCATATGAATATCCTCCGGGTGCCACACTGGATCTAGAAACATTTTCCCCTAGCTGTTCCCTTACACTTCCATACTTAGATGCATTCCACTGGACTCCCGTGAGATGTGGAAGCAACCCTCATGTACATTCTTTTAACAGCAAGCATTTGTTTAGGTAAAAGGTCAAATTTTCCTTGGAATGATTCAATAACACCAAAGCAAAATCACGCTTGATAGGCCTGGGCTCTCTAGCGAAGCACTTTCACCAGAAGTACAGAATATTTAAGAGCTACTCTAGAGCAGAATGCTCCTGCCAGTGTTAACCTTTATCCCAACCAATGCATCACTCCTTTCTGGACATAGGCACATCTAGAGGACGTCATCAACAGCAAAAGCAGCAGTTCCAGTACCCTCCATCTTTGGCAGGTTCTGCTGCCTCAAAACCACTTTCATTCCCCCACCTCCTACACCACCAGTTTCCGTTGGCGGGCGAGGGATCCGTGCATTTGTCCACCAATTGGGAGACATTCACGACTCATCACGGGATCATCCAGCTAATCCACCAGAACTACGCCATACCCTTCTTGTCTTCTCCTCCAGTCCTCCTTAAAGCAGAACATGCTCTCTGACACATGCCTCTATATTGGAGACGGAGTTTTTTGCCATGTTGAAAAAAGGGGCCATTGAGGTGGTGCCTGTGGAGGAAAGTGTCACTGGATTTATCTCCCTTAACTTGTTGTTCCCTAAGGACAGAGGCCTGGAACTTCGCCTCCTGAACCTGTACATTTGGTAGGACAAGTTCAAGATGTGGTCCGTGTGCAAATTTATTTTGGCAATAAACATGCAGGATTGGCTGGTGTACCTGTCCCTCCAGTACACCTGCTTCCATCTGCCAATTTTACCTGCTTACAGTCACTATCTCAGATTCAGTGTGGGGCCTCTGCAATTTCAGTTCATGATTTTGTTATTTGGGCTGAAGACTGTACCACTGGTTTTCATTAAGATGCTGGCATTAGTGGCAATTTGAATGTGGGAGGTGAAAACTGTGCTATAAAGTCTTTTGCAGCAAATGCACAAGTGTGACATTTAAACATGGCCTTTTAGTAGCTCTTACATCAACAAAATGTGTTTGTGAAATCCTAAGCTTTTTCTTAGAAAAACCCTTTGTAAAACCTTTCAACTACAAGGTGGTGGTCAGAAGGCTCCAAATGTTTGTTCCTTATTGTGTTCATCCAGAACCTGTTCACACAAGTGGAGAAACCATTACAAACTGTCAAGAACTGAATGACGTGAAGGTATATCAAGTTCCTTCTTGATTGCCCGAGAAAAGGAGGACTCCTCTCAGTAGCCACGGTGTCACCAAGTGGTTAATAGTACATGTGAAGAGTGTAAATTGTCATTTTAAGAGGATTCTAGTTAGGATGAATACGCCACAAGGTAAACTCCTTGGTAGTCATGTAGCTTTTGATTCAAGATGAAGACATTAATGCAGAAGCAGGCAAGTAAGGCATCAGATTCTTCCAGATATCAGGGCAGAGAAAAGAGCCAAGCCAATATATCCAGTAGAAGATCCAAGGGGAATACAGGCAGCAAAACTCAGGGACAAAAATAATAGTACAATGATGAACGCAACACAAATTGTGACACATCCATCTATTGTTAATGCGCCCATAAATGGTTTGAAAAGGAACTGACATTACAGGAAAAGATTTAATTTCATCTTGGATTTGGAAGCTCACAACTTAATCCCTGGATAGTCCACCATCTTGGAAAGGCCATTTCATAAGGCTTAGCCACGCACCTTTCTTCCACACATGGTGTTGGGGAGGTACACAAAGAAGAAGACCAAGTCTGACATCTTTTGTCCACTGGTGAACTCTGCAGTCCTGCCACCACTCTTACTACTCCTCTGGATGACTGCAACAGAAAAAACACCCACACTGTCTAAGCTGTGAAGACTCCCATCAAGTCACGGAGTCTTGAAACACACGTCCTATGCCCTGCATTCTTAGTTTGCCCAGAAAGCCCTGATGTGAAGTCCACTGATTAGGCGAAGTGCACTGTGGCCTCACTAGAGCAGTGAGCAAGGCAAGCTAGGCTGTGAGCTTGTAGTGCCTGGGTGTGTGGTTCCTTCTTGGACCCTGATTCTTTTGTCCTGAAAGAAGCCCGAACATCCAGGGAAATAATCCCTTCCCTTCTTCTCACATTACAGCTCTAGGCTCACAGGTAAACAGAAGCTGAGACTGCATAAGGTCTGAATGTAGAATTTAGGGGTGTGTGGGTGAAGCATCATTCTTCTATTTTGCTCTCTCTGGCTCACGTGATTTCTATCTCTGTCAAGGCCACATATCAAGGCCACATATCCTGCTAAATGCCATTCTGCCCCCTTCTACCTGTTCCTCTTGCCCAATTCTGTCCCTGCTCTCTGCTACCTCCCCTACTGACAGCTGATTAGACAACCAATGCTGACTTCCCCTTTCAGCCCAGAGAGATGCTAGTGATTTGGGACGACAACTTCAGCTATTGCATCCTTCCTCTGCACCTCTATTTTGTCCTATCCTTCATTTTCCACTCTTGTTTTTTAGGTCGAGCCTGGGCAGTGCATGCGCTGCTCTGCAAGGCATGCTGTATTCAGGTATGGCCTTGAAGCTCCGCTCAGATTTTTCATTGGCTTGTGTCATTGTCCTTTGTAAACTGTGGCTTTTCATTGGTCAATAGGCTTAGTAGTCCCTCCTTAGTACCACCTTGTCTCATTTTATAACCTCAAAAGGACACCCCCCTTTTACATGTGTTGTTACTTGGTAGGCTTTAATTACAACTTCAGAGCACTATTTTGTTAAATGTTTTTCGCATGCCTGTTGTCGCAGGCAGGACACGCTCTCCTGCAATGTTTTTTTTTTTCCCATAGCACGGCACGCCACGCTGATACAATGGCGGCCGCGCCTTTGGTTTATTTGCAGTGCCGAACGCGGCCGCATTTTGTTTTCTTCTATTTCTTCACTTTTATTTAGTTTACAACCGCCCCATACCGCGCTTTCACTTTAATGGCAGCCGTGCCTCTTTCTTTAGACACAGCTCGTCTATAGAAAGGGGTGCAGCCGCCATTAACGTAAATGCGCAGCACTTTTACCCCCCAATTTTTTTTTCGATGCAATAGGTCTCGCATTTGCGAGAGTTTAAACTCTTGGCATTGTGAATGACAATGCCTTTTATTTATCTGTTTTAAAAACAACACATAAATAAGAGGCATTGTCATTTACAATGCCAATAGTTCAAACACTCATAAATGTGAGATCTATTGCATTGCAACTGCTTGTTCTCTCCTGTCCTCACTCAGAGCCTTGAGGTGACCATATGTTGGAATAAAGCTCTATGCAAATAACCAGCACAACTTGCCTCTGCGCATCATCCTGCTTAAGCGCTTTGACACCAGTTGCTCAGGCAGTGCCAGATGGGCTGCTCTGACAGGTCGGTGTGTGGGCCGGTGTTTTGGCTGTTTGTGGGCATGTTTTGTAGTCTACTGGGCTGAGTTTTACTGTTGAGTTCCCCGATATTAAAACAAACATTGCCTGCAGCAAGCTCAAATCCATGGAGACTTCCATACCTAGCAAAACACTTAAACAGCGTGTTTTTACAAGTTCAAAACAAGCATGGGCCCGTTATTTTAGCTACCTAATTCACTAAGGGGGGCACTTTTATTTTAGTGTCTGGGCCCATTTGCTGTCCCAATCTGACCCTGTCAATATACACAGCGGCGGCCGGCACGGATCGGAGGTAGGGGACAGGGGTGGGGGAGACGCGGGGGGAACATGCGGAGGGCACATGAATGTTTGGACGACCCGGCCAAACAGTCATTGCGCACTTAGGAGGGTGCTTCCACTCCTCCCCTGCTCTGTGAGCAGAACAGCCCGCCCCATCACACAAAGCTGCCGGAAGTAGGACCAAAACAAATGATAACGCGAGTTACTATAATTTTATTTTCCCTTTCTTTCACTGCTAAAAAGCAGTGAGGCAACGCTCCTCCGCCTTAGCAGAGGAGCCGCCACTGAATATACATGTGCATTTTATATAGCACCAAACATGTTACCTTGTGGCCACTTTAGGAAACTATGTTGCAAATAAAAGGGGGCTGTAAATGCAGGTCTGTTTTTTTTCTATTTCTGAACATTTCCACTATCTTTGAGCTGTCTTGTGCAACTATAAGAACGCAAATCGGTGCTACGCATTACACCCTCACTAACCGGCAAGCGTGACCTGGCATTATTACTTACCATCAGAATTCAACTCATCTAATACGGGAAACAAACTAGAAGTAACCAGATAAAATACTGATGTAACCTTCACAGTCCAGCTGTCATAGAGGACAAGGCCCTACCTGATGGGTCAGACAGAAGCCCCACAGACCCTCCGAGATTTCACCCAACAAAGAAAGCAATTTTGGAAAGCACTTGATAAGGATCTAGCTCACTTAACTCCCAGAGGACGATGGAATCGAGAGAGATTTAGACTCTTCTCATGGGCTGGATTGAAGAGGCGGATATTACATCTGCTCCCAGTGGAGAGGCAGCCAGGGAGACAAAGACTGCCACAGAGGGGAGTGGTGCTGCACAGTGGGCCGCATCCACTCTGCTGGCGACAGGGCACTCCATTTATTCACACCTCTGTTCAGGGCCTGCTCTATGGCTAATAATAGAGCCATGACGAAGACTACAAAAAGGACCAGCAGTTTGCCCCTAAAGGCAACATATACAGCTGCTTTGCTCAGGAAAAGAGACAGCAAAAGGTTCCATCGGCTAATGTTCCAAAAAACCTTGCACCGACCTTGCCTGTGATTGTGCATACCGATTTTTAGGTCTGGTCTAGAGACAGCTTTAGCCGTCTTGCATGCTTCATGTTTTCTGAAACAAAAAACTATTAAAAATATATTTTTTTTTAAATATGCACATCACTTTCATACAGCATCCTTTTTATTTTTAACTTTTAATGCCCTTTAAATATGTTTGCAAAAAATAAATGTAAGTAATTGCAGGCTACCCAAGCTGACTTTGCCTATGCTTGTTTATCATGAAATAGTCAAAAGCTGTTCTTGTGATTCCGCCCTTTAGTGGGAACTCAACCTGCTTTAACTTTCATCACGCATAAACGTTTTGAGCATTATACACTCCGATCTCTGACTACTCCTGTCTCTTCAGAACTTTTTTGTTGCCATAACGCCTGCAAGGAGTCAGCGAGTTTCAGATTTTTTTCTGTCACTGTGTTTTGCATTCTATGTAATAAAAGAGAAAGTTCCCCCTCACTTATTTCCTTTGTTTATCCTTCAAGTTTCAAGCCTTCATCAGGTCAGGAACTTCCAACTTTCTGACTGAGACTTCAAGCTTGTACATCTTATGAAAGCTAACAGAATTACAATGCAATATAGTCTTCAGAGCTTCAGACACCTTAAAAACTCAGATAATGTTTTGTTACCCGTATCAAATTAACCTGATAGTAAGGCATCCACGGCATCCGGGTCCGTCTCCTGACTTTCTTTTTATTCCGGGCATCATGAACTGATTAACTCGCATTGAGAGACCATGAGTTTATGGTTGTGTGTTGTTTGGACTGTGGGCTTCAGCTCTCATTTTTTCACATTGTGCTTCACATTTAATTGGAGGCTGTAAGAGCGGTAACGATTTCTTTATATCTCTGTCCATCGAAAAAGGTCACTTTATTTTGCGCATGAAACACAGGGTTCACGGCCACGCTCTAGTCCCCTGAGAGATGTCGTCTCTACCTTAGACAAGGTGGATCTTGGCACCCTCAACGCATCCACACTAAAGGCAAATCCGTTTTCGCTAGGGTGAGTGTGAGAAGTTGGCCTGGTATATGCTGTTCACTAATTAAAGTGGACACCTTGCACCAGAACAATTCGACTCTTATGGTAGATAGGTTTAAGACAACCTTTATAGAAAGCTATCCTAGTGGTAGCTGTGGAGAGCAGCCTTCAGGCTAAGTCTTGAAGGAATGTAAAGCAGCTTGTTTTACCACACAATCTCTTGAATCACCAAATGAAAAGACACCACACAGGTATATATATCAAATATATATGTATTTATTAATAAACACTCTCTACTAATCTCTTTATGAGATTAGAAGTCAGGAACATATGTACAAGTCAAATGTTATCAAAATAAGTTTAGCACAATCGAATATCACAATCTTAGTTTGGCTAGACCTAGGTCTAGGGCATCTAGAATCGAGGGACCCCCAAGAACCACCCCAGGTAGTTGTAGGAGACCCACAGGGGACGGACGCGGTGTCCTGGCACCGGTGCGAGTCCTGTACGAGTCTATGCGCACAGACGCTATTGAGATTTCAATGTTAGAGGTCCCTTGCGTGTTCGAGGCGAACACACCGATCAGTCCTTGTACGAGTCGAAGGACGCGGTTACAGTTAGAGTTGCAAGGGAGTTGGACGCGGTGTGTCTAACACAGACGCGAACCATGTACGAGTCAGCGCGATAGTCGCACTTGGAAAGTAAGAGTTTTAGGGCACTTCTAGGGTAGCTACAAGCAAGTCACTTACAGGGTAAGTAGTTCTAGGGCCCACACCCACAGGAGCACCGTAGTGCTGAAGTTACCTCACCCAGGGAGCCGGGTGCATAGGTGTTCTTTGGTGTCGGGTCGCGGCGTCGTTTTCAATGGGAGCCAGTGAAGACTTGCTGCTTGCGGTGACAGGAGAAGTGTCCGGAGGAATCCAAGCCTGGATTCAGAAGATGGAAGACCTGAAAGCAGAGGGGACAGTGTTCAAAGTCCCTTGGCAGTGACTCGGGGCAAGGAAGATGGATGCCCACCGTCGTCGCAAGATTCAGGTCGTTCGCGGGTGCCTTGACTCTTCAGCCACGAGGTCCAGGAGGCGTCGACGACGACCAGGAGCTGGATTCGGCGTGTCCCACGATGTCTGCAGCGTACTGCGGTGTCGGCGACTCGATTGGAGCCAACAAGCCTTGGTAACAGCAAGTCTCGGGGAAAGTGTAAAAAGTCAATGGCGCAGACCAGCAAGGTCTGAGGGACTCACCCAGCGAGGGTAAGTCAGGGCAGGCCTGGAGCAACCAGGGGAGCCCTTTGGTTCTGTAGGAAAGCCTTCTGGGGACCCACAAGCCGGCTGGCAAGGGATCGCGAAGACGCCTCGGGAGGATTCGCTCAACAGGGTACCACGGTCACTCGGGACGTGGTAGGCCTATGATCTTCGGAGGGATTCCTGCTGGAGGCTAGGACCACACGTGGTCCAAAGCACAAGTTCGTAGAACGTTGTGAAGGGGTTGCACTCGACAATAGTGCACGGTACCCAGGGGTCGCGGTTCCTCGTCACTCTTGGGGTCCACTGGCCTCAGCTTCGCTGGGGACTCACGATGGCCTTTGAGAAGTCAGGAAATCCACTTCTTGGGCTGCAGGGACTTCGGACTCCGGCGGGAGCGGCGTAGTTTGCGACCGTCGTTTGTAGTTTTTGGTGCCTGCCAAGCAGGGAGTCACTCCTTGACTCCAAGGGAGATTCTTCAGTATTCCAAAGGTAGTGGAACGTCGAAGGTCCGGGATTCTTCTTGTAGAGCGTCGTCCAGGGGTATCTAGTTTGCAATGCACAGGTTCCCCCTCTTATACTAAAAGAAAGGGAGGGACTAGCTCTATGACCCCACCTATGGGAGGGTCAGGGGAGTGGGTGGTTACACCTACTTCCCTTTGTCCAGTTTCGCGCCAGAGCAGGGGTAGGTAGCCCCTGAGCCGGTTTGAACTGGGGTATGCACAGAGGAGCCTTCTGCTCCCCCAGTGCAGGACTTCAAAGCACTCTAAGAGTGCACCCACCCAGCCCCAATACACTAAACCCTGTCTGGGAGGTGGTCACACCCCCTTGGGACGGGATATCTATTGTTGGGCTTCCTCCACTGCGAGTGTTGGTCATCAGCAGGAGGGCAGCCCAGTGTCTGTGACTGGTGGCATCCATTTTGTGATGCCAGGGCTCTGCAGGATTCTACCGCGTTTCCACAGTAGGTACATGTCTATCCCTCTAGAAGGGTGGAATGCTACCCCCGCCGCCAGGACTGGCGGGGGGTAGTATTCCAAGATGTTTGACACCAAACACGACATGTTTCGATGCAGCCATTCCAAAGTTAGCATTCTACCGCGAGGATATAATGCACTTAAAAGTATATGGTTTAACCGCATCCACAAACAGCCCCAGAGAATGGACTCTGAGAGCTGCAGAGGGGCCCTGCTCAGGCAGAGGCACCCCCTCACATGGAAACTAAGCACCCTGCCCTCAGGATTGATAGGGCCTGCTTTAGGGGTGACTGATAAGTCTCAATGTGTGTGCAGGAGAGATATAGGGGACCTATATCTCAGTGAGGGGTGCTAGCACTTCCTCACCCAGGCTGCAGTAGCAGGCCTGTGGTGTCAGATTTAGTCTGCTTCCCAGGGGTGGCATAATACATGCTTCAGCCCCTGGTAGGCCTGTGAAGTACCTATGCTCTTGGTACCTAAGGTACCATATACTAGGGACTCATAAGGTACCACAGTATCCAATCACTAGTGCACCTAGAGTGCACTCCAAATCGTTTAGAGAGAACAGAGAGGCTGGGGCCCTGATTGGCAGGGTCCCAGCCAGACTATAGCCAGAAACCAGTGTAAACATCAGAAAAAAGTGGGGGCAACATAAGAGGCAGATCCTACTCTCCTACACAACCCCCCCAAACGCAGGGACACTAAACTAACCTTGACCAGTTGAGTCTTCGTGTTCTAAGTGGAAATACCTTGAGAGTCCATCTGCATTGGCATGTTGGGTCCCAGGTCTATGTTCCACTGTATAGTCCATGCCCTGTAGGGAAATGGACCACCTCAAAAGTTTTGGGTTTTCACCTTTCATCTGTTTAAGCCATAGGAGGGGCTTGTGGTCAGTCTGAACTATGAAGTGAGTGCCAAACAAGTATGGCCTCAGCTTCTTCAGGGCCCACACCACAGCAAAGGCCTCCCTCTCTATAGCTGACCAACGTTTCTCTCTAGGGGTCAGCCTTCTGCTAATAAAAGCTACTGGCTGGTCTTGACCTTCATCATTCAGTTGAGACAGTACAGCTCCCACACCCAGCTCAGAAGCATCTGTTTGGACAATGAACTTTTTGGTGTAGTCTGGACTCTGTAAGATGGGGGCAGTGCACATGGCCTGCTTTAGGTCTTCAAATGCCTTCTGACAGCTAGCTGTCTACTGAACCTTTTTTGGCATTTTCTTTGAGGTCAGATCATTCAAAGGGGTCACTATAGATCCATATCCCTTGACAAACCTCCTATAGTACCCAGTCAGGCCTAAGAAGGCTCTCACCTGTGTCTGGGTGGTTGGAGCAACCCATTCCATTATGGTTTGGATCTTGCTCTGTAAAGGCTGAACCTGGCCTCCACCTACAAGGTGGCCCAGGTATACAACCTGACTCTGCCCTAACTGGCACTTAGTGGCCTTGATAGTGAGGCCTGCTTTCTGCAGAGCCTCCAAAACATTCCTGAGGTGGACCAGGTGATCCTGCCAGGAGGAACTAAAGACAGCAATATCATCTAGATAAGCTGAGCAATAAGTTTCCATCCCTGTCAGAACTTTATTCACCAACCTCTGAAAAGTGGCAGGTGCATTTTTCAATCCAAAGGGCATCACCACAAAGTGGTAGTGCCCACCAGGAGTCGAAAATGCTGTTTTGGCTTTTGCATCATCAGCTAATCTGATCTGCCAGTAGCCAGCTGTTAGGTCAAACGTGCTTAGATACTTGGCTGAGGCCAAAGTATCAATCAGTTCATCTGCCCTTGGTATTGGATAGGCATCAGTCCTAGTGACTGCATTGAGGCCTCTGTAGTCTACACAAAACCTCATTTCTTTCTTACCACCCTGGGTATGAGGCTTGGGTACCAGGACTACTGGGCTAGCCCAAGGGCTATCTGAAGGCTCAATTACATCTAGCTCCAACATTTTCTGGACTTCAGTCCTGATACAGTCCCTGACATGGTCAGGTTGCCTGTAGATTTTATTCTTGACAGGCAGACTGTCTCCAGTGTCCACCTCATGGGTGCACCAGGAAGTCTGACTAGGGGTCAGGCTAAACATATGTCTGTACTGTTGCAGAACTTGTCTGCACTCAGTTTGCTGATGGTCAGTGAGGCTGCTTGCCAAAGCAACACCATCTACTGACCCATCATCAGGGTTCTGCGAGAGCAGGTCAGGGAGAGGGTCACTCTCCTCCTCCTGTTCCTCATCAGTTGCCATGAGCAAGCCCATGTCAGCCCTGTCAACATATGGCTTTAATCTGTTGACATGGAGCACCCTCAGGGGGCTCCTGGGTGTTCCAAGATTCACCAGATAGGTGACCTCTCCCTTCTGTTCAACTATTGTATGGGGGCCACTCCACTTGTCTTGGAGGGCTGCTGGGGCCACAGGCTCCAACACCCACACTTTCTGTCCTGGCTAGTATACAGTCAGTACAGCCTTTTGGTCATGCCAAGCTTTTTGTAATTCTTGGCTGGCCTCCAGGTTTTTGGTTGCCTTTTTCATGTACTCAGCCATCCGGGAGCGGAGACCAAGTACATAGTCCATCACATCTTGTTTGGGGGGCTTGAGAGGTAACTCCCAGCCCTCTTTTACCAAACATAATGGACCTCTTACAGGATGCCCAAACAGAAGCTCAAATGGGCTGTAACCAACCCCCTTCTGTGGAACCTCTCTGTATGCAAACAACAGGAAAGGAAAAAGAAGGTCCCATTTCCGCCTAAGCTTCTCTGGGAGTCCTTTAATCATTCCCTTCAGGGTGTTGTTGAAACGTTCAACCAACCCATTGCATTGTGGGTGATAGGGGGTGGTGAACTTATAAGTTACACCACACTCCTTCCACATTGCTTTCAGATATCCTGACATGAAGTTGGTACCTCTGTCAGAAATGACCTCCTTTGGGAAACCCACTCTGGAGAAAACTCCAATGAAGGCTCTTGCCACCACAGGGGCTGTGGTGGTCCTCAGGGGAATTGCTTCTGGGTACCTGGTGGCATGATCTACTACCACCAGGATAAACCTGTGCCCAGATGCAGTTTGAGGGTCAAGGGGACCAACAATGTCAATCCCTACCCTTTCAAAGGGTACCCCCACCACAGGTAGTGGTATCAGGGGGGCCTTTGTTGTGCCACCTGCCTTACCACTGGCTTGGCATGTTACACAGGAGCGACAAAACTCCTTTGTGTCCTCTGACATATGTGGCCAATGAAAATGTGGAACAAGCCTGTCCCAGGTCTTGTTTTGGTCCAAGTGACCTGCCAAAGGGATATCAAGTGCTAGGGTCAAGAGGAACCCCCTAAACTTCTGAGGTATTACCATCCTCCTGGTGGCTCCAGGGGCTGGATCTCTACCCTCAGAATATAGGAGTCCCTCATCCCAATAAACTTTATGGGACCCACTAGCACTCCCAGCAGCCTCAGCAGCAGCCTGCTGTCTGAGGGGTTCAAGAGAGGGGCAGCACTGTTGCTCCTTACTCAGATCTTCCCTAGAAGGGCCCCCTGCCCCCAAGAACTCAACCTGATCAGGCTCAAGTCCCTCTGGGGCAGTTCCTTCTTCAGGATCTGCTTCACCTCCCTCTGGGGGTGAATCTGTGATCTGAGACAGAGGGGTAGGCACTGCCTTTACCCTACTGTTCCTCCTCTTGGGAAGCATCTGGTCCATTGTTCCAGGATCCAGAGCTGGTTCAGTGTTATGCATTCTTGCTTGTGACCTGGTCACAGCAAATACCTCTGCAGGGATGCCCAACATCTCAGCATGAGTCCATAACTCTACTTCAGACCAGGCTGAAGTCTCTAGATCATTGCCCAATAGACATTCGACAGGGAGGTCTGCACTGATTACAACCTTCTTGAGGCCAGTTACCCCTCCCCAGGAGAAATTCACAACTGCCAGACTATGGTTGGTCCTGACATTGCTTGCATTGGTCACCTGGTACATTTCGCCCAGGATGATCTGTCCAGGGTCCACAAGATCCTCTGCCACCATGTTGACACTAGCGCCTGTGTCCCTAAATGCCAAAGCCTGTTTGCCATTTATTACAGGCTGCTGTTTGTATTTGCCCAGATTACTGGGGCTTACTAGGAAGGACATCTCAAGGTCTCCCTCACAAATCAGCATTGCCTGAGTGGGCACTCTGACTAGGTCAGAGTCCACTTCAGAACCCAGGGTCAACCCTACTACACCCTTATTCTGAGTACCACCTCCACCAGTAGCTGAGCTAGGGGGGACAGTTGCCTTAGGGGCTGGAGTGGTGGTGGTTTGGTCTTTGGACTTGTTACAATCAGAAGTCCAGTGCCCTTTCTGTTTACAGAATTTGCACCAGGGCTTCTTTTGGCCTTTCCCCTTGTTGGATTGTGACTCCCCACCAGATGCAGATTTTTGGGGCCCTTGTGAAGACTTCTGGTCTTTTGACTTATCCCCACCTTTCTCAGAGCCCTTAGGATCTTGCTTCTTGGTGTCACCCCCTTGGTTCTGGGGTTTCTGCCTTACCCTGGTTCTGACCCATTTGTCTGCCTTCTTTCCCAATTCTTGGGGAGAGGTCAGATCTGAGTCCACCAGGTATTGATGCAACAACTGGTTCTGGCAATTATTAAGGATCTGTTCTCTCATCATCAGATTATACAATCCCTTGAAATCAGTAACCCTACTGCCAACCAGCCAACCCTCCAGAGCCTTGGTTGCACAATCCACAAAGTCAGTCCAGTCCTGAGTCTGTGCCTTCTGGGTGTCTCTGAACTTCAACCTGTACTGCTCAGTGGTTAAGCCAAACCCATCTATCAGTGCACTCTTCAGGACTTAATAATTATCAGCATCCTCTTCTCTAACAGTGAGGAGCTTGTCTCTACCTTTGTCTGAAAAGGAGAGCCACAAGATTGCTGCCCACCGCTTTTGGGGGACCTGCTGTACTCTACAGGCCCTCTCCATAGCAGTTATCCACTTGTGGATATCATCCCCACTCTGGTAGGGAGGAACAACCTTGCTCAGGTTCCTATGGTCTGGAATAGATTCTCTGCCTCTAGGGACACTGTTGCTGCCACCAAGGGGTTCTAACCCCTCTCTTCTAGAAGCTCTCTGGATCTCCAGGGCTTCTCTATCTACTGCCAACTGCTTGGTTCTGAGGGCAACTCTTGCTTCCTCATACTGCAGCAGTTAGCACATTCTGTCAGAGGAGCTCTCTCTTATGGGAAAGTATGAGTTCCTCTGCTGGACAAATTCTCTGCCAGAGTGATAAGAGTGGTCAGATTCCCTGGAAGGGGACCTATGCCTCTCATCCACTCTGTCAGTTCTCTTAGGGAGAATTCCTCTGTCCTTTTCAGGCCCCTTGGAGCTTGGCCCTTCAATCACAGAGTCTTGGTCATTCTGATTTTCATCATCTGACCCAGACACTGTAATTGACCCACCCCCTGATTCAGACCCATTAGCTCCTAGAGCCAATCTAAGATCATCTGCTGTCAGCAGATCTATCAGGTGTAGTGTGGAGGGACTCTGTCCTAGCTTCAGGTGTCTTTCAACACACATGGCTCTCAAGTCAGAGAAAGCCATGTCCTTATACTGAGGCTGAGTGGATCCACTGGTTCCACCCTTTAAGGACATTCTAGTGTTGTGCAGTGTTGTACTACCTACACTAGTTTGTGGCCTACTGATACTAGCTTGAGCTGTAGAAAGGGTGTGCTATCCCTTGGCACACAGCTCTAAGTTCAGTAGAACTTATTGATACTAACCTTGACTTTATATGTACCTTAAGTACCTATAGTGGTTTTCAGTTTGTAATTCAAATAGGGATTTTCTGGTAAAACAATAGCAAGCTGGAATCCCACACGCTGCCCACCAATGTGAGAAGTTGGCCTGGTATATGCTGTTCACTAATTAAAGTGGACACCTTGCACCAGAACAATTCGACTCTTATGGTAGATAGGTTTAAGACAACCTTTATAGAAAGCTATCCTAGTGGTAGCTGTGGAGAGCAGCCTTCAGGCTAAGTCTTGAAGGAATGTAAAGCAGCTTGTTTTACCACACAATCTCTTGAATCACCAAATGAAAAGACACCACACAGGTATATATATCAAATATATATCTATTTATTAATAAACACTCTCTACTAATCTCTTTATGAGATTAGAAGTCAGGAACATATGTACAAGTCAAATGTTATCAAAATAAGTTTAGCACAATCGAATATCACAATCTTAGTTTGGCTAGACCTAGGTCTAGGGCATCTAGAATCGAGGGACCCCCAAGAACCACCCCAGGTAGTTGTAGGAGACCCACAGGGGACGGACGCGGTGTCTATGCGCACAGACGCGATTGAGATTTCAATGTTAGAGGTCCCTTGCGTGTTCGAGGCGAACACACCGATCGGTCCTTGTACGAGTCGAAGGACGCAGTTACAGATAGAGTTGCAAGGGAGTTGGACGCGGTGTGTCTAACACAGACGCGAACCATGTACGAGTCAGCGCGATAGTCGCACTTGGAAAGTAAGAGTTTTAGGGCACTTCTAGGGTAGCTACAAGCAAGTCACTTACAGGGTAAGTAGTTCTAGGGCCCACACCCACAGGAGCACCGTAGTGCTGAAGTTACCTCACCCAGGGGAGCCGGGTGCATAGGTGTTCTTTGGTGTCGGGTCGCGGCGTCGTTTTCAATGGGAGCCAGTGAAGACTTGCTGCTTGCGGCGACAGGAGAAGTGTCCAGAGGAATCCAAGCCTGGATTCAGAAGATGGAAGACCTGAAAGCAGAGGGGACAGTGTTCAAAGTCCCTTGGCAGTGACTCGGGGCAAGGAAGATGGATGCCCACCGTCGTCGCAAGATTCAGGTCATTCGCGGGTGCCTTGACTCTTCAGCCACGAGGTCCAGGAGGCGTCGACGACGACCAGGAGCTGGATTCGGCGTGTCCCATGATGTCTGCAGCGTACTGCGGTGTCGGCAACTCGATTGGAGCCAACAAGCCTTGGTAACAGCAAGTCTCGGGGAAAGTGTAAAAAGTCAATGGCGCAGACCAGCAAGGTCTGAGGGACTCACCCAGCGAGGGTAAGTCAGGGCAGGCCTGGAGCAACCAGGGGAGCCCTTTGGTTCTGTAGGAAAGCCTTCTGGGGACCCACAAGCAGGCTGGCAAGGGATCGCGAAGACGCCTCGGGAGGATTCGCTCAACAGGGGCCCACGGTCACTCGGGACGTGGTAGGCCTCTGATCTTCGGAGGGATTCCTGCTGGAGGCTAGGACCACACGTGGTCCAAAGCACAAGTTCGTAGAACGTTGTGAAGGGGTTGCACTCGACAATAGTGCACGGTACCCAGGGGTCGCGGTTCCTCGTCACTCTTGGGGTCCACTGGCCTCAGCTTCGCTGGGGACTCACGATGGCCTTTGAGAAGTCAGGAAATCCACTTCTTGGGCTGCAGGGACTTCGGACTCCGGCGGGAGCGGCGTAGTTTGCGACCGTCGTTTGTAGTTTTTGGTGCCTGCCAAGCAGGGAGTCACTCCTTGACTCCAAGGGAGATTCTTCAGTCTTCCAAAGGTAGTGGAACGTCGAAGGTCCGGGATTCTTCTTGTAGAGCGTCGTCCAGGGGTATCTAGTTTGCAATGCACAGGTTCCCCCTCTTATACTAAAAGAAAGGGAGGGACTAGCTCTATGACCCCACCTATGGGAGGGTCAGGGGAGTGGGTGGTTACACCTACTTCCCTTTGTCCAGTTTCGCGCCAGAGCAGGGGTAGGTAGCCCCTGAGCCGGTTTGAACTGGGGTATGCACAGAGGAGCCTTCTGCTCCCCCAGTGCAGGACTTCAAAGCACTCTAAGAGTGCACCCACCCAGCCCTAATACACTAAACCCTGTCTGGGAGGTGGTCACACCCCCTTGGGACAGGATATCTATTGTTGGGCTTCCTCCACTGCGAGTGTTGATCATCAGCAGGAGGGCAGCCCAGTGTCTGTGACTGGTGGCATCCATTTTGTGATGCCAGGGCTCTGCAGGATTCTACTGCGTTTCCACAGTAGGTACATGTCTATCCCTCTAGAAGGGTGGAATGCTACCCCTGCCGCCAGGACTGTCGGGGGGGGGTAGTATTCCAAGATGTTTGACACCAAACACAACATGTTTCGATGCAGCCATTCCAAAGTTAGCATTCTACCGTGAGGATATAATGCACTTAAAAGTATATGGTTTAACCGCATCCACAAACAGCCCCAGAGAATGGACTCTGAGAGCTGCAGAGGGGCCCTGCTCAGGCAGAGGCACCCCCTCACATGGAAACTAAGCACCCTGCCCTCAGGATTGATAGGGCCTGCTTTAGGGGTGACTGAATGTGTGTGCAGGAGAGATATAGGGGCCCTATATCTCAGTGAGGGGTGCTAGCACTTCCTCACCCAGGCTGCAGTAGCAGGCCTGTGGTGTCAGATTTAGTCTGCTTCCCAGGGGTGGCATAATACATGCTACAGCCCCTGGTAGGCCTGTGAAGTACCTATGCCCTTGGTACCTAAGGTACCATATACTAGGGACTCATAAGGTACCACAGTATCCAATCACTAGTGCACCTAGAGTGCACTCCAAATCGTTTAGAGAGAACAGAGAGGCTGGGGCCCTGATTGGCAGGGTCCCAGCCAGACTATAGCCAGAAACCAGTGTAAACATCAGAAAAAAAGTGGGGGCAACATAAGAGGCAGATCCTACTCTCCTACAGTGAGCATGTGCCAAGAGATGCTGCCCAATCACCTTCAAACATTGAGATTGGTAAGTCTACAGTTATTCCCTACACCCACAATCCCTTTATACAGTCCTGCGCTTACTCCTCTGACTGAAACTACTCACGTACTGGAGTTTCTAGTCTAGACATTAAAAAAAGACACTAGTTATGGGATCCTTAAGGGCATCTGACCATATTTTAATAGTAGCTAAACCACTGAGACCATCAACAAACAAGGTCCTTCTAGATTTGAGGGGCCTGGAAAAACAATGATAACAGGGCAAACTGCACTTCACCGGGCATCAATTGAGAGCCATGGTAAAACATCGATGGGAATAACGGGAGCCACACACCTTGAGAATAATTGGGATTTCGTCACTTTGATGGAAAGCTGGCTCACTAATCATTGTCCCCAGATATTGAGAATGCTTTATCCCCTGAATAACATTATTCATCGTATTCAAGATTCTGGTAGGGAAGGTGGTGCTGCCATTATATTCAAGTCAAGCCTGCATGCCACACAGATCAGTTTACGGAATAATATTAGTCATAATCATTCGATATGTAATTTTAGTATATCTCCTTCCACCTAATGGTAGTTGTATACTGGCCTCCTAATGCTTCCAAAACCACAACACATATGATTTTAAAAAACTATCACACGCGGTTCTCTAAATTATAAACAATTAATTGTCATAGACAATTTTAACCTCTGTTGACACCAATGACAAGCAATAATCAGATTTTATCATTTTTACTGAAGTATTAAGGCTCAAATTATTGGTAACTGGAGCAACCCATATGAGAAACTCACCCTAGATTTAGCATTTGCCCAGGAAGGTGTCGTGTTTAAGGAGGTGAGTCTTTGAAATGGTTCAGACCAAAAAGTCCTGCATTACCAAACAGACAAAATTCCCATCCTGGCAGGCCAGACTGTCGAGACAGTAGTGCCATGATGCCCACAGAGCTGCCTCACAGGTATTTAGGACAGGCACACCACATGCCAATACAGTGGTAGCAACCTTGGCAGGGCCGGACTGGGAACCAAAACCGGCCCTGGCAAAGTGCTCGGCTGGCCACCCGGGGGGTTGGGGGTGCGGCGAGCTGTTTGCCAGGGCCAGTTTCGGCCGATTTTGTTACAGGGGCCGATATTGCAGCTATGCTGCAAAAACGGCCCTGTAACAAAAACGGCCCCCCATGGGCCCAAAATCGGCCCCCACCCTAGCGGCCCACCGGGGAAATGCCCGGTGCCCCCTACGGCCAGTCCGGCCCTGAACCTTGGCCCTGGTGTAATGAGCCCTCAGACCTTCTGAAGGCTGCTTTTTAGCCAGTGCGTAGCATATCTTAATCCAGAGGACTATCCATCTTGAGATGGTCCATTTAAGATAGAGCCTTCTAGCCGCAGATTCCTCAACTTTTAAATATTCCCCAGGTGTCAGACTGGATCCGGAAACATTTCCGCTATACCTCTGCACACAGGTAGGTAGCGCCACATGGCTCCGCACTGATGCCATTCTACTCTGGAAATTATGTGCAGTGCCTATATGGACGCCACTCCTGAACACTGACTTTCTTTCCGCGCCACCAGATGCCAATACAGAGCTCCCTTTTTATCTCTCAGAGACATTACCTCAAACCTTTTCTCAAAGAAGTGAGCGTGTGCAAGGGAATGTCACCCCCAAAATTGACAGGTTTTAAGTCCTGTAGGAGCTGCTGCAAACAAATGCCCGTGACAGATCCCCATCAGGTGTGCTTTTTGTGCCTAACGGTCGAATCACAACTCTAAGGTCTACAACGACTGGGCATCGAGAGGCCATCTGAGACTGCAAGGCAAAACTCTACATCACCAAGCATAAGCAGACCCTCCATGACGACACCGGTCCAAATTGAAGGTTCAGTTGCGTTCTTGCACCAGAAGTCAACACAGCTGTTCCAGGGGTCATTCGTCATTGAGATCTAAATAGTCTAGTAAGGCTAAAAAGAAGCATAAGAAATCAAACTGGGACTCGGCCCCCTCTTGCCACTTGTTTTCACCTGAGAAGGCACGGGGCGGCACAATAGCTTTCGATCTCGCTCCCGGAGTCCGTCAACTTCGGAGGTGATCCCGCAACTGGTTCCAGCACAACCCAAGTTTCTGGGGATGTCTGCCATACTAAACAGATCAAAGAGTTTAGTGAGGCAATGCTCCGACTCTTAGTATCCTTGTCAATTCTCTCTGGGGCTCCTTTAGACCCCAAGGAGCTGAGAAGCACTCCATCTGGAATACAGCTGCCAGTGAATTCACCCTTAGCGCCAGTTGGACCCACAAAGCCTGTCATAACATCTCCTGCTCCGCCACCCCAGTTTGGACCCAGCCAATTCAAATCGGTACTGACCCTGCTCCTCATGGGAACAGTCCTGCCTGAACTGCCAAGCCAGGTCCTGCCTGGACTGGAATCAAGCATCCTGGGACTGGTTTCAGGGTATCACCACTCATCAACTATGCTAGCTTGACTCCAGGGGCATGGAGAGCACGGGACCCACGTCTCGGCATACCCGTCCCACTCGGGGTGACAAATGCAAAAAGAACATGTGATGGACAGAATGTTGAACAATGTCAAACATTCACCCCAGACACAAACATCTGGGTTTAATCCATCGTTTTTTTCCTCAGCACGCCACCCCAGTTTGGACCCAGCCAAATGCAAATCAGTCTTGACCCTGCTCCTCATGGGAACATTCCAAGCCAGGTCCTCCCTGGACCGGAAACAAGCATCCTGGGACCGGTTTTGGGGTATCACCCATCATCAGCCAAGCTAGTTTGAATCCAGTGGCACAGTGAGCACGAGACCCAGGTCTGGGCATACCCTTCCCACTTAGGGCAACAAAAGCAAAAAGAACTTTGGGACTCTGTGGCTGAACTCCTCCCTGGTGTCCCATAAGATCTCCGACGGACAAGTTACTTATCTTCAGTAACGCCTTATCTAGTAAAGACATGATCTAGCCGCAGATTCCTTACCTTTGAACTTCCAGGCGCCAGGCTTGAACCGGAAGATTTTTGATAGCAGTACCCATGAGTGCCAGTATATGGCATCGGCCGACTCTGCATGATGTTGTCGGCGTCGTGTTCGTTGCCGTGACGTCCGCGAAGTCAATATAAATGCCACTCCGGTGCGCTGACGTCAGTACTTTTCAAGATTTTCCACGCCAGAAGCGCAGAGCAATGAAGTGACTGACCATGGTGTGTTAAAAAGACAACTAGGGCCTTGAAGGGGAACATTCCTGACACTAAAAACAATTCCACAGTGTGGGGAGGATGAGTGGGTCAGGAAGGAATCTGCGGCTAGATCATGTCCCTACCAGATAAGGAGTTACTGAAGGTAAGTAACTTGTCCATCTGATAGAGAAATTTAGCCGCAGATTCCTTACCTTTGAACAGATACCCAAGCAATACCTTCCAAGGAGGTGGCACTGCGGTAAAGCTTTAAACCAGGAAATCCTGCAAGACAGAGCGGCCAAATAGGCCCTCCCTGCGAACCTGAGAATCCAGGCAATAGTGTCTAGTAAACGTGTGCAGAGATGCCCACGTGGCCGCTTGGCGGATATCAGCAATTGGGACAATACGCTGGAGCGCTGTGGTGGCTTCCTTCGCCCTAGTAGAATGGGCCCTAAGGCCTTCAGGAGGTTGTTTCTTCGCTAAGGCGTAATATATTTTGATACAGAGGATAACCCAGTGTGATATGGTCCTCTTTTGGACAGCATGCCCCTTCTTTGCTCCCACGGCCCCTATAAAGAGTTGGTCATCCACCCGGAACTCTTTGGTGTGATCAAGGTAGAATGATAATGCTCTTTTTAGGTCCAGATGTTCCTCTTCCTTAGAAGGATGCGGAGATGCATAGAAAGTGGGCAGATTAACAGACTGTCACAGATGGAAGGGTGTTACCGCCTTAGGCAGAAAAGATGCCCTAGTCCGGAGTGCCACTTTGTCCGGAAAGATGGTCAGGTAAGGAGGCTGCGATGACCCTGCCTGCAGTTCGCTCACCTTCCTGGCAGAGGTGATTGCCACCAAAAAGGCTGTTTTGACAGTGAGCAGCCGTAGAAGGCATTTGTGCAGCGGCTCAAACGGTGCGTACATCAAAAAGTTAAGGACCAAATTAAGATCCCACTGTGGCATAATAAAAGGGAAAGGGGGAAATAAATGCGTTAACCCCTTCAAAAATGTCTGTACAAGAGGGGATTTAAAAAGTGAAGGCTGATCTGGCAGCCAAAGAAAGGCAGATGGGGCCGAAAGGTAGCCCTTCAGAGTGCCCAGAGCAGAGCCCTGCTTGGCCAAGGAAAGAATCAACAGGAGAACATCTGACAGAGAGGCAGATAAGGGGCCAATAGACCTTTCTGTACAATATTTACTAAATTTGTTCCATCGGCAGGCGCATACCAAGTTCGTGGAGGGACACCTGGCTGCCAGGATTACTTCGCAGACTTCGGCAGGAAGGTCAAAAGCTGTAAACTGTCACCGCTCAATCTCCACGAAAGGAGGTGGAGAGTGGACAGGTTCGGGTGAAGAACCCTCCCCTGCTGCTGCCACAGAGGATCGTCCCGAAGGGGAAGCCTGATCGGAGGATCGATGCTTATTGCCAGAAGCTCATGATACCAGACTCTCTGTGCCAAGTCCGGAGCCACAAGAACGACTTGCGCTCGGTCGCTCCTGATCTTCTTGAGCACTCTGGACAGGAGTGGTATGAGCATAAACGCATACAGGAGGCCTGAGCTCCACTTGCGACAAAAGGCGTTGCCGAGCGAGAGCCGCATTGGAAACTTCAACGTGCAAAACTGCTGACATTGCGCGTTCTCTTCGGAGGCGAACAGATCTGACCAAGGCTCTCCCCACCGCTGAAAGCGTCCTTGCACCACCTCCGGATGGAGACGCCACTCGTGATCCGCAAGGCACCTTCAGCTGAGTTAGTCCGTTCTGGCGTTCAGAGAACTGGCCAGATGTTGAACCACCAGGGAAATGCCCTGTTGTTCCAACCAAGTCCAGAGACGCAGGGCCTCTTGACAGAGGGTCCACAACCCCACACTGCCCTGTTTGTTGCAGTACCACATGGCGGTAGTGTTGTCCGTGAACAACTGAACTAGCCTTGCCTTAATGAATGGCAAAAAGGCTTTCAGTGCCAATCGGATCGCCCGAAGCTCCAACAAGTTGATATGGAGCCTAGCTTCCGCCGGAGACCAGAGTTCTCTGATCTCCACCTCCCCCAAATGGCCACCCCATCCCAGCAGAGACGCATCCGTCACTACCGTGAGATCTGGCTGGGGGAGGGAGAGGGGTCATAATCGTGATTTGTTAGCCACCACTGCAGGTCTTTCGCAGTGCCCTCCGATATCTGAACCAGGTCGGTGAGATTTCCCAGATGCTGTGCCCATTGGAACTTCAAGTCCCACTGCAGAGCCCGCATGTACCAACTGGCATGGTCCACAAGCAGGATGCAAGAGGCCATGAGGCCCAATAGCCTCAGTGTCATTCTCACCGAAATCCAGGATAGAGGTTGAAACATCGGTATCATAGTCTGACTGTCCCGGACTCGCCGCTCGGGCGCATAAGCCTGAAACTGCACTGTGTCCAGAATTGCTCTGATGAGAGGGAGCATCTGAGAGGGAGTCAGGTGTGACTTTGGCAGGCTGATAGTGAACCCCGGCGAGTGCAGGAGGTTCACTGTAATCTGGAGGTGGGAGACGACTGCTTGGGATGAGCCCGCCATCAGCAACCAGTCGTCGAGATAGGGGAAGACTGGAACCCCTGATCTTCGCAGATGGGTTGTGACCACCGCTATCTCCTTTGTGAACCCCCGAAGGGCACTGTTGAAGCCAAAAGGGAGCACGGCAAACTGAAAGTGCTCGTGGCCCACCGTAAACTGCAGGTAGCGATGATGGGTAGGGAGGACAGGATTATGGAAATAGGAGTACTGCAAGTCCAACGCTACCATCCAGTCTCCCGGGTCCAGAGCAGACAGGACCTGAGTAAGGGTGAGCATCTTTAACTTCTCCTTCTTGAGGAAGTAGTTGAGGGCTCTGAGGTCGAGGATAGGACGAAGGCCTCCGTCCTTCTTTGGAACCAGAAAATAGCAGGAATAACAACCACAGCATATTTCTGGCCCGGGAACCCTCTCCATAGCTCCCTCAGCTAAGAGAGTTTTGACTTTCTCACGGAGTAAGGCAAGGTGATCCTCAGTGAGCCTATCATAAGCTGGAGTCATGGATGGAGGGGTCGTCTCGAAGGGGAGGGAGTAGCCTCATTGGACTATTTGCAACACCCACCTGTTCGAGGTGATGTCCCACCAGTGGTGGAGGTGATGGCGTACCCTGCCATCAACTGGACGTGTATGATCCGGGGGGATCGGACTAGGAAGGTTCTGCGGTGGAGGAGAGGATTGTGGCTTGACTCGACTTCTGGCTGCCCGAACCTCGGGGTCAGTGTAAACCGCGTCCACGGCCCCGCAGAGGCTGAACTTGCAGGACTCTCTGGCTGGAGTAGGGTTGGCGCGGTTGGAAGCCCCTTCCATAGACACGAAAGGAGCGAAAAGCAGACACAGGACGGGATGAAGTGGTAAAGCGTAAGGACTTGGCCGTAGCCCGTGAGTCCTTAAAACGCTCAAGCGCTGCATCTGCTTTGTCTCTGAAGAGACGGGAGCCATCAAAAGGCATGTCCATAAGATTGGCCTGAACATCCCCTGAAAATCCAGATGTCCTCAGCCAGGCGTGGTGCCTTGTGGCCACTGTCGAGGAAATCGCTCTGCCTAGCGAATCTGTAATGTCCAAGTCACAGCGGATGGCGAACTTTGCTGCATCTCGCCCGTCTGAAATAGCTTGAGAGAGCAGAATTCGGTCCTCCTCCGAAATTCTGGGCAGCACCTGCGCAACCGTATCCCATATCGAATGGGAATAACGGCCCAAAAGTAATGTGGTGTTCACCGACCGCAATGCAAAGCTGGCGGAAGAGAAAATCTTCTTCCCGAAGCTTTCCAGCCTTTTGGATTCCCTGTCCGTGGGTGTGGAAGGGAACGCGCCTCGAGAAGTGGAAGTTGGACAACCAAGCTTTGTGGGGTGGGGTAAGTGGTGAGGAAAACTGGGTCTCCCGGTGCAGGGCAATGGCGGCGGGCAATCGATATGTTCACAGGAGCCCCCATGCTGGGTTTGGACCAGGTGCCCAGAAGAATGTCCGTCAAGGCCTCGTTGAAAGCCAGCAAGGACTTCGAGTCAGGGACACCAGGCTGCAGGACCTCTATGAAGACATTAGTCTTGACTGCCACCAGAGGAAGCTGCAGGTCCAGGACCTCCGCAGCTCTACGCACCACCATTGCAAATGATGCCCCCCTCTTCCGTAGCCAGGTTAGGGGGAGACAGCATGCCAGAATCTGGGCCAAAGGCCGCTGGCATCACTCAGTTCCTCATACCAGTCCAGGTCTTGAGGTTGCAGAATTTCCAAGGGATCCTGCTGCCCCTCCCAATCCTCATCATCCAGTCCTAACCCTTCAGAGTAGGGCAGGTTGAACGGCATGGAGCAGTATGGCTCCATCAGCGCTGGTCTCGGCGTCGGTGGACCACTGACTGGCTCTGTGTCATCCGGAATGACGATTGGGGAGGCACCACTGGTTGGCCCATGGGGAAGGTCGCTGAGGTACGACTGGTGCCAGTCCAGAGCTGGGGACGGGTCCAGTAGGAGGCTGTAGTGCCGAGGCCGGAGCCGAAGGCGCGGAACCAATGGGATCTCCTTCATCTGAACCTGTTGGGTCCGAAAGCGCGTCGGCAGGCTCAAGCTGCCCAAATATGGCATCATAAAATTCTTTTAGTTGGGCAGAGGTCGCTCCCAAGCCCGGAAAGGGAGGGAAACGCAAAGCTGACCCAGGCACCCACTCCGCAGAGCGGGACCTCGAATGCTGAGGCTCCTCCGTCTCATCGCACGACGGACGGGGAGAAGTCGAAGCACGCTTCGACTTCTTCTGCTTCTTATGGTGCCGCTTACCTGACCACGATGACTTCGAGGAAGAGGACTTCAACCCTGTGGAGCAGTCCCGAGACCGTGAACGAGATCGATGAGGCGTTGGCTGTGTTTCACAATTTTTTTTCAGGTGACATCCAGCCGACCCTCATTGACATGCCATTCGATGGGACTCCTCTGTTTGGGAATAAGGCAGACTCCGCTCTCGAGCGCTTCAAAGACAGCAGGGTCACAGCTCTCTCTCTAAGACTATCTGCCCTAGCCTTGCAAACAGCACCAGACCTAATACTTCTTTTGCGGCTTTGGAAGAGGTGTCTCATACTGCCTGCTTATCCAACTACAGCATGGTGCACAGCAGATTTGTTTGGCAGTCGAGGCCGTTGTGCCCACTGCCCTAGCAGCCCAGGCCAACAGGCCGCTCAGTCCACAGCCCCATCGCCAAACCCTTTAAGCATGCCCTTCGTGGAGCACAGCCACCTGGTGAAAGGCAGGATCCAAAGATTCTTGCCAGGCCATAACATCAGACACGTGGATCCTGCAAATTGTTCAAAAGGGCTACACCCTGCTCTTCCAATCAACACTGTCACACCTTCTACCGTTTGCTCTCAACAGCGGACGGAGGACCATTGTTCCATCTTGCGGCATGAAGTGCAACCCCTTTTGGCCAAGGGGGCTATCAAGACGGTGCCTGCGCCAGAAGTAGGTCATCGTTGCTAATCCTGCTACTTTCTGGTGCCCATAAAAGACAGAGGCCTTCATTAAATTTTAGACCTGCGCCCTCCCAATGCCTTCCTCCGGAAGGAAAAATCCAAGATTCTCACACTGGGCCAAATCTTGCCCACCCTTGACCCTGGAGACTGGATGGTAGTTTTAGACCTGCAGGACACAAACTTTCATTTACCTGTCCTGCAGACCTATCGGTGCTACCTGCGGTTCGTGGTGGGACAGGAGCATTTCCAGTTTGTTGTGCTCCCCTTTGGTCTCACCAGTGCCCTGTGGGTGTTCATGAAAGTGATGGTGGAGGTTGCCGGACACCTTCAGAGTTCAGGGGTGCCAGTTTTCCCCTACCTTGACGACTGGCTGTTGAAGGTGGGCTCACCCCAGGCGGTCACCAACCACCTCCAGACTATGGCGACCCTCCTGTCATCTATGAGGTTGGCCATCAACGTGCCAAAGTCATACCCGACTCCTTCTCCGACACTCCCCTTCATCTGAGTCATTCTGGACATGATTCGTATTCAGGCCTTTCCCCCAGAAAAGAGAACTCAGGACATGCAGGATATGATCCTGATCTTTCAGCCTCTGTCCTGGATTTCAGTGAGGTTGACTCTGAGGCTGTTGAGATTGATGGCCTCCTGTATCGTTCTGGTCACTGGCTCTGCAGTGGGACGATCAGCTCTTTGTGGGGTTTGCTGGAGTGAAAAAAGGCAAAGCTGTGCAGGAGAGAACCATATCCATCTGGCTCTGCATTAAGATATGCTATACACTGGCTAAAAAACCAACATGCTCATTCTACCAGGGCCCAAGCTGCTACCACTGCATTAGCACGTGGACTCCCTGTCCATTTCGCCCGTTCGGTCCGGCAGAACTTCATACTTTTAATTTGTCCGCAGACACTCCACAGGGGATGGTATTGCTTGGGCATCTTTTCAAAGGAAAGGAATCTGCGGTTAGAAGTCTCTAACAGATAAACAACTTATCTGGTAGAGACTATATTTAGCTGCAGATTCCTTACTGACCCACCCATACTCCCCGCTCTGTGGACAGATCTCTAGGGTAAGGACACACCATTGACAGTGCTCTTCATGGCTTCCCACTTCTGGCGTGGAAAGTTGTGAAAAGTAACTGACGTCAGCGTGCTAAGGTGGTGCCTATAAAGGTGGCACGGACGTCACTTCCGGCGCAGAGGACGCCGCGCAGGGCGGCCTACACCACCTACTGGTGCGCAGGACTACTACTCATGAAAAATCTTCCGGATCCAGTCTGACGCCTGGGCAGATATTTAAAGGTAAGGAATTTGTGGCTAGAAGTCTCTATCAGATGTCAGCGTGCGGGAGTGGCACCTATATAGGCCCACAAGTCATTTCGGGAGCGGAATGGCATCAGCACAGAGCCGCAAGGTCCCACTGCTGAAAAGGTACCGGATCCAGTCAGACACCTGGGGAATATTCAAAAGGTGAGGAATCTGCAGCTAGATAGAGTCTATACCAGAAAGAGCGTTACCAAAGGTAAGTAACTTGTTCTCCTGCACCACCTTGCCCTTCTTTGCCCCAGAGAACCCACAAAGACCTGATTGTTTACCCAATATTCCTTGTTACGATCGACGCAAAAAACTCAGTGCTCTTTTGGGGTCCAAGCAGTGGAGTCTCTCTTCATCTTTCAAAGGAGGAGGCAGAACAAACAAGGCCGGGAGAATGATGGCTTGTCTGATGTGAAAAGGCATCACCACCTTTGGTAGGAACGCTACTCGAGTCCTCAACACCTGTTAAAGAAAAAGGTGGGCTAAGGAGGTTTGACCGAGGCTGGACCAAGAGTGCCTTAAGCTCACTCACCCAGCACTGCAGCACCCGGTCGTTCTTTATCTTCTTCAGAACTCCGGGCAGGAGAGGCAGAGAGAGAAAAGATCTAAAGAGTCCCATGCCCCGCACTAGGTGGAAAGCATGTCCTAGAGAGAGCTTTCTTGAGAACTCCAATGGGCAGAAGTTTTGACGCTTCACATTCTCGAGGTGTCGAAAAGGGAGATGCTTTGCACCACCTCAGAGTTCAACCACTATTCATTATCCGACATACATCCCAGGCTGAGCTTGTCTACCCTGGCACTTAAAGATTCCGCCAGGGGGTTCACGATCAGGGAGATGATCTGACGATCCGGCCAACTCCAGATGCACACTGCCTCTTGGCACAGGACCCATGCTTGTTGCGGTACCACATGGCGGTGGTATTGTCCATGAGAACCTGCACCAGCCTTCCCTTAATGGATGGCATGAAGGCCTTCAACTTGAAGGGAGCGGCTCGCAAGGTTGTTGTGAAACCAGGTTTCTGACAAAGACCAGAGCCCACTGATCTTCAGCTCTCCCAGAAACCATGTCCACCATCTGCTCTGGGTAGGGAAGGGAGAGGTGTCTGCTGCTGGTCAGGCTGCGGTAGAGCAGCCACCACCGGAGTAATTGTGCAGGCTCCTCAGAAAGCTGAATGGCATCCAATAGGTTTCTTTGGAGCTGAGCCCACTGAGACTTCAGATCCCACTGCAGAGCCCAGATATGCCACCTGGTGAAGTGGACAAGCAGGATGTATGAGGCCAACAGGCCCAGAAGCATTAGATTAGCTCTCAACAACATCCAGGACTATGGTTTGAACATCAGGATTATAGCCCAGTGTGTGGACTCGTTGCATTGGAGGAAAGGCCTTGAACGTCAATGTGTCCAAGACAACTCCTATAAAAGGAAATCTCTGCAAAGGAGTGAGGTGTGACTACGGCTTGTTGATCATGACCCCAGCAATATCAAGAGTTTAGCTATTGTCTGGAGGTGGTATACGACTGATTGTGGCAAGCCTGCCTTCACCAGGCAGTTGATGGAAACCTGGTATCCTATACCTTCATCACTTTTGTGAACACCCGAGGGGTGCTGGGTAGTGCCGAAGGGGAGCATGGCAAACTGAAAATGCTACTGGCCAACCTTGAACTGCAGGTAATGACGGGAGGACGGATACATGAAACTATGCATCCTGCAGGTACAAGGCTACTATCCAGTCGTCTGGATCCAGGGAAGACAGAACCTGGGCCGGTGTAAGCATTTTGAATTTGTCCTTCCTCAGGAAGCTGTTTAGAGGGTGGAGATTTTAAATAGGACAAAGATCTCCATCCTTCTTTGGCACAAGGAAATAGCTAGAGTAACATCTCTTCCCTAGTTCCGTGTCTGGATAGCCCCTTAGGACAGAAGAGCTCGCCCCTCTTGAAAAAGATGATAGGTGCTCCTCTGACAGCTGTTCTGGTGTGGGTGGAATCTGGTAGCATATCAGAAAAGAATGAAAGAACATAGCCTTTTTGGACAATCTGGAGGAACCATCTGACTTGTGATGGATTGCTACCCTTGGAGAAAATGTTTTATCCTGCCTTCCATAGAGTGGTCGTGCACAGCTAAGGGTAAACTAAAGCAGCTTGGGGGCTGATGATGCAGGAGAGGGGGATTGTGAAGAATGGTGTCCCTTGTGACTAGCGTGATGTCTGCTTGATCCCCAAGCCACTAAAGGACTGGTGTGATGGTTGCAGGGGGTCGGAGGTTGTCGCAAACTCTCTTGAGTAGCTTTGGAAGCGTGGAAACTGATGAGAAAACAGTCTGGCACGGGGTGCAAAGTCCCAAAGAAACACAACATGGGTCTAATTATCTTAAATCATTCGAAGGAGGATTCAGCCTTTTCGCCAAAACTTTGAGATCCAGGAAAAGGCATATCTATAAGGGAAGCCTGCATCTTCAGAAAAGTCTGTGGATCACATGTACACATGACAATGAAGCATCACACTAGTGCATTCCCCTCCCCCAAACAATCAGCAGTATCCAGACCAGCCGGTATGACATATCGGGCTGCACCCTCGCCATCTTGAATGGTTTGAGCCAAGGAGGCCCTAAACTCCTTCGGGACTGCTGTCAATATCTCGCTGGCCATGACCCAGAGAGCGTTCCTATAATGGCATAATGGGGAGAATGCATTGACTGACCTCAAGGCTAGGCTGGCCAAAGAGAACATTTGTTTCCCGAAAGCCTCAATCCTTTTTGACTCTCTGTCTGGAGTGGTGGTGGGGAAGGCTTTGAGATTCACTTTGCTGATGGAATCCTGAACCACTAAACTCTCAGGAGTAGGGTGCTGTGTAATTCAGGGTCTCCGGTCTGTGCCATCTGACCATCTGCCTGTTCACTGGTGGGCAAGAGCAATGTGTAGACCAAGTGTCTATAAGGGTGTCAGTTAGGGCTTCACTGAATGAAAGAAAGAGCTCAGACACAGCATGCTCACAGTGCAAAACATCAGTAAGAACATTTGTCATGCCTTCAACATAAGGCAGTTGTAGGTGCAGGATTTCAGCTGCTCATCTAACTACAACAGCAAAAGAAGCACTCTATTCTGTTGGGGGTTCAAGAAACGGAATCAACCATGTCTCATGAGAAGTATCAATCCCTCTGGCCTCCTGTAAGTCCATGTATAAACTGTCATCATCATAATTTGGGGGTAAATCATCTCCCTCATCACCACTTTTCTCTCCAGGTGGTGGCAAACTCTGGTCAGAATCAGAACCAAAAATATGACGGAGCCTTTAAGGACAGCTCTACATTAGTGAGAGACTATTATCTGAGCCAGACTCTATGGGGACCGGGTGTTTTGGAGTGGACAGATCGCAACCTCGGTTGGAGTCTAGACAGATCTGACTCAGGGTCATTCATCGGAGTCTGCACTGGATCCCCCTCCGGTGCTGGCGAAGTCAGTACCAGCATCGACGAAAGAGATCTTGGAGCCAGAGTGGAAGATGGCACCGGAGTGATTGTGGAACTCAAGGTGTGTTTGAGAGGCTCAGACGGCGTTGAGGATCTTAGGGTGATAACTCGACTGGAGGCCCTGTAGATCCATGGGGCCCGAGGGTGCCCCAGAGGGAGCTGGATAAGTGCCAAAATATGAAGCATGTCCTCCTCAAAAGGTCTTGACCTGCTGTGGCATCCCTGATGACCAGGGAATTCAGTGCACTTAGGGAACAGTTGCTGAATCAGTCTCTCAGTCGGGGATCAGGAGCGAGATCAACTGGCACCCTGACACCTTCGAGATTTCTCTTTAGATAGAGAGAGGCAGGATGTGGTCAAATCCCACTTCGACCTCCTATGCTTCTTCTTCAGCATGGAATTTGACTTACCAGACAACTTCGACCACGAGGAAGACTGGCCGAAGGAGCAGCCTCAAGAGCAGGAACGGGTCTGTGCCATTGACTTGAAGAGGAACTTGCATGAGGTCAGTGAGTTTTTTCGATACTCAGCAATGTACAGCTTCGCTTCATAGTCCTGGCTCGCCTTTGGGTGCATGAGGGCACATGCCTCATATGATGGACTCATGCCCGAGCCCAAAAATCTAAGGCACACCTTGTGTGGGTCCATTACCGACATCTGTTTCCGACAGTCACGGCATCGTTTGTACCCTGTAGTCTTCTGTGAGGACTTTGTTCCCTTGCTAACTGGAATGAAGTTTAAAGAAAATCGTGAGCCGATGAAAAAGGCTTCGGATTCAGATTCATGTTTTAAGGTGTGGAAAGAAACAAATTGATATTGATAGGTAGAGGTGGCGCTTGCATGCATCTCTGTTCCGTCACTTTTGTGGCGGAACAAGGCCCACGTGGAGCTGCAAAGCGCCACCTAGCAGCGTGCGTGAAAATTGCTGTGAATACGTCTGGATCCAGTCTGGCACCTGTGGTTAGAAGTATCCATCTGAATGGGGCAAGCTAGGAGACTACAATAAAATTTGTGTCCAAACGTTGCACACCAAGTACATCCCTTCTCCACTTGACTCAGGAAAACAAGGTAAGCAGTCCAAAGCTTACTCAGGAAAGGTGTATGGGTTTAAGGTTCCAAATTCAGAAGCTCACAAAGTAAGTCTTAATAAACTGCTTGTCTAGCCAGTTCTTTATTTTGAATAAGAAAACATACTTTTTTCTATTCCCAACAACACTACACATATAAATCTGCTACTATATGGGCATGCTAATAACTATGGGAAATATAACAGTGTTTTGAACAATTTGGCTAATGTTTATGGCTATGACCATAGGGTTCTCATATGCTAATTATGCCTTTATAGCTTTCAGGGAGGCTAAGCAGCAGATCAGTATGCTCAATTTGAAATGAAATTCTGAAGCTGCTAAATCTGACAAAGGCCCTAGCAGGACAATTCACCTTCCTCACAGTGCAAAACACACTGTTTAAAGGGACGCTCAGTCTTCATCCATGTGCATCTGCCGTTTCACCGAGCAGTTGCGTACAGATCAGGTGTAGTCCCAGTCCCAGTACCAGGGGCCACAGGCCTAAACCTAACAGCGCCTCCAACCACACAGTATGAGAGTCCATCCTGGCTGTTACTTAAAAAGATTATCAGCTCCACTAGTAGGCGAGGCGGGAGTCCAAAGAGAAACTATAGCTGTCCCTGTAGCACATGTTAAACATTTTCACAATGTTGTGCACAGTCTTGCCGATAGAGAGGGAACTGCGGGTTTTGGTTTCAAAGCGCACTGCGATTTAGGGAGCTGTACAGGACCTTTAAGGCAAAAAGAGGGCCCCACAGCAGCAAGCCACCCTTTTGTGGGCATACAGAACTTTAGTTCATACAATCAACTCAGCTGAATTCTCCAAGGGAAGCGATGAGGACTGAGACAACCTCGAAGCCCAGCCAAAGGCACACACTCAGAGAGCAAAGGGGAGAGGCTCAGCACAGGTCTTTGAAGTGCCAACCTACCCTTTTCTCAGGTCAGCGCCTCTTTCAGGCAGATGGGATGGCTATCCCTCAGTCTCCTTCTTCAAAAACACCTTCAATGCTTCTCTATTAGCAGCAAGGGCAGATCCTCTAGGCTTCCAGCAGGAATCCATGTACCCGAGGTATTGCCCCCTCACTTGGGTGGGAAGCTGGCAGTCACAGACAACAGTCCTGGATCACAGAAGATTCCCAACACTCTGCAGGGGTATGTATGTATACGGTATCTCTATTGCATGAACCCAGCCAAAAGGCAGCGGAGATCTGTAGATGGTCAAAGAAGAGCATAATGTCAACAGGTAAGAGGAGATGGAGCTGGATTGAGGATGGTTAATGCAAGGTGATGTAGTGTTCTTTGGAGAGGTGAGTCTTCAACTTTTTCCTAAATTGGAGCAGTGTTGGGGAAGTCCTGATGGAGACGTGGATGTTATTCCAAGGTCCTGGGTGAATAGATGGAAAAAGCGTGCTATCTTGTTTTTCTTTTTCACACCTTTTAGTCTGCAGTCTTATGGTGTCCTGGCTTCCGGTGTGCCGAGATCCTCCATTCATGGTGACCTTGTCTGCAAGATGAGCAGGCGTACTGGTCATATAAGTTTTGTAAAAGATGCAGTTGGTTTTGACAATGATGCCAGCTGGCAAGGGGAGCCAACGACGTTGCATCAGGATGACTGTGATGTGCTCATATTTTTTCAGTCCCCGGATGAGACATGCTGCAGTATGTAGCATGCGCCTAAGGAGTGCTTGTGTGGTGTCTGGGAGGCCGTGAAATAGGCATGACCACCATCCAAATCCAAGAGTAGAAGAGCTTGAACAACAGTTCTGCAGTTACCTTCTGGAAGAAATGGTTTGAAGTTCTTTTGAAGAGTGAGCTTGCACCAGGCTGTCTTTGTTTTTTTAGTAATTGTGTTCCTTGAGGGTAAAGTTGGTGTCCAGGGTGAACCCAAGTGACTGGGCATTTGGTGAAACTTGGGGTTCAAAGCTGTCAAGGTTCATGTAATTGATCCGGGTTTGTACTATGTCTTGTTTATTGCTCTTAGCCAATAGCAGAAATTGTGTTTTGGTTGAGATGAGCTTCAGGTATGGTTTGGACATCCAGGTCAGGAAGATAAGCAGTCTTTGAGGCGTTGGATACTTGAAGAAGAGCGACTTCTAAGTAGAATTGTGTCATTGGTATATTGATGAATGTTGATGCTGTTATCTGTGAACAGAGCACCAAGCGGCTCCATTTAAAGGTCAAAGATGACAGGAGACAGTATGGAGCCATGGAATACTCAACAGGTCATATGGATTTTTTGTGCCGTGGAGGTACCCTTGTGAACAATCTGGTGTGGGTTGGAAAGGTAGGAGGAGAACCAGTGAAGGACATTTCTGGTGAATCCCATTCAAGACTCCAGGTTGCTTATGAGAGTGAGATGGTCGACTGTATCAAAGGCAGCTGACATATCCGTCAACATCAGGAGGCAGGGGCTCACTTTCATCTGTAGTCAAGAAGGCTTTGTCTATGAGATGTACGGTAGCACTTTCTGTGCTGCAGTGCGATCTGAAACCAGACTGGTAGTCGTGCAGGAGATATAGCCATTGATGTGGTCTTGAACATACACCGCTTTTTTAGGTCTCGCACACCTGCGTTGCAGCGCGCATGCGCTGCTCGCTCTGCGAGGCTTCTTGTAATCGAGCAGATTCAGAAGTGGAGTGTAGGCTCCGCCCCCTCTTTCCATTGGCTTGTGTCATCGTGCATGCTAAACGCTGGCTTTCCATTGTAAGTGAGGCTTTTTAGTCACTCCTTGTTACCGCCCTGTCTCCTTTTGGCCCCGCTCACCCGGACTGGATCTTTTACTTGCGGCAGTACACGGTGTCTTAATTATTGGGTAAGCACTTTTTTTTTTACCATTCGTGTAATGGGTGTTTAACATCGCGGTACAGTGTTGCATTTCGAACAGTGCCATTGTGTTTTTTGCCTGGTCCCTTTGTCCGTGGTTTTAAGTTTTTACATTTCTTTGTGCAGTTTTATATAGCGGGAACTAGACTGGAAGGTATTGGAGCGCTTTAGATGAGCACAAGTTTCATTACACAAGGTCACGTTAACTTTTTATTACTTTTTATTTCTCCAGATTTATATAGCGCGAACTCGACCCGAAGGTTTCGCAGCGCTTTACATGAGCACCAGTTATGTTACACAAGGACACAGGATGTCGAGCCGACTCGAGCCGACGCCGAGACTTGCTTCCATAATCCCCGTGCAAAGGTGCGTTTTTGTGTGCCAGTGTGTATCCTTTACACAGCGTGTAGACCCCGTTTATTTGGTTCTTGTACACTTGGTTTCTTTCCTCTCCCCGTGCCAGTGCGAGTTTCCTTGCTGCCTCTACATATGGTCGTTTTTAGTCCCCTATGCCAGAGTGTTTGTTCCTCTGCTCCGTGTATCTGTTTTTTTCCTAGTGCCTGTGGCACTGCGTTTGTGCTTACCGTGCAAATGGGATTTTCTCCGCTGCCTCTACCAGAGGCACTATGCCACTGAATGTTTTCCTTGTCCCGTACCACTGCTTGTTTTCCCTGTCGGCTGTTTTTCTGCTGCCTGTGTCAGTTGCTTACCTCCCCCTTGCTTGTATTTCTGCTCCTTGCGCTTGTTTGTCACTCGGAGGAATTGGGGGAAAGGTCGTTCGAAACTCTCAAAACACGCCAGTCCAGAGAGCTGCGGATTATCTGCCTGGCAACAGGGCACATACCAGAGGCGAGGGATTTGGAGGGGGCGTACCACCTCCAGGATCTGTCAGAATCGGCGCAAAGTGGGGCTGGGGAGAGTGTCGGGTGAGAGGATCATCAAAGAGGCAGTGATTAGATTACACCCATTCTAGAACAATAGCACAGCCCAGGCCATGAGCACAGAACTGAGAGGACAAAATTTGGACTAAACCATCCCCGAAGAAGCAGGGGGCCTTCTCCGTAATGCTTTCAGGAAGACACATCTTGGAAAACTGGCTGAAGATGTTTTTAACATGATGATCTGCAACCGTTCCAGAACGTCACAGGGATCTTTGTACCTAGGCTTCTGCCAAAACCAATCACACTTAATAGTACAGTGCAATAATGTTTTATTAGCAATAATGTTTTATTAGTACGATTAAGTATGCTGCTGTTGCCCTAGAATGGTTCTTTACAATATACCTTTAAATTTTTGTTTCACCAGGGAGGTTTTTTACACAGAATAACAGAGATAAAATGTACACACCGTACAGAGTCTACACCTCTACACACCCTACAACAACTATCGCGCTTTCACTTAAAGTGAAAGTGCAGTTAGTGTTACAATCACGATTCCAGCTGCTCCAGTGATTCCTTCTTTTTGTAAAGTTTGAGTCTGACTGAGGTTTGCAATGGCTTGGGGTGAAATACTTCGGTGTTGCATTTCGACCTGTTACGCGCCTGAACAAACAGACGATTGTTTCTTTTCACCTTAGGCTTTTAATCACAAATTGTAGAATTGTTAGTGGAAAGTTCCTAGAAAAAAAAAACATAAATGTGTATTTCGTTAACGAGACACAAATTGTAAAATGTATTGGGAAGGAGTGGCCCAATATATAAAAGAGTTCATGTGTCTGGTGCTATAAGAACAAGCATTGGCATAGCCAATAGGTCTCGCATTTGGGACCTTATAAGTTTAGCCATGCATTTTTGACATTGCAAATAACAATGCCTTTTATTTTTGTTTTCGTTTTTAAAACATAAATAAAGGGCATTGTCATTTACAATGCCAATAGCATAAACTTGCGTAAATGCGAGACCTATTGCATTGCAAATGCTGGTCAATGATCGTTCTGATAAATGCTCGATAATACAGAGCTCGCATAGTGTTAAACTCTGGACAACAGAGCTCTGTAATCCCATTAACATTGAGGCTACGGTGTACACAAAACTGCTGTGTGTGCTGAGGAGTAAAAATAAAATTCAGATCATCACTACTTGGGTAACAAAGGGTGGTGGTTTGGCCTCCCTTCCCTTTATGACCTTAGTATGCATGAGCAGACATTTCTCACAGGATTTGGAATCGGGGCACGGCCTGAGACACCACAAGCAAACAGAGTAGAGATCAACATATATTTGCCACAACTATTAAAGCTTGAAAGTTTTGGAGGGGACACTGCACCCTAGACACTGCACCATTATAACATTCAAAGGCAAAGAGGCGGGGAGAGCAACTCCAAATCTACGTCACAGAGGTGGAAAACAATGAACTGATGTCACTGTGCTGGGCTGGCGCCCAATGTGGCTCCATAATGCCTGTCCAGGGCAGAACCAGGAGCTGATGCGTAACCGCGGATCCGCCTAGAGGAGCAGGAGAGATATTAGACTAGAGCTGTTAGAGTTTACAGATCCAGTCTGGCAAGTTTGAAGAAGTGAGGACGCGGCAGGTAGAAGAATCCACCAGAAACTGAAATTAAGCTGAGCTTAAGGAGGCGAAGTGCTGTCCGCGTGGGATCCCAGGCGTGATCCGTGCACAGATGCGCACTCAGGCCACGCAAGAGGAAGAAGAGAGTCAGAATGACCCTGCTGCTGAAGGGCTCCAGAGTGAAGCACCATCAAGCGGTTAATACCAGCAGGTGAGAAATTGGCCGTGGCACAGAAGCGTTTGTCTCAAGCTCCACAACCTGCTTTTACTGATACCTGGAATGCTATGTGTCTTGTTCATATGCTAATCTACATTTAAAATGATATAAATGAAGAGGTTGGATTTTGTGGTCTTCAAGCACTTCGGGCAGATCATTAAAACCATAACGCCCACCATTTCAGAGTTTCCTTTCCTGCCACTTAAATTCAGCTGTAGACACCTACATACTAAGAGCACACAGGCCGGCCTTTAGCATGTGCGGGATGGGCCTACGCCCAGGGCGCAGATCTTCAGAGTGGCGCAGGAGCTGCCTGCAGCAGTCTTCTTCTGACGTAGCTCCAGAGGAAAAAAATTTCAAACACTGTTTTTGGAGGCTGCTGAAGCCCGTGTCTGCATTTTGACTGCTTTTGGCTCTTTTTTCTCTTGCTCCCCTCACCTGTCCCCTGCGCCCCTCCCATTTTTTTAACACACAGATAAAGAGGACGAATGGGAGGGGAGGCGCCAAATTGTTTTTGCCCAAACGCTCTCCCAGCAAAGGCCAGCTCTGTGTTCACAGATGTAATCTGAAGTAGCCACAAGGGGTATTTCCACTCTACAAATGACTAAATACCAAAAGGGTATATTTCAAGAGGGCTGTCAGGCCCAAATAGTCTGCCCATTTTGCTGAATGCTGTAGCAAATGTACAGTACCCTCCACACTCTCCGCTTTCCACCCACCTGCTCTACGGAAGGAAGATTCCATGCATTGACAGTGTTGCCTCTAAAGAGCTTCCTTGTGTCACTCGTGAGCCTCTAAATCTAGAAGAGGATCTTTGGTGTAATGTTCTACAATCAACACCAAACTTACTGGCAAGCAGTCTCCCCTGAACAAGAACACCATGGCTGACTCCTCTTACCCACTGGGAGTATATGGCACTATTAGAATCAGTAGGTTGTTCCTAACTGGATGTGCTCTCAGGGGATTTAATTAACAGAGCCACACAGTTATAATAAGTCAGGAGTTGTTAATCTGTATTTTGGAACTATGCTAGATAGCTGAAATCGAAAACTATCCCAGTCATATTTACTCGCAGTTCCTGCTCACCCAATCAAAGCACCTTGGCTGATGCAACGACCTGATGATCTGCACACATTATTCCCATCATGTGCTAGCGCGTACAGCGATGTGCTCTAAATGATTGCCTAGTCCTAAGGCCTACATTGACGCCCAATGCTCAAGTGCATAGCACTATTTTGATGCACCATGTCCAACACTGAAGTGAACCCATGCTCAGCCTTAAAGTGAAGGTTTGTGCTCAGCCCTAACATGAAGCCCAGTGCTCGGCCCTCAGGTTACGTGAGCTCAGCTCGCTCATATCTTGAGCGATGCCCTATGCTCAGGCCTAAAGTGATACTTTGATCTCAGCGCAAAAGTTATGTAACTTGTTGAGCCCAAAAGCGGTGCTGCCAAGTTCGGCCTCAAAGTGATATAATTTCTATAGGCCTAAAGTTAAGCTGTGTTCCCACTGAACACCATCCCAGTAGACTTTATATGGGGTAAGAGCCGCCGCCGCTGACATACCAGCTTAACAAAACTGCAACTATTGTCGGACGCCTGCGGTATGGGGGCACCGGACTTTGGGGCTTACTGTTTGGCTGGGCAACTGCAGTAGCTCTCTTACTGGCAGGCTGGTGGCTCCCTGCAGGAAATAGCCTACAAGCCCCATATGCTAGCCCAAGGGGCTCTACACAAATCGCTATGGCCTGAGGTGCGCATTCCAACATCGGCTCCGCTGCTGTTCAAGGTGGCACTCACATATTGGAAATCAGCCTTAAAATGCACTGCGCAAATCACTCCTTATGCCCCCAATATACCACTTCTAGGCCTTCCCACTCTCACAAGCACTCTGACACAACTTAGGCTGTGTAAATGGGAACAGGCAGGCGTGACCAATGTGGGCGCACTGTTTGGGGATGGGACATTACTCAACCATGCTGATTTCATAACAAGCGGGACTCACAGACACACTCTTTTTAACACATGCAAGCCTTGTAAGATAAGTCGAACAGCACTGAGCTCTGAACAGGTCTGAACCCACAACGCACAAACTTGTTCACTCGATATATTTAATGGGTACTGGCAGACATTTAATAGGCATACGTTTACACCTATCCTCCCCTCTGTTGCCATTACGGGAAAGGTGGGAAAGAGACATGGGCAGGGCTCTTCTAGATAACGAATGGAGCTCTATCCTTGAATACCCTAAACATGTTTCACATAAATCACGATTTAAATTCATACAATACATGACAGTACAGCGAGCTTATCTTACACCACATAGTCTACACTTAATATTTCCCGCTGTTGCAGCGGCATGTCCTGAACAGGATGCTGGTTTGTTGCATATGCTGTGGGCCTGCTCCGCTCTTTCCACCTACTGGGCGCAGATTACTATAGCACTGAGGGAAGTGGTCGGGAGGAGCACATGGCACACGGCTGAAAGCTGCCTTCTAGGTCTCTACCCACGGCCAAAATGTTGTAAAGTGCAGGCAAGGTTCGTGGACCTAGTCCTCATCCTAGCAAAACGAAATATAACCAGGAGGTGGAAATTGGCAACTCCACCTGCTTTACTCACCTGGAAAGAAGAGGTGGAGTGTTGGGATTGGCAGAAAGCGGTGCACTGCCCAGGGCGAGAATATCGTGGGCTACGGAAAAAGCATAAAGCTATGAGCTGGGATCTCCTCATGGAATCCTTCAAAGCTTTAGATATGGTCACAGTCTCATGTTCGTAATTATCGCAACTAAAGCCTGGAGGGCTGAGGCCACGGCAGACGAGGATGGAACTTACCACGAGTTCCTATTCTTTGATGTGCGATGAGCCCTAACATGATGTTGTGTTCTGAGCCTTAAAGTGACAGTATGACCTGGGCCTCAGTGATGCCGTGTGATCAGTCAGGAAGTGATTCTGTGTGCCGTGTCTCAGTGATGCTGTGTGCCCGGTCTCGGTGATGCTATGTGTTGGTGATGCTGTGTGCCGGGTCTCAGTGATGCTGTGTGCCGGGTCTCAGTGATGCTGTGTGCCGGGTCGCAGTGATGCTGTGTGCCGGGTCTCAGTGATACTGTGTGCCGGGTCTCAGTGATACTGTGTGCCGGGTCTCAGTGATGCTGTGTGCCGGGTCTCAGTGATGCTGTGTGCCGGGTCTCAGTGATGCTGTGTGCCGGGTCTCAGTGATGCTGTGTGACGGGCCTCAGTGATGCTGTGTGTTGGGATTCAGTGATACTGTGTGTCGGATCTCAATGATGCTTTGTGCCTGGCAGGGTTTTAAGTGGGATGAAAAAACTGGGGGGTCCGTCAAAGGGACGTGGCCAATGTAGTTAAGGGCGTGGCTTAAAAACACGTAAGCTAAAAATCTGTACTTCGCATAGTGTGCCGCCCGACTTGTATTTTGCTGTTTCTGTAATTGCATCCAGATATATATATATATGTATATTTTTTTTTATTTTATTGATTTTATGACCATAAGTACATACAGATTAAACAATAAAGACAAAAATAAAACTAAAATACAAACAGTCACAGTGTTCGTGAATATACATCTAAAGGCATTACTGCGAGAACAATGCAAAATACACTTATTAAGTCTCTAGAGGAATACATATGTTTTTTATGAGTCCACACCTCTCGTAGGACCCCTGTCATAAGAAAAACACAGTTGGCATGGCCATTGGAAACCTTCATGTACATACGAATTCCATTGGGGAATAGAGAGGATATAATATACTAGGCGTGTACCTGCTGTAACATTTCCAACGTGACATCTATCATTTTTGTAGAATCCACCCAGCCCATCCGGTACAACCCTTATGTATGGGAAGAATACATAGTGGTTCATTTCTTGTTGTCTAAAAAGCTCCTGTACAAGCTCCAAAAGTTCTTGGGACGACTTTGAGGGGGGAGCAATTCGCTATATAATTCGGACTGTGTATTACAGAACAACATATCTCTGGACCATTATGTCAGAGTAGGGGGTGAACCGCGCGCCCAGTGCATAGCAACAATCCGCTTCGCTATTAACAGTCCCATGTCAACCAGACGCCTTATATCTTTATGTACCTGCTTAGAAAAGCCCAAAAGCGCCAGCAGAGGGTCTGGCGTTAGGGGTTCGTCTGTTATGGCACTTAATGTTCGGAATATTGAAATCCAGAAGTTCGCTATTGGGGGGCACATCCAAGCTAGATGCATGAATCCTGCTGGCTCTTCCCCACACCTTTCGCACTTAGCTGTATCCCGTAAGCCATATCTATGCAAATGGGCAGGGGTAAGATAAACCCTATTGAGGTATTTAAACTGGATGAGTCTGTGTCGACCATTCAAAGAAATACGTTGTGTGGCTTCGCAGCAATACCGCCAGGTAACATCATCCAGTGTGACTCCCAAGTCTGTTTGCCACTCCAACCTGGCCTTAATGTAGTGATTCTAGAGATAATCTTTCACCGTGCTGTAAAATATGTGAGATGAGCTTACACAGAAGTTCTGAACGTAACATTAGGGAGAAGGGGCAACTTCCAGAGTCTCCATCAACTCCTCACCTAACATTTCGTGGAGTGCATGACGGGCTCTGTAAAAGTGGAACATCGTAAGTGGAGAAATATCCTGTTTTTCTGCAATTAAGTCTTCCCAGTCTCGCCCTATCCCTTCAGCGAATAAATCGCCTATTACAGAGATATCCAGGTTTTTTAAGGCTCGCACCACTTCAGGTTCCGCAATTGTCGGGAGCCAAACACACCACTCAATTGGTGTTAGCGGAGAGTACAGTATGGAGGCAGCCTGTCTTTTGGTTAGGTTGTGCCAGGCATGCGTGGTGGCATTGATCGAGTCTAAAGTGCCGGTACGCCTCACCGTAGTGCGAAACAAAGCCGTAGCCAAGTGGGAGGGCGCTGCAGCTATCCTTTCTATGTTTAGATGGGGAGGAGAGGTTTGCTGATGGAGCCAGTAGAAAGCGTGCGAGCACTGTGCCACTCGGTAATAGAGCTCCAGGTCTGGGGCGCCAAGCCCACCCATGGAATAAGGGAGAGTGAGGATGTCCCACTTAACCCGAGGTTGCTTACTGGCCCAGGCTAGCTTAACCTGCAAGGACTTAATATGTTTTAAAAAGTGGGCAGGGAGAACCATAGGTATGTTTAGAAACAAAAAGAGGAATCTGGGTAACACCACCATCTTCATTAGGGACACACGTCCCAGGAGCGACAGTGGGAGCCGCACCCATCTGTTTATATCTTTTTCTAGTTTGACAATCGCTCTGCCGTAATTCTCTGTGAAGACCGTCTCTGAGCACGTGTGCACCTGGATCCCCAAGTATCGTACAGTGTCAGTAGACCAGGTCAGAGGGAACTCTAGTTCTATCGGTTCCATTGCTGAAGTGAGGGGAAAAATAGTAGACTTAGACCAATTAATTTTAAGCCCGAGAACCCCCCAAATCTTACCACCTCCCTTAACACTGGGGAGAGGTTATCCCCCGGGTCTCTAATGTATAGGAGAGTGTCATCCGCATAAGTGGAAATTATTAAATTATAGTTGGGGAGTCCTCTGTGACTGTGGTATTCCCTTAGGGCGCAAGCCAGCGGCTCCGCCACCAGCGCATAGAGTAGTTTGGATAGCGGGCATTCCTGACGGGTGCCTCTGGAAATAGTGGTAGAAGGGGTTACGATGTTTCCCACTCTCACCCGGGCCGTAGGGGAATTATAGAGGACTTCCACCAACCGAATGAAGAGGTCACCTAAACCCATACGTCTTAATACCAGTAGCATATAGGACCACTCAACTGAATCAAAAGCCTTTTCAGAGTCTAAAAATATTGCAGCCGCTTTGATATCTGGCTTAGTGTGTTGGATAGCACCGAATACTTTGCGTAAGTTGTGTGTTAATGTACGCCCAGGGACAAACCCTGCCTGTTCGGGACCGACCAAAGTCGGAATAAGAGGGGCCAAGCGGTTCGCCAAGATCTTGGCAAATAATTTAGTGTTGACGTTTAATAGAGACAGCGGCCTGTATGATGAGCATTCATGTGGAGGCTTGCCTGGCTTCAAAAGCGTGACCAGCATGGCTTCACGCATCGAAGGAGGCATGATTCCACTCTCACCCATCTCTTCAAATAGGGTAATCAGATGAGGAACTAGCTGCTCCCTGTACTCCTTATAGAAAGCCACCGTTAGACCGTCATGACCAGGGGCACTATTTGCTTGTATGGATTTTAGCGCGTCCAGGACTTTCCAGGAATCTAGGGGCCTCATAAGGTACTCTCTATGTTTGTCTGCCAACCAGGGAAGTTTAATATGATCCAGGTAATCCAGCATAGTAGTGTCTGTACTGTGCGTTTTAGTATGATATAACTCTGAATAGTAGCTCCTAAAACTATCGGCGACAGAGTCAGGGTCACTTGTCTTTTCACCCGAAACTGTACTGATCTCTATGGGACCCGATGCCTCCCGTCTACCTTTCATTATGGTTGCCAAGGTAGCGCCGGGGCGCTCCCCCTCTCCGTATGTCCTCGCTACGGCGTACTTCCCCAAGAGTTTAACCTCTCTGTCAGCTTCCTCATGGTACTCCTCCAGTGTGACTTTAAGCTCGTCCATGACCTGGTTGCTACCTCCCTCGAGAGCTTCCCGCTCCAGAATAGCCAGTTTCCTTTCTAGCAATTCAAGGCGCCTTCTTATATAGCGTAGGACCCCTGAGTGTTTGGCGATTGCTATCCTTCTGATATAAGCCTTAAAGGTTTCCCAAATGGTAGCGAATTGAGGTACTGAACCTATATTTGTATCAAAAAAGGTCTCAATGGACTCCGACATCTCAACCCGAAAAGCGTCATCCAGGAGAGCATATGGGGGGAACCTCCACGTAAACCGAGCAGGCCGTTTTTGTGGACACTCAAGGTTTAATAGAATTGGTGAATGGTCAGAATACGAGCAAAGGAACACCTTGCAGCCACGTATTGCGTGTCTCAGCGAGCCAGCGAGAAACCAGTAATCTATTCTAGTGTATAGATCGTGTGGGGCAGAGTAGTCTGTGTAGCCCCCCTCATCCCCAAATTGTGATCGCCAGACGTCTATCATGCCCAACTCAGCAATCGCATCTTCAATCGCCTTATCCGCTGAGTGACGCCGAACAGGGCCCCCTGATCGGTCAATAGCTGGGTTCAGTACACAGTTAAAATCACCTCCTCATACCTGCGGAAGCGAAGATGATGGTCGTGCTACAGCAAGAAGAGTACAATTGAATTGTGGGTGATCAAAGTTGGGGCCGTAGACGTTTATAATGATGAACTCCCTGCCTTTCCCCTTGCATTTAGTGATCACAAATCTGCCCTCAGCATCTGTATGGAGTCTTTCTAGGGAGAGACCTGCCCTTGGGTTTGCCCAGGTGAGCACCCCACAAGCATGTTTTCCGATAATCATTCAATCCCCTGACGTTCCAGGTCAACAATCTCAACCTATCACCACTGGTGTCTATGAAAGGGGGGAACAATTTCCCAACTGTGTCCCTCTGATACCCACCTACATAGCCACCCCAGAGCAGCCCTTTCAATGGACCTCGCTTGAAAAAGTTATCAAGTACCGTACCCACACTGTGACCAAAATGGAACAGACAAAAAAACACACCCAGGTCGAGATTTCCACCCACCACCCACGCCATGCAAACCCCAACTCAGCATAATCGAAATCCCCCCTACCCCCACCCACCCTCCTTATGTGAGAAAGGCCATAAGCCATAAAGTGTGTAACACTCGGGAACGGATGTTACCAAAGCACCGCAAACTGTGCCGGGAACAACACTCAGTTTGCTAGTCCATCGGGTCTAATAAGGCACACCTGAAACCAACAGTACTAACATTATTTTACATTACGGGTGGGAGAAGCAACCATCTGTCTATACATGCAAACCATGTGTCCCCCAGTGGAGTGATGTGTGCAGACGCACCAAAACAGTGACCCTCCCCCAGGCCGCTGCCACATTATAACTAACTATACTTGCGAAAGTCCGGATGTCACCACGCCACCATCTTGACCTTTGCAGAGCTCTCCAGGTTTCATCGCACGGTGGAGCACAATCTTTAAGCCCCCCTATGGGAGGAGGACACTCTGACGTATCAGGACCGCAAAGATAGGAAAAAGGCACTGAACCAGGGCCCACTCAGTCTTGTCCATCCAAGCCGCAACCAGGCACCACGCCAGTTGCATCGTCAAGTTTTTTCGCCTCCGAATTCCGCTCTTCCGTCTTAGAGAAGTCTTTAAGAGCTTTTTGTAGAGTTTTGGGATCCGAGAAAATCCTAGCTTTGCCGTTCATTACAACTCTCAGCCTGGCAGGGTAGAGCATAGCATACTCCAGGTTCTGCTCTCGAAGGCGATGCTTCAGTGGGGCAAATTGGCGTATAGCTTCCTGGATCTTCATGGTAAAGTCCGGGTACAAGGATATCGCAGTGCCCTCGTATGTCAGAGCACCCTTTTCTCTAGCTTGCCTTAGGGCCCCATCTCTGTCCCTGTAGTGTAGCAGTTTTGCTATCATCGGACGCGGAGGGGCTCCCGGAGGCGGCCTAGGGCCAAGCGAGCGGTGGGCACGCTCCACCACGAACATTTCCAAGAAAGTTTCGCGGCCCAGCAATGTGACAAGAAGTTTCTCTGTGAACTGTTCCATATTGCCCATTGAGGTGGATTCCGGCAGGCCCGTAATCCGGATATTTCTCCTCCTGGACCTGGCCTCTAAATCCTCTGCTTTATCTTGGAGCGCGACCAATGCTTTAGCCATTTGTTTTTGGACTGAGTCGGACTCCGACTGCGCCTCCTCTACTTCCGACACCCGCTGCTCAGTCATGTCGATACGCTCTGCTTGTTTGTTGAGGCGCTCCGACATTCTGTCCATCCGGAATGCAAGTGAGTCAATTTTGCCATCGATTGTTAGTAGACTCTTCTGCACCGCAGCAAACATCTGTTTGACATCGCCGGTTTCCTCTTCAGGGGCGTCAACCCGGTCCTCCGAGGAGTGGGCCCCCTCCGCCTCTCTGGTCCTTGACTTCCTTTGGTCGAAGAGTAGTTTCATTTGAGTCTTGTCCACTTTGCCCATGTTGGCGCCGGAAGGGACGCGCCCTCTCTCCGCTGAACACCCGCTTTCCGGTATGGGGTCTGTATTACTCCTGTGCTGTACGCAGTAATCCTCCAACCGTCGCGCTAGCCTTGATCACCGGCAACGCAGGGGAAAGTGCCCCCCACTATCTATCGCCAATCAGGATCAAATCCCCAAGGTCTCCGCCCGTGCTTATAGAAGTTGTTGGCCGGGGAGTACCTCCAGAAGAGACAGGGCTCGGTATGCCAAAGGTGAATGAAAGCTGGTGATTACCTCCTAGTTGACGTGGACTCACAGGGGTAGAGGTTTGTGGTGCTACCGTAGGCCTGTGTCCGGCTCCACAGCCAGTAGACGATTACCGCTCAGGGGTTGGCTCACGAGCACTCCTAGGATCACGCTGGAGCAGGGGCGTTGCCCACACGGGGCTGCCAACAGTCACCCCTTCCGCCGAGAGAGCCTGCAAGTTCCACAGTTATTTGAAGTTGAAAAAGCAGCCCACAAACAGCCACGCCACCAGCGGGTCTCTAGAGGCTGAGGCACAGCAACGTACCGGGCAAACCTGTAGAGGGCCAAGCCGACGGGATACGCTTCCAGGGCGATGACACTCTGTACCTTCCGCCCGGTCCCATAGTCCGTTACCAGGGTGAAGCCGAGGGGTGCACCGGGACACCACTCCCCTACGGCCTGTCACGCTGTGGGCATGGGTGCCGGATCAGCCTCGGCGTCGCCGGGAGGGGCCGCGGCAGTAAAAGTACGCCGTGAGCAGCAAAGGTCCGCAACGGGATCGTGCCATACCCACAGCGCCTCACACGGTGCAGGCACGAAAAAAGCACCCAAGGGAAGACCTCCTGGGGATGCGCCGTCCGCCGCTCCAGTACCGTGTAGCAAGCGACGGGCGCGTCAGCAGCTAGTAGAGGGTGGTGCGTCGTAGAGAAATGCAGGCCGTGCCCGATTTCTCCCTTAATCGTCCGGGCTCCATGCTCTGTCTTTACACCGGACGGAAGCGTAGGTCTTGCTCTTCACTCTCCGCCCACAAGGACTCGTGAAACGGCTTCAGGTGCGAGGATCCATGGTGAATTGGGACGATGGCTCGCGGAGCTCTTTAATCACGCGGCCATCTTGTGCTGCTGCAAGCTCCACCCCAATTGCATCCAGATATATGATACAACAAGTAACATCATACCTACAACAAGTCAGGACTATTGGCTTTGTCAATGGTTGCTAGTTGCATAAGATAAATAAGCAGCAACTATGGCTTCTATAGAATATTGAAAAAGCTTCCACTTAAAGCCCTGGTGACACCACGACAATGTTGCTGCTCCCGAGTTTAAAAAAGAGAAGGGAAACTGCGGAGGACAGCGAGGCAATGGATCAGGACCTGTCCGTGGAGGAGGTGGCCAGTGCTATAAGGGAATTAAAATCGGGGAAGGCAGTGGGACCGAATGGCTTGCCAGCTGAAATGTTTAAGTGCATCGCAGATATAGTGGCACAGCCTATGTTAGACATGTTTTGTGAAGCACGAGAGGGAGGATGCCTACCGGAGGATCTTAGACTGGCTACCATAGTGGTGATCCCTAAACCGGGTAAAGCACTGGAAAAATGCGAGTCTTATAGTCCTATTTCGTTGCTAAATTTTGAAGCTAAAGTGTTGGCAAAAGTGCTGGCAAACAGGCTTCGGCCTAGAATATCTACGATAGTCCACCCGGACCAATCTGGGTTTATGCCTCTGCGAAGTACACGGTTGAATCTCCGGCGTCTTTATGGAGTCATGCAGGAGATGCTGGCGTCTCTATGGAGTCATGCAGGAGATGCTGGCGCGTCCGACTAAAGAAGCAGCGGTGGTATTATACGCTGGATGCCCGCATGGCATTCGATAGTATTGAGTGGAGATAGCCGTTTATGGTCCTGTCCAAGATGGGGTTCGGAGCAACATTTTGTGCATGGGTCTGGCTGCTATACTCGGACCCGAGGGGTAGAGTTCGAGTAAATGGGGCAATATCTAGGCCATTCGCGCTGCACCGGGGCACGCGTCAGGGATGCCTACTTTCTCCAATGCTATTTGCTATGGCCCTGGAGCCTCTGGCGGCTTGGGTGCGCAGGGATCCCCTGGTTCAAGGTATCACGGCCGGGGGGATGGGAGGAACGTATCTCCCTGTATGCGGACGATGTCCTGCTGTATGCTCATAGACCACACAAGACTATCCACAGATTGATCCATATTTTCAGAACATTTGGATATTCTGGATACCAAATAAACTGGGATAAATCGTTGGTCTTTTCCTTGACTGGGCAGAGGATACAGCTCACGTCGGCATGTGCGGCACAGCAGGAAGAGTTCGGGTACCTGGGAATAAGGATCACTAAGTCGGCAGAGAGGTTTTATGATCTGAATTTGAAACTGCAGATAGAAAGATTACGCAGAGATGTGACGTATTGGTGAGGGCTGCCAGTTTCGTTAATGGGACAGGCAGTCTTGTTTAAAATGATGGCCCTCCAGCGGTTATTATACATACTCCAGAACACTCCCTACCAGATCCCGACTGCTGTGTTTCGGACCATAGATGCTGAGCTGAGGGCCTTGTTGTGGGCGGGAGGGAGCCCGCGAATATCTCTTCCAAAGCTGCAGCGGGGAGTTTATGAAGGGGGGCTGGCAGTACCAAATATCAGGTGCTACTACTTGGCGGCACAACTAGTGAACGTGAATGGTTGGGTTTTTGCACCAAATGATGAGCCAGCGTATAGGATGGACCGGCATGCATTTGTATCTCGGGGATATCCGGCGGCACTGTATGGAGGGGGGCGTCTTTTACATTTACCGGAGCACACTACGACGGCTGTCCAGGCATGGCGGGCAGCTACGAAATTATTGGGGTGGGAGGCACGGTTGACCGGACAGTCCCCGCTGTGGGACTGTGGTTGACGGAAGGAGGTTGGACGACTGGAGGGATTTCGCAGATGGAACCTCATTGGGATCAACAAGCTGGGTGATGTCTGGCGCAATGGGGAGATGTGTACGTTTGAAAACCTTCAATCAGAGTATAAATTAGCGGAGGGGGAGAGGCTCAGATACCTACAGTTGCGGCGCGAGCTAAAATGCCATCTAAAAGGAGATGCACAGGTGCCGGACTACTCACCGTTGGAGGATAGGGTGTTGATGGATCCGATGGTGGGTAAGGCAGTATCGCCCATATATCGTAAGCTCATGAATAATTTGTCGGACCCACTGGGCCACTTACGGGAAGCGTGGGAGACAGATGTGGGTCTCCTGGAAGATGATGACTGGGCGGAAGCCCTACAAAGTCCTAGAGAACTGGCTATTCGTGCCAGGTTTCGGCTAAAACAACTTAGGATTTTGCACAGATCTTACATGGCGCGCACGCTGCAGCAGAAGCTGGGCATATGCGACTCTGGTCAATGTGTCAGGGGATGCGGGAGGTGGAAACCTTTTTTCATATTCTGTGGGCCTGCCCCGTGATCCAGAGATACTGTGGGGGAGTAACCCGAGTGATGGCGACAGTGGTTGATGCACGGGTTCCAGTCGAGGCGCGATGGCATTTGCGGAGTGCGACGGGAGAGACAGTATGGCCTAAATACGTACAAATCTGGCTGGCGTTGGCCTCTAGTGTGGCAAAAAGAAACATAGCGAGAGCGTGGGGGGCGGCGGAACTGCCAACAGTGAGTGCATGGAAGCGGGACCTGGATTGGTGTAAGCAGGCAGAAAAAGTTGTCTATGATAGTAGGGGATGCCCTAAAAAAATGGGAAAAGGTCTGGAACATGTGGGAAAAATATAGTAATGTCCTTCCCCCTACAACGCTCACCTGGCATGACGTCATGCCGTAACTTCTTCACTAGTGAGAAGTGAGCAGTGTGAGCAACGCACATCGAAGTGCCTGCTGTCACTGCAGTCCAGAAAAAAACGAACCGCCTGTGCCAGGGCACAAAACAGAGCCCGATAGAGACCCGTTTCGAGGCCTCCTTTAAAAAATTGCCGGTGCTCAGCACCGGTGAGACCTGGCCCACTTAAAGCCCTGGTGCCGGGTCTCGGTGACTATGTGTTGAGCCTCAGTGATGCTAACTGTTGGGTCTCAGTGATGCTGTGTGCCAGATATCAGTGATGCTGTGTGTTGGGCTTCAGTGGTGTCATTGCGTAGCCCTAACGTGATGCTATATGCTGGGGCTGTGTGATGTCTTGTGCTTAATTTTAAAATGATGCCCTGGGATCATCCCTAAATGTTTGAACCCATAAAAATGTTGCTTTCCGCACAAGTCTACATTAAAGGTGTTGTGCTTAGGACTACAGTAAAGATGTCTGCTGAGCACTAAAGTGATACCGGGTGTTCAGCCACACTATTATGGTTGATTTTCAGTAACAACTTTCAAAAAACTGTTTTCACTGATTTTGAGAAAGTTGCCGTCCGTCACAGTTACAATGTGGGGGGAGGAGGGGAACAATCACTTTGCTGGCATCGCAAGGCAGCAGCTATTCCACACGGTAAAACAGATCAAAATCTAGGTCACTACGAAGTGACAGTCCTCAGGGTATACTGGAGGGGAGGGGCACTTGCCATCTGAGGGGCTCTCAAGCCCAGACACTATAGAGTAATCATCTCATATACTGCCCTGCCAAGCAATGCAGCGCAACAGGAAGCTTTGCCAGACACACTAGGCACAACTGCTTTTAGAGCATGAATCCGGCCTCATGACTGGCATGAGGAAGTCTCGGGAGTCACACTGAGCTCGAGGCCCCGTGCCTCAACACGTCCTTGGAATGAATCCATATCTCAAAATTCTCCGTGCGTCAGTGTTAGTAGGCAAACTACATGCATTAGGGTTGAATCTACCAACTCAGTGTGGTAGCCCACCTCAGGTAAAGCCACGCCTCAGTTTGGAACTCCCAACGTTTCAACATCCGGCTCTCTTCTATTTGCAGCCTATGTTGTACCTTGCAGCCTAGAAGTGAGACTGCAAAGTGCCACTAAAAGCTGTTCGACCATAGTCCTGCAAGTGCAACAGACAGTCCCACAGCAAACCCATCTTCCACTGCATGGCCGTGCACCCACAACTGCTCCTGTTTTTAGAGCCGATGATAAACTGGAACCTGGTTACTGCATTCCTAGCGATACCATACCCCAAGAAATAGGAGGGATCCTGAGTATAGGAGAAGTATGAAGATACCACTATTAATTCGGTTACTCAGTAGGCTCTCCTTTTTCCCAATCCACCCTACCTCTATTGTCAAAAAGCATAACCAGCACCCAACAGATTCCCTACTAATGAGAGAACTAATGAGGAAAAGGGCATGGCTAAGTGCTGGTCGAGGAAAGTGTGTTAAGGTTAAAAGACACTGAGTTATTTTACTATCTTTCAATCTCTCCCCTACCCTATGTCTTTATCTTTATTCTGCTTCATTTGTCGTTCTTCACATCTCTTCCTATCTCTAGCCCTACCCCGTTGCTTCGTTGTTTTCATCTCTCTCTTTCTCTACTAGTCATCCACCCTAAATGTATGTCACTTAAATCTGAGGTGGGTCAGTCGGTGATGTGCAGAGGGAGACTGCATCATCAAGCTTAGATTGTGTAAACCCAATCCAGGTTTAAATTCTGCAAAGATTAGTTTGGGCTTTCCTCTCATCCATCAACTTCCATTAAGTAAGAGCCACATTTTTAGATGACAGTAATTGTACATGCTGCCTATTATAAAAGCAACTTCAGAGCTGAGCTTCAACCCCTTAAATGGTCCACGCGCTTGAATGCATCTGAATGGTGGTAACACTCTCCCCATGGCCTCCCAGACCCCACACTGGCACCCCTTAAAGGCATCCTACACATCATAGCATGTCTCATATAGAGCTAAACGAAGTATGATCAAATCACTCCCATCCTGATGGAACTCCATTGGTATCCCTTTCCTGCCTATGCCATCTTCAAAACCAACTGCTTGATTTACAAAGCCATCATGACAAGCACCCCCACTTGCTTGGAGGACAAGCTCACCATCTCTGGATGCTCTCGGCATACCCTCTGCCAGACCACTATCAGACTGGAGACTAAGAAGTGTTAAATAAATAAATAAAAGTAAGGCAGCAGGCCTATGTTATGTAAGCACCCAGCATCTGGAACAACATCCCCGTATTCATAAGGACCACCTCCCAACGCTGCTCCTATTTAGGAAAGAGTCGAAGACACAGCTCTTTGAAGAACACTACATCACAATGCAGTAACACTCCAATATCCAGCTACCTCCCCTATCAATTGTTGACTGTATGCTTGTTTTTTACCCTGTTCAGTGCTCCGCTGCCTTTTTGGCTATATTCAGGCTCTTCAAAGATCACATACATACATACAAATAATAGTAGAAAGCTTCACCTAGAGCACCCCATAAATGAAGATGTTTAAAATTTCTGGAAACAACTTCTGCTTATCTAGGCTACGGCCATGTTACATATTGAATGTAGACACCTTTCTAGTGGGTGCTACACCTACCTCCATAAAGGAAATCCCCAAGCTCCAGACATCAGAGTGGATGCCATACTGCTCCCCAGAAATCCTCTCGGGCTGTAAGACAAAAAAATGAAATTAGGCCCGCAGCACTGGCCATCCCCAAAACTAACTGATAGTTTGGTTGCTTCTTTCACTATGGTCAAACACTTGCCACAGATAGAGAATGTACAGCCAACAGAGGCCTAAGATATTATGTTTTGGGCCACCATCATATTGATGATCAGATTACTCCAAAAGCCTAAATATCTCTGCTAAGTAAATATGGATGAAATACTTCCGGTTAGATGTACAATTAATTGCTGAAATCTGTATTGCAATGATACTGCATTTATAGACAAGAGGACGCGTTTAGTGACAGGCATGTTTGCAATCATACTGCAAAGATTTCCCCATCCCTTTCTGCCATGGAACATACTATCCATCTGCAATCAGACTTAGTTCAAAATTGTCAAAATTTACCACTTCTCTTCTCTAAGTCACAGCAATCACCTACAGTAGATGGATCCAAAGGACAGTGACAGACCAGCGTCTCTTCAAACTGAGTATGCTACTTTTGCTCACACTCTCTTTACTGCTAGTTAAGCTGGTGTTGTCAGACTCCTTTTGAACACATCACTTATGAGAATGCCAGCCCTATTTATGTATTGCTCACACTTGTCTCTAGAACATATCGAACAAGTTACTTACCTTCGGTAAAGATGTATCTGTAAGAGACATACATTAGTTATAGATTCCTTACCTTAGAATTACCCCCAGGCGTCAGACTGGATCCAGAGAATTTTTCTGTAGCAGTACCTCTGCGCGTCGGTAGGTGGCGCCGGTCAACTCCGCGTCCGTCATTGGCGTCGTGGTTGCTGGGATGACGTCGCAGTGTCTACTCATACGCCACCCGTGCGCGCTGACGTCAGTTCTGACCCGACTTTCCACGGCAGAAGCGCAGAGCCATGCAAGACACTGACCACTGGTGCACAAAACTAGGGCCCTGGAAGGAAGTCCCTATCCCTAGAAGTCAGTTCGCAGAACGGGGAGGATGGGTGGGGCAGTAAGGAATCTATAACTAATGTATGTCTCTTACTGATACATCGTTACCAAAGGTAAATAACTTGTTCATCTGAAAGAGACCATTAATTATAGATTCCTTACCTTAGAATAGATACCCCAGCAATGGCAACCCCGGAGGTGGGTCTGCGAACTAAGTTCACACCAGAAAGTCCTGGAGAACAGAACGGCCGAAAAAGCCATCTCGCCGGACTTGGCTATCCAGGCAGTAATATTTTGTGAACGTTTGCAGGGATGCCCACGTGGCTGCCTGGCAGATGTCAATCAGCATAACTCCACGTCCCAAAGCAGTAGAGGCTGCCGTCGCCTGGGTAGAGTGGGCGCGCAGTCCTACTAGAGGTTCCCTTTTCACCAAAGAATAGCAGATTTTGATGCATAGGACAACCCAGCGAGAGATGGTATGTTTTTGCACGGCCCGACCCTTCTTCGCACCCACATAACCCACGAAGAGTTGATCGTCCACCCGGAAATCTTTAGTGCGGTCAAGATAGAAGGACAGCGCACGTTTTTGGTCAGACGGTGGAGTCTCTCCTCCTGGTTGGAAGAGTGCGAAGGCGGGAAGAAGGTGGGCAATGTGATGGTCTGACCTATGCGGAAAGAGGTAACCACTTTGGGCAAAAAAGAGGGCCTAGTGCAAAGGACCACGTTGTCCGGATGAACTGCAAGAAAAGGAGGCTTAGAGGAAAGAGCCTGAAGCTCACTCACCCTGCGAGCAGATGTGATGGCAAGCAGGAAAGCGGTCTTCAAGGTAAGAAGACAAAGCTTCAAGTCTCACTGGAGCATTAAGAAAGGAGGAAGAAAGAGATGAGTAATGCCCTTTAGAAATCTATTTACAATCAGAGACTTGAAAAGAGAAGGCTGATCAGGAAGGCGCAGAAAGGCAGAGATGGCCGAAAGGTAGCCTTTAAGAGTGCCCAGAGCAGAGCCCTGCTGGGCCAAAGATAGAATGAAGAGGAGAACCTCCGGAAGAGGGGCAGAAAGGGGATCCACAGCCTTTGCTGTGCATCATGCCACAAATTTGTTCCATCTACAGGCGTATACCGCTTTAGTGGAGGGACGCCTGGCTGCCAAGCTGACGTTACAGACTTGGGGAGGAAGGTCGAAAGCTGTCAACTGTCACCGCTCAATCTCCACGCAAGGAGGTGGAGGCTGGACAGGTTCGGGTGGAGGACCATCCCCTGCTGCTGCGACAGAAGATCCCCTCGATCTGATTGGAGGATCGATGGCCATGCTCAAGAGCTCGGGGTACCAGACTCTTCGTGTCCAGTCCGGAGCCACAAGAATGACTTGGGCCTGGTCACGCTTGATCTTCATCAGCACTCTGGGCAGAAGTGGTACAGGCGGAAAGGCGTACAGGAGGCCGCAATTCCACTCGCAACGAAAAGCATCACCGAGCGAGTGCCGCCTTGGAAACTCCAACAAGCAGAACCGCTGACATTGCGCGTTCTCTTCGGTGGCAAACAGATCTAACCAAGGCTCTGCCCACCGCCGAAAGAGACCTTGCACCACCTCAGAGTGAAGACGCCATTCGTGATCCATCATGCACCGGTGGTTGAGTTTGTCCGCCCTGGCGTTCAAGGAACCTGCCAGGTGTTCAACCATCAGGGATATGTCCTGATGTTCCAGCCATGTCCGAAGGCGAAGAGCCTCTTAACAAAGGGTCTACGACCCCACCCCGCCCTGTTTGTTGCAGTACCACATGGCAGTGGTGTACTCTGTGAACACCTGCACTACTCTTCCTTTGACAGAAGGAAGGAATGCCTTCAGTGCAAGACGGATCGCCCAGAGCTCCAAAAGGTTGATGTGGAGACCGGACTCCCCCGCAGACCAGAGACCCCTGATCTCCACCTCTCCCAGGTGGCCGCCCCATCCCAGGAATGACGTATCTGTCACTACTGTGAATTCTGGTTGGGGAAGGAAGAGGGATCTGCAGCTGACCCAATCCTGGTTCGTGAGCCACCACTGCAATTGACGTGCAGTCCCCTCCGAGATCTGGACGACATCGTAAAGATTCCCCTGATGCTGCGCCCACTGGAACTTCAGGTCCCACTGCAGAGCCCGCATATGCCACCTGGCATGATCCACCAGCAGGATGCAGGAGGCCATGAGGCCCAGCAGCCTCAGGGTCAATCTTACCGTAATCTGGGGTAGAGGCTGAAATATCGGTATCATAGCCCGAATATCCCGGACTCGCTGCTCGGGAGGATATGCCCGAAACTGCGCTGTATCCAGAACTCCTCAGATGAAAAGGAGCTTCTGAGAGGGAATCAGGTGTGACTTCGGCAAGTTGATAGTGAACCCCAGCGAGTGCAGGAGGTTTGCTGTATTCTGGAGGTGGGAGACGACAGCCTAGTGCGAGCCCACCTTCAACAGCCAGTCGTCGAGATAGGGGAAGACTGGAACCCCTGATCTGCGCAGATGAACTGCGACCACCGCCATCACTTTCGTGAACACCTGAGGGGCGCTCGTAAGACCAAAGGGGAGCACGGTAAATTGAAAATGCTCGTGGCCTACCGTGAACCGTAGGTAACGCCTGTGGGCTGGCAGGACGGGGATGTGGAAATAGGCGTCCTGCAAGTCCAACGCTACCATCCAGTCTCCGGGATCAAGGGCAGACAGGACCTGAGCCAACGTGAGCATTTTGAACTTCTCCTTCCGGAGGAAGCGGTTGAGAGCCCTGAGGTCTAAGATAGGATGCAGGCCTTTGTCCATCTTGGGTACCAGAAAGTAGTGAGAGTAACAACCATGACCTACTTCTGGCACAGGGACCATTTCGATAGCTCCCTTGGCAAAGAGCGCTGAAGCTTCCTGGCGGAGAAGGGCCAAGTGATCCTCCGACATGTGATGGAGTGCTGGTGGCATGGAGGAAGGGGTAGTCTCGAAGGGGAGGGAGTAGCCCCTTCGGACTATCTGCAAAACCCACCTGTCTGACGTGATGTTTTGCCAGTGGGGGAGGTGATGGCGAATCCTTTCGCCCACTGGCCCCTGGTGGCCCTGAAAGGTCGGACTAGGAGGGTTTGGAGGCTGCTGCAGGGGGGTATGGGTGGACTGGCCTGCCCGCTGGCCCCCAGACCCGCGTCGCTGGGTCCCACATCCGCAGCCACGCAGAGGCTGGATAGCTTGTGTGGCCCTGTGGCCAGATTGGGTGGAACGTGGTGGGGCACCACTTCCGTAGCCACGAAAGGGGCGAAAGGTGGACTGCGTGGGGGGAGAGGTTGCTGCAAGGCCTAAGGATCTGGCCATAGCCCTATAATCCTTGAAGCGCTCAAACGCTGAGTCCGCCTTGTCACTGAGCAGGCGACGGCCATCAAAAGGCATGTCCAGAGGGGTGAATTGGACATGCCCAGAGAAAACAGATGTCCTCAACCAGGCGTAGCGCCTCAAGGCTAGTGACGTGGAAACCGTTCTACCCAGAGAGTCGGCGGTATCCAGCCCACACCGAATGGTGAACTTAGCTGCATCTCGACCCTCTGCCACTGCGCGGGTGAGAACGGCCCGGGCCTCCTCCGGGCACTGTGGCAGCACTTGCGCAACCGTATCCCACACTGTATGAGTACAACGGCCCAAGAGGCATGCGATGTTCACCAACCACAGAGGTAAGCTGGCGGAAGAAAACATCTTCTTCCCAAGGTGGTCCAGCTTCTTGGATTCCCTAGCTGAGGGAGCAGTAGGGAATGCGCCCTTAGAAGACGAGGCTTGGGCCACCAAGCTCTCTGGGTAGGGTGTTGGGAGAGGAAAAGTGGGTCGCCCGGGGCCGGGCGGTGGCGTCGGTCAATCATCCTTTCCACAGGAGCCCCTGTGCTGGGATTGGACCCAGTGCCCAGAAGGACATCGGTGAGGACTTCATTAAAAGGCAGCAGGGGCTCCAAAGAGGCCGCTGCCGGTTGAAGAACCTCTGTCAGGAGGTTAGTCCTGACTGCCATCGTAGGAAGCTCCAGGCCCAAGGCCTCAGCAGCCCTACGCAACACCACTGCGTACAAAGCTCCCTCCTCCCTCCTCCGTAGCCACGGTAGGAGGGGAGAGCATGCCATGTTCTGGGGAGGTATCCAAACTACTGGCATCGCCCAGTTCCTCTCGCGAGTCCGGCTCTTCAAGCTGGTCAGCTAAGGGGTCTACAGACCCCTCCCAGTCCTCCTCACCCTCCTCTGGCTGCCACTCAGCGCAGTAGGGAACGCCAGGAATGAACAGCGGTACGAAAGTACCCTCCGTCGCCAGTACCGACATCGAGCAACACCGTGTCCAAGTTGGGAGTGAGGCTGGGGTCGATGCCGGTTGGGGGCACAACCGACATAGGGATGGCGTCATCGCTGGAATCGGCGTCGGGGAAGGTACTGTGAGGTCGACCGGCACCGATCCGGATCCATGCCTGGATCCTCGGGGGCCCTCTGGTGCCAGAGCCGCCAGCATCGAAGGCCCAGGGCCCCCAGCCGAGGCCGCGGGGCCCGAAGGCGCGCCGGTGGAGTCGGGCTGCCCAAAGATGCTATGAAGCGCTTCGTAAAAGGCTCAAAGCTGGGCTGGGGACGCTGCTAGAGAGCGACGACGCTTCAGGCCCCGCGTCGCGTAGGCTGACGGATGGGGAGAAGGCGAAGAGCAACAATGCTTCGTCGCCTTCTTCTTGTACTTCGACTTACCCAAGAAGTGCGAAGACTTCGATGACGAGTGGTGGTGGCTCCGCGACCGGTCCCAAGACCTTCCTCTCGACCGGGACCTCGAACGACACAGAGCTGACTGCCGGGCCTACAAGAGCTTTCGGGACCGCTCCTGCAAAGATTTAGGATTTATGGCCCGGCAGTCGGAGCACGTCTTTGGGTCGTGGTCACGCTCCAGGCACCAGAGGCACACGAGGAGCGGATCCGTGACGGACATCAATTTGTGACAGGAGTCACAAGGCTTGAAGCCGGTCCGACGATGGGACATCCCTCATGCTACCACGAGTCGAAGACTCAAAAAAGACATCGACAAAAGTCGAAAAAAGTTTAGTCAAAAAATGACTAAGGGGTAAACTCTCTCCGGATCTGCGCTGGCTGGCGCGGAAAAAGAAAGAACTGACGACAGCGCGTAGGGGCGGTGTCTAAGTAGACACAGCGATGTCATCCCAGCGACCACCACGCCGACGACGGACGCGAGTCGACCGACGCCACCCACCGACACGCTGGGGTACTGCTACAGAAAAATTCTCCGGGTCCAGTCTGATGCCTGGGGGTAGTTCTAAGGTAAGGAATCTATAACTAATGGTCTCTTTCAGATATAATTATTAGTTCCTTTCAACACTCACACTGCAGTAGCATATTCCCTGAAAGTAATGGAGATTTCACTTGTGATCTTGATGCCATTCTGGAACCTCTGCTATTCCTTGCCACCTAACAATTCTCAGCAACTTAACTTTCAACCTGAACAACCATAAAAGGCACACTTCCTTTGGTTAACTTACCCCAGACCCCTCTAACCAACACCTACGAATCCAACATGGTGGTGAGGTCTTAAAAGAACTTTCTATGAGCACTTAGGGGAAAGGGCGACATATCACAAACTCATGGGTGCGCAGGGGACCTTTAACACTGACTGAGAGTTGTTTAAAAGATGTGGAAGGGGCGTGGTCAAGATGGCGGACGGGGGAGACGTGTCTTAGTGTCTCTCTACTCACCGACACAGGGCCTGGCCGCCTAACATAGCCTAAAATAGCGAAGTGAGCCTCCCCGTAGAGCGGACTGGTGTGCGGAGGCGGCGGGGCCCACCTGACATCGTGGGGCTTCCTCCGTGTCGAACAGCGGCCCTCTGAAGATAGCGACCGCCGAGGGGCTTGCAATCGTGGGTGTTGACGACGCGTCGCCGGCCCGGACCCGCGGCCCCAGGGAGGAGCGAGTCGAGGGATTGCATCAGTGCCGGAGTAACGCGACACAGTCATTAACGTGGGGGAGGCCTCTCTGCCTGGTATCCCCCTCCCCCAGATCCTAGCAGCCCGAGCCCCGGCGGTGCCGGTTGGTGGCGTCCGTGGGGTGAGCCGGGCCGCGGCTCGGCCTGACCGCAGCGAGGCGCCTTGGCGGTTCTCTACGGACCGGAGCACGCTCGGACCCCGAGCAAATACTGAGAGGAGGCGGCTGCGGACCAGCAGCGAGGGATCAACTGTGGCCGCAGGCAGCGGCAAAACTCTGGAGGTGGATACAGGGGCGGCCTTGAGGGCCTACGCAAGCAGGAGCCCTCCCGACTGCATGGTGCAGCTGCCGAGTGACGAGGTAGGAGGGCCTCCAAGAAAGAGCACCGGCAGGGAGACGCGTTGAGAGCTTGAAGCTCACAGCGGATCATAGAGGGGTAGCCTTGCTGTGGTCCACGGGGGGCTGCATCCCACATCTTAACTGGCGGTAGGGGGACTGGTCTAGAAACAGAATTGCCCTCCTGACTTGCTGAGGGAGGACATAAGAGCAGCTGGAGTAAATGGAGATTCTGAGCAGAATTAGCTGAGGGGGACGTGGAGCTGCCGCCGCTGCGCTCCTGGCGGGGGCCCCTTGACTTCTCTCCCCCAGCCTGGAGAGTGTCCCTGTGGCCTTAAGGTCGGGCCGGCAGGTGAGGAGCACGGGGGGAGGATTGGGGCCCCGGGTGGCAAACCCCCGCTTGGCGCAAACGGAAGGATTAGGCGAAGGACCCCCTCCTCGCCCTCCACAGCGTGCGCCGGGGCCTGGGAATGACGTGGCACCTTCAACCCATACTCAAACTAGCACGGGGAGCCCAAGCAGTGAGCCCCACTAGGATCCAACGCGGGGTGGTTCAGGGAGGAGCCATACAAGGCCGAAGCTCAGAAAAGGAGCTCGCAATCAGGAATAGCATAAGGGGCGGTCGCTTGCGGTGTAGCAGAACACCAGCCCCCAGGAACCATACCACTGGAGCCGAGCAGCACTTTCCTTACGGGCCTTAACTGCAAGGTGCATAAATTTGTACATCCTCCTTTAAGGAGAATCTGGTCCTACGACCGCTGCCCGCTGGTAGTGGCCCTCCCGGTGGCAGCTGCTGGGCTCTCCTAGCCTCTTGTCAGTAACAACTTGGCCTGGGACCTGAGGTTGTGGCAGGAGACGCAGGACTCCACTCTGTACCTACCAGATCAGAGACCGCAGCTCCCTGGACTCCGGAGCGAAGGACACTGTGGAACTTTACTGGCTCTTAAAATGACAACAGCAAGAGTGAAAAAGACCATAATTTAAAAGACATGTTGCTGAAAATGGTTGGGACCCCTGGGGGGGACGCGCCCCCGAGAGAGACGGAGGGGACATCAGGGCCGGTGGACGAATCCATCCCTCGCCCCTATCTGGAATCGCTCTTTGCCTCCCTGCGAGAAGACCTACAATCCTTCAAGAAGGAAGTGGCACAAGAACTAAAAGAAACCAGGCGAGACCTAGACGGGCTGGGAGAAAGGGTATCCACACTGGAAGACCATGAAGGAAGCACAGATGAAGAAATTGAACAACTTCAGCAAGAGATCCTATGCCTCAAAGACCAGAACCTAGACCTCCAAGGTCACACGGAAGACTTGGAGAATAGATCCTGACGGAATAACATACGAATCCGTGGTGCTCCATCCAGTTCAGAGGGATTTGATATCACATCATATGTGCAGGATCTATTCAGAGCAATCCTGGAGGTGGGCACTGAGGTGACAAATCAACTGGACAGAACCCATAGAGTAGGACCTGTACGCTCTGTCAGGGCTCCACCACCAGACATACTTACTTGTGTCTACGACTTTCCTCTGAAAGAGAAGATCCTCCAGAAAGCCAGAGACAAAACACCAGTGTTGTATCAAGGGGCCCACTTAGTTTTTTACCAAGACCTTGCAGCATCAACCCTTCAAAAACGGAAAGACTTCCGTCCTATAACCGCACATCTCCGTGCAGCAGGTGTGCGTTATTCCTGGGGCCACCAGTTCCGCATCATTTTTCGCCACGCTGGAAGGCTCCATCAAATTACATCTATGGAGGAGACACATCGAGTTCTGACTTTGGAGGGGAACACTTCCACCCCTGTATGCCACGATGGGGATGCCCCTGGGGGTTCCGGTTCTTCACCGCGGCGGGGCCCTGGCTCCCCCCCCCCGGCGGCCTTCGACCGGACCCTGCAACAATAGCCAAAGAAAAGCAGGCGGTCATTGACACTCTGGCGGGCTCCGCCTCACGGCCAACCTCGCCTTGACAAGCCCTGCTTCTTGGGGTTCCCGCTCCAGCCTCTGGGGCGGGAGTTTCTCCCTTTTTCTGTTCGCGCTGGAGACTTCTCTGTTCTGCGAGCGGCCGAGCCCGGGCGGGGAGAGGACCCCCCTCCATGCTCCCACTAGTGTCAAATGGACATACCAGAAATGGACTCTTTTTTTTCTGCTTTGTTCTTTTAGTGTTACAGTTTTCGGGGTTTTTGGGTCATTTTTTCTTAGTATTTTTTGGGTCCGGACCTGGTGATCGTATAGGCGCATCATTGACTCCTACACTTTCTAATGGAAGCATGCACACTATGGCAACATGTTTGGTCCCTCCTTTCCACATACGTAACCACCCCATAGCGCGTTCGACTCCAACACGATGTCGCACAAAGTAAATATACTTAGATTAAATGTCAAAGGCGTTAACCATCCTCTGAAACGGAGCTCTATATTATCTTATTTAGAACACACAGGGGCGGAGATATGCCTATTACAGGAGACCCATCTCCTTCCTAGAGACGAGCACAGGCTCCGCTCTAAACACTTTCCACATCAATACTTCTCTTCCCAAGCGAATAAAACAGCAGGTGTGGCCATTCTAATTTCCAGACACTTTAAGGGCAAGGTTATCGCTAAAGAAGCTGAAATAAAGGGCAGGCTCTTAGCATACTCCCTGTGAATCGGTGAAGACCTAATCACAATTGTGTCCATATACTCGCCCAATGAGAGACAGGAGGACTTCCTTAAACAAGCGATTACAGAGACTCCAGAAGCGCCAGGCCGAATGACGTTGTTGGGGAGTGACTTAAACCTGGTCTTCGATAACACCTTGGACAGATCAGCTCAGCGACACGGGCAGACGGGGGTGCTTTCTGAAGGGGGTAGGAGCTGGCTCACTAGCAGGGGGCTCATAGACATCTGGAGGAAGTTGCATGGGCAGACCCGAGATTACACATTCTATTCCTTTGCAAAGAAAACCTACGCCAGGCTGGACTATTTCTTAGGCTCCAGAGACTTAGTAACAAAGGTACAAGACGTTGCTATAGAGCCCAGATCCCTGTCCGACCATTCAGCAGTGATCATCACTGTCGATCTCCCCAGCCATATGCTAGGTTCAAGAACATGGCGCCTGCGAGATAGCCTCCTTCACCGCCCGGCCAATGTCAAGCGACTGACTAAAAAGATCACTGAATACCTGACTATTAATGATAACCCAAACACTGAGGTTTCCATGGTCTGGAATGCGCTGAAGGCAGTAGTGAGGGGAGAACTGAAAGCCATATCATCGGCAGAAAACAAAGAGCGTAGGGAAAAAAGAGAGGACCTCTCCCGTCAGGTGACAGAACTTGAACGCATCCATAAACGCACCGGGGACCATAGGGTATGGAGACAGCTGGAGGCAGCTAGAACTCAATTAGCAGGTCTGGATATAGACAGGGCCGAATACTCGGCACTTCGACTAAAACATCACTTTTACGTTAGGGAATAAGGCAGGGAGCCTTCTTTCTAATAGGCTGCGAATTAAGAGGCAGGAACAGAGAATCCAGGAGGTGATGGACTCTGAGAGACAGGTACAGACAGAAGGCTCGCTTATTGCAAAAGCCTTTAGGGAGTACTACCACCACCTATATACAGCACAGAACCTGCGTCCGGAAGATATTCATACGTACCTCCAGGATGCGCACACTTCTTCTCTCTCCTCCGATCAGAGAGACGAGTTGGACAGCCCAATTAAACTAGATGAGGTCATCTCCTGTATAGCTAAGCTAAAGCTCTCTAAATCCCCCGGGCCAGATGGCTTTCCCGCCATTTTTTATCAAATGTTTTGCCACATTTTAGCACCACTTCTCACCCGACTGTTTAATGCCCTCGGTACTTCAGCGACCCTCCCCCCCCCTCGATGAAAATGGCCTCTATCACGGTTATCCCTAAACCAGGGAAAGACAAAACCCAATGCTCCTCCTACAGGCCGATCTCCCTCTTGAATGTCGACTTTAAAATCCTTACAGGCGTTTTAACGTCACGTCTCAATCCCTTACTTCCGAGTTTGATCGACCCAGACCAGGCGGGGTTCATCCCACAACGTCAATGTGGGGACAACACACGAAGAGTACTACACCTGATAGACAAAGCTCAGAGACATGGCCAAGAAAGCATTCTCCTCTCTGTCAATGCTGAAAAAGCACTTAACAGAGTCCACTGGCCTTATCCAGAGGCCACCCTAGGGCACTTTGGCATGGGGGACAGATTCAGACAGTGGATCACTAGTATATACGATGGACCCAAAGCGGCAATCTGAGTGAATGGTTACTCTTCCGCCCCACGCACAATCAATAGAGGACCCAGACAAGGGTGTCCGCTGTCACCGTTGCTGTTTGCCCTCTACATGGAGCCCCTGGCTCAAAGAGTTCGCTCCCACCCAGATATCAAAGGAATCCAATTTGGTGGCGAGGCACATACTATCAGCCTATACGTGGACGACATTCTGGCCACGTTAGAGTCCCCAGCTACTTCCCTGCCAGCCTTCCTCAACGAATTAGAGGCATTTGGACAAGTAGCAGGGTTTAAAATAAATATCCAAAAATCTCAAGCCCTACATTTAACATTGCCACAACAGACACTAACCTCACTCCAACAGGCCTTTCCTCTCCAGTGGGCTACTTCTCACATCCGGTACTTAGGATTACTGATTGCCCCCACGGTAGCTGAGACAGTGACCCTCAACTATCGCTCACTACTCCAACAGACGCGAGCCGAACTACGGCGCTGGCGGCAACTCACTCTCTCCTGGTTGGGGCGGACAGCGGCAGTGAAAATGGCAATTCTCCCCAAAATCCTATATCTTTTCCAAACACTGCCGTTGGACCCCTCCCCCACCCCTCCCGGCCACCCGGGCTCCATCGGGACACTTCAAACTGATATAAATCACTTTACATGGGCTGATAAGTGTCCTAGACTTAACAGGGAATTGGGCTATAGGCCCCCCTGGAAGGAGGACTGGGAGTCCCTGATCTTGTTCACTACTTTCAGGCTTCGCAGTTAAGAGCCTTCATTGAATGGTCACAGGCGGAGTCCAAGAAACATTGGTTGTTTATGGAAAAGGCATTAGCTGGCCAGCCCTTATGGAGAATTCCTTTCCTCCCAAAGGAAGCGCACCCTCCTAACCTTTATCTGTTGTCCATCACTGAGCCCGCACTAACAGCTTGGGACAAGGTGGCAACCCATAGACAGCTTACGTCCTTCTCCTCTCCACTAACCCCCTATATTAGGGAACTCCGACTTCTCCCCAGCACTCACAGACCCTGGCTTCTCTCGATGGTCTCAACCGTGGTGCAGATCGGTGGGACAGCTATTTGACAAGGAAGGCCCCGTCCCATTTGACTCCCTCTGTCAAGACTTCAATCTCCCAGAAAGTGAGAGATGGCACTACCCCCAGATACGCCACTGGGTGATGCAACCCACAATTAGACCCGGCGCTCAGCGTCTCCTCACACAATACGAGCGATGGTTGTTATCCATTGCAACAAACTCACGCCTCATCACACACCTCTACAAGCTCTTGACACCAGAACGCCCACTAATGAAATCACTGGGTCAAAGGCGGTGGGAGTCGGAGATCGGGAGGGAGCTGACTACAAAGGAGTGGGATGCGATATATTATCGTGCTCGACACACAGCTCGTAATGTCCCAGGGATTGAGACGGCTACGAAAATCACAACATACTGGTACCTCACCCCCAGCAGACTGCACAAATTCGCTCCATCCAAGTAACCAAACTGTTGGCGTCAATGCAGTGCCCCAGGCACGCTAACACATATACTATGGGAATGCCCTACACTAACAACATTTTGGTCCCAGATCCTGGATGATATTGATACCCACAATGGAAAAACACACACTCAGCAGCTGACAAAGGTCGAGCACTTAAATTCCAACAGTTCCAAGAATATCTTGCGAGTGCAGCTACTTCCGACATCCGCTGCTGAAGGATGTCAAACAGGCAACAAAGTTCAAAGAAAAGGAAGGCGCACTCTGATTGCAGTCACTTCAAAAACACGTGTAGTGCCAAAAATCATCTCTTTATTGATATTGCTTTAACTGTAAAATAGGCACACAGCCAACGCGTTTCGTTCCCTTGTGCCAGGGGAACTTCGTCAGGGCTAAATCAAGGTTGAATGAAACACCCCTTGACAATCATGTGGGTGTTGAAACGCCCGATTAAGGCTCTCTGGTACAGTCAAGATAGAAGATATTTCAATCTAAACAAGTGTAGAAAGACATCTGGTAGTGTCAAAAGAAAACCAATCCAGTGTCCACATCAATATCAAATGAACAGCAGTCGTTTCAGACAAAGGTAACAAGGTCTAAATCAAGGTTGAATGAAACACCCCTTGACAATCATGTGGGTGTTGAAACGCCCGATTAAGGCTCTCTGCTACAGTCAAGATAGAAGATATTTCAATCTTAAGACGAAATTCTAGGTTCTCGCTCCGTGATGATGTGTTTGGTCAGGCAAGTTTCAATATGGCTCGTTCGTTGGCAGCAGTGGCAGCACAATGTAGGGTGCAGGTAGACTCCCTAGGACCGGACAGTCGCCGATGTCTGGACCAGCTGGGAGGAGCAGGAGATGACGCGCTCGTGGAGAGGGTACACGCCGGGTGGCTCGCGGCTGGTTGAGAACGTCACAGAAGCTGCTGCTCGGCAGGGTTGAGTGCACTGGCACCTTGATACTGAACTCCACAGATTCCCGGCTTATATCCTCTTATGGCTTCCTAACGCTCTTACCTTCCCTCTGCGTTCTCGCAGAGGCAGGCAGATAGGCCTAGCACTATTAGCAGCACTGCAGAATATTCTCATACGCTGGGGCACTCAAACTCCCCCACACACTTGGGCTGGTTGTAGAGGCTTTGGTACATTATGGGGATGGAGTGTATCAGTCTCATACTGAAAGATCAAACTCGTCATTCCCCAAAATCTGGAGGCCCTTCTTGTCTCTGTTGTCGACAGAATTTCGAGACCTGACCTGTCCCAAGTACCTATGCCTTTTTCGCCTGTCGGATCCGGACAGAGCAACAACATATAATCCATAACGAGATCAAGAGAATTGGGAGGCAGGACTCGCTTTTGTATGTTCCCCATTATGACTTTTTCTTTTTTGGTGTAACCAGGTCCGGGTGGGCTGGGTGGAGGGAGTTTTTGAGTTTTGAATATTATTGCTATTGTCAAAGAAGGTGGTTGTTCCACCGGTTGCATATGATGTTAATGTCCGAAAATAATAAAGAAATTCTAAAACTAAAAGATGTGGAAAAGATCCATAGATTTAACAGGCACCGTCATAAAAGGGGCTGATACTGCTGCCATTAAAGGCTGCGTAAAGGGTTGATCCTTTGGATCAATTTACATTTCAGTGACAGCTGTCAAGCGGTGGGCAGGTGTGCGTGAAATAAAGCTGTCAGTTAATGAGGGAGTCTTATTGCAGGTACATCTGGTGTTCCATAAATGTAAGGAGAAGTGATATCACATATTGAGATAAACTGGACCAATGATAGCTAACAGACTAACAGGGTGATAACTTATCATTTAATCTGCAATGTCTCATTTTATCATTTGATCAGTATCCATGATCCTTTCAGACTGGCATGCACATAAGAAGCAATGGTCCACTGTTATGTAATAGGCAAATGTTATCCTATGGATTTTCAGCACCGTGGATCTCTCAGGAGCTGTCCTTGCTTCGTAAATGTTAATACTAAGAGACTACGTAGAGGAAATGGAGTGGTAAAAATATGGTTTAGTGGTGTTCAAAAGTATCTTTCTCTTCTGGTCCAGCTTAATTGCCCCCTTCCTCCAATGCTTACAGGCTGCTGACAAATCTCTGGTTGTCTTGTCAGACAGAAGATTTTTCAGTAACATGGACTGACACACCTAAGGCCTCTGTTGAAGTAAAATCATTCTCAAGTAAATCTCAGGAGACTTCTGGTACCAGTAAAAAGAAGATGTATAATCAAAGCAAGGATCATCGTAGTGTCTGGCAAAAAAGTTCTAGAGGACACGTATGATTACATAAGTGATGATATTCTAACAAGCATGTGATCCATACGTAGCCAATGAGGCAGTAGTCCTGTAGGCATAGTAAGCAATCAAACAAAGGCGCTGAGCATGCACTAATCATGCAATATATCTATCATCACTGGTGCATAGATAAGGAGGCAGTTTACATCAGCATGGCAAAGGCACATCTTTCCATATTTGGATATCAATTCGTACCTGATGGCATACCTTAATACTGAATAAGCTCCAGCAAGACCCACCTAACCTCAAAGTTCCAGCTCATGTACTGGATTCTCGAAAAGGCCGCTCAGTTAAACCGCGAGCCCACCTTCTTCCCTAATTTCAGATGCCCGCTATTATAACACTAACCTCAGCTACTGCACAGCCTTTCTTCATACCATCCTTGGGCACGCAAAGCTCTGCTGTCATGCCTTTGACCTCAGCTTCATCCTTTATCTTTGAGCATGCCACTGCTGTTTATTTTTCCTTGCATAAACTGTTTTGCAAGAAAGCGTAGCTACTGTATCAAAACCGTCCCTGCCTTCACCTCTCCTCAAAAGGCTTACAATATGCGTTACTATAATTTTCTCCTCAAAACCTCCAAACATTTCCCGTATTTGGCCCTGTTAAGACCACTGCCCTAGAATTACCAGTAGCTGGGGTACCAGTACATGGGGACGGGGTGAAATTAGCGAGGGATTACAAATTCTGAAGAAATCAGTATGCACACTTATCTTTTTTACCACAATTGTGATCTCTAAGCTTTCAGAAAGCAAATCTTGCTTTCAGTAAATGAGTGAGACATCATAGAGGCGCTGCTTGCTCTGGACTGAGACCCAGCACATGAAAATCTGCTGGTCACCACACAGCAGTGTGAAGAGAACAGCGAGCTAAAGCAACACGGGGTGACCCGTGCTTTAAAAACAGCAGAGTTGGGAGCGGGAATTGCTCCTGAGGGCCCACAGGCCTTTCGGGAGACTTACCATGGGCCCCCAAGAGGGACATAGCGGGAATGAAGTATTTAGACATATGGGCTGCATTATAGTGCTTTGACATCAGAGGACACTAAATCAGAATCCCTGCAACAAAATTAATAGTTTTCCAGGTTCCACTGAAAAGAGGTTTATTGGTTATAATCCGTTTTAACTGAATACCAGAATACCTACCAATGAAGTAGCTCTTCTAAAGAGCCAGCTACCCTTCCCCTCGGTTCTTGTGCAGCAAAAGGAGCCCCATTCACATATTTGTGTCACAGGCAGCTCAGCTCTGACATACAGTAACTCACCGCCATGTAAGCATTTGTTCCCACGTAGGTTTTGGCTATGGAATTCACCAACTAGAAGACAGAGAAAAGGAGATTATAATACCATTCAATGCAGAATCATTAGCTAGTTCACTTGTTATTTTTTCCAAGCTAAATTAAGCTGCAAGCCTGGAGGCCTAGACAGTTGGAGGGCGGATGCTTATTTTAGGCATTATTAACATCATGTTGCCCCTAAAAATTGATTCAGACCTGAAAGAGAAAAACAAAGATACTGTATCCGAGTGTTTCATGTATCCAGAGGTTCCACTACCTTTCTATATATTTCTATATGGTCAATGAAGAGTTTTCTTAAAATGAATATGTTTTTTCACACAGCCTGTGAAGGAGTAGCACTGATTCCATCTGAAAGAACACAGAGCACTCATGCTCAATTCACCATTTTATGGAGAGAAAAACTTGAATTTACAATTTGCTTTGATAAGCTGACTTTCAAAACTGTCGGTCATTTTACCTACACAAATGATTACTGGGGAAGGTTTGTAATCTGGTCATACTAGACAGTGGACCTCCATCATTCTTGTACCACCCATTCTGAAGGGACATGTAACATGCTATGGATCGATGATCCCTGAAGACTAGTGGCGGTCCTGTTAGGACCTTATATAATGGGATAATACGCTAAAGGAAGCAGTCATAACTATTCGCAAAAGCTTCATTCACTCATATTAGTCCCAGTCTGCTCAGATCACACCCTCGATTCTCTGGTCATTCTCAGGCTTATACTGGAACCTCTGATAATACTGCACAAAACCAATACTTATTTTTTAAAGATATAACTCTTAAACTGGCATTTGCATGCATGTGATAACTAATTGCATTTAGTATGTCTGGCTCGGCCTTCAAACCAACCTCCTTTGAGCAGAGCCTAGACTTCTTGACCAAGCTAGCCAGGAGATTCAAGGAGGCTTTTGGTGCCCACCCAGGACCCTGCTCGGTAGGAAACACATGCAGTCTCGCCTCTGATACTGCCAAGTGATTCATACATCTATAAGATGTAGGAAGAAGCCTGATATAGACATGATGAAAACGTGGCCTAGTTCTAGCCTGGTGCATACAACTATCCTATCTGTAACATGGATCATTTTTGTCTTTGCAGATCACAATCTATTGTGATTGTCTCTTTAATGGAGCGGTGCTTAGTAAAAATGAAATTAAATGGAGTGTGAGAACATTGTCCAGAGCTGGAGTTGGACACTGGGACGCGAAGATCGGGGGTGTTTCGAAGGCATGCTTCTAGGCCAGTAGGCTGGAGAGAGCATGGCCTTGACATATCATTTGAGAAAGGTGACATCAGACAGCTCAAATTGCATCAACCCATCCCACCTTCTGTGTAGTTAAGAGAAGCCATAAACAAATTCTCAAAAATAACGCAATTCGGAGGCACTTCAAAATTATCGATTGCCGTGAAAATGTAATACACCGGGTGGACGATGGCTCTCTGATCTTGGACATCTAGAACCCTAACATACTAAGAAATTGGATAACTGGTGAACATGTCTGCGTGACCTGGATTCAGGCCACCGCAAAACCACAAGGTCGCAGGCGCTTGGCGACAACCTTTTCTAAACATGGACATGTTCCACATGCCCTCCTGCTGTGAAGCCTAGGCGCTCTAGTGTGGTGTAAATCTTCATCAGCGAGGTCTTTGCTGCTGGGGCCTCTGCCTGCTTTGATCATGGATGACGCGTGCCACGAGGAGGGCGGTCTGAGGAGAGCGACAGATTTTGACAACTCAGAACGCGATGGTGACCTTGTCTTTGAGACTTGTATTTGGCAGCAAGGGAAGGGGCTGAAATTCAAATCGACACAGCATAAAGCTCCGGGGTCAGAGTCCGCAGGGACGCCTCCAAATGGAAATTAATTACAATTTGTGCTGTGCTTTGCAGAGGCCTCACTGCCATTGTTGCGCCGGATATTCATTTTTATTTTGTAATAATTTTTTTGTGCACGCCGGTTGGGGTCCCCAGGCGAGACTTCCCCCCCAACCCATTCTGCTGCCCTCACTTTTGTTCGGCCAAAGTACTTTCCCAGCACAGCTGCATACCAATGAGGCCTTCTATTTGTGTGGGTAGTAATTACAATATACGCGCTTTCTGCTGGCATTGAGCGAACAGCCATTCTGCTCTGCGCCCAGGAGAATGGTCGGTATAGAAAGTAAGCTGGCGGTCTCTGCTGACGACAGGTGAATGGAGGGGCTGAGGCCCACCTGCCCCTTTCTGACCTCTGACCCCTCGCCCAATCCCTCCGCCCCCTCCCCACCCCCCACCTACGGGGCTGTGCATTTTATAGACGAAAGAAGACAGAACATAAATAAATGCAACGTCGTAGAGTACCTGTGTGCTGACTCCGAAATCACATAGCTTCACCTGACCCCTGGTGTCCACCAGCATGTTGGAGGGTTTCACATCTGCGAGAGAAGACAAAAGAGCAAGCACTGTCAATAACGCCCACGTTTATCATGAAGCAAGCGGTACGTGTGGCATGGGAGCACAGCAGCCCGAAGCAGGGCGGTGGCACTTTAAAGGTGCTGCACTGTGCCTCGCGCTCTTTAGGAACATACAGGAGGGACCCTCTGAATGCGGGCTCTCCTAACATATATAGGGCGGAGTAGGCTTTGTTTTTATAAACGCCTGTATATTAACGTCGTCACAAGTGAACATAGAAGAAAATGTATTGACCTTTGAAGAGACCAGGACAGTAGTTCAATAATATACCCTCCTCCCGTTTTCCTTGTAAACCTACAGCAGTGAACAGAAGAAAAAGCAAACACATTAAGCCGCATCCTGTAAATGCTTGCCCGTATCAAGTCTGATGACTCTTTGCGGCTCCCCAGTGTTAATGGTGCCCTGAGAGTGCGCCAAGTGTAGGCCTTCCAGGAAGTCAGAAATCACATGTAACCTTCCGCTGCGCCTCTGGCTCAGAAAGGGATTCTTTCGTGGTCAGTGGGGTTTTGGGCTAAAGAGAGAGTCACTGGTCTGGACTGCAAGGCTGAGGGTTCACGTTCAATAAGGGTATATATTCATGTCATGGGGACGGCGGTTTAAGGACTAATGTGTTGAACATGATTAGTCTATTTTTAACGAACCAATTACTACCGTTGCGTATGCAACAGTCATGGAAGTAAGATAATTTCACATATTATAATAATCATTTCCGTGTCAGACTCTGCTAACTTATAGCCCACTTGAAAGAATATTTCCTATTGTACCAGCCACCACTTACAAAGCAGATCACTGCGAACCAAGGCAAGCGCTGCTTGTATACCAGACACAGGCTGCAGCACTCGCAGTGACAATCAGCAAACACAACATGACATCTTATACAGCAGAAGTCACATCACTTGCAGAACCTATAACCGTTTAACCAGCGGAAGACGACACCTTTCATAAAGCGCACCATCCGCAGAGTAAATCAGTGTAAAGCACTATAGTATATCATTTACCACGTGGGACGACAAATGTGGACAATTGATTTACTATTAGTGTAAGATGACAGAGTATGGAACGACATCCCCGTATCCACCAGGACTGCCACTACCTTCCTCTGATTTAAGAAAGAGTTGACGACATCCCTTTGTAAACAACAACACCTTATGATGCACTAATAGCCCACGTTTCGTGTTAGAAAACAGCTACCCTCCAATCACACGCCGGCTGTCTCTCTGCCTTGGATTGGTGCACCAGTCACACAGACATCCATGACATTTTGAATGACATACGTTCACAATGGGCTCATGGTATGTTCTTTAGCACCAATGTGAGGTGGTAACAACATAACCTCAGCTAATCTGTGCTGCTTATAATGTCTCTGATTACCAGTGTGAGATCGGCTATAGTGCACCATTAATTAATCGGCACTGCTTGTGATGTCTCATTATTGCCAGTGTGGGATGCCGTTTTATAGATCATAAGTTAATTACTAGCACTGAATATTATGGAATATTAATAGAGAGGGATCGCTTCTCTGCTGATGCAGACAGAAGACCCTTTTGTAACTGGTACCCACGTGGCAGGTTATATTAAATGGATCTTTAATCCTGCTCCTCTGAACAGGCCTCTCAAAGATCGAAAGGGTTAAAACAACAGCCACGCCATTTGTATCAAGTGTATTTTTATTTGGGGCATTTTGTCTTAATGTCAATTACGCCCGACTTTAATTGAATGCAAATTGTGCGTATATGTCTCTGTACTGCTGAGTGACCGCTTTCGGTGCGCGCGGAGCCCGAGGGGGGCGCCGCGCGCCTGCCGTCTCCGCGGCCTATAATTAATATGAGCACAGCCATAACTCCAGCATTAACCCCTATTCATTACGTCTAATTGTCTTATGAAAATGTGTCAGCGGCGGGAGTGAGCGGCGTGTCCTCCTGCACTGTACTCTAATGAGCCGAACAGCAGGTACAATTAAATATGACAATAATTCTGACGGGCAGCATCAGAAATGTATCCACAAGCAACATGGTGGCGCGAGGGGGAGGTAGCAGGCCAGACCGACAGCGGCAGGACCGGACCAGCCTGCCCAGCTCCCCGGAAACTCCTAAGCCCGTTTATAGCTCAAGTGTCTATTTTGACACCTCCAGAGGGTGACCTTGGGTCACACAATACGACATGGGCTTCCTTAATTGGGAAACCCTTTTCTGGCTCTTTTGTGCATTTCCCCAGAGCAGGTGTCACTGCTGTCTTCTGCCAATGTCGCACTTTCAGTGACCACTTGGTGGCACTGCTGCACATGTCCATCTGCCCCAGTCAACACTTTAGCTAAAACTGTTCTCTAACCAGACGCTAGGTGTCACTGCTCTCCTGATACAGATCCCATCTTGTAAGGACCGAGGTACTGTCCCTGGAAACCGAGTCTCAGTGCTGACTATATTTCAGCTAATCCCACACACTCACTGTGCCCTTGAATGTCCGTATTAATCCCCTCTTGCCCTCTGTAGGGTTTAGGTAGGGTGGCCGCCTCATTCCATGTCATTTCAGACACATTTTCCACTCCTGGTCATTTCACCTAGCAATGCTGCTATCAGGTGTGTTGCTTTAGGTTAAAGAAGCAACGCATTATTACCATACCCAGATTACAATATCCAGAAGGCACTGGTTGCCTCATAAATTCCCAGGACTGGAAACCGTGTCTGCAGTGACAAGAAGCGAGGTGGCCACGGTGGGGTTATGCTCTGTCTAGAGCAGAGGTCTTCAAACTTTTTTACTCTGAGCCCCCCCTAAACAAAATGTTTTGAGGTCGGGCCCCCCTCCAAAACTTTATGGCAGGAGTGGGAGGGACATGGCTACGTGCAGGGAGCGGTGCTTATGAGAGGATTTCAGGAATACTTTTTCTATAGCTTATGAACCGCACTAAATATGAGACTTCTAAAACAGCAAATGCATCAAACAAAAACCGATATCCCAAACAAACTGCTCCCCATAATTGGGGTGCTGTGAGCCCCTCACACTCTTTGACCCCAATGCAACTATACCTGCTGCACTAATGATAACTGCAGTCCTGAGTAGCAGGCTATCTCCTCTGCATCTTTTACCTCTTCCCCACCATGACGGATCTTCGCCTCGGTCCTAATGTTTGAAAGGAAAATAAGCTTCGATGACCCTTTTTAAAGGTAGACAGTCATAACTGTGATGCAGTGGGCCCTCAAATCCCTGGGCCCCAGTCCTGCTGCATCTGCTCCTTAATGATAACCAGCAGTGGCCACTTACACACTTGGCAGCCATACCAGCTTCACTAATGAATGTCCCTTTAAAAAAAAAACTCAGATTGTCCCCTTCTTTGGGGCATCTCTCTAAAGGAGCTGCCTCTGGCCATTTGTACACACAAAAATGAGTCCACATACAGTGCTCCCTATTCTGGGCCTACTCTTTGACAATATCTATGAATCTCGCTCCTTTCCTCTGTCTCCTAGACCATTACTGTGAGGCCCCAGGGATTGAGAGGATTAGGGCTCTGCATCTGAATGCAACCCTTCTGGCCTGCCACCTGCCACCCCATGGACTCCGCTTTCACAATGCCACTGAATGGTTAATACTGACTTTGAGATGCCTCTGCCTGAAATTGAAGGGTGTGGTGGTAGTGCAGAAAGTTAAAAAGAAACCAGCCTTCTTACCAGCCATTAATTGATTGAGTCACTTAAAGCCAGGGCCACTGGAATTATGAGTTTCTGCAGCAGCAGTGTTTTCCACATAATTATCAGTTTACTGCATTTGCTACATAATCTGCAGATTTTTAACAAAAAAACTTGATTCTAGCTCAAACGGAACAAAAGTTACTTAAAGCGTGACAAAATGTTCCTGAGCAGTGGAAGGCCCTTTGCAAAGATTGACTGGTAATCTTGTAGTTGCTTACTGCTGTATTTGGGTGTTAAACTGGTACTAATGAGGTGAAATATTTCCCCTGACAGCGTTACCTTGAGTTAAAATGACAAAATAATGAAGTAATGCTGACCAGAAAATGTGGCGCATTGTGCCGCATAATTTACCTTTTGTTGCTGCATAATTTAGTCAAACCTGCCGCATAATATTGTCCTCTTCTGCTGAATAATTCCAGTGGCTCTGCTTAAAGCTTCATGGTGGCAAAGATCTATTCTTTTTGAGATGTGATGTAAGGGTGTTATCAGCTGAGATCTGGAATAGTGGAGACACTTACAAAAATGTCTGCATTAGATAGTGTGATTAATTATTACTAAAAAGTATATTTTGTAAGAACTTGTTATCTCAATCACTGCATCATTTTGCAGCAGCCTAGCTTAGAGTATGTAAATACTGTTTTAAAATAATGACTTACATTTTCACAGTGCTTTCTGCCACAGGCTGGGACCTCATAGCACCATAAACAGGGCCATTGGAATTATGCGGCGGAGAAGGCCAGATTATGCAGCATGGTTGACTACATTCTGCAGCAAGCAAAGGAGAATTATGCTGCATATTTTGTGATAGCATTACTGCATTATTTTGCTATTTTTACACTTGTTAACACTGTCCTGGCCTTTATTGCCCCTCATAAGTATCACATTAACACCCACATATAGCAATAAGCAGCAGAAAGGTGACCATTCAACCTTTAGAAAGGGCCTTCCACTGTGAGGTAACGTGTTGCTGCATTTTTTTAATCTGCATATTATGCAGCAGATGATGGATTATGTGGCAAATGCGGGAAATCCATAACTATGCGCTGTGAGTGCAGGGTGAGCGTGAAAGTGAAGGGTGAAAATGAGGAGTGAGTTGTCTGAATGCAGGGTGCATTCCCAGACATTTGAAGTAAATCAGCATGTTATTGACGGGGCGTAGGGTTTCAGATATAAATTAAACAATTGCTATTATTGCATTAATTAGGGATCGAGGGTGGAGGAAATAAATAATGTGCTGATCCTGCAACACACTTCCAGTCTTATGATTAGGGTTACCAGCTCATTATTTTGATGTCGCAGACGGTACAAAAATAAACAGTCACCTAAAGCCCTATTTACAGCACTTATCTGTACGTAGTTCGAAAAGCAAATATAAATAGAAAGCATTTTTAAATGTGTTCTAGGGCTGCCTGAATGATTCATGACTGAAAATAAAGGGAACAGACAGAAAGTCAGATTACAAATGAATACATACTTTTTCATTTAAAACCCTGTTTATTGTCAAAACAAGGTCTTTGCAGGCTCTTTCAACATACATGGCTGGCATTTTTCTATTGGCAACCCTTTTTAGATTCCTTTTCATGAAATGCATTTTCACACTACAGCAGTAAATTTAAAATACAAATGTAAGGAATAGGCAGAGTCGGGGCCCAGAGGGTACTGGAAACCGAAAGGAAAACTAAGCCTCAGTAAACAGTTTCCAAAGGTATGCAAATTGTCCTTAAAGACCTTTGAAAAACTGGGTCATGCCGGAGTCTTAATAAGACTCCAGACACTGCCCAGTGGAGCCCCCAGCAGCACACTCACTGACATCTGGCCCCACGGCACTCTGAGGGCTTTGGAGTAAATGAAGACAGCCTGGAAATACAGCAAATAAACATCGCAGCACTTCCAGGCGTCTTCATTTACATGTGCTTGCAGAGGCCTTTGCGCCCCCCTGGGAACCCATCCACGCCCCCCCAGGGGGGCGCGCCCCACAGTTTGAAGACCTCTGGTCTAGAGGGTACTCTGGAGGGTTCTCATGCCAACAGGGGCCTCTGCTCTCCACAAGACATCAACTACTTCCATACTGTGACTTGCCACTTGGTGTTACTGCTGCACCAGAGTTGGTCTGTGCTCCTTTAGATCTCATCCCATGCCATACTCTGACTGGCCACAGGGTGTCACTGCCATGGCATTGTCTAATGACCCTGCCCATGACCCGAGACAATGCTGCAATCCAGGAGGCCACTATGTCACTGCTGGAAGCCTCAGCTATTTTGCACAGTTAGTGCAGATTAGATGTCCCACGTGCATAGATTCAGTGTGGTATGCCCAACACCTCAGCCAATTTGTGTCACTGCGTGGACTGGTATCTCTCTGTTCTCACCAGGGCTCCAGTTAATGCCGTGCACCCACCAATGGGGCATTGCTGTTGTAGTCGCGGACTGCTCCAGCAAGTCACTGGCCAGTGATATATTCTGACTGGTGGCGCTGCAGTGCTTATTGAAGTCTGCTCACCCTGGATCAAGCCAGTTTTTTCAATCAGAAATACCCAGGAGCCACATTCATACCTCTCTCTGTTCCCAGAACTTTAGCCAGTACCAGACTTAGGCTTTCCAATGCTTGTTGTAAATCTTTATTCCAAAATACCTTTTTAAATGGTCACCCATTTTTTAATTCAAATATGGCCAAAAGTGCATGTAGTGCCTGCTCAGGATGATGCAGTACACTGCAAGAGGCAACAAGACATCAAAAAGCTGTTTTTTTCCAAGTGCGATATTCGTGAAGTCGTCGTAATGCTCAGCATGGCCCCCTGTGTAACGTTGCGACATATTCGTAAATATCGCAGAAAAAAAAACCATTCAGATATTCACTCAGCTACTATTGTACTCACACAGAGACCCACTCACACTGTTACACCCACTCAGATACTTACTGACCCAATCACAGACTTATGCACCCACTCACAGACCCACTCAGACACTCAGGCACCCACTCATACACCTACTCAGACATTCATTCACCCACTCACACACCCATTCATACACTCACACACCCACTCAAAGAGCCACTCACAGACCCACTCAGACACTCCTGCACCCACTCACAGAACCACTCAGAGACTCTAGCACGCACTCACAGACTCACAAAGACACTCACACACACCCCCACCCATTCACAGACACACTCTCACATCCACTCACAGACTCATGCCCCTACTCAGACACCAACACAGACACTTGGAGCAGAATCAGCTACTCGACGCCTCCCAATCCAGCTTCCGCAGCAATCACAGCACTGAAACCACCCTGATCGCAGCCACCGACGGCATCCGAACCCTCCTCGACCAAGGAGAAACAGCGGCTTTGATCCTCCTTGACCTCTCAGCAGCCTTCGACACCATGTCCCACCACACACTGATTGAAAGACTCAACCACATTGGCATCCAAGGGGAAGTGCTCAGATGGATCACCTCCTTCCTCACCGGAAGAACCCAGAGGATCAACCTCCCACCTTTCACCTCTGAACCCAAGGAGATCACCTGCTGTGTCCCCCAGGGCTTATCCCTCTGCCCCACGCTCTTCAACACATATATGACCCCGCTGGCCAACATCGTCAGAGCCCACAGCCTCAACATAATTTATACGCAGACAACAACCAACTCATCCTCTCACTCACCAATGACCCCACCACTAGAACCATCTTCCACAGATGCATGACAAACATCACTGACTGGATGAAGAATAACTGCCTATAGCTGAACACAAACAAGACAGAAGTACTGATCTTTGGCAACCGCAGCAACACATGGAACAACTCCTGGTGGCCATCAAGACCTAGGACCTACACCCACTCCCTTTAATCATGCCAGAAACCTCGGAATCATCATTGACAACAAGCTCACCATGAAATCACAGATCAACGCCGTCTCATCCGCCTGCTTCCTCCCTCTGCACATGCTGCGTAAGATCTTCAAGTGTCTACTCCTACACACGAGATGCACCATGACACAAGCCCTCATCACCAGCTGGCTGGACTACGGCAATGCCCTCTACGTAGGAATGGCCACACACCATCTACAGAGACTTCAGACCATTCAGAATGCTGCAGCCAGACTCAACAAACCCACATCACACCCCACCTCAGGAAACTGCACTGGCTACCCGTACACAAGAGATGCCAATTCAAGCTGCTGACCCATGCACACAAGGCTCTACACAACCAAGTACCCGCCTACATTAACTACCGCCTGAACTTCCACCAACCGTGAGAAGACTCCACTTTGCCTCCCTTTCACTTACCCATACTCCCCGCATCTACTGAAGTAGAAGTGGAGGACGCTTATTCTCCCACATCGCAGGAAAGACTTGGATCAGCCAGACCTGGCTGTCCGAATAAATCTCCGCGGCCTGCAAGCGCCTGGATACCCTATCAGGTGATTAGCTGCGCTTTACAAAACCTGATTGATTGACTTATGTATCCACTCACAGACCCACTAAGACTCACACACCCACTCAGAAACCCACTCAGACACTCATGCACCCACTCACAGACCCACTAAGACTCACACACCCACTCAGATACCCACTCAGACACTCACAGACCCACTCAGATGGTCACGCACCTACTCACAGACCCACTCAGTCACTCACACACCCAGTCACAGACCCATACAGCCAATCACACTCACAAAGCCACTCACACACACCCATACAGCCACTCACACACCCACTCTCCGACTTATGCAGCCACTCACACACACACACTGTCAAAGTTTACAGGTTACAGTTAGGAAATGGAATTAGAAAAACCTTAGAAATTCACCGAAAAAACCAAAGGTTACAGGGACGTTATAGTTAGAAAATAGAATTTTAAAAAACCTAAGAAATTCACTGAAAAAACCAAAGGTTACAGGGACGTTATAGTTGGGCTCAGATTTCACTCATCCAAAACCAGTGAAATTCAGCAATTATAGTTACCTGAGCTAACTATAACTAACTCACCGCAATGCACTGCTTATGACCTAACATATTACATCACTCATGACATGGTCAGTGACATCACTGATGACATCATCCACAGAATCACATACACACCCACTCAGAGCCCTATACAACCGCTCATACACACACCCACAGAACCATTCACATACATATTCACACACCCATACAACCACTCACGCACCCATTCACTCATCCATAGTCACTCTCACAGGCCAATAAAGCTACTCACACACCCACAGATACAGTCACACAGCCACTCACTCCCTCATACAGCCACTGACACACCCACTTACTCACCCATACACCCACTGATACACACACTTACTCATCTATACAGCCACTCACACAAAGTTCTATGCTGACACTTTCACACCCACTCGCACACCCACACCCACACCCACTCACAGACCCACACAGGCACTCACACGAGCACTCACAGACCCACACAACCACTCATATACCCATTCATAGACCCATACCACCACTCACACACCCACTCACCCATAAAGCCAGTCACACAACCACTCACTTACTCATACAGCCACTGACACACCCACTTACTCACCCATAGACCCACTGATACACCCACTTACTCATCTATACAGCAACTCCCACAAAGTTCTATGCTGGTACTTTCACACCCACTTACAGACCCACACAGACACTCACACATACTCACAGACCCACACAGGCACTCACAGACCCACACAGGCACACACACACTCACTCACAGACCCACACAACCACTCACACACCATACAACCACTCACACAGCCACTCACCCACCCATACAGCCACTCACACACCCACCCACTCACCAATACAGCTACTCACACAGCCACACACACACTTATACAGCCACTTATACAGCCACTTACACACCCACTCACTCACCAATAGTTACTCACACAGCCACCCACTCATGCATACGCCCACTCACACACCCACTTATTCACCCATATAGCCACTCACACACCCACTCACACCCATACAGCCACTCACACACTAACCTACAGAGCCATATAGCCACTCACAGACCCACACAAACACTGACATATCCATTCACAGACCCATACAATCACTCACACCCACTCACCCACCCATACAGCCTCTCACACAGCCACACACTCACTTATACAGCCACTTACACACCCACTCACCAATACAGTTACTCACACAGCCACTCACTTACCCATACACCCACCCACTTATTCACCCATGCAGCCACTAACATACCCATACGGCCACTCAAACACCCACTTACAGATCCATACAGCCACCCACACACCCACTCACAGACCCATACAGCCACTCACACACACACACACACACACACACACTCACAGACCCACACAAACACTGACATACCCATTCACAGACCCATACAATCACTCACACACCCACACAATCACTCACACACCCACACAATCACTCACACATCCACACAATCACTCACACACCCACACAATCACTCACACACCCACTCACCCATCCATACAGCTTCTCACACAGCCACACACTCACTTTGTACAGCCACTTACACACCCACTCACCAATACAGTTACTCACACAGCCACTCACTCACCCATACACCTACTCACACACCCACTCACACATGGCTACACACAGTCACACAGCCACTCACATAATATATGTTAAGAAATGGAGTCACTCATTAGTAGTAGACAAATGTACCTTTTGCAGTACCTTAGTATATATGTTTAACACTCAAACATTTAGATAACACTCACAATCACTGGATGATGTCATCAGTGATGTCATTTGAGATGTCAACAGTGATGTCACTGACCATGTCATGAGTGATGTAATGTATGAGGTCATAAGCAGTGCATTGTGGCGGCATTACCTAATCATTAGCTCAGGTGACTATATCTCCTGAATCTCACTGTTTTTTTATGAGTGAAATCTGAGCCTTACTATAACATCCCTGTAACCTTTGTTTTTTCAGTGAAAAGGAAAAATATATATATAAATCTTCATATCATCAAATGTAAATGTTTTTTATACATTTATGTATATATTTAAATTTACATATTTATGGTTTTTGAAGGTTGCAAACCTTTTTTACACCTTTTTAACTTTTCTAGTGGAGTGTTTTAAGGTTGAAATGTATTTTATATTGAGGATATGTAAAAACATTTGTGGGAATCAACCTTGCTGCTCTTGATCAGTTGTATTTTATATCTTTTTCTTCTTCTCTGTGTATATAATTATTTAAAAATATCATTTTAGATGGTATAATGTCGTTTGGCAGCTAGTTCAGAAATTTGCACATTGTGGTTAATTATTGACACGTTCTCATTGCACTATATTGTATATTTGCACAAACTGGTGGTTTTAGCATATAGGACCTAAAACATTTTTTAAGATCTCTTTTTTAGGTGGGTTTTAGGTGGTATTATCTTCTTTTTTAACCTTTGGTATCCATTTTAACATGCAATTATTTGTAATAATGTGTACTTGTATTATACAATAGATTATACATTCTTCCTGTTTTATCGATTTGTCAGGTTGAGATAGTACTTTACCAGCATACTTTGGAGCTACTGTAATCACTACATTTTTATTACTGTATTTATACAGGGATATAGATTTGTGTAGTATTTTTACTATGTCTATATGGATTGCCATTGGTCACCTGCACTTTAAAAATTCACCTATCCCTCCTAAGCGCTGTCATGTGATCAAGGCCGCTCGTACGGCCGAAACGCGTAATGGCAACATGGTGATGGCTGGAAGAAAATAAAAGCAACTTGCACTATATTGGGTCTGCTCTTGCCGTTTGTTCTTGGAGTATTGGAGTACTGGGCTTGTTTGCAGCTATATATATATATATATATATACATACACACAACCCAGTGGTGGTTGCCACTGGGTAGTTAAATTTAGAATTGTGTTTCCATAGGAAATGCATTTTTTGTTTTGCTTATATCTTTTGTGCAGTTTGAAAAATCTTCACAAAACTTTCCAAAAATAATGTATTCACTTCAGCTCCTAATTGGAAAGTTTTGTGTGAATCCATCAAGCAGAGAAAAAGGGTGGAGTCCCAAAAAGCTTTTTTCCCATTCATATTTCCATTCAAACTATAGACATAGCTACAGCCCAAACCGCGGAATGGATTTACACCAAATTTGTAAGAAAGCTAGCTCTTGGTCCAGAAAGAGTCCTTTTTGTGATTTGGTGTAAATCTTTTCAGTAGTTTTTGTTTTGAGCAATTAATGCTCAAAAACGTTGTATAGATCACGCAGCAGACGATACGCAGTTCCGACAGATCTCAAGCTGAGATCTGATTGGCTGCCACCACATCAACCACGATGTGGCAGCAGCCATCTCAGGATTAAGGACTCAGTCACGAGTCCTAAAAAAAAAAAAAAAAGGAAAAAAAGACTTAAGGGGACAGAATGGGGATACCCTGACCACCTAGGCCTGGTGGTGGGGTCCACCATAAAAAAGTTTTTCTTTTTAGAAACATTGCATCTTTTGCAGAGGATCTCTGAATTCACAGAGGATCTGCGAATCGGCAACAAAGTTGAAAAAAAAAAAGTGCTGGCTCTTGTGCTACTTAAAAAAAAAAATACCTGGGTGGGTCATGGACCGGGGGTGGGGGCAAGCGTCTTGAATTATTTCTTATGGGGAGGGGGGCATGTGAACCCCTCCCCAAGCCTCTGTGAGGCCCCAGAGACCCCATCCCGGTGCGCATGAGTAAATGAGAGGAGGGGGCATGTCCCACTCCCCTTAAAGTTCCCAGGGGATGGGGTCCCCATGGCCCATTCTGGCTCAGGGAGGGGGGGCAAGTGACCCCCCTACTGTCACAAATATTATTTGACCCCGGGGGATTGGGTCCCTGCGGCCCAAAGTAGCAAAAAAAAAAAAGTCCTGGTAGTGCATGGCTTGGGATTGGCAGCCTGCGGGGGGTTGGGTGCAAGGCCAGTAACTATAATTTACGCCACAGCAATAAACTGCTAATTATCCAACATACTACATCACTCATGACATCTTCTATGGCATTATTGATATAATTGCAACATTTGCAATTAAATTATTGATGAGAGAACTTTGCATGGCGGGGGCGCCAGTTAAAGTTACCATAGGGCATAAGTTATAGCTACTAGAGTTAACCATTACTGGTGATTTTCAGTAGTTTTGTTCGTTTAAAACTCAGAATTCAGGGGGGGGGGTGACGCGCACGCAGACAAGATGGCCGCACCTGCTTAAGCTCCGGAGAGCCTCCGTGAGGCCGTCCGGTTTTTCAGTAAACGGAGTCCTGGAAGGGCGGTTTTGAGGATGGATATCGGCAGCGGAAGGTAGCGAGGGCACTCAGGAGCATTTGCGGCGCATTTGGAGCGCTTTTGGTGCCTTTTCCAGCAGCATCTGTGTTCTCCTCAGAGTGGCGCCTAAGATGGCGGCGGCGCGAGGAACACGGGCGCATTAACCCTCACAACTTGGAGATTCCAGGGTACAGCGAGTGACAAAGTAAGAGCGCTTCGCCTGAATCGCATACCACGCTGCTGCTGAAGGTTAATACATGCTCTGAGACATTTGAAGCTAAAGTCCATTCAAATGAAGTGTCTTTTAAGCAGCGCTGAGAGGCTGTATATGTAAACGGACAGTGGCTGCGTATGGGAAATTCTGCTTGCCCTGAGGGGATCTCCAGGGGTCAAAAGAGTGCGAATATTTGCAGCGTTGTTTTCACCTGTAAATAAAGCGCTGTTCTTTTCTGAGGCGATATGTTTCTCCTGAGGGGCAACACATCTAATATGGAAGCTTCTTGAATGTGCGCTGATGTGCAATGTTTGTTCTCTTCACCAGCTATGTGGAGCACTGTTTTAACACAGGACCAGCAACAATCCTTTTGTGCTTAAGACCTGGCTGGAAGTTCATAAGGGGCACTGCGATGATAACCTTGTCTACCAGTTTTGGAGTGGCAGAGGATTAATACCTACGCCTTAATGAGCTGGTTTTTGCTACAGTGATTTGCTGCAGCTGCACCTGTTTCCTCTACCTCTGTCGCGGGTTGGACACTAGTCTCTCAGTGGCGCACATTTATTTAAGTGCCTTTTAACCATGAGGTAGAGGTTGCTATCTGTCTGGACAGTGTCTTTTTGTAGGGCACAGTTTATGTGTTTGGTCACTGTTCTTTGTCCTCTGAGGGACTTGTTCCGCCATATTCCCAGGTAACGCTCTGGTGGTCTGGAACGGGGAGTGGCTGGCAGTGCTGTTTTTCTTTTCACCTATATTTGTCTTTACCAATGGCAGATAATATGGGCCTCCCTGTTAAAGATAAGGATGCAAAAGGTGCTCTTAAGAGATCTAAACAAACGTCTCCCACGCCAGAGGTAACATCAAAAGACTCTACTACTACTTTGGACACAATACTTCCACGTCTAAATACGGTTCATGATATTGCGCAGAGTACTAAAACAAATACAGATCTACTTCAGGTTGAAGTTGCGGCGATTAGAAGTGACTTCAAAAGTTTATCATTACGTGTCTCAAATGCAGAATCTCGCATAAGCGCAGTTGAGGACACATCTCATCAGCAGACCAGGCAGGTACAGAATTTGGAGCGCTCTATGGCTTCTTTGCGGAGAGACCTTACAGAACAGGAAGATAGGAATCGTAGGAGTAACCTACGTATTTTTGGTCTACCAGAAGATGCGGAGAAAGGTGCTCCTTCAATGCTTGAATTTCTGCTGGACTGGATCCCTACGGTTCTCCATATCTCTTTTCAGAAAGACTTTGAAATAGAACGGGCTCAGAGTTCCCTCTTTTCGCCCTAAGTCCTCGCCACATCCTAGGCCTATAGTGTTCAAGCCTTTACGACACCAACACTCAGAACTGATTTTGTCTCAGATGAGGAAGATCAGATCGATTACATGGGAAGGCCACAGGATTGCTATATCTCAGGATTTTGCTAGAGATACTGTCATCAGGAGAAAGGGTTTTTAAACCTGCGGCGGAGACTTTTGGACATGAACATTCCCTTTTCCTTCGCCGGTCCCTCACGATTCAGAATAACTGTTAAAGGTCGATCTCAAATTTTTTATGAACCATCAGAGTTAACAACTTTTTTGGATAATCAATCTGAATCGCGAATGGAATCTGACTCTCCCTCAGTCTCCTCTGGTTCTTGAAGGGATCATTGCTTTTGTGGCTGGTCTCTAGTATTTTCTGTGCCTATTTTTCCTCGTACAGGGTTTGAGGCTTCTTTTTCCTGTGGGATGTTGGATGCTCCCTTACTTCACCTACGGTTATGGGCCCTTCAAGTTTATCTTTATCTTTTTTCTTTTTTGTGTATTAACCTTTCCTTGCAGGTTCTTTTTTTCGCTTATAACTTATAACAATAGTTTCTGAAGGAAGGTTGATGTCAAATAAGATTAGGCCCTTCTCTTAGTGTTCTTTATTCAAGATAGAATAATTGCCTTTTGTCGGTATGTTCCATTAATTCCTTTTCCTTTGCAGGTTTTTAAATGAAGCAGCTATAGTAATTTCTATTTCCTCATTTCATTGTGTATTGATAGCTGGTGGGACGCTCTTACAGTCTTCATTATCTAGCTTCATAGCGTAATTTATTTCCTAGATATGGTTGAAGATTACTATGTGGCTGCTTAGCTAAACACTAACTGTTTTTTAAGGGATATGTTTATTGTGACAGATGGATGCCCTTGTAGAATCCTTTTTCCGCAGGCGTCAAGAGTGTGTCTATTTAACTCTTTCTTAGATATGTATTTTATAGTACGTGTATGACATGTAAAATGAGACTCGCTATTCAGGTTTTTATCAAATGGTAATGTTGCGAGTATGCTCATTAATTTTTGCTAGTCGTCTTCCCCCTTTTTATTAATCATAAGGGTGTTCACGCATACCCTGGATTAATTTCCTATTGTAGGAATAATATAGTACATGTTAGCTGAGTTGTAATTTGTCGGATGCTTATTTTCACCAGTATTGTGTAACTTATAATAATGAATGTTATATACTATTTATACCCTATCCCTTCTATGGCTAGTGGTAAACAATGGCCTCTTCTTGAAGGGATCATTGCTTTTATGGCTGGACTCTAGTTTTTTCTGTGCCTATTTTTCCTCTTACAGGTTTTTGAGGCGTCTTTTTTCTGTGGGAAGTTGGAGGTTCCCTTACTTCATCCACGGTTATGGGCCCTTCAAGTTTAATGTTATCCTCTTTTTTTGTATATTAACCTTTCCTTGCAGGTTAACGATATCTTTTTGAGGGAAGGTTGATGTCACATAAGATTAGGCCCTTCTCTTAGTGCTTTTTATTCAAGATATATTAATTGCCTTCTGTAGGTATGGTCCATTAATTCCTTTTCCTTTGCAGGTTTTTTAATGAAACAGTTATAGTAATTTCTATTTCCTCATTTCATTGTGTATTGATAGCTGGTGTGACGCTCTTACAGTTCTCATTATCTAGCTTCAGAGCGTAACTTATTTCCTAGGTATGGCTGAGGATTATTAGGTGGCTGCTTAACTAAACACTAACTGTTTTTTAGGCGATATGTTTATGGTGACAGCTGGATGCCCTTGTAGAATCCTTTTTTCCGCAGGCATTAAGAGTGTATCTATTTAACTCTTTCTTAGATATGTATTTTATAATATCTGTATGACACGTAAATTGTGACTCGCTATTCAGGTTTTTATCAAATGGTAATGTTGCGAGTATACTCATTAATTCTTTCTAGTCGTTTTCCCCTTTTTATCAATAATAAGGGTGTTCACTCATATCCTGGATTAATTTCTTATTGTAAGAATAATATAGTACATGTTAGCTAAATTGCAATCTGTCTGATGATTATCTACACAAACATTGTGTAATCTATAATAATGAATGGATTATGTTATATACTGTTTATACCCTATCCCTTCTATGGCTAATGGTAAACAATGGCCTCTTTGGCTGCTACTTCATGTTCCCCCATACATGGTTCTGGTCTCTTATAGACTTCCCCTGGTGGGGTTATTCTTTTTACTTTTACAGTATGTGTTTTTCTCCTCACCTTTTCTTTCTCTCTTCCATTTCTGCTTCTTGCTTGCTGTACTGAGTTCTTTCTTTCTACGGACTTCAGCCTTACTCTCTTATTTTTATGTGTATAAGTCTTCTTCCCGTGACGTCCATCTCATGCAATCTACATCCCTTAGTGCTTTTTATTTACTGACCTTTCTTATCTTTACTGATCTCCTTTACTTATGGCGGGCTTAAATGTGATGTCACTTAATGTGCGTGGTTTGAACCACCCAGTAAAAAGATCAAAAATTTTGGATTACTGCAAAGGCCTTTCTACTGATATTGTGTTATTGCAAGAAACTAAGATAGCGTATAAGGAGGCTTTATTCTTGCGTAAGCAATGGGTTTCTGATGTGTCGTGCTCAGAGGCTTTTGGGAAGAGGAACGGGGTGGTTACTCTTATTTCTAAAAATTCGGGACTGTCCATTGTCTCGGCTGAACATGATCTTGAAGGTAGGTGGCTGCTTACGAAATTGTCTAATGGGTCCTCTGATCTCTATATTATGAATATATATGCTCCCAATAGTGATGATCCTTCTTTCTGGCGAACAATAACAAAGAAGCTTTCCGAAATACCTATTTGTGACAAAGTGGTTGTCGGGGGAGATTTCAATCTGCCAATGGATCCTATCTTGGATAGATATTCTGCATTCCGATTCCGTCCTCCCAGGGCGCATAAACAAATGCTTAACATGTGTTCTTCCCAACGACTCATTGATGTGTGGAGAATGCATAATCCCACTGGCAGTGACTTTACCTTTTTCTCTTCTCCTCACTCCAGCTTCTCTCGCATTGATTATCTCTTGGTTCAAGCAAATATGTTGAAACATACTACAAATGTGATAATCCACCCTATAGTTGTCTCTGATCATGCCGCAGTTTCTTTCACTCTTCTTAATCTCACAGATAGTCGCGGACCGCGTACTTGGCGTCTCAATACGGAAATCTTACAGGACGACAAAGAGGTTGAGTTGCTTGATGCAGCTATACATAATTTTTTCCGAGAGAATGAATTATCCGTGACATCTCCTGTAGTACTATGGGATGCTTTCAAATGTACCCTTAGAGGCAACATTATTCAAACTATGGCACGAAGAAATAGTATTATTAAAAAGAGCTTCTCTCGATTACAGACAACATTAAACAAAAAGAATCATTGTACAGAGGTTCTAAAGATAAAGTGATACTGCAAGAAATTAAAAATCTTAAATATAAATATAATTCTATTTTGACCAAGAGGGCACACATTGGGGTACAATTACAAAAATCAAAACGCTTGTTACTAAAAAACCGAGCAGATAAAATTCTGGCAGCTACTTTAAAATATCAGGACACTAGTGTTCGATCAACTCAGATTACTTGTATCACAGATACGGCGGGAACGCGGAAATTCCTGACTAAAGATATTCTGGAGGTATTTCGTGACTTTTACTCTAATCTATACACCCCTGGGCACCAATCTTCTTTAGCGCAGTGCCAACAATTTCTGACTTCTATTCCTACTAGCACCATTGCCGACACGAATATTGCTTCTCTAAGCAAACCGATTGAATCTGAGGAAATTGTTCAAGCCATTAAGGCAACTAGATCAGGGAAAGCGCCAGGACCGGATGGTTTTTCTATAGAGTTTTTTAAAAAATGTAGTTCCTCTATAGTACCACATCTGCAACAGGTTTTTGATTCCTTTGTTTCTTCTGGGAAGGTTTCGGGTTCGGCAACGGAGGCTACTATAGTGGTTATTCCCAAGGAAGGTAAGGATCATTCGGACCCTAAAAATTTCCGCCCAATTTCTTTGCTAAACATGGAAGCAAAAATTTTTGCAAAAATTTTGGCAAAACGACTAGAGTCCCATATTCCTACTCTCATTCATTCCTCCCAGACGGGTTTTGTCAAGGGAAGACTAGCTAGGGATAATATCCGCACTTTCTGCCATATCTTAGAGAAAGCTAAGAGTTCTAGTTCGCCGGCGGCAGCTATTGCACTTGACGCCGAGAAAGCTTTCGATAAGGTCTCGTGGCCTTTTCTTCAGGCGGTACTTCAATCCCATAACCTGGGGGATGCATTTATTGGTATGGTTATGTCCTTATATACTCAACCTAAGGCTAATATTAGAATTAATGGAATTACCTCACCCTTCTTTGATCTAGGCCAGGGCACTCGACAAGGTTGTCCATTGTCACCACTTCTCTTTTACTGTCTATCGACCCGTTACTTCGCCTACTTAACCTTAATCAGGACATTCGGGGTTTCAATTTGGTTCACAGCGCATTAAAACAGCCGCGTATGCGGATGATGTTCTTGTCTTCTCTGAAGATATAGAAAGAGCAATTCCTGCTATTTCCACTATTATCAAACAATTTTCTCTTGTCTCAGGGTATACTTTAAATAGAGACAAAACCGAAATGTTTCCTCTTAATCGGTTGTGCTTTTCTTCTCACATGGGAGATGCAGGATTCAAATGGCAGTCTGAACGGCTTAAATACTTGGGAATTTGGTTTTCTGCGAATTTATCGGATACTATCTCTTATAATGAATCTCAGGTACTGGATAAAGTTAAAAATGATTGGACGCTTGGTCGCCTAAGTTCATCTCATGGTGGGGACGGCTCCAGTCATTAAAAATGATGATAACTCCTATTGTCAATTTTGTGTCATCCATGCTCCCTGTAAATCTTTCCTCTTCCTTTTTTCATGAGATAGATGTGATCACTTCTAAATTTTTCTGGAGCGACAAACGTGCTAGGATTGCATACAAGCAATTAAGGAAATCTTATGATATGGGTGGTTGTAATTTCCCAGATTGGAGTTTATATCAGTCGGCGTTTTTAGCCTCTCAGGGGCCTTATGGTTTCCCTCTGATAATAGACACATTCCACCATGGTTATGTATTGAACAACATTTGTGCTCTCCCTTACCCACCTCAGCTTTGATGACTGCGTCTACTTTGACTTTTCCTTTCTCTGGACGTATCATAACAGACACGATTTTAGCATTAAAAAAGATTGATAAGAGAGTTTCTTTACACATTCAAAATTCTAGGTGGTCTTCTTTGTGGCACAATCCCAAGATTAAGATTCAGTTGGACGCGGAGACAAGGTCATATTGGGCCAACAAAGGTGTTACATTGGTCAAGCATTTTTATAATGCTAACAATGATCCTTTGCCTTTCTCCTCGTTGGCCCCAGATTATTGTCTTAACTCTATTGATTTCTACTCATTTCTTAAAATTAAAGTAGCTTTGTCCAAGAGTACCTTTCATCCAGATTCACATATGGTCTCTCTCCTACAGCTTTGGGGTAAGGTAGGACATATGGCTTCTAGGATATATACATTTTTGTTCACTTCTCCATCATCATCCTCTACGGTCACACAGCTCAAATGGATGCAACATTTTGACGCTGATGTAGTCAAACATATTACATCGGATACTTGGAAAACTATTGGGAAACGCTCCCTACGGAATAAAGTTGCTCCCTCTCTGATTCAATCAAAGTTTTTTACTATCAACCTTCTACATTGGACCCCAGCTCGTCTATATACACTCAAACTTAAAGATGATGATCTTTGCTGGAATTGTAAAGTGCTGTTGGTACTCCTCAACATATGTTTTTTGAGTGCTCCTTCTCCATGAGTTCTGGGAACTCATCCATAAGCACTTATTATTAATCTTTGATATTCAATTTGAGCTTTCCTTTCCTTTAGTCGTGTTGGGTCCTTGGGCAGCTCCATCTCCACTTCCTTTAGATGAGTTAGATTTTCAACTCTTGGATTTACTAATATCCATAGCTGTTAAAGTTATTTTGTCAGAATGGAAATCATTTAATGCCTTATCGTACCATACATGGTGGGCATGGGTATCATTTCTCCGTGGTGCCCATACTTCGGTAGAGGAGAAACATTATACTCCCTCCATTTCCTCTGGTGTCTTGAGATCGCTTGATAAATATATACATTTAGCCTCTCAGGGCCTAATCGCTCAGTACCCCTTTTCTACCGCTGGTTGATTTTTCCTCTTTATGTTACTAAGGCTGGAGTCCCTTTCTCTCTTTCTTTCTCTCTCTCTCCTCTTCTCTCTTTCTCTCTCTTTTTTCATCGGTCTTTTTTCCTATTTTCCTTTTTCTGCTAACGTTCTCTTTCTTTATTATTTTCTTTTGTATGTTCGTCTCTTGTTAGTCAATGTAATACAAATGAATTCACATGAATAGGTTCCTATGTTCCTGCTGGTTTTAGATTTTACCCACTAGTTATCATATTGCTCATATTTATGTGTTTGTTAACTATTTATTGGTCAAGATGACTTGTATGTATTACATGCTGTAGTATCTTAACTATTTATACTCTCTCTCTTAAATTAATAAAACTATTGAACAAAAAAAAAAAAAAAAACTCAGAATTCAGCCAGCTGTCTTCAACGCATGGCAGAGTTTTGACAGTATGTGCCCGTGTCTTCAGCTGAAAGCTCAGTTTCTGTGGTTATAAGCTGTTAACAAAGTGAGAATCCTGCAAGAACTTTACAAGGCAACATTCTATATAGGCTTCTTGAGTGTTAAACACAAGAAATCTGCACTATGCTATCCCAGAGAGAAACAGGATAGATGAGAGGTTTACTCGCACTGTGAAAGAGTATTCAACTGGCAAAGCGTACTGATTGAATGGAGGGCAGAGATCGATGATAAGCTATTCAGAGCTTTAGAGGGTAATCCCCACACAGCATCACTGGCAGGAGTCCATTTGAACTCTTTAAAGAAGGAAACCTAACACAATTCTGTCTCTAAGTTGGGTGGATTGAAATAAAGGCTGGCGTGAAAGCAGAATTGAAGGTGGTTGGAGGATGACAGAACTGTGTGGACAGACAAACAACAAAACACTTTTTTGACACCAGAAAGGCAGCGCAGCGGGCTTAACAAATGTAAAATCAAAGAACTTAGAAGTGCTGAAAGCCACAACTAGGAGAAAACAAGTCCCCAAGTTTACCAAACCATTGGTGGTGGGGAAAGTATTTGATAATACGTTCTTCTGTTGTGCCTCTGCATCAATTTTATTTTTTTAATTACATTAATATAATTTCTTTACTTTATAGAATGGTCCAGCAACTGCAATTTGCTGCTTGACTGCTCCTTTCTATGAATGCGTTTTCAAGCCCCTTTTAATATTTTCTTTATGTTTACCTCTCCAAGGTGGGCACAGCTATCTTGGCAAGGGAAATAAATAAAAAAAATAATTAACGAAAATAGCAAGGCGCAAGTCGTCTTGATCAATGTGCACGCCTGCGAGGTGATGCATGCGTGTGCACAGGTCACCACGATAGGGCCATAGGGCCGCCTTATGACGCGATGACACATGTGCAGTAATACATGATCGGGTTGTGGGTTTTTTGTTTTGCCGATGTTAATCAGTATCGGCAATAAAAATTGTTTTAACTTTTGCCGGTGCTAAACAGACTAGACAAAAAGCAATAGCAAAGCCAAAAGGCCAGACCTTTTGGCTTTGCCACTGCATATAGAGTATCTGTGTCACAACAACCACACGAAGGAGCTTTTCAAGATAGTAAAGGAATTCTCTGACCCAGCAACCATAGAAAACACCATCCACCCCTCCCAGGAACTCTGCAACTACTTCCACAACAAGATTGCTACCATCTACAACAACTTTGACCCCTAACTGACCTCCCTCAGCCTCGAAAACCCCAGCAAACACAGACCAAATGATAACGTGGCCGCCGCTCTCCACCATGACCACAACAACCATCCTATCAACCATTCACTCCGGGGCACCCACCGGCCCCTGCCCCCACCATCTCTTCAACCTGGGAACCATCCTAATCAGCTCAGAACTCACTAACATCCTCAACACCTCCATCTCCACCGCAACCTTCTTGGACAGCTGGAAAAACGCCAAAGTCAAACCCCTACTAAAGAAACCTTCCGCCAAACCCAACGACCTCAAGAACTACCAACCGATTTCCATGCTCCCCTACCCAGCATAAGTACTCGAGAAGGCTATCAACCAACAGCTCACCGAACACCTGGAACACAACCACTTACACAACATCTCACAGTCAGAATTCCGCTCCAATCACAGCACTGAGACCGCACCGATTGCTGCCACAGACGACATCAGAAACCTACTCGACCACAGAGAAACTGTAGCCCTGATCCTCCTTGACCTCTCAGTGGCTGTCGACACTGTCTCCCACCACACCCTCATCGACAGACTCCGCTGCATAGGCATCCAGCAGAATGCCCTCAAATGGATCGCTTCATGCCTTATAGGACACACACATAGACTGTCTTCCTTCACCTCCGCCCCAAAGAACGTCATCTGCGGCGTACCCCAAGGATCATCCCTCAGCCCCACCCTCTTCACCGCCAAATCAATGCAATCGCCGTCTCCTGCTTCCACACTCTCTTTATGCTCCGCAGAATCTTCAGATGGATCCCACTCGACACCAGAAAGACCGTGACTGAGGCACTCGTCACCAGCCGCCTTGACTACGGCAACGCCCTCTACGTTGGAATTTCCACCCATCTCCTCAGAAGACTCAGCAGAACACTGCAGCCAGACTCATCCTGGACCTCCCCAAATGGACCCACATCACCCCACACTTCAGGAACCTCCACTGGCTCCCAGTTCAGAGGAGATGCCAGTTCAAGATCCTTACACACGCCTACAAAGACCTACATGACCAGGGACCGTCCTACTTAAACCATTGACAGAAATTCCATCAACCCTCAAGACACCTACGTTCAATATCACTTGCACACGCCCCATGCCCCTGAACATGTCATGAGTGAAGTAATATGTGAAGTCATATGCAGTGCAATGCGGGGGCATAAGTTATAGTTATAGCTCAGGTAACTATAACTGCTGAGTTTTTCTGGTCTTGTACAAGTGAAATCTGAGCAGAACTACAATGTCCCTGTAACCTTTGGTTGTTTCAGTGAATTTCTAAATTTTTTTAAATTTCTATTTCCTACCTGTAACACCCCTGTAACCTTTGTTTTTTTAAGTGAATTTCTATGTTTTTTTAAACTAGTAGTTTGCAGAGTGGTGGAGAAAGGGGGCGGAGCCTTTGACCACCTCTCAGCAATCCCGCTGTGTGGGACTTACTGGAGGTAACAGAAGGGCTTGTTGGCCTCCAAGGACCCTCTGCAGCCAAGGGGCCTTCATTTCCTCAACCACCAGTGCCCCAGGAGGCGCATTTGCAGAGTGGTGGAGAAAGGGGGCGGGGCCTCCAGAGACCTGCCAGTCCGCATTTGTTTTCATTTTGCTGTGTGGCCCCCCTTCCCTGGGCCGATTTGGGCCCCGGGGACCCCATCTCCCAGGGGCCGGCCTTTTTTTTTTTTTTTTTAAGATTAAAGGGAGGGAGGGGGGGGCAGAGTGGCCCTCCTCTCAGGTCTTTTTCAGTCCCGGGAACCCCATCCCCCAGTCTCTCTTCTGGGTGCCCTGGTCCACCCAGGGCACCCAGTTACTTATGTTGGGCACCCCGCGGGATCCCCAAGGCCCCCGTGGTACCTGCTGTCTCCCCGCCTCCTGCGGGAGCCGGCATTGCATTGACAGAGAGGGAGCTGCTAAACTCCCTCTCTGTCAAAGCGATTGTGCTCCGCTTCTAGAAACCGAGAGCATTTTTTCTGCTCTCGCTTGCTAGAAGCGGAGCACAGTTTGGCAAACAGCTATGTCTCAGAAGTGGGCACCCCGGGACATAGCAGGAGCTGGCCCTAATGGATGGCGGTCCCCAGGGCCATTACTGGCTCCATTAGGAGGGGCCGCATGGCCACCCTCCCTTTTTCAATTTTGCCCCAGGGAAGTGGTGATCCCCATGGCTGCGGGGGGGAGGCGGTCCGTGCATCCCCCGCATTGTGTACAGAGAAAGCTGCGGGGAGGTGGTGGTTCCCAGGGCTGGGGGGTCCAAAAGGCCCCTCTAATCATAATTAAATAAGCCCCGGGGACGTTACAGTCCCCGGGGCAGCGGGGGAGGCCGTACGTGCCTTCCCCGCTTTCATTTTTAAAGAAGCCCCGGGGAGGTGATGGTCCCCGGGGCAATATTCAGCTCCAGGAGAGGGGGCCCATGCACCCCCCCTTCCGTTATTAAAAAAATGCCCCCAGGACCTGGCTCACCTGGGGGCCGTCAAAGTGCTGGAGACCGCGTTTTGTTTATTAAACCATTAAAATTAAAACAAAATGCTTTTTTTGCCCTGCGGGGTCCCTGTAGGGCACCCCCCCTTCAAGAGGCCTCGGGGTTCAGGGTATTTCTACGCTGCCCCCTTTTCTTTCTTTAAACGTTTTTTTCTGTGACTCGGTTCAAGCCGAGTTACAAGATGGCTGACAACGCTTCCTGGTTTGTTGGCAGCCAAACAGATCTCAGTACGAGAATGGGTGGGGGCGAGGATCCTCTGCGTCCCTATATACACAACTGGAGATTTCTTTAAATTTCTCTGCAGCTACTGAACGGATTTACACCAAATCACGAAAAGGGCGCTTTCTGGACTAACATCTACCTTCCTGCCAAATTTGGTGGAATTCCGTTCAGCAGTTCGGGCTATGGCTGTGTCTAAAGTTCCTATGGAAATTAACATGGAGAAAACGCGTTTTGGGACCCCATTTTTCTAGGCCCCCGCTTTACGGATCACCCTGAGATTTTCAAGACCGCACCAGAAGTGAGTGGCAAACTAGTTTTGAAAATTTCGCTAGGATTCGTCAAACGACTTCAAAGTTACTGGCAAATAAAAAAACACTCGTCCTAGGGAAGCTACATCCTAACTATACCTACATACCGGCGTCTGCCAGTAGGATGTAATATATAAATATATATATATATATATATATATATATATATATATATATATATAAAAATATATATATATAATGCCAACGCGGCCGCGCCAGCAAAAAATACCCGCACTCCAGGGGTATTTAGTCACAAATGTTTAATACAACTTGTATGTATGTGTGTATATATATATATATATATATATATTCACTGAAAAAACCATAGGTTTTAGGGACAGTTATAGTTAGTTGGACATTGCACTCGTACAAAACCCGTGAAATTCCCCCGTTATAGTTAGTTCAGCTAACTATAACTCGCGCCCCCGCAATGCACTGCTGATGACGTCACATATTACATCACTCATGACATGGTCAGTGACATCACTGATGACATCACTGATGACATCTCAAATGACATCAATGATGACATCATCCAGTGACTGTGTGTTTCTGTAAAGTTTAAATATTTTTAATATATATAGGGAAAGGCGTATTGAAGAATGAGTGGGTGTATAAGTGTCTGTATGGATGATTTAGTAGGTGCATGACTAACTCTATAAGTGAGTGATTAAACGTATCTTACTGAATGCATGGGTTAGTGACTAAACTGGGTGAATGTCTGTATCCGTCTGTCTGTTGCTGTGTAAGTGGCTGCATGGGTTTGTGAATAGCTACATGAGTGTCTATATGAGTTATTGATTGGTTGTCTGAGTATCTGTATGGGTGCCTGAGTGTTTGTGTGGGTGGGGTGGGTGCGACTCTGTGCATAGATGTGTGAGTGGGTGATTCACTGGGTGGATGGTTTCAAGAGTGCATCTGTGATAGACTGTATGGGTGGGTAAGTGTGTGTAAGAGTGTATTAGTGAGTGAATGTATGTCCCAGTGGTACATGTGTGAGTAACTACATATGTGAAAGGCAGTATATATGTGTGTTGGAGTATATAAATAGCTATAAGCAAGAGTGTGTGATTGTGAGAGTGACTGTATGGATGAGTGTGTGCTTGCAACAGTGATTGTATAAGAGCGTAAGAATGTGCTAGTATTTGTATGAGTAAGTGAGCTGGTGTGTGTATAACTGTATAGGTGAGTAAATGGCAGTGTGTTTAATTATTTGCATGACTGACTAGGTGTGTGAGTACCTCTATGGATGAGTGGCGGTGTTTGAGTGTCTATATAGGAGTATGAGTGCATATGATAGTCCTGTACTGAGTGACCGTAAGTATGAGTGACTGTACAGGTGAGTGAGTGGATGTGTGTGTAGACCTAAGAATCAATGAGTGGGTATGTAGTTATTGGTGTTGGAGTGTCTATGGTTTTGCGAATGGCAGTCTGTAATTTAGAGTGGGTGTATCAAAGGTTATATTAGAGTGTGAGGAGGTGCATCAGATTATCACGTGGATGATGTCATCAGTGATGTCATCAGTGATGTCATTTGATATGTCATCAGTGATGTCACTGACCATGTCATGAGTGATGTAATATGTGACGTCATCAGCAGTTATGAACTAACTATAACGGGGAATTTCACGGGTTTTGTACGAGTGCAATGTCCAACTAACTATAACTGTCCCTAAAACCTATGGTTTTTTCAGTGAATTTGTAAGGTTTTTTAAATGCAAATTTCTAACTATAACGTGTCTGAAACCTATGGTTTTTTCAGTGAATTTCAAAGGTTTTTTAAATGCTAATTTCTAACTATAACGTGTCTGAAACCTATGGTTTTTTCAGTGAATTTGTAAGGTTTTTAAATGCTAATTTCTAACTATAACGTGCCTGAAACCTATGGTTTTTTCAGTGAATTTCAAAGGTTTTTAAATGCTAATTCCTAACTATAACATGTCTGAAACCTATGGTTTTTTGCAGTGAATTTCAAAGGTTTTGTAAATGACAATTTTTAAATGTATTAATTGTTATATTTATTTTTTTGATACTGATTTACTACATTTTTTTAAACTATTTATTTTTAGATATTTTATTTTTTAAATTACATTGTAATTACATTATACATTACATTACAAAATATACTTTCTCAGAATGAATTACTTTAGTTTAAATACTTTGCAAATAGGCAATAGACTTTTAAGTACAGTAGTTACAGTTGTTGCAATGGGCAACACAATTTCAAACACAATGCAACATTGAGCTCAATGTGAATTTCTAGTTAAATGCAATTAGTTACTTTATGGATTACTTTTTTAACCACAGGACTGGATCCTAGATTCAGTCCTGGGACATCTCCTGTAAACAGTTGAGTAAAAGCGTTTTGGTTTCAGTAGTGATTTTTAAGGAATATTATTGTATTTTAAAAGTTGACACTTAGAAACTTTTTCACATAGAATCACCAATGTTATCCTATGGGAGGAAATTCACTTAGCATGTAAGTAGTGTTATCGTTACTTTTTCTTACTCAGTGGTGGATCTTGGATCCAGCACTGGTGCATCTCCTGTAAACAGTTGAAAGAATGCGTTTAAGTCATACAGGCGATTTTTAAGGAATATTTGTAGTTTGTGAAAATCGACACTTTGAAACTTTTCTGCTGAAAACCAGACAATGGATTCCGATGGAAGGAAATACAAGTTACTGGTAAGTACGGTTAGAATTACTTTTCAGGGTCAGTGCTGGGCTAAAAGATGCAGCACTGGGTTCTCTCCTGATAACAGGTGAGTAAATCGGAATTCGTAGTTCGGCTGATTTTAGAGGAATATTATAAAGTTCCAAAACTCCACACTTAGAAGAATTTCCAAGTGAAACCAGTCAATGTTAGCCTATGGAAGGAAATTCAAGTTACTGGTAAGTACAGTTAGAATTACTTTTCAGGATCTGTACTGGGCTGAAAGATGCAGCACTGAGGTCTCTCCTGATAACAGGTGAGTAAATTGGAATTCGTAGTTCAGCTGATTTTAGAGGAATATTATAAAGTTCCAAAACTCCACACTTAGAAGAATTTCCAAGTGAAACCAGTCAATGTTAGCCTATGGAAGGAAATTCAAGTTACTGGTAAGTACAGTTAGAATTACTTTTCAGGATCTGTACTGGGCTGAAAGATGCAGCACTGAGGTCTCTCCTGATAACAGGTGAGTAAATTGGAATTCGTAGTTCAGCTGATTTTAGAGGAATATTATAAAGTTCCAAAACTCCACACTTAGAAGAATTTCCAAGTGAAACCAGTCAATGTTAGCCTATGGAAGGAAATTCAAGTTACTGGTAAGTACGGTTAGAATTACTTTTCAGGGTCAGTGCTGGGCTAAAAGATGCAGCACTGGGTTCTCTCCTGATAACAGGTGAGTAAATCGGAATTCGTAGTTCAGCTGATTTTAGAGGAATATTTGTATGTTTCAAAAATCGACACTTAGAAACTTTTTCAGCAAAAAGCAGGCAATGATATCCTATGGAAGGAAATTCAAGTTACTGGTAAGTACGGTTAAAATTACTTTTCAGGATCAGTACTGGGCTCAAAGATGCAGCACTGAGGTCTCTCCTGATAACAGGTGAGTAAATCGGAATTCGTAGTTCGGCTGATTTTAGAGGAATATTTGCACAATGGTGAAGGAAGGGGTGGGGCCTGAGGTGACATGTCTGCAAACACGCCCTGTGGCGCGTTTTAAGTTGGAGAATTAATTCCTCCTCAATCCCGAGGGTCCCTAGGGGCCAACTGGCCCACCAGATACCTCCAGTATGCGCCAGAGAGCTGCGTTGCAGAGAGGTGTTCAGAGGCCACGCCCCTTTTACAACACTCTGCAACGCAGCTCCGTGGCGCTTACTGGAGGTACCTGGTGGGCTAGTTGGCCCCCAGGGACCCTCAGGATTGAAGGGGATTTAATTCCCATCTTAAAACGCGCCACAGGGCTTGTTTGCACACATGTCACCTGAAGCCCCGCCCTCCCTTCACCACTGTGCAAACGCGCCCCGTGGCGCGTTTTAAGTTGGGGATAAGTCCCTTGAATCCTGAGGGTCCCTGGGGTCCAACTATCCCACCAGGTACCTCCAGTAAGCGCCACAGAGCTGCGTTGCAGAGAGGTGTAAAAGGGCGTGGCCTCTGTACACCTCTCTGCAACGCAGCCCCTGGCGCATACTGGAGGTTCCTGGTGGGCTAGTTGGCCCTCAGGGACCCCCAGTATTCAAGGGGAATTGCTCCTTCTCTGCAAACGCGCCAGGGGCGCGTTTGCAGAGTGGTAAAGGAAGGGGGCAGGCCTGCGGCCCGATCGATTTTTTTCTCCCGAAGGGGGCTGTGTGGCCCCCTTCCTTTTTCTTTTGGGCCCTGGGGACCCCATCCCCTAGGGCCTTACCCCTTTTTTTTTTTTTTTTTTTAAACGGGAAGGGGCCGCGTGGCTCCCTCCCGTGGCCGATTCCGGCCCCGGGGACCCCATCCCCGGGGCATGGCCACTCTTTTATTATTTTTTTAAGGAGGGGGCTGCGTGGCCCCCTCCTCAGGCCTCCTTTGGCCCGGGACCCCATCCCCGGGGCAGGCCTTTATTTCTTTTTCTTTTTTGGGAGGGGAGGGGGCCGCGTGGCCCCCTCCCGGGCCACTACTGCCCCGGGACCCCCACGGTCCCCAACGGAGAGGGCCAGCCCCGGGGATGGGGTCCCCGGGGCAAGTAGTGGCTCAGGAGGGGGCCACGCGGCCCCCTCCCCCAAAAAAGAACTATGTAACAAAGGAATGTCTCTAGAAATCCTGTATCTAATAGAGTTTTTACATTCCATTCAGATTTTCAATACTCGAACTATTGTCCTGAAGAAGGTGACGATCCACCTTAGCACCGAAACGCCACGTCGACAGTTGTCCTTCACTTTTTTTTTTTTTTAAACGGGAAGGGGGCCGCGTGGCCCCCCTCCCGTGGCCGATTCCGGCCCCGGGGGACCCCATCCCCCGGGGCATGGCCACTCTTTTTATTATTTTTTTAAGGAGGGGGCTGCGTGGCCCCTCCTCAGGCCTCCTTTGGCCCGGGGACCCCATCCCCCGGGCAGGCCTTTATTTCTTTTTCTTTTTTGGGAGGGGAGGGGGCCGCGTGGCCCCCTCCCGGGCCACTACTTGCCCGGGGACCCCCACGGTCCCCAACGGAGAGGGCCAGCCCCGGGGGATGGGGTCCCCGGGGCAAGTAGTGGCCCAGGAGGGGGGCCACGCGGCCCCCCTCCCCCCCCCCAAAAAAAGAACTATGTAACAAAGGAATGTCTCTAGAAATCCTGTATCTAATAGAGTTTTTTACATTCCATTCAGATTTTCAATACTCGAACTATTGTCCTGAAGAAGGTGACGATCCACCTTAGCACCGAAACGCCACGTCGACAGTTGTCCTTCACTTATTTATTGTGTATATTGTTTCTTTTAAAAAAATATGATGAGTATATGGTTTTAAATATGTTTTTTAACTTTGTATGTATCAATTCAATGAAACATGTTTTCTGAATAAAAACTTAATTGATAGAACATTCCTTTGAATTTGTATGTTGAATTGGAAATTTATTATACCGTGTATTATTTTGTATATTAACATGTAAATTTAGCAACCTGGTAAATTTCTCTTACTATTTTTTTTTAGAGTATGGCCTTTGTTTAATTAAATTAACCAATTTGGTTAGAGGATTTAATCCTCCTGTTTTCAGAATAGAAGGAGAAGGGAATTTTGTTTTTTGTTTTAGTGTCTATACCCATCCCTTTTCCAAGAATTAGGGTACCTCCCAATTTTTTGAGTTAGACAGAGAAGCAGACATTTGAGGTGAGCAAATTTAAAAAGTGTCGCTCGTGTTGTAGGGTGCTCTATACAGACGCTGCTCTCCACCTAATCTTTGGAACTATCCAGAGTTCTCTGCTTCTTTTTTGCAAAATGTATGCGGCACTCTATGCCTGAAAGGGCATTGTTTTGAGATATATATATATATATATATATATATCCCATGCACTCCGCTGCTTTCCTATGGATATCTCCAGAAACGGACACGGACCCAGGAAATTGTGCTTCAAGGTATCTTTATTCCTCTGTCGCCATTACGCGTTTCGCCTTCCACGAGGCTTGATCACATGACAATGGTAACCAAAGAATGTGCTGTATTTAAAGTGATAGGTGCTTTACAAAAAACTGCATCACATGACTTGTTTAATCACTAGACATAGAAGAAATACTAATGCCTAAATTTCGTAATATGTCTAAATTAATATCACATAAAATTACGTAAAATTACATTGGATCGAAGGTTGTTCTTATAGTTAAATTATATAACTCGAAATAAGTTTTTGTATTTTCATTTTACTCATGTTGTGTCGATCTGCTATGATGGTTTCAATACCATTTTTAAATATTCTATATGAACAACCAAAGTCAAATTACAAATGAACTTAACATTTATATATATAGAGAGAGAGAGAGAGAGCGCGAGAGAGAGAGAGAGCAAAAGGCTTTATACTTACATTTTCGTTGTAAAGGCATGCCTGGTAAATGCATGTGTGGTAACATTTTGCGTGGTAAATACATGCATTGTAAAGGCATATGTGCTGTAAATTGACGAGTTGTAAATGTTTGTGTGGCTAAGGCATGCGTGGTTCTGTGATACATCCCTTTTCTATGCCTTGTGGGCCTAAGAACACTAAAGCACAAGTTACTACTTGTGTAACGATATATCTGTAAGAGACATTAGTTAGTGATAGATTCCTTACCTTAGAATATCCCCAGGCGTCAGACTGGATTCGGAAAGTTTTACGTCAGCAGTACCCCTGCGCGTCGGTAGGTGGTGTCGTGCGGCTCCGCGTTCGTCGCTGGCGTCGTAAGCGCCGAGATGACGTCACAGAGACTACTTAGGCGCCATCCATGCGCGCTGACGTCAGTTCTGTACACGACATTCCGCGCCAGGAACGCAGAGCCATGCAAGAAACTGACCACTGGTGCCATGAAACTAGGGCCCTGAAAGGGATGACCTTAACCCTAGAATCAGTTCGCAGAACGGGGAGGATGGGTGGGCGGTAAGGAATCTATCACTAACTAATGTCTCTTACAGATATATCGTTACACAAGTAGTAACTTGTGCATCTGAAAGAGACACGTTAGTGATAGATTCCTTACCTTAGAATAGATACACCAGCAATACCAACCCCGGTGGTGGGTCTGCGAATAGATTACATCAGAAAGTCACGGAGAACAGAACGGCCAAAGAAGCCATCTCTCCGGACTTGACTGTCAAGGCAGTAATACTTGGTAAATGTGCGCAGCGAGGCCCACGTAGCTGCCTGACAAATATCCTGCAAGGGAACGCCGCGTCCCAAGGCAGTAGTGGCTGCCGTTGCCCTGGTAGAATGGGCACGCAGCCCCACAGGAGGCTCCTTCTTAGCCAACGAGTAACACGATTTGATGCACAAAACAACCCACCGAGAGATGGTTCATTCGTGCACGGCCCGAACTCTTTTGGCGCCCACGTAGCCAACAAAGAGCTGGTCATCCACCCGGAACTGTTGTGTGCGCTTCAGATAGAACGAGAGCGCACGTTTTGGGTCCAGACGGTGGAGCCTCTCTTCCTCTTTTGAAGGATGCGGAGGCGGAAAGAAGGTGGGCAAAGTGATGGTCTGCCCGATGTGGAAGGGCGTGACAACTTTTGGCAAGAAAGAAGGACGGGTCCTTAAAACCACCTTGTCCGGATGAACAGAAAGGAAAGGAGGATGAGAAGAAAGAGCCTGGAGCTCACTCACTCTTCTGGCAGAGGTGATAGCTACCAGGAAAGCCGTCTTGAGAGTAAGAAGACGTAAAGGACAGTTATGAAGGGGCTCAAAAGGAGCGCACATCAGATAGGTCAAGACAAGATTTAAGTCCCATTGAGGCAATATGAAAGGCACGGGAGGAAACGTGTGTGCAATGCCTTTCAGGAAACGGTTAACAACCAGGGACTTAAAGAGAGAAGGCTGAACTGGAAGCCTGAGAAAGGCGGAGATGGCCGAAAGATAACCTTTGATAGTGCCCAGAGCAGAGCCCTGCTGGGCCAGGGAGAGCAGGAACAGAAGGACCTCAGAAAGAGGGGCAGAAAGGGGATCCACAGACTTAGCTGTGCACCATGCCACAAACTTGTTCCACCTGCAGGCGTATACCGTCTTAGTGGAGGGACGCCTGGCTGCCAGAATGACATCACAGACTTTGGGAGGAAGATCGAAAGCTGTGAACTGTCGCCGCTCAATCTCCACGCATGGAGGTGGAGGCTGCACAGGTTCGGGTGGAGGACCGTCCCCTGCGGCTGCGACAGAAGATCCTCCCGAAGAGGCAGTCGGATCGGGGGATCGATCGCCATGTTGAGTAGCTCGGGATACCAGTATCTTCGCGCCCAATCCGGAGCCACAAGGATGACTTGGGCCCGGTCGCGCCGAATCGTCTTCAGCACTCTGGGCAGAAGTGGTATAGGCGGAAAGACGTACAACAGACCGCAGCTGCACTCGCGACGAAAAGCGTCGCTGAGCGAGTGCCGCCTTGGAAATTCCAACGCGCAGCACTGATGACATTGCGCGTTCTCTTCGGTGGCAAATAGATCTAACCAAGGCTCTCCCCACTGCAGAAAGAGACCTTCCGCCACGTTCGAGTTGAGACGCCATTCGCGATCCATTAAACACCGGCGGCTGAGTTCGTCCACCCTGGCGTTTAGAGAACCTGCCAGGTGTTGAACCACCAAGGTAATGCCTTGATGTTCCAGCCATGTCCAGAGGCGCAGAGCCTCCTGACATAGGGTCCACGACCCTACCCCGCCCTGTTTGTTGCAATACCACATGGCGGTGGTGTTGTCCATGAACACCTGCACTACTCTGCCCCGGACAGAGGGAAGGAATGCCTCCAGTGCAAGTCGGATCGCCCGAAGCTCCAAAATATTGATATGGAGCCGGGACTCCGCCGGAGACCAGAGGCCTCTGATCTCCGCCTCTCCCAAGTGGCCGCCCCATCCCAGGAGGGACGCGTCCGTCACCACTGTGTGCTCCGGTTGGGGAAGGGAGAAGGATATGCCATTGGCCCAATCGCGATTCGTGAGCCACCACTGCAATTGTCGTGCAGTGCTCTCCGAGCTCTGGACATGAACGGACAGGTTGCCCTGATGCTGTGCCCACTGGAACTTCAGGTCCCACTGCAGAGCCCGCATATGCCACCTGGCATGTTGCACTAGCAGAATGCAGGAGGCCATCAGGCCCAGGAGCCGGAGGGTCTTCCTGACTGAAACCCGGGATAGAGGCCGAAAGATCAGAATCATAGCCTGAATAACCCGGACTTGCTGCTCGGGAGGATAAACCCGAAACTGCGTCGAAACCAGAACCGCTCCAATGAAGGGGAACTTCTGAGAGGGACTCCGGTGCGACTTCGGCACGTTGATGGAGAACCCCAGCAAATGCAGGAGGTCGGCCGTAGTCTGAAGGTGGGTGACGACTGCCGGGGGCGAGCCCGCCTTCAACAACTAGTCGTCGAGGTAGGGGAAGACTGACACCCCGGACCTGCGCAGATGAGCTGCGACCACCGCCATCAGTTACGTGAACACCCGAGGGGCGCTTGTAAGGCCGAAGGGGAGCACGGCAAACTGAAAATGCTCCTGGCCTACCGTGCGCAGGTAACGCCGGTGGGCCGGCAGGATGGGAATGTGAAAATATGCGTCCTGCAAGTCCAACGCTACCATCCATTCTCCAGGGTCGAGGGCAGCCAAGACCTGAGCCAGAGTCAACATCTTGAACTTCTCCTTCCAGAGGAAGCGATTGACGTTCCTGAGGTCCAAGATGGGGCGCAGGCCCCCTTTCTCCTTCTCAGGGACCAGAAAGTAGTGGGAATAACAACCATGTCCTACTTCTGGCCCAGGAATGCGCTCGATGGCCCCCTTGGCCAAGAGGGCCGTGACTTCCTGTTGGAGAAGCGCCAAGTGATCCCCCGACATGCGGTGGAACTGAGGCGGCATGGCCGGGGGGGGACAGACTCGAAGGGGAGGGAGTAGCCCCTTCGGACGATTTGCAGCACCCACCTGTCCGAAGTGACAGAGCGCCAGTGGGGGAGGTGATGTTGAATCCTGCCGCCCACCGGCGTAGGGTGCACCCCAAAGCTCGAACTAGGAAGGCTTTGAGGCGGATGCTGCGGGAGCGGAGGTGGACTGACCCGCTCGCTGGCCCCCTGTGCCACCACGGCGGCCACCATGCCCGCGGCCGCGCTGAAGTTCGTTCTGCGCAAGCCTCTGGCTGAACGGACGCCTAGGGGCGCCCCTTCCGTGGCACGAAAGGAACGAAGGGTAGATGTGGCCGGGCGTGTGGTGGAGAGACCCAAGGACTTGGCTGTAGCCCGAGAGTCCTCAAAATGCTCCAGCGCACTGTCTGCCTTATCGCCAAACAGGCGAGTACCATCAAAAGGTATGTCCATGAGGGAACTCTGGACATCCCCCGAAAACCCCGTGGACCGCAAGCAGGCGTGTTGTCGCCGCAAGGCCACCGTCGTGGAGATGGCTATCCACAAAGAGTCCGCGGTGTCGAACCCACACCGAATGGCGAACTTCGCGGCATCCTTCCCCTCCGCAACAGCTTGGGAAAGTACAGCCCGAACCTCCTCCGGGCACTGGGGCAGAGTTTGCGCCACCGTGTACCACACAGCGTGAGAATAGCGGCCCAAGAGGCAATGACCGCAGCCTCAGGCTGGCAGAGGAAAACAACTTTTTGCCAAACTGCTCCAGCTTTTTCGATTCCGTATTTGGCGGAGCGGCAGGGAATGCAGTTTGGGAAGTGGAGGCCTGAATGACCAGGCTCTCCGGTGTCGGATGAGTCGTCAAAAGGGCAGGGTCACCCGGTGCAGGGCAGTGACGCCTGGCCACGTTTCTATCCACAGGAACCCCTGTGGCTGGCCTAGACCAGGTGCCCATCAAAACATCCGTCAAGGCCTCATTGAACGGAAGCAGAGGTTCTATGGAACTGGCCGCCGGCTGAAGCACTTCAGTAAGGAGGTTAGTTTTGAGGGTAACAGTAGGCAGGTCAAGAGCCTCAGCCGCTCTACGGAGCACCACAGTGTATGTGGCGCCTTCCTCCATGACAGTGGGAGGAGACACAAACCCAGGCTCAGAGGAGAGGTCAAGGCCACCTGCATCCTCCGAGTTCTCCGCTCCAACGGCGCCGATCCGGCTCCAGTCGGCGCCGATGCGGCTCCGTATCCCAATTAGGAGGTGGGACGACGGAACCCAGTGCGGCGCCGGGAACGGAGCCGCAGGGGGCGCCGGGGCCGGAGCCGCCGGCGGAGGACCCTGCGGTGCCGGAGCCGCCGGCGGAGGACCTTGCGGTGCCGGGACCGGAGCCGCCGGCGGAGGACCTTGCGGCGCCGGGACCGGTGCCGCCATCGGCGCCGGTGGCAAGCAAGGGCCCTCAATAGGGACCGCGGGGCCCGAAGGCGCGCCGGCGGGAGCCCTAGGCCTGAAAAGGCAGCCCATGGCGGCAAGAAACTCTTGCACCTGGGCCGGAGCCTCCGACGGACCCGTTTAGGGCGGGTAGGCCGCGGGACTCACAGGCTCCAACGGAGCCGTGGGGGAAGGAACCCTGGCCCCCTCGTCCGCGTCCGGGGGGAGGTCGGAGAGCGCACGCGCTTCTTCGACTGTTACTTGTGACGTCTCTTACCCGATTCCGAGGGTGAAGACGTGGACCCCGAGGAGCGATGATGATGGCTCCGCGTTCGGTCCCTCGAGCGACCCCTGGACCTCGAACGGCGCGGAGACGACTGTCTGGCCTCCAGCAGCTTTCGGGACCGCTCCCGCAAAGCCTTCGGAGCCATGGCCAGACAGTCGGAACATGACCGGAAGTCATGGGCGCGCTCCAGACAGTAGAAACAGACGCCATGGGGGTCAGCCACCGACATCGTACGGCGGCAGGCCCCGCAGAATTTAAACCAAGGCATCACTACGTGGCACCAGGAGTCAAAGACTCAAAAGAAGTAGGACAAAGTCCCAAAAAGAAATTAGTAAAAAAATGACTAGGGTACGTGCTCTAACCGGATCTGCGCTTGCTGGCGCGGAAAAAGAAAGAACTGACGTCAGCGCGCATGGGTGGCGCCTAAGTAGTCTCTGTGACGTCATCTCGGCGCTTACGACGCCAGCGACGAACGCGGAGCCGCACGACGCCACCTACCGACGCGCAGGGGTACTGCTGACGTAAAACTTTCCGGATCCAGTCTGACGCCTGGGGATATTCTAAGGTAAGGAATCCATCACTAACGTGTCTCTTTCAGATACTAGAATTATTAAGGTTAAAGGGACAAGTATTGGCAAAGTTAACCATTCGACTCGGCTAGCTTTCGGTCTAATGGTCCCTAAGATTCTGCCAATTAGTTGGCCTCCTGTTTAACTTTGCTCAGAGCGTCGGTGGCAAACCGCTCCTGCCTTTGCTGAAAATATATAAATGTAAATGCCTGCCAATTGTGGCCTATGGGGCTGGCATCTGGGGCTACTGTAGAGCCAATAACCTCCAGGTGGAAGAAAACTACTTCTGCAGGCGCCTACTTGGATGGCCAGCCAGTTCCTCACATTATTTTCTGCATTTAGAACTGGATTTAAGCTATGCCGAGGACCATATTACATTAGCTTCAATGCTTCTATAGCTGTCTGTCTGGTCTACTGATGTGCTATTTTAAATACGCGGATCACTGACGACTGCTTAAGTTGTGACTTCACATTTAAAATTCCATGGCTTCTCTATATTAAAGAGGTAGCAACTGAACTAGGCAGACCAGATGTTTATGAAACTTGCATTTGATCACTCATGGTCTTTGGACTGAACAGAAATTACATCAAAGAGCCAGAGGAGCTTCAAAAATCATTGGTACCCCAATATGCAGTCCTGCATACTTCCATGAGGCCAGAACTGTATATAATTATACATCCTTGGGAAAGATCATTGTTGGCGAGATTCAGAGTGGGAAGAACAGCCTTCTCAAGAAACACAAGATGGCCGACAGGTGAGGAGCTCCGGCCGGGAGCTTCCGGGCTAGGGATTGCCTTCCTGGCTCTAATCCCCTGGATTCTTCCCCCTCCTTGGACCTTTATATATACCTGGGCTTCTATGGACTGCGGTCCTTCGATTCTCCAATTCCCGCGATGGAATTCGAGTCCTGCCTCAGCAGCTTCTGCGGATCCGTGATTTTTCTACCGACCGCGGAGACCTAGCAATCATGGCCGATGCCCGGTGGAGCTACCTAGGTAGCTATAGAGGAGATTGGCTGCGGATCTCCCCCTCGGCCGTCACCTACCCAGCCGGACATTGGGCACACTTTCCTTCGTCTCCCCGCTGTGTCTCCTTCCTCCCCTGCCTTCCGACGACTCACCGAGGATTTGCCGATGGCGGAGCCTTTCAGCGCAGCCGTTGCCCGGTGGAGATGCCTGTGTGGCTGTGGGGTGGATTGGCAGGGGATCACCCCTCCAAACCGTCTCCTACCTTACGGGCCTGACCGTAGTTGACAGACCTCTTGCTTCCCCTTCCGGAACGGCAACTGGGGACGCGACAGTGTTGTTTCCCCTGTCGGGGGTACATCGGCGGGAGTTCCGCGACACTGTGGACCAGTGCCCCTGAGCTGGTTTCTCACTTTTTGAGTCTGGGGAGACGTGTCCTCCTTGGTCCCCGCTGCTGCCTCCCTCTTCCGGGGCTGCTGCCTTGGCACCCGAGCTGACTTCTCCTGACATTGCGGCATGCCGTACGACGACACTGCTGCCCCTGTAGCCCAGAGTGTGTGCACGTTAACAACCCGATTATGATCGGCGACCTCCAGCCCCCCTCCCTCCTTGCTCCGGTGGCTGCCTCCTCCATCCAGCCCTGCTCCGTGGAGTCAGCTCCCTTGTGGTTTTTTGGATTGAACTTTTTTGTGTATCCCGCCATTTTGTGATAATGCTATCGGTGCCCGTGACCCGGGTCTTCCATCTTGGCGGCTTTGACCGATTCTCATGCCGCTGGACTGCGCCCTGTGTCGCCTGACTGACCTTTACCACAAGTTGACCCACCCCTTGGGTCCCCTACACCCCTCTCATCTTGTACAGTCACCGCGATACCGGGATGTTGTTGATTGCTGGTCCCCAGCCGTTTTGTTTGACTTTCACTTTAATCTTTTTGGTTCCCCTGAAGTACTTTCCCCCTTGCCGGTCTGCCTGTCCTGATCTTCATTCCAACCCCTTTTACTTTTCCCCCTCTACCTTCTTTACCCCATAGGACGTGTGTATACGCTATGCTATGCTCTATTAACTCATGTTACTGTGTAACACTGTCTTTTTCCTATGTTATATGATGCTCCTGTAACTGATGTAATTTTGTAACCCGCTAATCCTCATGTAAAGCACTCTGATACCTCCGGGTCAAGCCAGCGTTATATAAAACTCTGCAAATAAATAAATAAAATAAACTCTCAGTTTTCCAATGGGTCAATATGAGTTGACTTCAGTCCGTATCTGGCCCTGTGAGGAATCTTCACCACAGACATCACTGCACTTTATGCTTTTGGGCAAATTTTGATTATCTCTCTAGCACAGCTTTACAATTCCTGTCTTTAAGAATTATAGATTTGATAAATATACACCAGCACTTCGTTTTCTTCAAATGTTAAATGATATAGAAGTCTGTAAGATGGATTTTTAAAATCTGCAGACAGCTTGCGTATGTCAATGCTTTATTAACATGATTTGTCTCATTTATTTAATTACTTTTGTTGCATTATATGTCTTTATATACTGCTCTTTTATATATTTTTTAAATAATCAAATAAAGATTGACTTCAATAGTCATGAAAGTGCTTTTTCAGTTCTCTCTTTCTTATATCTTTCTGTATTGCTCTTCCGAAGTATATGGGTGCATAGGTCAGGTACCTTACACAGAACCTACTAGTAAAACAAAACCCAGTGGTATTTTTTTCACAGCTATATCTCTTGCATCCCCTTACAGGCAGGGTCAAATATATAATCTGTTTGACTCAGCCAATTTGTCTTCAAACATTGGCATATATTGTTGGTTTCAGAGGAATCGAATAATGTGTTCCAATCTCATTTACAAAACAGTGTTGATGATTGTTTCATTTCTCCAACTCCATGAGAAAGAATTTCTTGACGAGTTTCTCTGAAAATACCAAATGATTATTTTCACTATTCAAACCATAACAAATATTCACTCCGAATGCATTTTGCACATGAAACTGTACTTCTTCAGGGGGAATCAACTCTGTGAGAAAGAAATGATCAATAAAGAAAAATTCTCAATAGAAAAACTTTAGTCACTTTTGTTCTAAAGCAACGACATACTTCAGCACTCAGCTGAAAATATTGAATATAATGTTTAAACTTCAAAACCGTTCAATGCCAAATAAAGGTCAATATTTCCTATAACAGGAAGCTTTCACCACACATTAGAAAAACACTCTTTAGAAAGCAGTAATCCAAAAGACATTAAATCTCATCAAACAATCCTTCTCATTAATACCAAGCATCTTCATATGGCAATACACCATGTCTGCTGGACGGAAAAGCACAACTCGCACTCCAATGTTAAGTCATACCAATGAATCTTGTAATACATTATATATTTCAGGCTGACTGCAAGGGGATGCAAAAGGGACTGCTGTGATCAAAATATCACATGATTTTGCTTGTGGGATCCTTGACACAAAGCAGGCTATCATTGGCAAAGCCAAATCTTTAAGAGTCACTCTTGATAATAAACTTAACCTTCACCTAAACCTAGAAATGCATATCAATGCTATGACTAAGTGTGCGTGTTTCTAACAGCGCCTACTGTGGGGAATTGGCCAATTCTAGAACATGGTCTTAAGACCGTGGTCCAATCAGTAGAGCTGTCAAGGGCTCAATGAGGCCCCTCCTTGTTGACTGGACTTCCTAAAACCCGCCTCCCCAAAAGCAAGACTTCGTGCTGCAGCACATCGTGGTGCTGGAACTGAAACCTCTGATCACATCACACCAGTGCTAATAACTCTTCAATGGCTACTCACAGAAGTCAGGGCTATCTAAAAGGTGACATGCATTAACCACACAGTTCTAAATATGGCCAAGCCTTGGTTACCTTGCAGCAAAACTCAAAAGGTCCGGTGGGTTTAGATCCCTGCATAGCTCGGAAGCTCTTCTTTTTGAACCTCCACCTTTCAAACTGGAACATACAATGGTACAATCCTTCATTGGGAGTGCAACTAGAATTTTTTTATTCCCTTCCTCCAGACTTATGAACCACTGCATTTCTAGACACCTTCAAGTTTGAGCTGAAAGCACCACTCTTCTTTTAAAAGATACCTTTTGTGAGCTCCCAGTCAACTCCACTGTATGACAACTTCCTGCCTTCTGCCATCCGCTTTCTTCCTTCATCACTCCTTGTTTTTAGCCGGTCCTCTTAGCCCCACCACTCCTTTCCCCATTTCTATTAAGGTTCCTGTTTAGCCTATATTATCCCTAAGTTTTTTCTTTCCCCTTAAGTATACATCACCCACTACATATCTCCTTTGCTTGTCTATAATCTTATACTTATCTTGACTGCCACTGTACTCTAAGCGACATCTTGGATTCTGCTCCTGGTTTACAATACTCTCCTACTCGTCCTTCCCTTAGTGATGTACTGCTTGCAAACATGTACAGTCTGCCACTGCTTTTGCGTATGATGAAGTTAACTCCTAACACCTCACAATTGTTCCTGCTTTTGATAAAGTTAGTCTCTAATGTGTCACTGTTTACACAACATAAAACTTCATAAATGTATAAAATAAAAATATAAATACAAACATAACTGATATAGTAATTCTTTATTTCCACTACATGCAAAACATCGACCTTTTCTTGAAAAGAATGATTTTATCATGAAGGAATAAGGATGAGTTATCTGAAAAAGAGTGAAGTGCACAGTGGTATTAGAAGCCAACAGTGCCTACGTGGCACATGCAAAGTAGTGCAACCAGAGGAAGGCACAAACCAATGGTTGGTGAGTGTTTGTTATATGGCAATACTTGGGTATTTAGACGAGTTGGGACCTACCTTCTACTGCACACAAATTTAATAAAATAGAAGTAATGGAGTACCACAGCAAATAATTTGTTAGGAGTGCCTATTGGTATCTTACCTAGTTTTAGACTATACAACTGTTGCCTATTATCCCACAATGGGAGTGAGGAATCAACCCAGTTCTGGATATTTCTAACATTATGATACTAATAGTCCAGAATGTAATAAAGTGCAAAAAAAGTATATATATATATATATATATATATATATATATATATATATATATATATATATATATATATATATATATATATATATATATATATATAAATCCCAAAATTAAACTTAAAGATATCAGGAATAAATCAACTTCTCAAAACTATGGTGTGTATATACTAGCAGGCCCTTCATTGGTGAGAAATCAATCATGCATCATTTTGTTCAGTTGTAGATTTAATTTCACCTGTTGAATTTGACCAGCGGATCGGAAATTACCGGCCAAAGTTTCTAAACAAACATTTGCCAATGCCACTGCATTATAACTCACCTCTGTGCAAGATCTTTAAACTCCACAGGTAGGTAAGACCTTTGACAACCTGCAGAAGAAAAAGGAAGCAACTTAGGGGCAGGAACAGAACTATGAACAAAACTCACCTCCCTCCACCATAACACCATGCGTTTAGAGCCTCCGAGGGTTTTTAGGCTATGTTGCTTTGCAATCTGTGACTTATAAATTTGCTATTTCTATTCAAAGGACAGGCATGATAATCATAGCATGCAAAAGGTACCAACCAAAAAGCCAGGACTGGATGAAAGTGTCACACATGACCTTTTGTTGTTTGCTTTGTTCTTCCTGAATTTCAGAGAAGTTGCTAACCTCGGCTGAGGGCAAAACAAATCTAAAATATACATTTTTTGAAACGGCATGAGCATTAGTTTCTATTTTATATTCAGTTTGGAATTTAGTGTCTGCTAAGAGGAGTTTGATTTTGAGAATGCGACTTAGTTGGCAGCAGTAACCATGAGCTTTTTTGGCTGTGTACCGAATGATAGCAGAAACTCTACGTGAATGTTTCGTGATTTTGCACTAGGAGTCAGGGAGGGAAGAAGTCATCAAGCCATACTGGAAACCCGGTGTTGGGTTTGCTTTCAGATGCCTATGTCAAATGCAGAAGATCCTTCTCTCACGACTCCAAGACAGGGTTGGCGTCATAGGCATGTGGATTGCTAGAAAATCTTTTATTGCCAAATAGGAAGCTCCTGAGCTTCATACAGAAGCTAAAGATCACATATGAGGTGCACTCTTGGTACACCACAGCCAACGGAGAGAGGTGGTAATTTGGAAAACTGCATTTAGACAAATTTTTGGTGCTAGCAAAGACAAGAGAAAAACCATTTCCTTTCCATGACTCCACAGACATTGTAGTGTCCGGTGTCGAATGAAACCAAAGGTTTTAGAAGTATGAGAACATCAGCCGCCATTTTGAGGTTGGCTATTCTGGTGCGGCACCAAGGTCTTGTCAGAGAGGGATGTTTGGAACAGATAATTTTGTCCCACTTCAACTTGAGTTAAACAGTAACTTCTTATTTTAATTATTTCACCCTGGAAAGGAGAGTATGATGTGCGATACCTGCCCAGCTCAGCAGGGTCTGGAAATTTTTATGCCATGAAGAATATGACCAATTTAAAGTTCAGAGCAATGTTCTTCAAACTGTGGTTCAGTACTCTCCCCTCCTCTGCAAACTTGGGGACAGATGGAGTGCTTAGAGTAGCCCGTGGACGCAGAAGATTTGACGACACAAGCATTTTCAGCCACTTCTCCAAAACCCAATAACATTTTGCTATTTCAAAAAATTATTGAAATGTAAAATATGTTAATGTGAGAAAATAAAAGGTCCTCAACATTGAGTCAAAGTTTATGGGACAATATAAACTATCCGCCACACCTTCATCCCTTAATCGTTTTGGTACCTCCTACAATATATTTTTCATTTCAAATACTGGATTTGTTTTTTAAGAAAAAGAGGCAACAGGTATCAGATTTTAAAAAACTTTTCTTTCAAGATGCCTCCACCTCAGTTTTGACTAGAAATATTCAGCTTTCTTGTAGTGTTTCACATGGCATCCATGTAATGCAATGAACTGAAAAGCACTACCGAACATCAGTATTTTCCAACATTTATAAGAGAAAATGCCCTTATGTCCCACTAATTTGTTTTAGTTACCTGCAATATTTGACATTTTAAATAAAAATTGTGAGGATTTAGTATTCTATTTTGAGGGAACAAGATTAAATTATTTAGCCACAGAGGGGGTATCCTGGCACAAAAATATTTGAAGATCACTGGTTTAAAGAAATGGGGAGAAAGCCAATGTAAAATAATCTGATCATGGTGGCATGGAGGAAGTCATCCGCTTAAGAGGTGACTTTGAGAGAAGTAATATTGTTGGTAGCTTTAACCAATGTGAAGAGTAGGAAGGAGTGGACCAGAATGGAATGTCCGGGAGCACAGCAGTGGTAAATCTAAGGTCACTCTGAAGGCTGTTATTATTGATCTTGTCACCAGATGTGATCTCATTCCAATCTTTAAAACGACATGCACGTATGAAAACCCACATCCATCATCCTCTCAGATTCAGGGAAATTCTCAGGAGGAATCTTTTCACAAACGAAAACTAGCCAATCGCAGCGCTGCTATAGCAAAGGTCAACCAATCACAGCATGACCTACAACGGCAACTGATCAATGACAGCACAACTCGTGGTGACGTCTCAATAATCCCTGCAAGGCTCTCCTGTGACAATTAGCCACAGATTGGCACTCTAAAAGTACATTTCCCTGCAATGCACATCAGAATCCCACAATCACTCACAATTCATTCCGCCCTACTAATATTCACACTCCTTTGATCACGAGCAGCTCTGGGACACAGAACAACACAAATAATCCAATTTTGTCCAGATCATGGAAATCAATGGAATGCAGACAGATTGCAGAATAGGTAAATAATTATCTCGAGAAAAATGTATTATCTTATCTTCTGATCTTCCCAAGACCACAAACTCTCTGTACCATCTCTCAGACAATCTATATGATAGTCAAAGTGTGATTGTTGGGTAAGGGGCAGTGCTATCCTCAAGAATAGGTGAGGAAATATTCCCTAAAGATAAGATTCAAAACAGTATTTCAGATAAAAATCTAGAAATAAGGATTGACTCAAAGAGGGTATCTCAAGCCCAGTAATTTAGAAAATCATAAAAGTGTATTTAAAAGCAATTAAATTGCAGCACAGAAGGCAAAATATATTTAGTCTAAAATCAGTCAAAATGCTTATAAATCAATTGCCATGAAGGCTCTTAGCATTTAAAACAGATGCTGCACCGAGGAAAATATGAGAAATAGACTAAGTCTAGAGTGTGCAGCAAATCAACAGAATATCAGGCAGCATCCCTAAAGGCTCAGAAAAGTGGCACACAGAGCCGCAAAACCATGGCTGTTTATAATACATTTTACAATGGAAAAGAATGGAAAAATCTTAAAGTCAGCATGCGGTGAACAAGTGTAACACATTATCAAATCACAGATCAGCATTATAAAATGTCATATACTGCCACCATCCTAGCACTATCCCTCTAAATGAATACTAAAATGATGCGTCAGACCCCAAGTTATTAGAAGTGCCACAACAAATCTAGTTAAATAAACAAAAAGTCTCATAAATGAATAACCTAAAGTGAGCGAACAAGAAACGCCTTGAAAAGTAACTAAAGGCTTCTGCTACAGTTCTTCAAGAACTGCATGTCATCACAAAACAAATGTGCACATTTTGCTATGTATGTGTCAATGAAAAGTATAAACACAATGAATATTATGGATGCTCCGACAAACAAGATGGAGTTGAGGCCTAATTGAGGCGTAGTTTGGCCCACGCCAGGAAAACAGCTTTGTACATCACAGCATTATTGTTTCAATTACAAAAGGTGCATGTTAATATGCAAATATGATTTTAATAAGAAATTAGCTATAACAGTAAAAATTTGCTATGCCATAAACAATAATAAAAATGAAAAAAAATCGGGAATGCTTCATTTCATTAGCAAGAAAAGCCACTGATGTGTTTGTCCTTCATCAATTCAAAAATTATGACATCTTCCATTTTCTGGAATTGCGGTCTTCTTTTGTTTATTGTATCAACTACCCACATCTGACACCATTCGCCACTAAAACTCAAATCTTATCTAGGATAATGGAAACGAAATCTACTTTTGGGTCAAACATGAAGTTCTGCAGCGTTTCACTGTTATATAGGTTTTACAGAGATTGATCACTTGATGTGTATAGACTTTCTGAAAATCTATGCAACCAAGATAGAAGTCATGTTTTCGGACCAGTGACTCAGGTTTCCCTGGCAATTGAAGGATCTTCAGGAACTATAAACTCTGAGCTTTACAAGGCACTTTAAACTGCAGGAGTAGTCAAACCAGGTTTTTAGGAACTTAAGCTCCGGCTACCTAGATTTAAATATCTGCTTTCCCCCTCAAAAAGGCCTAACAAACACTAGAATTCTACTTAGAATTGATTAGGACAATGACATATTTAAATTTACAGCTGTTCAAATGGCTGGATTCCAGAAAGTGCAAAGCATAGTGGGGAGGCACTTATTTGCTCTCTCGTTTTTAGTTAACTTTTTATCTTGCTTCACATCATTGCCTCAAGTTCCACCTCCACCATCACCTTGACCCCAAGCTGGCAGGCTACTTGGGGGGGGGGAGGGGGGGGGAAATTCCATCGCTATTCCCAAACAAACTTTCAGTGGCTCCTCTGCTGAACACTTCCAAAACACCTCACATCCAAGGGTTTTAGGAAATTGGAGATCACTCGCAAAGGCAGGAAGAGAACACGGCTCTCTGCCAGTCACTCTGTGTGCTATAAGACATAGAACCACCTACAGGATCTTGAAATGCATTTTTAATGTACAAATGTATTCTCCAGCAGCATCACATGGGCTAGAGCTGGATAAGTTCTTTTGGGCATGTAATGACACTCATCAGCATCATCACCACCACAAATTGATCAATTTGCTCATCCGAGCAGGATTGGGGAGATTATGCCACAATAGACACATGGTTGCTGGGAGTGAGACTAGCAAAAGATCAACTCGCCCAAGGGAGCATAGGTATTCTGGAGGATGTGTAGGTTACTCTTTCTTGTTTTGTAAGAACTGGACCACTTATGGTTTAATTTTCTGTACGGGAATATTTATATTATTTTAAAATAATTCCACTGGCCCAGCTAGTGCTACTAACAGTGTACTTTAAAGGGCACCCTAACTGCCAGCTGCTTAGATAACCAGCACTACAGCACTGTACAGAAAGTTTATTTTCAGAAACAGATGGCTGACTATTTTCAGCTGGATCAGATGACCCACCGAAAGAAAAAAGTAATGCAGGGACAGTATAGCCACTTTTAAAATAATAAACGAAGAGGGATATTTGAAAGTGAAAATAAATCTTAGAGTGGCACATCACCTTTGTATCAGGCATGCGCAGGGAGAAGGAGGAACTAACTTTGTGAATTAAACAAGAGAGGAAGGGTGTGGGCGAGATACGAATGACTCAATAATCTCATGCTTTCGCCCATCACAGTGCACTTTTATTTGCAGCAGCAAAAAGCATATGCATAGGTCAATATGAAAAGTAAAGTAAAAAAATAAAGTTCTTCTGTCCTCATGTGCGACATTCAGAATTAGGTTCTCGTTCTTAAAGCAGTACGTTTGATACATTTCAATCTTGAACACAAACGCTCCGAAATTCGTACTTTAACTCACCAGTAAACTATGATGTATTCTCCCAGAACATGGCCAGATGATATTGCAGTTTGACTGACAATTTAGGTAAAGTACAAATATTAAGAAGACAACTGTGGGGTGGGAAAGAGGGGGGGATCTCGTGACAATCTTAGTGGGATTCCTGTGAACTGCATTTCTTCAGTCTTGCAGGATGGGGTAAGCCCCTACAGGAGTATGTGCGTTTTTGTGTTTGTTTATTTTTTTACAGTTTTCTTGCCCTTTGGCTGCCTCCCAGTCCCAAACTCCAGCTTACAATTGTTTTGGGAGCTGCAGGTATTGCAGGCCCCTGAATGGGGTGTCCTTTTTTTAAATGTGCAGATAGGTCCTTGCAGGATAACACAATATTTTATTCAACGTAACTTAACTAAAGGTGGACTTACTGTCCATTACGCTGTACTGCAAGCCATCCGGGTGGTAATGCAATTTGTTTACCACATTGCAAGTAAACAGGCTGCAATCTTCGTCAGATCGCAGTCATCTGTATAGCATGAACACAGTAAAGAGAGGGCAGGGCAGCCCTTAAGTCTTGTAATTCAAAACAAAGGCACTATAAATTCATGGTTAAAAACATAACACAGAAAAGGTTGCACTTAGTGTCCATTTGTTTTGGCTAGTGACTTCTCTCCTGCTTAGGGTCCCTCCCTTGTCACTCAGGCTGTCATTGCAGGAAAGAATGCGGGACCAGGCCTACATCTTTCCCCCATTAGGCATAGTATGAAGAAACTCACCAGTGCAGACAGCAGGGGTGCTAAGGGTGTGGACATGCGCTCTGCCCTTAACCACAGATAGAACATATGTGGTCTGGAGTACAGCCTTGTGAAGGAAAAAAACACAGTGGTTAAACTGAGTCAAAGCAAATACAGAGACCCTTTACTATGGAGGATGGAGCCTATTGGCATTAATAATCAGTAGTGACTGGCTAGGGAAATGGGGACAAAGACTCAATCTCCCCAATCCTGCTCGGATGAGCAAATTGACACGCAGTTGTTTACCTGTGGAAGGGCAGAGGAGATTGGGGGAGAGTCAATTAAAACCTGCCTTTCCTCTGTCTTTCACTGGATGTCATTACATCAATTGAAATGCAATGCAGAAAAGACAGAGCTCTTATTCTTTGGCCCTAATCCCCTGGACTGGCAGATGCTGTGGCCCAAAAATGCTCCACCATCTGGCCCTCAGGGGGGAGTAGTCAAAAATCTGGGCATCAAATTTGATTATGCTTTATCTTTTCAGCCACAGATCATGTCAGTGGTTGGGACATGCTTTGGGCTCTTGCGGACTCTGAAAAAATGTTTACATTATCTTTCCCTGTCCGCAAGAAAGGTAGTGATCCAGTCACTGATAACATCGAGACTGGACTATGGAAATGCCCTGTACCTAGGACTTCTGGCCTATCTGGTTAACAAGCATCGAGTGGTCCAAAACATGGCAGCTCGTATTCTACTTAACCTGCCCCCAAGTGGTTCAAAACATGGCAGCTCGTATTCTACTTAACCTGCCCCCAAGAACACAAGTGTCTTCGCACCTGCGTGCACTACACTGGCTGCCGATAAAGAAAAGAATTCTCTTCAAAACGCTAGTATTAGTCCATAGAGCACTGCACCATTCTGGGGCAGGCTATCTTAGGGCTAGATTTAGCTTTTATGTCCCCTCCAGAAATCTACGGTCAGCCCATGGCCACCAAGCAAGGATCCCTAAAGTGCAGGGCAGATCACTCACAACCACCTAGATCACTTCACCATTCAAGTGATGAATAGAACAGTCACCCTACAAGACTCCTGACAGATTTTTACTCCTGCATTCACATCTACTTGTAATGCCCCAGAGCACTCAGGATCCTACTCCCTACACAGAGCATCCACACAAGCCAAACTTCTTTGTATCATAAAGAAATTGCCAGCACCATTCCTTGAGTCCTTGCAAGTTGTCTTGTTTGGTTTACCTCCGGCTGCTAGGAGTATTGTAACTTTAATGCAGAAGCATAACAAAGCATTGGGTCTGGTTTTAGCAAGTCTTTGAGAAGACCCTAACCCCTGTGGATATTTCCATCTTACCACTCGCCATTTACCCTTTACAAATGCCTCACACTGACGATATCAAGGGGCGCTACAGTTAGTTTCAAAGAGAAATCAGGTTACCACATGTACTCAACATGCTCCACAGTCACAGCAGGACATATGAAAATCATTTACAGTATTGCTGATTTACAAAATGTTGACAGACTGGATGTGTGTGCCTCACGTCAGAGAAACGTAAATGAATATAGTGCTTAAGAAAAAGGTTCTCAAGGGGGTTAGTTTGTAAGGGATGTTCAGATACAAATAAAATCCATACACTAGGACGTGAAGAATGAACGTTGACCATTAGCGGGGCCGTAACGTGTTGTAGCTGTCCAAACTGCACTGAAAGAGAATAGGGAGCCATCTGGTCCCAACTCTGTGACACCAGTGTGGATGACAGGTGGCTCACAAATAGGAAGCAATGATGATGGAAGCCAGCAAAAGCCCTTCAAGCCACTTGTGGGTACTGTGGACGACAAATTATATGAGTGAGGATGTAAGGAAGGCAAAAAGCAACCTGAGGAAAAATAAGCAGTTGTAGTTAAAGTAATGTAATTTATTATGGTCTGACAGGGTGTAGAGAGGGTCTTTTACCTCTCATGGGGCGAAGGAAGCCGCTAGATGGTCCTGGGCTCACTGCTCTAGCTCTCTGTAAATATTCACTACTCCTCTAATCAGGTGCTCTAGGCCACAGATATCTAACTATGCATTTTTTTTTTCTGCTTGCAAGTTCCCTTTTTAGCTTTTTACCATTGTGGTCGCTGTACCACAAAGACCATCAAGGAGACAACTATAGCGTCCACCATGAGAACCTAACACTGACCTTGGGACACAACTGGCCCTGTGTCTTGCACACGACAAGGTGATCGTCCTCTTCTGGTTATGGGGAGACATCATGATTGGTGGCAGCGTACCGAGAATTAATATCAGTGGCATATATTTTACCAATAAAGCCAATTGAAAATGGCTTAAAAGGTCAGAAAGGGTTGCACAGGCATGAGTTATTTAATTAACATTCAATAAAATAACATTTTATCCATGCGAATGTGGTCGCGGGACCCACACACTGGCAAAAATATTCGACTTACAAGTACACATGGGCTAAGATTCGACTCACATGTATACATCTTTACATTACAGGAAGTGAGCAAGACAACAGGAGAGACGAAGTGGGATACGATGTTAAAGAACAGGAAGAGGAGGAGCAGCAAGACAGTGACAAGAAGAAGCAAACCGCAGTCAGCACAGCGGCTGAGCACCGATGGTTCATCGAGTTTAAACTTCCTAATCAGCATAACAAAGAGACATGATGCACCTACAAGGTAAGTGTTCATTGCAGGCAGTGGGTGGGCAGTGTAAGACATCACTGGTAGTCAGTGCTTCCACTGCAAGCTCTCAGAGACGGTCATCCACAGAGCCTCACAGAGCAAGCAATCTGATTTCCTTTGGGATCTCTTCACACTTTAAAAACTGAATAAATAAGCAAATAAATACAATGACTTACTGCAACTGCTATTCTTCCCAACACATGTTCAGGGATTTTTCTGTAAACATCAAGAGAGCCGCCTGCCAGACAAAAATATAGTGTTATGAAAAAAACATGGATAACCTTAGTCAGTTAGCTTACGTTAATTTTGCATTAGAGTGGGAGGAAAGTAGCAGCAGTTCTTGCAAAACCAACAAGCATTGGCATAGCCAATAGGTCTCGCCTTTGGGACCTTATAAGTATTTAGTTATGCAGCAGAATATCCTTGGTGTAACAACATCAAGTGTTGCATGGCTAAACACTTATACGGTCCCAAAGGCGAGACCTATTGGCTATGCCAATGCTTGTTTAAGTTGCGAGCCACCCCTGATGTGATGAAATACCCTTTAGGAATGATCTAAAATAGAACAATATATCATAAAGTGCAAGACTAAAAGAGTTGTTGTCCCTGTGACCTTAGTTTAAATTCTCACATTATTCATTGTCCGGAGAGTCAATGTATAAAATCAGTGTATAGTAATAACACACAAGTATAAAAAACACCATTAAAAAGGCCAATACAATTGTGACTGGTGCGGGATGTAGAATGCATACCACAATGGATCTGTGCCAATGAAATTAGCTTTTGGTAAAATCATATAATAGTTTCAAGGACCTGCTACTATGTCATCTTGCAGAAATGCACTGATTCGATCAGCCAGCGAGGTTAAAGTGCTTCTAGTGATCGTTACTGAAAGTGGACGAAGAGGTGGCAAACACTTGTGTGGGAATGCTGTCAATCACTGGAATAGTCTTCCAAGTGGGATCTGAATAATAATTAATTACATGACTTTCCATGTGCAAACATAGGCTTCTTTGCTGATCTAATTTATTAATCATTTATACCCATCAATTCGCCCGTTTTGTTTTCTCCTTCTTTCCGTTTCACTACGTTAATTGCCTGGGGCTGTAGCGCTTTACAAAAGCGTTTAGAATTTTAAATGCAGTAACAAAACATGTACGTGTATTAGACAATACAACTGCCGTACATTAAATTTAAAAGATGGAATTAGATAAATTCTGTTTTCAAAGATTGTGCAACACAGTAGCCTTTCTGTGAACTGCCTTTAATATCTCATATAAACAAACATATCATCAGCAACCTGACCCCTCAGCAAAAATGGGCAGCTTGGAGAATACAGTGTCTGGACAGCGCCCAACAGGAGGAGATAACATTACAAACCAGAGATTCCTAGAAAGGAATTACTATTTTGGACGACATTCGCAACTACTACTGTTCGCTGTTTCACAATGGGTTTGTAAAACTACCGTATTTTAATTAACGCTCCCGGCTCCCCATTCAGACACTTCTGAAGTGTCTCTCAGTCATCGCGGCCCTGTGACTGAAAGCTGCAGTGAGCCGCTCGGCAGCAGTGCCTCGAGCACGTGCACGCAACAGAAGCCCACGCTCGATGCGGATAGGGGCGCGCGGCGGGCGTGCCTCGTCACCGAAACCCGGCGTCAAGTGGGCAATTTAATGCATAATCTTCCCAACAAAGGAAGAAAGGCCGGAGCTACTTGTTTACATCATTAAACGCGCATAATCCAAAGCAGAAGATGTGCGTGCCTGGCCCAGAGGTAATCCGTTTGACCGCACTGGAGGTAAACCCTTTGTAAATAAAAATCCAACCTAAATGTTACGTGGCAGATGGATGATCACGTGGCATGCCTCGACCTGGCATAGGATTAGACCGAAAAGAATGATGAGAAACTGACAGTGCTGTCAGAATTCCACGCAATGTAGTGTGAAACCTTTCATACAATCCTTTCAGAGATAGAGAGAGGATGGCCAACAGCACAGAATACAGCAAAGGGGAGCGCCACCATAATAGTCTAACGAGCCGGGAAGAGAGGAGCGGTGGCGAGCGAGCGCGGCAGCCTGCTGAGCTGACCAGACGCTCGTGCGTCATGGCCTTTTGCTTGCGGTTACCCGCACGGCCGGCATGTGTTTCCAATTATCGCGCCCGCGTCTGGGCACGATAGTTGGAAACAGATGCCGGCCGTGCGGGTAACCGCAAGCAAAAGGCCATGACGCACGAGCGTCTGGTCAGCTTTCAAAAGCGCCTTACATACAGTCTCGCAGAGCAGCGCTTGCGCGCTACTCGACGCTCGACCTAAAAACAAACACTGGCCAGGACAAACAGTTGTTGCACTGGGAAATTTGTTTTGTTTCCACTAAATAATATAACAATCTTCGAAATAGCTTACTTTACTCATTTTCCTATGATTTAACATACATTTTTATTTTTAGGTCTGGTCAACTTTATGCAATCGAAAAAGTATTACATTAAACAGATTTACAAAGAGGAGCTTTGGTCAGCCCTCTTTATCCATTGGTCTGTTTCACTGTCATACACATTCTGCCCACCACAGCATAAGGGCAATGGGACAGCCACTGGTTGTTTTACATTGTAAGTGACAGCATTTTAACCATGATCACATGTGCACATCCGCCTAAAAAGAAGTGCAGTTTAGTGCCAGTGAGGATCATTGAATATTTCATTTTGCCATGGTTTTTCTCTTTCCATTCTTTCTCTTTTCTTTTTTATTAATAGCCATCTTTTTGTGTTTAAAGTAGGCCTCAAGGTTACAATACTTCAAAGCCATTAGTAACTTTTGTCTGCACCAATGGGAATTATATTCTCCTAAAAGGGTTCTATGCATGTTCTAAGTATTGCCTGACTATAGAATGCACCTTTTACGTTCTATTAAAATTGAAGGCAATGGTTGTATTTTCAATTGAAAATTTTAATACAAGCATATGACTGACACTTTAAGGCGGTAGCATCTTTTCTACTTTTTTCTTCTTTGTATTTTTGTGGCATGATTGTGAAGAAAAAAAAAAAAACTATAGCATTGTCTTGTCAAGGACAGACCAATTCGCCTTGCCAATGCTAGTTTATGATTGAGTTGAACTGCATTGTAAGATTTTTAAGAAATGTAAGATTCATGCACTTTTGCTAAACTGCTTTTTTAAATAGATTAATAAACAAAAACAGTAAGGCGGCATAACATTGCAATGGGATATAGGGAAGTCAAACATGCATATGTCCCTTTCAGTAGGCAACTGATAAAAAGAGAGAGTCTCTTGGTGCCGAACAACAGATTATCCGTTGATCTCTGTCGCAAAGAGTCCCAAAAACCAAGGCTCTATTGTGTGGAGTTAGAAGCTCATGGAATGTTTAAAATACAACAAAACTCTAATAAAACTGTTGCTGCTGTTGTGCCTTAACGCAATGCAAAGTAAACAACAGTCTGAGTTAGAAATATCATTTACTGAGATAAATTACTATAGAAATCATCGTCTATAATGTGTTTCATTGCATTCTTCTATCGTTACATTTAAAGTTCCCTAAAAGCTTTTAGGTACAGCGATCCTGCTGTAAAATAAAAATTAGATAAACAAAATAGAATAAATCTCTATCATAATTCACAACACACACAAGCGCGTGCCAAATCCGTTATACTAGTATAAAGACTGTTGTTTCGGCTGTACGACAATTAACTTGCAAAAAAGTCTTTCAACATGGAGTATATTCTCAAAAAGTTCAAACTAATATCTACCTATCCAGCATTACTGTGATTCTGCTTTTATTGTGGGAACATTGCACCGAGCTATATAGAGCCCTTCTGGTGTCACCTTCTGTGGGTTCCAGCTACATTCTGCGGGTCAGTTTCTTGATCATTAATCCTGTACAGGCCCCAATTAGTGTCCTGAAGTCCTTCCTGCAATTATGCATTAGGACTCTTCTGCCAGTTGGCAACAGTGTCCCTCTATGGTTTTGAGGATGTCAACTCCAAGTATGAAGTCCAGAATTGGAAAAGCTTCTCAAGCCTCCATTCCTTGTTATCCACTTGGTTTTATCTTTGTGATATTCAGTACTTTGTAAGCTCACACCCAGACCAAGGGTCATGAATAAAGTCTCCCATAGTCTTACACTTCTTTCAGCACATTAGTTAGACGCTCCAGGCACCAGTTCTCCCATTCAAATAATGGTGAAAGATGTTGATTTTGGGTTACATGAGAGCATGATCTCCTTTCAATCTGAGACTGTTAATAAAGAATGTAAGTATTTTCTTGCACTCCAACTTGAGGTGTTCACGGGAATTTCACCTCATTGTTGGATGAAGGCAGAAGCCAAGGACAGGATGGATTTTTTACAGCAAAGAAGTCTCTACTTGCTCAAGTTCTTTAACTGCCAGAGCTTTGCTTTCATGCAGTGCACAAGATGCTAATGCTGCCATTATCCAAACAGGATGGTGATGACTGCAGCTCCCTGAATGAAACAAAGTAAAATCCCTGGCCTACAGCACCGATCCCCCTTGCATCTGGCTACCCAGTAAATCATTCACTGTTCTACTTCAATGTGCCTATTAAATCATACTGTTGTGGTCTGATCTAGGTACACTCTCTTGTGTAGCGGACTTCAGATTTCCCTCACACTTGGAAATAAGGATTTATGTGAGAGGTTTACCAATCTGTTGAATCAAATACATTATGTTGAATGTACCTATTCAAACAAAAGGAGATGACGGACAGAGTGCTGAAACTTTTCAGACACTATCCCCCAGTCACAGATCTGGGTTGAATCCATCCTCGTCCTTTAGCTCACATCGTCACCCCAGTTCAGACCCGGCTATATGCAAATAAGTCTTGACCCTGTGCCTCATGGGAACAGTCCAGCCCGAACTGCCAAGCCAAGTCTTCCATGGAACAGAAACAAGCATCCTGGGACCGGTTTCGGGGTAACACCCCTCATCAGCCAGGCTAGCTTGAATCCAGTGGCAAAGTGAGCAAGGGACCCACGTCTGGGCATACCCTGCCAACTTAGGGCGAACAAAGCAAACACAAGGAGATGATGGACGGAGCGCTGAAACTTTTCAGACACTCACCCCCAATCACAGATCTGGGTTGAATACATTATCGTTCTTTAGCTCACTTCGCCACCCCAGTTCAGACCCGGCTATATGCAAATCAGTCTTGACCCTGTGCCTCATGGGAACAGTCCAGCCCGAACTGCCAAGCCAGGTCTTCCCTGGACCGAAAACAAGCATCCTGGGACCGGTTTCGGGGTAACACCCCTCATCAGCCAGGCTAGCTTGAATCCAGTGGCTAAGTGAGCAAGGGACCCATATCTGGGCATACCCTGCCATCTTAGGGCGAACAAAGCAAACAAAAGGAGATGACGGACAGAGCGATGAAACTTTTCAGACACTCACCCCAGTCACAGGTCTGGGTTGAATACTTTATTGTTCTTTAGCTCACTTCACCATCCCAGTACTGGGGTGAATGTATGACATTGTTCTGCATTCTGTCCATCAATTGTTCTTTTTGCATTTGTCACCCCAAGTGGGACGGGTATGCCCAGACGTGGGTCCCATGCTCTCCATGCCACTGGAGTCAAGCTATCCTGGCTGATGAGGGGTGAAACCCTAAAACCGGTCCTAGGATGCTTGTTTCCGGTCCGGGGAGGACCTGGCCTGGCAGTTCGGGCTGGCCTGTTCCCATTGGGCGCAGGGTCAAGACTGATTTGCAGAGGGCTGGGTTCAAACTGGAATGGCATGGGGAGCAAAATAACAATGGATTAAGGCCCAAATCTCTGTACTGGGGTGAATGTATGACATTGATCTGCATTCTGTCCATCAACTGTTCTTTTTGCATTTGTCACCCCGAGTGGGATGGGTATGCCCTGACATGGGTCCCGTGCTCTCCATGCCACTGGAGTCAAGCTATCCTGGCTGATGAAGGGTGAAACCCCAAAACCCGTCCTAGGATGCTTATTTCCAGTCCGGGGAGGAACTGGCCTGGCAGTTTGGGCTGGACTGTTCCCATTGGGCGCAGGGTCAAGACTGATTTGCATATGGCTGGGTTTAAACTGGAATGGCATGGGGAGCAAAAAAACTATGGATTAAGGCACAGATCTCTGTACTGGTGTGAATGTATGGCATTGTTCTGCATTTTGTCCATCAATTGTTCTTTTTGAATATACCTATTTCTCATACCGTGCCCTAATGGGCTGCTCCTTTCCACTGATCAGGTTTGTGCCCATCTATGGTTCTGGTGACCCATATATAACACTGGAGATTGGGACCTATGGACCTCTTTTAAATTTACCTTTTTGTATGGTCCTGATCTCTCCCTTTTGTTTTGCCCATGCCATAGAACGCCAATCGGTCTTTTGATGACTCTCTCCAAGTATCATGTTGGCAATGTTAGGGCTACATTGATAATTTAAACTAATTTGTTGCACGATCACTACCACTTTGAAAAGAGCAATGTGACCCATCAATGTTACGGGCAGTCTCTTTCATCTGTCAAAGTCTTGAAGAAAGGTTGTATGTGATGCAGAACAGATATCAGCAGTTTGGACATGTATGTGGGAATGACTGTGGCAGGCTGTTTAATATTTGCAAATACCAGAATCAATAAGTACGACACAACTAGTGAAGGAAATGTTGTCTTTAACTTAACTCCCCAGCATTCCAAGAAAAGTGTGAGGACAAAGTTATCCCTTGAAACAGTTCAAATCATAATGCAAGAACTCTCCTTTACCCTCCGACGTTATGGATAAATATACGAAATATAGAAACAGAATACAAAGTGGATTCCTGTCTAAGCTCGCAGAGGATGCAATAAGATTTTGTAAAGATTAATTTACCAGCCTGGTGACCTTTTCCATTTGTATCCTAGTTAAGTTTCTATAGTGGCATATTTGAAGCAGATCAAAAGATGCATATAGAAAACCGTGGGTCAGAAAATACATACCAAAAAGAGTAGAACAATGCTGTTTGGAGTAATGGGAATCTATGGTAGAAAGAAGGATGCTTAAAAATGCCACGTAGATGTCAAAGTTACATTTTATCAGCAGGAATCTGTGAAGTGGATAAGATTTGGGGGTTATTTACATGTGGACTATGACACAATGCCAACGTAATCTAGAAAGACCTATAATGTCCGGTGATGCCATACCCCCAGATCAGAATGGCGGTATTTGTTTCTGAACTCAAATATGATGCTAACTTTAAAAGGAATACCTCTATCCATTCCTTATCGTTAAAGTGCTTAGAGTACAGAGCGTAGGCACAAGATGAGGACTATTTACTGAGGTAGTGGAAATAGGTCCATGTTGAAACCGAACAAAAATAAGGAGAATGTCCAGGTGATCAATTACCTACTTGCTAAACTAGCCATCCTTAAAGACCTCAGACTGACAGCCTTCTTCTGTAGAAAAAGCATGAGATCCCTTACGCTGTTAAACACTTTACTTAAGTACTATCTCATGAAATGAAAAATGCGAAGCTGGGCATTAACTGAAGTTGATGAACAGGTGTACTTAAATAATAGGTGTTACACATCTACAAATCGCACATCCCCATACAGGTCATGCTTCGTTTTAAGAAACGAGACCGGAAGAGGCGCTAAATCAACATATAGTACATGGTCTGGAATTTATACATTCAGTATTAGGTTCTGCTGCCTTGCATCAAGTTATTTGAGGAGCCTTGGGTGCCCAAGGAGCACATATTTGCTGAAGTCCAAGCGCCACCAGGGAAGGATAGTCTTAACCTCAGGAATGCTGACAGCATCAACAACATCACCCTTGGGCATAGAGCACTTCACTGGCTCCCAGATGAAGCTAGGATCACAATTCAACATCCAGTGCACCGTCAATACTGGGGAAAAGTTCCTGTATGTCTGCAGTCACTGACAACTCACAATGCTCTTTCTGGAAAACTCCAACCTAAGTCTGCTGGTCTGATTAATCAATGGATCTTTAAGAAGATGAACCATTTTGTAAGATCATTGGGGGTTCAAGACCCTAGACTCTGGAATGCACTCAACCCTAAACTGAGTGCTGAACCAAACCACATGTGGTTATGGAAACTTCTGAAAACTGAACAATTCATAGCTGCCTTCAAGGGGTTGTAACTGAAGTACCCTATCTGACTTGACTCCTTAGTTTTAACACCAAATGTATCCACCTGTAAGGACTCTGGGGCATCTGAAAGGAGACATGCAGCAAATTCCACAATAAATAAACAGAAGTAACCTGCTATGCCTAAGTACCATTTGGATCCTATGGACACCCAAGGCTGTCCTTGACAGTATATGGAAAGGGTTCAAAGCAATCACAAGAATAAGCAGGAAATAGAAGAACACAAGTTAGTCCTGAAGAAGTTTGTCCTCTCATTAACCTTTCAGGTTGCAATAAGTGTCCTACCAGGTCCACATTTTACTGGACTGAAATGCTTCCAGGGCTCTAAAAGGGTATGCTAACACGAATGTGTCCAGCTGCTTCTCTGCATGGACTGATTTGAAGGTCAGGAACCCCTCAAACTTTCAGCCGTGCCACATTAAGTGAATGACTTCCCAAATCATCATCAGGTGACACCTTTTGAGGTGCACTGTGTCCGAGAACATTGATCCAAAGGAAGACAGAGTTGTGCACTGGATCAGATGGGCCTGGAATGCCCAAATATTGTATTCCATTGACACAACAGCCACCAGGATAGTCGGGTGGATATCGTACTTTAGGTATGATGTGGCCTTGTCTAAGAAGATATTTTAGTCACCTAAGGGCTGCTAGGCCCCTAGGACATCAGAATGCATGGTTTGGCACTAAGCTTTGAAAAGCAAATGTTCTTTTGAAAGGTGTCTTTCAAAAGAAAGGTGGTTGGGTTTTCCAACTTCAGACATGACAAGGGTGTCTGGATTAGATTTCTGTCCAAGCTCAAGGGAGTACCACAGACGGTGTGCAGCACTTGTCAGGAGCCTAGTAAGATGACAGGCAGGTGAGTTTTAGCCCAAAGCATGCGTCCCCTAATCTACTTCCTATGCAGCACTCCATAGAAGAGAAGTGCTGAAATCTCAGTCTTACTTTGAGACCTGCAATGCAGTACAGGTTCAAGGCTGTGCACTCAGCATTATGATCTGTCGCCTTGGGATCACGCATCTGCAGAGTTTTCAGGGGAACAAATAGGTTGAAATGTTTGCTGACATGGACAAAGGTCTTGGAAGGGATAACAGAGTGAGGGTCCTGTATGATCATTGGAAGTATGCATTCTGCAAGGCCTCTGCCTGTGCCAAACAACCTCTTGCCCATAATCCTAAAAATACCAAAGTATGAAAGTATATTAAAATCAATAAAGAAGTCCAAACTACAGTAAATCCACATCCATTCCATTAAAACGTTTCTAAACTACTATTAACTACAAAGTACTACATCCTTTCCCAATAATTGACTTCTGCCATCAGCAGCAAAGAAACTGTTTGCCGGGAGGAGCTGCGAGTGAAGTACTAGGGGCATCGGTCATATTAGCTGGTCTGATCTTCTAGATGTACTTCTTTCACTACTGGCCCCCACCATATGTATACTATGGTCACTTGTATGGACTTGCGGTAATAGATCTTGTGTAAACAATAATGTGTACCTTCAGTCTGGACATTGAATCGTGCTGGCACCCATGAAAGACTCCAGATAACTTGCAGCATGACAGTACTAGTTCTATTGGGTTCAAGACTATGATCAGCCTTATTACCAGTCACAGCTGGTGCTCTCATACCGCCATCAAAGTATTTTCACAAGCAGTGGCTGTCTGGTTCCATCTCAACCTGGCAATACTGCTTCAAGTCGTCTTTTCTATACCTCCTGCTTCTAGGACTCAGGGAGCACTGTACAAAATGGTTACACAAGCAAACGTAAGAAATTTCCCTCTCAACCAATGTGTTTCATTTGAGATCTCAGGTGTTTGTGACATGTGGTGAAAATGTGCGAATAAACCTTCAAACCCCTACATTCCCTGGTGATCCGTGGCTATGATATAATAGGGGATGTCTTCCTTGTTGGAGTCACTGCCTACTCCAACAAAGCGACAGCCCCCTACATGGGTTCCCAAATACATTCACCAATTTTTAAAATACGCAGGTGAGCTACATGGATATCCCACATACTTTATGTAAGCACTAATCTCTGGATGGAGACTCTAGAGAACATGCTACATTGGTCATAGTACACGTTTGTCACAAGTTCACCTCATGGACAGATAGTAAGCGATCACCATGCTCTCAGTAGTCTTTCCTTGGTAACCAGTAACTAAAACTGGGAATGGAATGAGATAGGATCTATGAATTTCTGGTGCAGCCTTCCCATGCCGGGTGGTGATCAAGTATTGAGTGATATGGTGGAAACAGAGGTGTTCCACCATTATCAATAATAAACTTTTTTCATCATGAAACTTCAAGGGTTGGTGTGCACAAAACTACAGGAAAGTGTAGTAGAAGCAGACACCTACTCTTCGGGACTGCACTGTGGATGAATCAGAACAATACAATAATTGCTCCCCGCTACCAGAGAAACCAGTGGAGGCACAAAAAGGAAAAAGGGGGCTGTGTGTGGCGCACCAAGGATCAGGATCCTACTGTCAATGCTAGACATGTGGCAGCTTTTATACGCTGAAGATAAAAATCAGGGTGGGATGGCTGCACACCTCACTACCAAGAGGTGAGGAGCAAGCTGTAGAGAGATTTGAGTGGGCAGAGGAAAACCACCAGGTCAAGAAGGGAGACCTGCATCTGATACTTGGTGCTCTCAAGTAAGAGCATATTCACTAGCCGCAATGCTACCCAAAGAGAAGCAAGACAGAAAGCTGAACGGTGCCAAACAGGAATCCCTAAATCCTAGGTCCACATTAGAGGAGGCTAGTTTAAAGCACAGTAACAAAGTAGACCACACAGAAGATACAGAGCACGTCAAAGGTGATAGTGCTGATGGTCTCACTCCATGATCACCACCAAACATGAAATATTAAAGCCAGGTGTCCTCCAGTGAGTAGAGGCTGGTAACCAATGTCCTCAAGATTGACAGGAGCTGAAAAAGCCATCCATGTGGTTTCTGAACACTTGGAACGGTGGGAAATCAACAGACTGCACTGAAGACTTTATAACAGTATCCAGTCACAGCAATTTGGCAAACGGACGTCGAAATAAAATGAATGGAAAACACAGCTAGAGCAGATAGCCTGTCTATTTTGGACATGCATGAGAGTGCGGATCTTAAGGAGACAGTCCAGGAATTCTTGGAAAAAGAGATAGCGTCTAGTAACAACGCAACAATCAAAAAGATAGCATGAAGATTAATTAAGGCATGTAGACTCTCCATATAGCAATAAGAAAGAAAGTTTGAGGACACAGAGAACTTCAAAGAATACAGACTGCATGGCTGCAGAAGAAAAAATAGTTGCTTCGGGTCGGGCAAAAAACTCTTGCTGTCCCCGACCGCAGTAGCATAATCCTTCAGAGACCAGCATTGCAAGAAATTGTAAAAAAATAAAAAAACAATCTGGAAGTAGGCCAAACTCAAGAATCCTCTTCAACGGCATGACAAAAAAAAATTCTGAAAGGTGGAAGGTACCCAGATTTTTGGGGGACAAGTAGAGAAAATGCAACCCTATGTGCACAACTTAAATTCATAGGTTTAGCTCTGCACTTGATGGTGTCCCTTTAATTTCCTTGAATTGGTGCTGTTTTTGTGAGATGATTGATGGGTGACAACAAATGTAAAGAGTTTCTTCAAGTACACAAAGTGATCCATTTGTTCATTGGGAAAACACAAAATGATAGAGTTTACCTACAATGATTCTGAAACACATGCTACAAAATTTTATAAATTGCTACACCATGTTTGTTGCCCACATACTTACCGGTCTTTTATTAAACAATGTGTACCAATTTCTGAACTTTTCAGAAATATCAAAATGAAAAGCCCCAAAGAGCAATCAAGAAAAAAAGGAAGACCTGAAATTCCAAATGGCAGTACACTTTGAAAAAACGTAACATCCATCACAACCTGAGATTTTTCAGAATGTACTACATAAATTCTCGCGCAATAGGTACAAACAAAGAACTGTTTCTCAACAAGCATTGGCAATGCCAATAGATTTCGCATATGCAAATTCTATTGGCTTTGACAGTGCTTTTTACATGTTGATTAGCAGGTAAGCTTAAAGCAAAAAAAATAAAATAAAGTGTGCTGCCCGCTGTAAGCTGAAGTGAAGGAGAGGGACTGCATAGACATGCACTCAAAGCATGCAAGTCGAAAAGTTAAAAAAATAGAGTGCTAGCTCTGCAGGAGCCTGCAGCGGAAGGACACTGGCCACTGGAAGCAGTACTTGGGCCAGGCTCCACGGAAGGACAAAGACTCAACTCGATGCCCAGGAGGAAGACAGAGGCAAGGAGGAGGTGCTGGCCCATAGTAAGAAAGGAAACGAGAGTGAAGTGGGAGCCAGCCAATGGTAAGTAAAGTGACATGGGAGCCACGTGGGTGCCACCAATGGTAAGTAAAGGTAAGTAATGGGCAGGTTTTAAGCCCCTTTTAAGATTTTTTTTTTTAATACAAGAGGTTTTGCAAGCACAGCACAAGTGCTGAGCAGGTGAAACCTAAAATTAGTTTTAAAGCTTCCTCTCTGTTGTGTGAAAGCTGTAATTTTCTGGTATTATGCAATTCCTGTGTATTATGAAAAGCAACTATTGATAATAGCATTCCTTTACATAGTGGGTTTTAAATCACTGCAATTCATGCAATAACAATAGCTACATATGTTATACAGTAGAATATTAATCTATATATATATATATATATATATATATATATATATATATATATATATATATATATATATAAGATAAACTCGCATTCACTTCTGCCTTGCCACCAGAAATAACGAGCGTAGACCCAGCGATAAGTGCAAATTCCTTCTTTACTTTATTCCACCCATTTGTCCGCCATGACGCGTTTCGGCCGAGAAATCGGCCTTGATCACCTTATTATGAAAAGCAACTATTGATAATAGCATTCCTTTACATAGTGGGTTTTAAATCACTGCAATTCATGCAATAACAATAGCTACATATGTTATACAGTAGAATATTAATCATATATATATATATATATATATATATATATATATACACATACACACACACACACACACACACACACACAGAGTACTACACATTCCAAAAATGTATCTTGCCCCTTAAATAATTGGATGCTCTTGTTATCAGTCATATTCGTTTATAAACCTCAAAATCTTGCAGGGCTGAAGGGCATTAAAACCAGTCATTTGAATGTTGCACACAAATCTCTTAATCAGACGCTCAACCCACTGAGCTAGTTTGTCTCTTTGGGTAAGTTTTAAATGGAGCCATTACAAAAATCATCCGAAAAACAAAACAAAACATGTCTGTATTATAAACAGGGCCAAGGGGATTATGCGATTCTGCAACTGTGGTATTTTGCACACAATTATTGATTTGCTGCACTGTCCACATAATTCATCATCGTCTGCACAATTTGCAGATTTTAACAAGACAAAAATTATGTTTCTGGATCAAATGAATCAAAAGTTACTATAAACACAACCACGCGTGTTGCCATGCAGGGTCCGGCCTTTTGTTGTGCAGACGCAGGTCACCTGTCAGATACTGACTGCTGAATTTAGGTGTTAAACATATTAAGGTGAAACCTCTGCCCGCAAATGTACTACATTTACACGGCATAATTAGCTTCTAGTTGTAGCATAATTTAGTCAAAAAATGCCACATAATTTGGTTTACCCTGCAGTATAATTCCAGTGGCCTGATTGTAACAAACAGCAATTCAATCCTAAATAGGTGAGAGCAGTGTATCATAGGACCAGACAACAACCCCTCATCTTCCAATAAAATACTAGCATCCACCTACACAATACGTCTAACACAATAACACAGCCACCAACATTGTCAAAAACAGCTGGACATGTCGACGACAGCAAGTGCAAGACGGTGACAACTTACACACAAAAGGCCCCACTGCCCGATTGCAGTTCTTAAATGTCATATAGATGCCCAAATCACGAAAAATAAAACTAACCAATTCTGGTTGGCGATTTTCATTTATTTGGACGAGCGAAGGAGATTGTAACAAAGCCACCACCCATGTACCTATCCTAATTGGTAAGAAACACGGCCCTCTTCGAAGGCATCTCCCAGGTCCCAAGCAACATCAAGACACTGCATTGTATAGGTTTCGACAGCTGCGCGTTCCATCCGTCGATGTGCCCGAGTGACATCACTCTGAAGTCATTGTTGCCTTATCTTTCAATAAGGTAACCAGTGAACAGAGCCAAATAAAAGGGGAAGCGGACAAACCACTGAAAAAATGACCACAGGGGTGCGTAGAAACAACGTGAACAATCTATTTTTAACAAAATTGGTGTTTATAAAAAAAAGTTTTGCTACGAACTCAATGATGCCGGCGAGAAATAATTTGGATAAAAATGTATTACTTCAGCGCAAGCGCTGTGCAGGCAAAGCGTAAAAAGACTGATGGCAAATGGATACAAAGACAAAAAGATGTCACCAGCAAGCACAATAGTGGCAACAACATACATAGATTCTTACTGGAAATGGCAGCAGAATTTTAAAGAAATTTAACATTGGGTACAGACACCAAGCTCTTTGAAAAAGGCCAGAACCCACCTCTCACTAAAGGTAGTGACAGTGAATCTCGACTAAGAAAGACCCTAATCAAATGAATACTGATTCAAAGAGCACCCTGTTTGACATAACAGTGACCGTAAGTAAATTAATACATTCTCATCATTGCTTTTATCTCATGGGCACTTAATTATTAGATAATAATGTATAATCATTCATACTTGGGGATGTTGATATTTGCCCTATCAATTAAATAAAGAACTGGATGGAGGAACCAAAATGGTATCACCAGTACTAAAAACACAGAACATCATATAAAAGAAAACTGATGAGTTTTCTACAACCACTGAGACTAAACAAAGACGCATGTAGACAATTAGCATTTTGCTACAAAGTGGGCACAGTGCACTAACACACACTAATATACCCGTTTAAAAAAACTACAAATATTCTGTTTTCCCAAAACTCACTGATAGTGTGCTTTTGGTTAACTGAAAGGACATGCCAATTATTATATTTTGGAACTAGTACATTTTTGTTTCATTGACAAGGTTTATTATTAGGTTTATAATTATTAACATGCTAAAACTATTTTATTACCCTTGATAATGCTCCAAGGCATTAAACATGTCAGCTGAAACAAGTGGGATACTGTATGTAAAGTCATAACACATAAGAAAGGATGAAAAAAGGAACTGTAAATGAACAATGGCACACAATCACAAATGCAAAAAAAGAATAATACATTAAGTATGTTTAATACCTTTAAACCTGGCTTATGTTTTTGACACCAAACACGCAACCCGGGCTTGGGTTGCTTGTGTTCCAGTTCCGAGAGGACCTGGTCGGACTGCTCCTATTGGAGCAGGGCCAAGGCTGATTTGCATATGGCTGGGTGTAATCCGAGCTGACGTGGTGGGAAAAACAACGATGGGGAAGAATGCTACCCCAAACGATTGCCAGTTGATGGATTGCTAGCAGCATTCCATCACCTTTTGTGTGTTTTATGTTTTTTCACATACAGAGTGTGAACTTCCACCAACAAATTCAGGTTTGAAATACATAATTCATGTAGTTGCACTAACATGGAGGGGGATGCACTTCTGTCTATAAGGAAAACATAATGAACATACTGTTGCATAAACAAGGAACATGAGTTCAAGCTATGCCTCCAATTGACATGATATATTTGCTTACGAATTCAATTAAAATATAGTTGGATTTTTATAACAAATCATTAATTTGGGGATCAATTTTAATACAGAATCAAGTGATAGACAGAAACCGAAAGAAAACTCCTTACTTCCCTTAGAATGAGTACAATAATAAAATCTGAAATGTGTTCCTTTTAACTTCCTGGAGCATCTCTGCATGATGGTTTTGGGTGTTTTACCAAACAAAAATAGAGAGTAACCACTCAAACAAAGGGGACAGGGTTGTATAATCCACACAACTAAATGCTCCCCTTAGTGAATATTAGAACATCAACACCCAAGCCATTCAGTCTTTCCTATGTTGTGTACTTTAACACACACACACAGGTATATGTGAATATGTCTTTCTTTACGTACATATGCGATTTTAAGGTTTTTAACTATATTGTAGGATTAAAACCATGCATATTATTTAAACACTTTGTGGTATTCAATTTTGAGTGTTTTATTCATTGTGCAACGACTACATGAATTTAATACATAGGAGAGACATCTTTCCCTTTCTGGGAACTTGTAACAACTCTTATTTTCAACAGAGGAATACTATTTCACTTTCTCTGTGTACATTGGTATTATTATTGTATTGAAGAATTTGTACCGTTCCTCATTTTGCCCAGGAAAGATTGTAAGACTGATACTTTGATCACAGATGATTTTCCTAACCAACAATGTTTTCAAGAAGGGTTTTCCGTACATCAGGGAAATGGCGCTCAGACTCGTACGCGTTTCTGTAACACTCGCTGCTGTATGTGTACGGTGCTAACAGGTTGGGGGAAATAACCCAATAACCCCCGTAAATCGTGTGAGTCAACAACCCACACTGGTAATATGAACACTGTCCTGTGCACACGTAGTTGGGATAACAGTTCAAAGCAAAGTCTCAAAAGTTGCCCAATTCAAGATCGACATCAGTTGTGTGAATCAAGATTATTTAATGATGAAACAAAGCAAAAGGAAGAACCAGCCGACACGTGTTTCGTCACAATGGGTGGTAATCCAGTGACTCTTCAGGGCCGGAGGGTAGTGAAGAACTGGGCGCCCTTGTAAGGGACGTCTTGAGAGAGAAACCACGGAGTCTGGAAAACCAGTTCAGAAACCGTGTGGCAAGGGAGGGTAGTCCCCGTGCAGCCAGGGGGGCAGGGCCCAAGGAGCACGCTGGAGTGAAGCTGCGTGTGCGCGGCAACGGGGAAAGAAATCAAAGGCGGATGAGCCCGGGACCTGCATAGAAATCAGAGGAGAAGTGACGTCCGTCTCTCGAATGACTGCCTTTTGCTTTGTTTCATCATTAAATAATCTTGATTCACACAACTGATGTCGATCTTGAATTGGGCAACTTTTGAGACTTTGCTTTGAACTGTTATCCCAACTACGTGTGCACAGGACAGTGTTCATGTTTTCAAGAGGTTCCTAGCACGAGCTGGACTTTAATTCTCGCTAATAAAAATGAAAGGGAGAGTCACAGAAGTGTGCCCATAACCAATTAGGTCTACTCGCAAACCGCTGCCATCTTTAACAAGTACCTGAGAAGAAAGGCCTTTCTGGTACCTGAACTTTCTCCACAAATTACACTACCTTGCGGCTTACTGAAGTTATTTTAGCCTTTAGCTCAACATACTCTGTTTCTCAGCAAAGGGCTTTTAAAGCCACCTTTATGTTTGAATAGAACACCCCAAGTCCCTACTGAGAATCCTAAAAGAAACAGAATGGGCATTTTTTTTACTGGGATTTATAAATCACATGGCTGGCCCCAGCAGGGCTTCCCAACGCTAAATACTTCGACTACTCTGAGGCACTATGTGGAACATGCACACTACTAGCCAGGTCTTAAGATGCTTGTAGAAGATTTCTTCACTTGGGCTTAGGCATAGGCAGAGAGGTAGATTATTGCATAATTTGAGTGCCAGAAACCTAAAAGAGTAGCCTCATTTCCTTACTTGATTAATCCTTGGGACTAATGCCAGCCTCAGGTTAGAAGATCTTAAGCGGTGGGCGCTATAGCTGATTCAGATGCCCTTGACACAACAGCAAGGAATCCGGCAGCAGCAGCAGCACCCATGAAAGAACGGTGGAGGGAAAAGAGGGACAACAAAACTAAAGTGCCAAAATGAGAAAACTACTCAAATAAAACAATAACTGTGCACCCTTTAACTAACTCAAAGGATCAAAATGAAAATAATTCAAAATCTTGCCTTTCTGAAGAGCAAATCGGAAGCCAGGCACATTCAATGAGGTGTATGGAAAATAAGAGAGTAGTTTAATAATAAATGAACCAATCAGAAACTGTTTAAAAGAAATTAAATCAAATTAAATAAATAAAATCGGCTTTTTCGCAGCGGAAGCAATGTTTAAGCACGAAGTTTCTTTCAAATGAAACATGACGCTTGCCCTGGTTAAGCCATTAGTTTCAAAATGAAAAACTGAGGCTACACGGGAGCAGATCTAGTGCAGGCAGCAAGCAAGGACTTTAGTTGTGCTGTGAATACATATCTAATTTCATAGGTACTAAAACACCGCAATGGTGTCGTAAACCTCACATACGAACAAGAAAAAAACTATGGCTAAAGGCAAACATACTTTTTATCTCACAATGCACATATTGCCATAGTAGTCTCTGGCACTTAAGGAAACTATTTTGTGTGTGATGTGCTCCTTGTGAAAGGACAGAATGCGTCATTCAAAGTGAAGTTAGTCAATGGATTAAGTGTTCTGGCCCACTGCGCCGCACCGTATGTTGTAGTGGGTAGAAGAAACTTGTGAATGAAAACAACAGACCAATGGATGAAGAGGGCTGGCTAAAAGCCTCTGTGGAGTTAGTTCATTATACACAGAATTTTAGTTAAGTCCAAAGATCTTGGTTAACACCAGACCTACAATGTATATGCCCTTATCTTTCATTCATGTCCTTTCGTGAATCTTACCAAATTATAAGTACAGGTAGTTCAGTAAATACTGTGGCTGGCAAAAGGGTATTGATTGTTAAACACAACCTCCTTGAAGGCTCAACAGTCCATGCTTGGTGGCAATCCCTTTTTGAACTAAATGTATGTGGGTTCCGCTGAAAAAGTGGAATGATGAACGGAATCCTTGCCAAGATGAGCCGCTACATAATTACTTCGAAAGTCATCTGTTTAATGTAAACGCCCAGTTCCAGCCATGGGTTAGCATGCTTCAGCTCCTGATTTCATTAGATCAGTGGTTACATCAAAAAGAGCAATGTTTCTATTCACATGGGTTGTATCACATGTACAGATAAAGACACTTTGGGCGGCTTAAGTGTTTCTTCGTATGTTAAATTCACTCGACTCTTTCAGGCGGTTATAGTCTTTCACTGAATTCTCTCAAGTTTGGCAGCTTCTTTACTTAATATTCTGGAAATCAAATTATGCTAGACCTGTTCTTAGAATTGCACTGTAGAATGAAAACATTCCTTATCTTCCTCTTGTCATAACTATCAAGAGTTCTCTGTTCACTATTTTTGCTACTTCATCACATTGATTCCTCAGATCTAACTTATCTGAGAGGATGCACTAATCCATCTCAACGTTAATACATTCAAGGATCCACTACCAGTTTGTTTCCCATATATCAGATTGTTCGTTTCTAATTGGATGGCAGTGAATATATCTAATGTACAACCAGTGCTTAATTTGAGCCGGTGGTTTCCGTTGCTCGGCACCGGCACTTAATTGTCAGCATAGGCACTTATTGTATTGTATTGTATTGTAATTGCATTTATATAGCGCTTACTACCCAATACGAGGCGGCGAATCGCTTTTTCGGCGAGTAGCACGCTACTCCGGGACCCATAAAGGATTAGTGGTGAATTAGTATGGTGAAATATGAAAGTAATTTGAGTGGTGGATATTAGTCAGTTATTTGGAGTGAGAAGGATAGCGGAGGGATAGAAGGGGAAGAAAGGTTTGCATTCACCCTTGCTGGGTGTTGAAGTGCTTTTCTGGCGAGTAGCACGCTACTCCGGAGCCCATAAAGGATTAATGTTGAAAATTAATATAGTGAAATATGAAGTAATATGTTATTCAGTTATTTGGATAGAGAAGGGTAGGCGGCGAGATAGAAGAGGGAAAGAGATTTGTATTTATATAGCGCTTGCTACCCCTGATGGGGTTTTGAAGCGCTTTTTGGCGAGTAGCATGCTACTCTGGAACCCATAAGGATTAGTGTTGAATTAGTATAGTGAAATATGAAAGTAATTTGAGTGGTGGATATGTTAGTCAGTTATTTGGATTGAGAAGGGTTGGGGAGGGGTAGAAAAGGGAAAAAGGTCTGCATTTATATAGCGCTTGTAACCCTGATGGGGTGTTGAAGCGCCTTATTGGCGAGTTGCACGCTACTTTGGAACCCATAAAGGATTAGTGGTGAATTAGTATAGTGGAATATGAAATTTGAGAAGTGAACATGTTAGTCTGTTATTTTGATTGAAAAGGATAGTGGAGGGATAGAAGAGTGAAGGATTTAGATATATATATTTTTATTTTTTTTATTTTTTTTAGATATATATATATTTATTTTTTTTGAGGTCATAGCAGTAGGAGGAGGCTTTTGGATGAGTAAAAAGGGGTTGTGGAGGGGAAGAGTCCGAGGGAAGAGTTTAGAAAGGTTTGTTTTGGGGGATCGGTATAGTAAAAGAGGTGTCAGATGATGCAAGGAGGGGTAGAGTAGGAGAGAGTCAAGAAAGGGTTATTTTGGGGAACATAGTAGTGGTATGGGGTTTGGGATAAATGAGAGAGTGGATGTAGAGGATATATTGATAGATGTATAGGGTGAGAAATAGGGTAGTGCATTGGAAAGAGTAGTAGAAAGTAGTTTGAGATGAGTCAGAAAGCTGGGCTAGAAGATATATTGAGAGAAGTATCGGCTGAGAAATAGGGTAGTGCATTGGAAATGCTAAATTAGAAGAAAGTGATAAATATATAGATCCATAAGTACATTGAAAGTATACAGATGCATAAGTGGTAAGTATATGTACATTAAAGATATTGATAGAGGTACAGGATGAGAAATAGGGTAGTGCATTGGATATGCTTTTTCAGGAGAAAAGTAACAAACACACAGATCCAGGTTCATGGAAGGTACATAGATGCACAATGGAGGCAAGTACATGTAGACCAAAGATGCACCAGATAAACTCCGGTTTTCAAGTGTTAATGTACTTTAATTTAAAAAAAAAAATTTTTTAACAACATAATTATTCTACATGTTTATACAAAGCAATACACAAAGATAGGTACATATCTATAGTGAAAATAAATGCTCATATACAGAGGGATATGCTGTAAATTTCTGTTTGCGTATGGTGCTTATGTGGGGAAGAGCCAATTCTTGAGTAGTTTTCTGAAGATAAGGTGGCTGTCCGTGGATCTTATGTTGGGGGGTAAAGAGTTCCATAGTTTGGCTGCTTGAACAGAGAAGGATGTGCCACCCATGGTTTTTTTCTTGTATCTTGGCATTTTGAGGCGAGGTGCCCCTTTAGAGCGGAGGTTCCTTTGTTTAATATGTTCGATGATTTTATTCCTGATGAAGAGCGGTCCCATTCCATGTATTGCTTTGTGGGTGATACAAAGCAGCTTGAACGTGGATCTTCTGGCAACCGGTAACCAATGCAGGGCTTTCAAGGCTGGTGAGATGTGGTGTCGCGGTTTGATATGCAAGAGTAGTCTGGCAGCCGAGTTCTGAATCCGTTGTAGTCTTTTCATGGTTGTTAAAGGTGATCCATGGTAGAAGCTATTGGCGTAATGGAGTTTGGACAGAACAAGGGAGATGGTAGCTTGGACCTTGTGTGGAAAAATGAGTGAAAATTCGTCGAAACGTTTTTATAGTGACAAAGCTTGATCTTGCTAGTTTGTCCACTTGGGCATTCATCGATAGCTTGGAGTCCATGGTCATTCCGAGGTTTCTTACTTCCTTCGATACTTTAGGCGGTGATCCCAGTTCATCAGGCCAGGCGGCAAGCGGGTCATAATGTTTCCAATTGCCACATGTGAGTATTTCCGTTTTGGAAGCATTCAATTTGAGATGGCTCCAAGTCATCCACTGATCCACGGCTCTGAGACAACTGAACATTGGGGATTTTCCAACGTCTTTGGGGCATTCCAGTTGAAGGATTATTTGCGTGTCATCTGCATAGTTATAGCAAGTGAGGTGAAATTGATTGATCAGTACCGGTAATGACTTCATGTAGATGTTGAAAAGCATGGGCGAGATGATAGAGCCTTGAGGGACCCCTGCTTTTGTGGAGTATGGTTTATGACAATCTAGCACTGTACAACTCATACCTGTTGCCCCAGCCCAGTTTCCTGGTGTTGCTATATGATTTAGGGATTCTGCTCTGTCATCTGGAGGCCGTCCCCATATTGTCTCCCATGAGACCATTTTACAACCAAGTGACAGAGTCCTTTCCACTCTATCACTCATGAATACGTTAAACAACACCAAGTCCAATACATCACTAGCAGCCATTTCCGAGTCCGAGGATGCTCACTCCATCAATAACCCCAACTGTGATCATTTATCCAATGCTCAACCCAAAACACAATGCACACTTTTAGGACCATTTTATCTTTTTTTTTTGCACCACATCCTGCAGTGGCCAAAGATTTACTTAAGTCAAGGCATTCCAAAATAAGAGAGGCATAATGAAAAATAATGCTGAGGTAATGATTAGATCAATTCTGATTATTGGCCAAGTTTGTGCAGAAGAGCCCTAGCCAGCATACACGAAACCAAACTCACTACAACGCAAGCAGGAGATGGGTTTTCAGAACATACTGCAGAATAGTTCAGAACAAAAATTGTGCTTTAAACAAAAAAGCATCACACAGAACTTACCATCCATGAACTCTGTGCAAATTGATATCCTGTTCTCCACAAAAAAGGCCCCGTAAAATCCAATAATATAGGACGAATCACACTGTAAAGACAAAGTAGAGAGAACTAGTTACAACTATAACCCTCTGTGCGTCTGCAGTCTTTACACCAGAAAGTAGCCCGTTAGTAGGTGAAAACAGTAAAACTTTAAGTGGACTGTCTGTTCACATGTAGCCTTTTGTTCAAACTCAGTGCAGAGAGGAGTGATATACACTCTTAGCATTACTTTATAGAGCACACTGTGACAGTGGCGTAACTAGCCCTTTGGCCACCCATGGTGGTCTCTACGTCTGGCACCCCGCGGTGGCCGCAGTGAAGAGCGGGGTTAGGTGGGGGTAGGCCGTCGCCCCCAAAACTTGTACCGCCCGGTGCGGACTGCCCTCCCCCCGGCATCCCTTTGCTACGCCACTGCACTGTGAAGTTAGCCTATACTCTAAATCTGCATTTATGCCCCCGGGATCTGTAACGACATCCCCATATCTATCAGGATCGCCCACAAACCTGCTCCAGTTTAGGAAAGAGCTGAAGACAAACCTCTTTAAAGAACACTGCTTCACAATGCAGTAACAGCCTACCTCGGCTCCCAGGCCCCAGCTACCAGTCCAATTGCGTATTGACTGTATTGTTACCTTTGCCACTGTACAGTGCGCTGCTACCTTTTGGCTAGATTTAAGCTACACAAATACCACATAAAAACATACAAATAAGATATATATAAAATAAAAAGACTCCCAAAAATATTCCAGAGGCGTGCAGAATTCTGTCTTTTTTAAATGAAAATCTATGTAAGGCAAATAAACTTTGGAGGTCATCAAGACATTAAAAACTGATCAGGACAATCAGGTTCATCACAGATGTAATGCTGAACATTCTTAAACATCTCTAGTTTTGTCTGTGCTGAGGAAGGAAACTATTACTTACCCTTTAATCATTTGTTCATAGTCGACAGTGCTGTAGATTCACATGCTCTGCATACTCTTGCCAACTAGTGTTTTAGCTGATCCTCAGCGGGGACTTCGTAGTTGCAGCGGATGCCGCTTCTTCTCCTACATCGCCGCCAAGACCTGGAACAACCTACCCCTCCACCTTCGAACAGCACCTTCCCTGGCAGACTTCAGGAAGAAACAGAAACGCAAGACCTGGCTCTTCAACGGAGACGTCGCAACCACAGCATCCAGATACCCCTAGGGGTGACAGTGCTGCGCTATACAAATGCTGGTTGATTGAACCATGGCTACTTTGTTTTGTTCGAAGAACTCAGTCAAAAGAGCTGTTTTGATTTGTCCCATAGTTCACAATACATGAGGACACAGGCTCCACCTCCAGATTGTTTTCTGTCCAGTGGGTGAGTAGTATACATAGAATGTAGTGTCAAAGACCGTGTACTCAGCATTGTGATATGCAAGATGAAGAGAAAGAGACAAATATCTGTGATCATCAACAGCCTTTGGGGAGTAGGGTGGGCACATGTGAATCTAGAGCACTACATTTTATGAACAGATGCTTACAGGGTCAGTCACATTTTCTGTTCACAGCATGTGTGGCTGGGGATACACATGCTCACCATAGACTGTAAACCAGTTTCCCCAAAAGCAGCGGGCAGTGGGTACATAATACAGATATTTGGAACAAAGTCCTTAACACAGTTTGGCCAACCATTGCCTCTTGACTCGCAATGCCTGGTATAATATGGGGTGTCCTTTATAGGGTTTGACTTAGGCGACAAAAAGCTGATTTTTTTTACGGAACAACTTAGTCCTGTCAATATTGTACATAAGTGTCCTTTTAACTAGGCCTGGGAGTAATTTTAATTACGCCGGAGTAATCAAGAGTAATTTCAGTAATTTTGAAATTATCAATAAATAAGGCTGCTCGCATAATTAATGTGTAATTTAGGGAGAAAATAAGCACAGAACAACATATTCAGCGAGCACGAGTGGCTGCTCGCACTGCTATTTGGGTTGTTTTGCATTTAGTGCTATTTTCTTGGGGCAAAATGCATCCTCGCGTCCATTTTGAATGCAAAGGTGAATTTTGCGCTAATAAAATAGCACAAAATGTTGGGAGTACATTTGGGGAAAGATCGTGCTGCTATTCATGTTCTGTTGCATTTAACATTATTTCTTAGCACAAAATGCATACTCGGTCCATTTTTGCGCTAAGTAATTAGCTCTAAATGCCGAATTACTCTTCTCACGTAATTACGCTGAATCTTGTGTAATTTTGCGGTAATGGTGCATAATTACGCTACAACAAATTACGCGAGTTACACCCACCCCTACTTTTAACATCTAGAGTTTGTAAGGCCCTTTCCGCTACTGAGACTGATCTGGAAACTCAATGGTCTAATTGATGTAAAAAGGTGAGACAATTGAGCACCACCTTGTGAACATTGATAAAATGTTCCTGTGTTATTAGGGCCCGAAGCTTGTTAATATGCTTGAGCAAGGTTACTGCTATTAGGGAAGCTACTTTCCACGATAGAAACTGCAGATTACAGGAGTGGAGGGGTTTCACTCCTCTTCGTGATTTGAGCTGATTTAGGATTCACAAACGGGCATGAGGCGTTCTTGCAGGAGTCATCCTCTTAAGCCCTTCCATGAAAGCTTCACTACAGTGATTTTTAAGAGGGACAAATGTTCCCTACTTTGCATTTATGTTGCAACTGCAGCTAAGTTTAAACATGTGGAGATATATGTTAGGCCTGATTCTGAATGTGTAGAAGTAGCAAAAGATATCCTGTACAGATACCTTAAATGGGTCTATTTTCTTTTGAGTAGTAGACACATTTTTTCCACTTTGCTGCGTACCACGTACATGTGATGGGTTACATGTCTCACGCAGTATAAGCATACACTCATCTCGAAAACCAAACTCTAAGACCTCAGGTGCCTGATTACTAGACAGCTGGTTGTGGTCTGGGGGCCTAAGTTGACCATGATATTGAGTTAGAAGGTCCATACTGACCAGCAGCTTCTCCCATAGACTGATGGACATCTCTAGAAACATGGAGTACGAGGGTTGGCCAGTCAATGTTGGGGCCACTTGGATGAGTGCCATTGACACCTGCTGCATCTTCCTCACCACATGAGGGATGAAATGAGGGGAAGGAAAAGCAAAGGCAAATACCCCCATCAATTCACCCGTAGTGGCTAACCCATGGACTGTGGGAGTGGGTACCTGCCACCGTTTTGGCATTCAGTGTTTGCGGGGGTGGCGAAGAGGTCGATGGTCGGATGTCCCACAGATGAAGATACCTTGGAGGACTTGTGGGTGGAGTTACCACTCATGGACTTGCTGATGTGTCCTCCTGAGAGGGACACAAAGTCATTGTCCACCCCTAGGAAGCGCTCCACTTGCAGGTCGATCTTGCTGCACCCTGCCCGACACCACATCTCTTTAGCTAGTATAGACAGCTGTTGGTAGTGAGTCCCCTCCTACTTGTGAATGTAGCACATGCTGTCATGTTGTTCATCATTATGTTGACTTTTTTCACCAGACAACTTGATGAAGTCTCTCAGGGCTAGATGAACCATCTGAAATTCAAGATAACTGATGCGATGGTGCTGGTAAGTCTAGGTGCCATGAATGGTGATGATATTGTGGTGCAACCCCCATTCCAACAGTGAGACACTGGTGTTAATGGTCACTTGCTGGAGATAGTCAAGGGAAGGCCTGCCAAGCAAAAGATTATTACTGTTCCACCATTGCAGAAAGTGTCAAATATGGGCCTTTACCAATGCTAGATCTTCCCATAGGCCTTCCACTTGTGACCATAGCTGTGCAATGCACTCTTGGTGAGGGTGCATGTGCGGTATTACTGCATAAAGTTATCATCCCCAAGAGATTCATTAAAGTCCTCAAAGTAAGAGGATGCCCTGTCTGAAAAGGAAGCAGCAGCTGTTTTAATGTCATCATTCTCTGCTAATTGAGGTATGCTTTCCTCACAACGGTGTTCAGGATGGAGCCAAGGAAGGGCTCTATTTGGTGGGGTTGAAGATGATACTTTTTGGCACTGCTGATGAACCCTGGACTAAAGAAAGTGTGTTATGCACCGCTGATGCTCTTGATCAGTCAGCAGTCAAAGTGAGGAAAGACGTGGATGGCTTTTCTGCACAGATGCATAGCCACCACCACTACGCACTTTGTAAACACCCTTGGGATGTAGTGACTCTTAAGGGCAGAACTTTGAACTGGTGTTGTCCACTTACCACAAAGCAAAGGCACTGATGGTGTGTTGGGTGAATGTGACTATGGAAATAGATGTCCTTTAGGTCCAGTGCCGTCACAAAGTCTCCCTGTTGGATAAGCAGGATGACACAAGGAACCCCTCCGACAGAGCTGCTCACAAGGCGGCAGCCCACCACAACTACCATATGCGCATCAAGGAAGTCAGGAGAGCAGCCATCACAACCTGCATCGATACAGCGGCCACCCACACAAAAGAACTCTTCAAAATAGTCAAGGAATTCACAAACCTGGCTGCCACAGAGAACACCATCTACCCCTCCCAAGAACTCTGCAACACCCTCTCAGACTACTTCCACAGCAAGATTGCCACCATCTACAACAACTTCAACCCCCAACCTCAACAGCCTCAACCCACCAGCGAATGATCACTACCTGGTCTTCGATCACCACGCAGACCACCACGACAACCATCATGTCATCCATCCACTCCGGGGCACCCACCGACCCCTGACACCACCATACCTTCAACTTCGGAACTAACTCCATCACTGCGGAATTCACCAACAACAACACCTCCATCTCCACAGCAGTCTTCCTGGACAGATAGAAACACGCAGAGGTCAGACCCCTCTTAAAGAACCCCTATGCCGACCCCAGAGAACTCAAAAAATATCGACCGATCTCCCTGCTCCCTTACCCGGCCAAAGTAGTGGGGAAGACCATCAACGAACAGCTCGCTGAATACCTGGAACAAAACCACCTACTGGACGTCTCCCAGTCTGGGTTCCAAACCAACCACAGCACTGAGACATTGCTGATCGCTGCTACAAACTACATCAGAACCCTCCTCGACCACGGAAAGACTGTGGCCCTGATCCTCCTCGACCTCTCTGCTGCATTCAACACCGTCTCCCACCACACCCTCATCAACAGACTTTACAACATCGGCATACAGCAAAACGCCCTCAAGTGGATCGCCTCCCTCCTTACAGGATGCACTCAGAGCATCCGGCTGCCTCTATTCACCTCCGAACCCAAGGACATCATATGCGGTGTACCCAAAGGACCATCCCTCAGCCCCACCTTGTTCCACACCTACATGACTCTCCTCGCAGACATCGTCAGATCCCATAGCCTCAACATATTTTCCTATGCAGACGACACTCAACTTATCCTCTCACTCACCAAAGACCCCTCCAACGCCAAAACCAACTTCTGCTACGCTATGACCAACGTAGCCAGTTGGATGAGAGACAACTGCCTTAAACTCAACTCCAACAAGACAGAAGTACTGATCTTCAGAAAGAACACCTCCGTCTGGGACCACAGCTGGTGGCCAGCAGAACTCGGACCAACACCCACACCAACAGACTAGGCACACAACCTAGGCATCATCCTCAACATCGAACTGACGTTGAAACGACAAGTCAACGCAGTCGCCTCCTCCTGCTTCCACACCCTTCGCATGCTTCGCAGAAGCATCAGATGGTCCTAGTCAACACCAGAAAGACCGTCACTCAAGCCCTTGTCGCCAGCCACCTCAACTACGGCAATGCTCTCTACGTCGGCATTACCACGCAGCTCCTCAGAAGACTCCAGACCATACAGAATGCAGCAGCCAGACTCATTCTGGACCTCCCCAAATGGACGCACATCATCCCCCACCTCAGAAACCTCCACTGGATCCCCATCCAGAAGAGATGCCAGTTCAAGATCCTCATGCACGTCTACAAAGCTCTACATGATCAAGGACCGTCCTACATCAACCATCGACTGAACTTCTATATACCCGCAAGACACCTGTGATCCTCCTCACTTGTTCGTGCGCACCCTCTGCATCCGTCCCAGCCAAAGTGGAGGCTGCTCTTTCTCCTACATCGCTTCCAAGACCTGAAATGACCTGCCCCTCCCTCTCCAAACAGCACTCTCCCTGGCAGACTTCAGAAAGAAACTCAAGACAGGACATCGCACCAACAGCACCAAGATACCGCTAGGGGTGACAGTGCTGCGATATACAAATGCTGATCGATCGATTGATTGATTGATGATGCCCTAAATGGTGGTCATGTGGAAATGCTCCAACAGGATGCAGTGATTAAGGGGCCTGAGGTCTAGGGAATCGTCCTTTTTAAGAATTAGAAAGTAGAGGGAGTATGCTCGTCGATGTGGAAGCACCACCTGTGCTTCTTCTATAAGCCAGAGGTGGTCTCGGCTGAAGACATGGTGGTGGGCTGGGATGTTGGGGGGGTATTTTGGAACGCAAAGCAGTAGCTATGACCTATCGCCGCATGCAGCCACTCATCAGAGGTGATCTCCTCCCAACAGAAAAGGAACTCTATTAGTCTCCATCTGACCGGTGATCGGGGGACCAATGGCAAGTCACTGCTTGGAGGTGGAGGCGCCCCTGCAGAAGCCGCCTCTACCTTTGTCCAAGTTGTTGCTCCTAACTGCACGTGGTGTTGCTCTTCCTGTCTTGAGTCTTGAAGGGACTGCTGTTAGCAATGGTGACTTTGCGCCTGACTGGTTGGAGTCGTCTTTCTCCAACTCTGAACTGCTGCCTCCGAAATGCATTTTTCAGGATATTGGCAAGGAAAACACCCATGGACATGGCTGTCTTGGTGTCTTTCTTATTTTCTCTAGCATCTGATGACTGGAGAGAAGATCTCAGTCAAAAGGAAGGTTGAGAAGGTGCTGCTGAACGTCTGGCCTGAACCTACAAGATGAGTTGCCATGCATGGCACTACAGAATACTTGTGTTGATCCCTCGAGAAAGTGAGATCTGCTGCATCGAGAGAACAGCGGATATTGGGATTATAGATAACTTTTCCCATGGCCACAAGCTCTAGTCTCCCTTTCCTATGGGTTTCTGGGAGGTGCTTTACCAGTTACTCCATTTCATCCCATTGGGATCTACATTGTAATAGACTGCACATAGAATTGGCGGTGCACCATGAGTGGCAGCCCCCAAAGTCACACGCTTTCTAGCTGCATCAATGCGCTTGCTTTCCCTTGTCTGGCAGAGTGGGTGTCAATTGCTGCTTATGCTCAAGCGCGTTTCTGCGCTGTATGAATGACAAGGGAGACTGGGGAACCTGGTTGCAAATGTACAGTAGGTCACAGGGTGAGACCTTGTCCACCTTGACCCCTGGGTATGACAACATTAGCATTTACTGGCTCTTTGAAGTTGGGGAGAGGTCTTCAACATGCTTTTAGCATGGGCAGGTGCTGCACAGTACTTTGTTTTGGAAAGAGTCATTTACGAGGAACTCACTGTCATCTTGAAGGATGTGGAGTGGAAGTCCACTTTGAGAAGCTGGGCAGACCTCAGAAAGGCTGCATGGTAGGCGATAGGGCTGTCGACTGGAGATGGTTTAGCAGGGCAGGACTCAATTTATTGGTCTTGTATCGTCGTCCGTGTAGTCCTCCTAAGGGCTGTCCACCTCCCTTGGCACTAGGGGCTCCTCGTAGGGATCTAGTAGCTCATAAGGGTTCCCTGGGTAAGGAAACTGTGGACTGACCTGTCTGGAGAGCCAAGAGATGGGGGCCAAAATGTTGTGGGAGTGCTGGAACTGGAGGAGAGTGCTGGGGAGTGGAAAGTTCAATTGGTGGCCTTGTGCCACTGTCCCTTCGTTTCATGGGGTGCCTCAAAAGTCAGATCCTCCTCAAATGGGAGCCTGTGCTTCTTGGGTATGTATGACAGCACATGTGCAGGCTCACCTGGTGGGGCCTTGGTGAGGATCCAGTGTCTAGGCAGATGAAGAGAATTCTTTATTTGACGTCGGGAACCTCAGGCAGAGGGAGGAGGACAGGAGCCTCTCTTGTGTCTGATCTTGGCATAGACAGTGGTTTCGACATTGATTTTGCAGCAGATACCAACATAGATCCCAGCTTCGAAGGAGGATGCTTGAACTCTCAGACTGGAGGCAGAGTTGCCTGCCAGTGTGGCTCGACACTTCTTGGTGGTGGCAAGACAGGCATTGAGGCCTATTCTCGAGGTTAACCAGCAGTAGGTGTTGGAGCCAGACCAGAAGGTTGTTGCCTTTTGTTGCTTGACTTGGGACACAACGCCCAACTCCTGCGTGAACGGTGCTCTGCCTCGACCTGGGCAAGCTGTTAAGGTTAAGGCGTCGTTATCTGGCCTTTGAGTGCCAGAGCTGCAGACCTGGGCATGACCTGGTGTGACAGCCAGAAGGTTTGGGAGCCAGAGCCTCAGCTTTGTCGCGCTTATCATCAGAGGTGTTGCAGGAGACAGTCTCGGGCTGGGCGTGCCGTGCGCCACCAGAAGATCTGAGAGTGCTGCTTTTTCTTCTTCAGGCTCAAAATGGTCTCATGCCCTGATAATGTTGGGGGTCTTAGACAACGGGTGCTACATCTTATAATGTGCCCAGCTTCTCTCTCTGTGATACCTAAGTGCCTTCTTGCATTGGAAGGTGGTGCGGAAAATGCAGGTGGGGTCATCATGTAAACGGCAGCATACACAGTGCAGGTACGACTATGGGTATGTGGTGTTGCACTTATGACAGAAATGGCAGGGTGTACTGTCCATATCCTCCGCTAGGCATTCTTCAATGATACAGCCTGTATTTCCCCAAAAGTCGTCAACTGGTGCTCTGTGCAGGAGTTTAGGCTGTGGGGCACCGAAGGCCATCAATTGAGAGTCACCGAGAAAGTTGTTGTGTGGAGAAAGTCTGCCAGTTGACATTTGAATCATAGGTCTCGAAGTGTCAAAAAACTTGCCCCGAAAAGTCAGCAAGAACACATTGTTCTTGAGCTTGTACTCGAAACGTCTGAACCACATGGCGGAAGAAAATCTGAGGGGGAACCTGTGTCCTCATGCATTGTCGACTAAAGGAGGAGTCACAAAAGGTTCTTCACTCTTGAGTTCTTCAAACAAAATAAAAACAATTTGCAACGTTCAAGCCCAAGATCAGATGGCAGAAATTAGCAGAGCATGTCCATTTACAGCCAAACATGCTACAAAAATATTATTATTGGAATACGTCTGTCAGTGCACGGAAGAACATCCCACAAAATAATTTTAATAATGTTTTTACTCGAAATTTTTCATAATTGATTCTTGCTCACAACTAAAAGCGTATTCAGTAGGGCAGAAAGATAGAGGAACCAGTGGTATTAGTCTTGTTTTGATAATTTAAGTTGCCTTAAACCTTCACCTAAAGAAGTGCTTGTCAGCCGGATGGTCTCCGAAATAGTGAAAGGAAAGGCACACAAACTGATTTAAAAAAAACACACTGCACCTGGAGGTGCTAGTATCCCACATTTATATTAGTTCTTGCCGTACCTAGTGACTCCTGGCGATCCATTTCTTTTGCAGGGATGAGTACCAATTCTTTCACAGTGATTGGTACCATTTTACAAAGTCTTTTGGAGCCAAGCCAACATCACCAACTAGTTAGATCACATACAACACTGGATGAGAGAAAACGTGTCCCTTGATGGAGAAAACTCCAAACTCCTAATCCTGAGACGACTTCACAACGCATCTCGTCCTTTGTCTTGGCTATCTAACCTAGAGCATGACCAATTCACCACTCCAAAAGACCAAAATTCTGGACTCGCCATAGATTCAGCCCTTTTATTTCCTCATTAAATCAACACTGTTTATTGTTAAAGGATTTAACTTGCAATTCTTCAAACTGCCCATCATATATCTGGTCATGGGAAGATCAGAATCCTGCAACATGTTCAACACTGGCCTCACAAAGGCCCTGATTAAAAATCTCTGAATCCTCCCAAATCAAGGTTCCAAGATGTGCCTTATCTAGCAAAAGTTTGACTCTGCTATGCTAGTCATGTAAGGAGTCCATTGGCTCTCGGTGGGTGTCAGGTTCGATTTCAAGCCACTCTGCATTATAAATAAGGCCTACGGTAACAATATCTACAAGTGCACTTTACATTCCTTCTTTGAATCGGTCTGCTTCCGCAACACCTCATCCCACAACACCCATTCAAGCCACTAAAACGTGGGGGCGATCCTTGGGAGTATCGGACAGCAAACTGTATAATTACCTCGAGCCCCTATTCAGACTACCACTGATTCAAAAAACTTCTTAAAACTGAACTCTTCCAGAATCTACCCCTTTCTGTGTCACAAACGTAGAATGCAGGTTGACTGACCACCTCATTTAGCTGCACTGTAGCAACCCACTGCCTAGAATATATTTTTGCTGTGCATCGATGTGTGTATAAAAGTACTACAGTTATCAGAAGATGATTATCAGCATGTATTAAAACATCTTAAAATTAAAATAAATAAATAGTTAAAGGCCCCAAGAACACACACACACACCTGTCTCTACCAAAATTGTGTCAAGCTCAACAGAGCAGTCCGGCTCCACAAAGGTCGAGAGAGATGGAATTTCAGAGAAAAGATCTGACCATTCGAACTTCTAAAAAAGAAAATTCCAACAGCTATCTGTTTTCAGTCCTTTCTAGATCACCAGTGAGGGTGATCACAATTACAAACATACAAGGAAGGAAGTCAAAACTTACGCTTTAACAGTGAGCAGCATTTCAACAAACCCACCAAACCAGTCATATATATATATGTATGTATGTATGTATACACTCACATCGAAATTCGGCGTTTGCCGGCTGGCTCCTGATCGTTGGTGGTCTCTCTCTCGAACCCCCCCCCCCCTGTCTTCGGCCCATTCTCGTCGAATCCGAAGTCAATACCACAACATATTGTATTATCAAATTCAAATATTGTTTTGCATGGATCAAAAAACGTCAAAGCTGTCTTTCTTCAACCATCACCATGTGTTATGTGTGTGCCTGGTGTTTTCAAGTCCAAATGAAGATTAAAAAGCATTTTGAAAGTGCTTCAATCACTGCCAAAACTTAAGATAGGACACTTCCGGCCAATGAGCGTCCCCTAAGCACAGCAGTCCTACAGAGACAGTGTCACAAGAAGTGGCTGTTACAGCACAGAAACCCTTCCAAAGGCACATTTCATCCTCATTGCTGCTAAAAGAAATACATAAAATCTACCTGGTGAGGGTAAACATTAGGCCCTCTTTAGATTATATTCACTGTAACTAACTCTAACTGTGCAGTTGTCTTTTCATTGTTCAAGGGGGCAAACTTCACTAAATCAACAATGAAATCAAATTGACACAGGAACATCAGAGCCATGGGCTATTCAGAGAAGACAGCAGTGTCACACTCACCTTGTACAGGATTTCTAGCTCAGACATAATCTGTCGCTGGAGTTCAACGGTGATATCTAATGGAATAACCTGAAAAAATAGGACACACTGGTTTAGCAGAGGTCATATCTCACAGTCCACCATCAGTCAAATCAAAATGAGATAACATTAAAGTAAGAGAAAGACCAGCTAAGCGAAAGTCACTTGGGAGCTGTAATCTAAGAGCAGTGCATTTACAGAGGAAAACAGAGCCTCAAACCTTTTTGAGAGACTCTTCAGATTCACAGGTTAGAGGCATGTTTATGATTGCCATTGAATTCTAAGTCGCTTTATCATTGGAATAAAAGCACTCTACAAGCATACATGTTGCCTGGATAGTAGCAAGCTCATACATTACCATTAAAAGACTGCATTCCATGATTTTATATAAATATGGGTGTTGTGATAGAGGTTGCACCTAGAAAAGGACAGAATGCTATTCTTTGTGGTGCGTTTTAATGCTTCATACCATGCTATTTCTCCTTCTGCACAGCCTTCCTCCGTAATCTTAAAAACCAACACATTTACAAAGTCACTGAAAAAACTCATATGTTAAAGAAAACATAATAGGAGAGGGTGGGGGAAATGCAGAGTATGAGCGACGATAGCCCCCTTGTAGTATGTGGAAGACAGGATGAGGGGGATATAGACGAAACGCAATACATCATTTTCTGAACTGTAAAAAAGTGCTCGGGGTGCTATGTTATGTTAGGTTGATTTGTATGGTGTGACCTATCACCCGTGAGGGTATGCCGCCGCTGGAGCAGGAATGTAGGTCGGGCAGAGATCCTACTTGAACAGCCAGGTCTTCAGTTTCTTAGGGAAGTTTAGTAGCGAAGGAGCGGTCCCGATGTGTCGGGGGAGTTCATTCCAGGTCATGGCGGCTATGTAGGAGAAGGAGCACCCTCCTGACTTGCAATTACGAATGCGGGGGACACGTGCAAGGGCGAGGGAGACTGAGCAAAGCTGTCTGGTTGGATGGTAGAGTTCAAGTCGGTCGTTGAGGTATGCAGGTCTGGTGAGGTTGAGGGCTTTGTAGGCGTGGATGAGCCGATTGAATTGGCATCGTTACTGGATGGGTAGCAAGTGTAGTACAGTGAGGTAGGAAGTGATGTGAGCACTTCTGGGAACGTCTAGAATGAGTTCGGAGGTGGTGTTTTGGATGGTCTGGAGCTTTGAGTGAGCTGGCTGGAGATGCCGATGTAGAGCGCATTGCCATAGTCGAGTCTTCTGGTTATGCAGGCCTGGGTGACAGTGCATCTCGTGTGCCTGGGGAGCCATTTAAACATTTCGAGGAGCATTCTGAGAATAAGGAAGCAGGATGAGGTCACTGCATTCACCTCTTTATTCATTGTGAGTTTGCCATCTAGGATTATACCGACGTATTCCTCTTTCATTCAGAAAAATTCCCAAATAAAAGTGTAAACTACACTTGTTTTAAAATAGTGAAATACGTTTTCTCAAACAAGGACAATATAAAAGGTATGAATCATAACTCTAAATGAAGTATAAAAAATATATTTTATTACATGATAATGCACCACTGACGACGGCTCATTGAGTTTTGAGCGATTGCTGTTTAAATCTGCAGTCGAGTCTGCCATTCTACCTTGTGAGGTCGGTAAAGTGTAAACCAATTTCAAATGGGTGATATTTTGATTTGTCACTGTGAAGGGGAGAGGATGTGGCATTACCGAGCTGCCAACTTTGGAACTGGGGTACCAGGTTCGAGTCTTGGCGTCGGCTCAACATCCTGTGATTCTGGCAAATCACTTAATCTCCCCGTGCCTAAAAAAAAGAATGTGGCCTTATGTACTGTAACTGGTGCTCATGTAAAGCGCTTCAATACCTTAGGGTCGAGGCCGCGCTATATAAAACTGCAGAAAAATGATACTTTGCAGTTTAATGTGCTGGTCTCCTCAATTCATCTGCACAGCTTCGCAAGGGGTCTTAATAAATGTACAGGTCAATACTGTAAATACACTTGGAACATCCAACGTGTAACTGACCATAATGGCAGTCAACTAAAGAGTAGGGGATCCACAGAGACGTGTATTTCAACCTCACAAAAGATGACCTTTCTGAATACCAAAGTTGCTTTCTTACATTACTGAAATATGCCCTGATAAATGGTGATATAGCGGGGGTTTTGAGGCCAAAGGTACCAACAATATTTGATCATTAAACCACCACTAAAGAAAAGTATGCTGCTTTTAGATTACAAAGATAAGCATATTCGTGTAAATGGTATGCCTCATAAATGATTTATCTAGTAATCGTTTTTGCACAATACAGGGCTTACTGTATGCAGTGCGAAAATGAGAACTTGCTCTCCTCAAGATGCTTCTTAGAAGGAAAAGAGTGCATTTTTTTCTGTTTTTACTCAGGTTTTTATACATCACTCATAAACTTATTATGAATGTATTCTGGATTAGGACTGAATTCAATTTAGTATAAAACAACTGGGTTGGACTGGCAGAGCCAGACGGGCCAGCCTGACAGGTCAGAGTGGGCCAATTCTTTGGCTATATATGGGCCCGTTTAGTGGTATGATGGGCTGGTTTGGTAGCTGTGTGAGCCAGTGTTGAAATCACCTTTATATGATTACTAAAATGCAGCAGAAGGCAGCACATTGCAGGGAGCGGGGGAGTTGCATTGGACGCAACACAAAAATATAGAACATGTGGATGGATATGGCCATTGGGTGAGCAGGCTCTGGTTGCTTACCTGTGCAGCACACCCTGTAGAGGTTTGAGAGGAGAGGTGCTGACTGGATGACAGGTTCTGGCAAGTGTTCCATGAGTAAAGATTGCAGTAAAAAAGACAACTGATCTGACCTCTGCAAAATGATCTTTGGAAATAAAAGTGATACATTTTTTTTATTTTTATTTTTTATAGATTTTTATTGGTTTTAGCCTTCAAACATAGTACAATACTCTGGGCCAATGTTACATTTCGTATGTAGGTTTACATAAAACTATCACATCACAGGTATATTCGTACCCTAAAAAGGAAAGGGATGAAAGAATGAATTTCCTCAACATTTTTATCCATACGGATAGCATTGTACTGAAATGTGTGTCGATCAATCTTACCAAGAAAAACATAACGTCGTAACACTTAACTATCCCCTCCCCCACCCACCCCGAGTCACATATGGAGGAATCTCGGTCCTGCTGTTACAATACAGGCCAGATACTGGTCATGTGTGGAGATGTGTGACACTGCACCCAGGGCACGTGAGGCCTGTGGGCTAGTTACTACCCCAGAGTCATCATCGTCATTATTTTGTTCGTCTACCACTTGTGAGGTATGGGCCTCCCCTCCTTGGACATCCGCAATCATGGCATACCAAGCCATTGCATCTTCTTCTATTTTATCATCCTTTCGGACCCGCCTCATCCGTATAATAAAAGTGATACATGACCAAACTTGTTTTACTAAAATTGTGGTGAATGCAACAAAATAGATTTTAAACCTGTAATCAAATTTCATTTCCAATTACATTAATTATCAAACTACTATATTTAAATATAAACAGTTACCGAAAACTAGGATGTAGAGCAGGGGCACGTGCAAAATTTTCCAGGGGCCAAAAAGTATGGTCTGTGGTGTCACCAAGGGCTGCATTGATGCCAGCAGGGTGGGTGCCGGCGGCGATGGGGGGGGGGTGGAGAGGGGACTGGGAGGTGTACGTAGGGGGAAGTGAAACATGTACATGGTGTGCACAGTGAGTTAAGTTACTTTGAGGGTTCCATTGCATACTGGCCTCTAAATTAAGCCACTAGTCATTAGGAGTACTTAGAAATAGGCTCGGTTAAGTGATATAAAAAAATCCATGTCAAAAGTACCTCAAAAAGGTGTGCAATCCATGGAGTTGGGCAGACACAAACACTCAACCTCCACCGCTAGACATGGAACAGTGGGAACGTTTTAGCCATGTCACTATGAGACTAGACATTTAATCCTGGCTTTACCACTTTAAATATGCTGGTTGTGAAATATGTATTTAAAGTCTGGGCAGGTTCCACAGCCCAGAGGCATATTTTTGATGAGAATAGACCCGAAGTCTCACCATTGGAGCCACTCACATCCCAGTTGTTATGTTATGAGCAAGATGGAAGCTTTGGGTCTACAGGGCATGTGTTTTTTTTATTAACCTCAGCCTCTCCTGGAGGCAAATTGTGCACTTTCTGAACATATTCTGCTCTAGACATCTTTATTGCTCGTTCACCTTCTGAACTCCAGCATGTGTTTTCAGGGGTGCTGAAGCACTCACCGCATCCATACTTCCAGCGCCTATGCTTACTAGTAATCCTTTTCTTAGCATCAGAAGAGTGAACATCTGAATCAGCTCTGTTTGGCCCTGGACTTGTGCCTTTCAGGCAGTGGTGGCTGCCTCTAACAAAGTGTGGTGTGAGCACGGGACGGAGGGGTGGAGAGCGAGCGCGGGGGAATGGGGACACGGGACGGGTTAATAATAATTTTAAAAACGTACCTGATGCCGTCGGCCGCCTATCGTCGCTCCTGCTGGCCTCCTCCTGGGCCCCAGCAGCCCCTGGAACAGACTCCCAGCCAATCCCTGTGCTGCAGAGCAGCGCAGGGATTTGTCTGAGCAGGCTGAAAAGACGCCCTGCTCAGACCAGGGAGGCTGTGGAGGTTTTTCCAACCCGGATGCTAAATGCAGCCGGGTTGGAGAAACCTAACTGCGCATGTGTGTTTTGGTCGGCCTGAGAGGGACGGCCAAACACACATGAGCACTTGGGGAGTTCACAAGCACTCCTCCTCCATCCGCCCATGCCCGCCCATCCATGCACAAGCTGGCAAACGTAAAATAAAACGATGCCAAAGCATCGTTTTATTTTTCGTTCGCTGGCTCTGCGCCATGCAGTGGGCCGACGCTCCTCTGCCATTGCGGAGGAGCCGCCACTGCTTTCAGGTACACATAAAGGTCTCCACCCCGCAGGGGAAAAACCCAAATGAGCTGTCACGATGGGTTATGGTGATCTCTATTTTTCGCTAGTGATGACATGACATCTGCAACCATAACTCATACAAAGATGAACAGGCTCGTTAAAAATAAAATACGTCGAAACACTTAATTTAAAATCTAATGGGGGGACCCACTGGCTTCCAGTAACTGCCACCGAAGATCAGCCGTTAACAGGCCAGCCCAAATGCATCGAACCCAGTGGTCGAAGTGGGTGGGATCGGCACGGCGTGCCCCTCCTTTTCTTATTTAATAGTATCTGTTCCCCTACTTTTTTATTTAAAAAATGCGTCCCAAGATGGCAGAAATAGCCATGGCCCATAGATATTTTTCGTTCGCTGGCTGGTTTGTGGCTGTTTAGGGACGGGCAGGGTGGGCAGAAAAGGACTCTGTCTCTTCCTTCTTGCCCAGAGAAGACAAGGACAGTGTCCACTTCTCCTACTCTGCCGCTGGCAGCTACCCCCCTCTCTCCTTTTCTTCCTCTTATTCCCTCTTTTTCTGTCTCTGACTCGCTCCTCGCTTGCTGAAAACCGTGACTTCAAGAACCAGCTCTTTCCTCTCCTTTCTTTCATTTGTTCCCCTGTGAAATGGATCCAAAAAAGAAGAAACACTTTTGCGGGAAATGTCGTCTTCTTCTGACATTTTTATATTCCAAAGTGCAGCCTCTGGACTGAGAAAAAAAAAGCTCAAAATACGAAAAATAAATAAATAACTAAATAAAGCAAGACAGAGTGGTCGCCAAGAGGCCAGATTGGTTTTATTCACACCAAAATAAATTATCGCCAGGGCTTTAAGTGGGCCAGGTCCTGCCGGTGCTCAGCACCAGCTGTTCTAAAAAGCAGGTGCTGAGACGGGGGTCCCTATCGGGTTCTCCATTTTTGCCCTCGCTATCAGGGTGAAAAAAAAATCTTAATTCTGCAGCAGTACCACCCTTCACTGCCTCTGATGTAACTTCAAAGAGATTCGTTATAATTCTTTCAGTCTCACCATTTCAGTGCTGAAGCATTTTCAATGTTATATACAATAAAGCCGTAGTTGTTGCTTAGTTGTCTTAAGAAACTAACAGCCATTGATAAAGCCAATAGTCCTGGCTTGTTCTTGTTGTAGGTGAAATGTTACTTGTTGTATTATATATCTGGTTGCAATGACAGACGAAGCAAAATACCAGTCGGGTGGCGCAGATTTTTAGCTTATGAGTTTTTAAGCCACGCCCTTAATTACATCTGCCACGCCCCTTTGAGAGAAACCCCCCCCCAATTTTTTCATCCCACTTAAAGCCCTGATTATCGCCACTTTATAGAGTTTGCCAGTGAAGTGCTACTTTCGTTTTCTCGTCGTTCTTTGAACAGCATTTTTCCCCCAGGTGGGGAAGTGCACCATTTCTGGAGATACTGCACTACCTGGTTGATGTGTGGAGTGGAAAACGTTTAATATGAGCCTTATCAGCTGTTTTCCTTATTCTGGTTTATAAAATGTGGACTGTGGCTCTGTGTTCAAGGAGGTGGTCTTTTTACACCATACTGCTTACGTTTTGTAAAGATAGAAGCAATGGACATTGAAACGGGTTCCTGCCGGGTCCTGTAGTCATGTCCTTAACTTTTCAGGTAAAAACACTCATTGAATTCTAAATAATGAGTGTACAAGCGTTAAGGTAACCATGTTGTTCCTGTTTACATTTCACATACTTTACTTAATCTTGCATTACCTAGGAGTGTCTGCTTTTTATAGGATGTTACTTTTTTTCTCAGGCAGCATATTACTCTGTCTAGAGCCCTGGTACTCATAGTACGGCCCGGCAGGCCTTCATTGGCGGCCCGCGGACCTTGCCTTGCCGTGTCTACGTTTCTAGTGAGGCCAGCAATAAACACAGAAGATGACCGCAGGAGCATACGTAGTGATTACGTATTAAATAGGTATTCACTAGGTATGCTCCTGCAGCCATCTTCTGTGTTTACTGCCGGCCTCTGTGACCTCACTGCGCTGTCTGAAAGCTTCCCAAAAGGCCCTTTAAAAGTCAGCTGTAAGCGCTTTCACAGCTGACTTTTAAAGGGCCTTTTGGGAAGCTTCCTGTTTGGACAGAGATAGATAGAGGCAGAGACAGATAGAGGCAGGGACAGGGACAGATAGAGGCAGGGACAGATGGAGGCAGGGACAGAGATGCAGATAGAGACAGATAGAGATAGAGACAGACAGAGACAGATAGAGAAAGAGACAGACAGAGAGAGACAGAGACAGACAGAGACACAGACAGATAGAGACAGAGACAGACAGATAGAGATAGACAGAGACAGATCAAGACAGAGACAGATCGATACAGAGACAGACAGAGACAGATAGGGTCAGAGACAGATAGGGACAGAGACAGATAGAGACAGAGACAGATAGAGACAGAGAGAGAGAGAGACAGATACATAGAGACAGAGACAGACAGACAGAGAGAGACAGACAGAGACAGATGGATACAGACAGATGGAGACAGACAGATGGAGACAGACAGATGGAGACAGACAGATGGAGACAGACAGATGGAGACAGACAGATGGAGACAGAGACAGACGGAGACAGACAGAGACAGACAGAGACAGACAGAGAGAGAGAGAGAGATAGAAAGAGAGATAGAGAGATAGATAGATAGAGAGATAGATATATAGCAAGAGAGATAGAGAGACAGAGAGAGACAGAGAGAGAAGGAGAGACAGAGAGAGACAGACAGAGACAGAGAGAAAGACAGAGAGAGAGAGAAAGAGAGAGAGAGAGAGAGAGAGAGCTAGATAGCAAGAGAGATAGAGAGATAGCAAGAGAGAGATAGAGAGATAGCAAGAGAGAGAGAGAGTTAGCGAGATAGAGAGAGATATATATATATATATATATATATATATATAAGGTTCGGCCGTTTGTGTGTATAGAGATTAATAGAGATAGATAGAGAGAGAGCGATAGATAGAGATAGATAGATAGAGAGATAGATAGAGACAGAGAGAGGGAGAGAGAGAGATAGATAGAAAGATAGAGAGAGAGATAGATAGATAGAGAGAGAGAGATAGAGAGATAGATAGATGTGTGTATGCCGGGTCTGGTGGCTCAGTGGACGAATGCGTCCGCTGCAGGGGCCTGTGTTCAACCTCATGGTCACAGTTTTTTTTTTGCTCTAGCCCCGCCCCCCCACTGACCCCGCCCCCACCGGTGCAGCCCTCTGCCACAAACCACACTGTAAATTTGGCCCCCCAAGAGAAAGTTAGTGAGTACCCATGGTCTAGAGCATAATTTGAATTGAGTCACAACCAGGGGTTTATAACGGGGCACAATTGGGTTGTAACTGAAGGCAGTGCGAGTTTATCTCAGTGGGGCAGTATGGTGTTCAGTGGGGGAGAGGATGTGGCACTATGGTCACAGCTGCCGAATTTGGAACTGGGGAACCAGGTTCAGCCTTCATGACCAGTCCACCAGACCACTCTCCTGAAGGAGCACATTCCCATGCTAGACCTTAGAAGCCCCCCTAGACCTTAGAAGCCCTGGTGTCTTAGCACCAGCGGGTGGACCCTAGCGGTGTCAAGTGTGGGTTAACCTTGAAGGCCTGTCCACCATAATCCATACCGAAGTTCACCTCCAGTCCAGCTGGCAGGCCTGTAAAGCAGCACACCCTAAAGCCACAGTGACTCTTACACTAAGGTCACAGGACCCTTGAGGCCAGTTCTCCTCACCCATTGGTACCTCCATGGGCCTTGTTTCAGCAGTAGTAGTGCAACTCACCAGGGATCTGCAATACAGAATTTGCACGCACACCAAACTAAGTTTGCAAGCTTCACAGTCTCTCAGCTTCATGCAGAAGCACTTTTAACATGTGCTGCCTGCTTTGGGGGCACTGAAATTAAACAGCAATGGAGGACAAAATTATGCAGCAAAAAAAAGGCTGCAGCGTAATGATTTTCTGATACGTTATTATTTTGACATTTTTACACTTACTCTGCAAAGATTTTGCCTCATTAGTACCAGTGTAACATACAAATGCAGCAGTGAGAAAAGTGACCAGTCAACCTTTGGAAAGGGTCCTACACTTTACAGCAACACAAGTCACACTTTTTAGTAACTTTTGATCCATTTGAGCGGCAAACGATTTTTTTGTTAAAATTGTCAGATTTGCAGCAGATGATGTATTATATGGCAAATATGGCAGAGCCATAATTATGTGGAAAACATTTGCTAACTAGTATAGTTTGCCATTCATGTTTGATCTGCTGTTGCAGAAAAAGGGAGGAGAAGTGGTGATGACAAATGACTTGTGATTCCACTTTCAAGCTTATTTGGGACATTCTGTGATTGGAAACGTATCCCACTTGTTGAATGTATTTTAATGTCAATAACTCATATTAAACCTTAAATAAACATGTGTATCTATTGGTTGAATTAAACGACATCATAAGCTGTAACTTTGTAACTGGTCATTGAAAGGCCAAACAAATACTAACAATTGGGATGTTTAGCTCTTTTCTGGCCACACCTCTGACTCCGCCCACTGACCAAATCCTCAGGCTATTCCCGCCCTCTGATTCTCCGCCCCCAGTTCCCCTACATTTTTCCCCCCACTTCGACCACTGATCCAACTGTGCCCAGGCTCAGCACAAAACCCCGACTCTGAATAAAGAGACTAAGCAAAGGCAATAGATGACACTGTAGAGGGAGGGAAGCCCCGCCTTCACCTCCTGTTCCACAGACGATGGATGAAAGGCGTTACACGCAGCAGGAGGCGATGGAGGCTCAATCAAACATACATTTTACTGCTCTCATATCCTTTGTGAAAAGATAGCAAACTGTCACAATAGAGAGATGGCGGTGGCATTATTTATAAGTAGGTTGTAACTGTAATTCAGACCTGCCAGGCACAAAACACTGAAACAAGGTGGGCCGATCAACTGCGATTTAGCCTCACATTAGTCATCGGGAAATGAAACAATGAGGAACAAATTAATTTGCTCCTGGAGCATCCCAACACTTAGAGCGTGAAGGGCAGTCGGAGCCTGTATCAGACTCAGTGTGAGGTGAAAAGGGAGGTTGTACGTGGGTTCAGAGAACGCTGTCATGAAGAGGTGAGGCCTAGCCGGGATGATCCACGCGCGAGCTGCTTAGGGGCGCCCACTGCCAATCGCACTCGGCACTCCATCAAGCAGGACGCGGGGTGATTAAAAAGTGTCTCCAGCTATTTTATATATTAATATGCGCAGGCGGGGGGCTAATGTTTTTAAAATTGTACTGTCGGCGCACGAGATGCTCGATAAAAGCGAGGAAGCAGGCGCGCAACGTTTCTCCTTAAATTAGAACAGTAGACAACGTGCCCTGATGCCACAGAATAGACCCCTGGCTGGATCGACGGGGACGTGGCACAGACAATCAGTCTATGGTGTGACATCGTACGAGATGGTGTAAGAACTTGTACATTTGCTGCACAAAGCTGTGTAGAATGTGCATATCGCTCATCCCAGTTCCATCAGGCCAGACTTGTTACCAAATTGTACCTTTCCCATTTCGTAGTCCTTATATAACAGGCGGAAAATAGGTCAGGAAAATAGGCAGCCACAATTGCCTTTGAAATGTAATAAGCATTGGCATAGCCAATAGGGCTTGACTTTGAGGCAGCATAGCTACAAAGTGAACAAAAAAAAGAAGGCGCTGTGATGCCTCATTTCGCAGGCACGCACAAAGCGCATGCGCTCTCCTAAAAATTGACGTGGGCGCCTATTTTTGTGGAATTACTGATCAAAGTTGAACCGCCAACCAATTAAAACAAGCATTGGCATAGCCAATAGGTCTCGCCTTTGGGACATTATAAGTGTTTAGCCATGCAACATATGATGTTGCACCAAGGATATTGTGCTGCATAATTAAATACTTATAAGGTCCCAAAGGCGAGACCTATTGGCTATGCCAATGCTTGTTTTCACATGCAAGTGGTCTACCTCGCCAAACCCCAATGTAGTGAGTTTTCTACATCCCAGCTTAAGACCTGAAACCAAACAGGATTAGCACAGCTCAGAACCAGCTCCCAGACAATTGACCTCAGCGCTCTGAAGTCACTGTAAAGTTACATATCAGCGCTCTACAAAACACCCAAATAAATAAACTCACTGATCAAAGGAACAAGGGCACATTTATAGTTTTGTAAATCTTTAGACCAACTTAATTTTAAATGTTCTTAAAAAATAATTAGTGTCCCGTTCAGTGAGTATGGCCAAAGAATAACCTTGCATTGCTTGAATTTGCAAGTGACCACAAATAGCGGGAGGGAGAGCGGGGGTAAACAAGAGACCACGGATAACAGGAGGGAGGGCGGGGGTAAACAAGAGACCACGGATAACGGGAGGGGGGGTGGGGGTAAACAAGTAACCACGGGAGGGAGGGTAGGGGTAAACAAGTGACAATGGACAGTGGGAGGGAGGGGGAGATCGGGGATAAATAAGTGACCACGGAGAACACTTACTTGAAATTTATTCAGTGGCGGCCAGCTGGAGAGCAGCTGCATTTCACGTGATGCCTGCCGCCTGGCTTCCCTCTCTCTGGGGTGGCCGGCCGCCCGCATCAGGCTTGCTCTGGCCGGTGGCGGGCTCAACTTCACAGTCAGGGGTCCCAGTGCTCTGGGGCCTCGAACGAACCACTCCGGCAACTGCAGTCAGTCCGGATGCTGAAAGTGACGCCGCCGCCCGGGGATGTGGTGAGACCGGCTGAGAGTTGGTCACTTGCAATGCAGAGACACGCGGGATTCATTACCGCGCCAGCAGCGGAGAGCGGAGCTTACGAACAGGGCCCCATTTCTAAATTCAGCTGCTGCCCGCTCGCGTCACGGGAGGCAGCACATGACTAGCGAAAGTGAAAGTAAGCTACGCTACTGCGCAGTGATTCAAACCAGTCTTTACATTGTAGCAAGCAGGCAGCTCAGAGCCCAGCCCCCAAGCACTCTGCTGCTTAAATAAACAAGTGACGGGCTGCTGCAGAAAGTAGAATAACAAGCGCTTAAAGACAACGGCCCCGGCGAGCGTCGCAAACAGGAAGGGGAGTGGCCGCCTACAATAATAAACAAGTGGGAGGGGTGGGGAGGGGAGTGCGGCCGAGAGCAGGGACACGCAGCGTTTACCTTGCAGGAGCGAGCGTGATAATTACAAACAGATGTCGCCAAAGCTCGCTCCCGCAAGGGAAACGCCAAACGTGCACGCGTTCCAATTGAAAGCAATGCAAAGCGTGCACGTTTTTGGGCAAAAAAGCTGATCGATTCCAAGAGGTCCCCTCCTATTCAGCGCATGCGCGCTGCGTAGGCGAGACCTAAAAAAGGTAGCATGAAAATGTTTTGGTTTTTTTTAGGCGTGGGTAGAGGGAAGCAACAAGGTGGGTGTGGAATGGGCGGACAACACAGGATGTGGGTGGGGGAGAACAAAACAGAGGACATGGGTGGGAAAAGCAATGTGCACCGTGGAGAAGCAACACAGGCACGCAGGAACGACGGCTAAGCTCCTGGAGACGGCTGCAACGCATCCAGAACGCCTCTGCACGTCTTATCCTCGACATCCCCCGACGCAGCCACATCACACCCCACCTGAGAGACCTGCACTGGCTCCCTGTCAACAAGAGGATAACCTTCAAGCTCCTCACCCACGCACACAAAGCACTCCACAACTCCGGACCAGCCTACCTCAACAGACGACTCAGCTTCTACACCCCCACCCGCCAGCTCCGCTCGACCAGCCTCGCCCTCGCCACAGTCCCCCGCATCCGGAAAACGACCGCCGGCGGCAGATCCTTCTCCCACCTCGCCGCCAAGACCTGGAACACCCTCCCCACCAACCACCGACAGACCCAAGACCTACTGGCCTTCAGAAGACTCCTCAAGACTTGGCTCTTCGATCAGTAGCAGCACCACCCCCCTCTTCCCCCAGCGCCTTGAGACCCTCGCGGGTATGTAGTGCGCTTTATAAGTGACATGATTGATTGATTGAGGCACAGGAGAGAAATGTGAAGCAAGAGAGAAATGTGAAGCGTTGGGGGTAGAGAGACACAGGGGCTAGACTAAGGAACGTGGGTTGGGGGAAAAGCATATGGGCAAGAAAGCAACACGGAGGGAAGAAGCATACAAGGACGAGCCCAACATGAACGGGGTATGGGAGATGTACACAGGTGAGAGAGGCACGGAGCGCAGCGGAAGGTGAAAGACCAGTACATGATAGAAAACACATGTACTCTTGTGGAGTGCTTAAACAAAAAGAACAAGCATTTGCAATGCAATAGGTCTCACATTTTTTTTTTAGAGAGTTGGAGCTATTGGAGATGTAATGTGATTGTTTTTAACTTATGTGTTTTGGAGTGAAGTGGATGTATGTGATGGCAATTGTGTGGGAAATGATAGTAGCAGATTATGATTTTTTTATTTAGGTCCTGGGGCATGAGGTCATTATTGGGAAGTTACTCATGGCAGATACCATTGCTTATCAATAGTATTTCAAATTTTAAGACTATTTATTTTCACTTGGACGATGGAGTTATTTTGTAACTGTGTCTCTTGAACGGTGCTAATAGCAAGTAGCCAAGGCTTACTTCAGGAGGTGGCAAAGAGCCTGGAACTTAAATACAGTATGACACAGTAATCAAACTTGATAAGCTAAATATCAGGCCAAGTGATATCTTTTAAAGGGGCCTGATTTATAAAAAGGGGTTATGGAATTAAACCTTAAAAATTTGCTTCAGAATGCATAATCCCCGCTGTTCTGATGTGTCTTGAATGCAAACTGTTGCTGCATGCCCAAGTATTGCGGCCTCTGTGAATAACCTAATATGTCAACTTTTGAAAGTTTACACTTTGAAAGGTTTTTAGTTAAGCTTCCTTTTGTTGGCTATTTGATCTGTCCTTTCCTTTGTCTTTTGCCTCTCCTTATTTTGCCTTACAATTTTGGAATGCAACAAATACATCTGGTTTTGAAGGGGATGCATTTTTTTTTATCACTTCCTCTTGTATCTCTCCTCTGGTCTCTGAATCTATTCACTCGCATCACTTAATGCTAATTCTATATTGCATTTTTATTGTGAATCTCTAGCATGAAATGTTTCGGACGAGGTGTATGGAAATATTCTTGTAATCATAAAAGATCATTTTTGAATGTTCTTAATTTCCTATTGGTAATTTTTGAGAAGCGATTGTGTGTCTTCTATTTTTGTTAGTAGTGTTTCATAGAGGGTACTATCTAGTGTTTCATAGAGGGTACTATCTGGTTGCATAGAAGGGGTGGTGGTGGACACGCAAGCCTTAGGGCAGGTGGCCAAGTGTCCCATTTTCGTTTAACTTACAGGTGCCATGGGAGAGTTGATCCAACCAAGATTATGGAGTGGGGTTATGAAAAGGCCTCTGCCCTGCTCTATGGTGTCTGCCAGCTGCATTTACCGAATGGGTGAGAAGGACTCTAAGATTCTTGAAAGCTGGTAGAGGGTTACGTAGAGTATGTACCAGCTGATTTGAGCACTGCATCCCCAAGTCTCAAATCTATTTTCAGCTGCCCGCTACTCAATCTCTTCCCCGCTACGACTTTGGATGGCCAGAATAATTTATGAGGGCATCCTAGGCATTCAAGAATGGATACAGATGCATCCTACTGTAGTGTTCACCCCAATATTATTCGAATCACACCTAGTCCCCTCAGCCCCAATAGGAAACATACCCTTTTCACAGAATAGGAGAACTGGCAGGTGTCTCTCACCACCAGCTCAAGTGAAGTATGCTCTATAAGATAACAAGGGTGTGCATTTCCAGTTAGTCATCCTAAAATCAATTTGTGAACAATTGCATAGGGAAGCTGCACATTTAGGTAGACATGCCCAAGCGAGAAGATTTGGAGACAGAGGCCAGGTAGAACACTTCCTTGGCTCTTAAGAGACCCAACCAAAAATAACAGAGTGCTAGTATAAGAGATGGCCAAGGAGAAACAATGACCTGTACTGAAGAAATGATTGATGTGTTTACATACTAGTATAAGCATCAATTTACAGTGCAGGCACAGGCCACACTGGAACAAATCACGGAATACCTGAATGAGATGATGATGGCCTGGGTGCAGGGGCTAATAAACACTGAATGAACGTTTTACTGGGGAAGAAATACATGATGCCATAGATGTTTTAGCCAATGGTAATACTGCAGAGTTTACAACGCAATTCTGTAAATCACAAAAGGGGACGTTAAGCTCTCATTTTCTGCCAGCTAACATCGAAGCATTCTTAAACAGCCTGCTACTCGATTCTATCAATGAGGCTCCTCCGCTCAACCTCCACTGCACTTGTTGCAAAGTCTTACCGCATAAGAACTCCACTCTTGACTTTAACCATAACAAGACCACATACCTTCTTCGGCAGAGAGAGGATCTGTAAAGGTGTTTTCCATAGGAAACACAACAATAATCTTTGTGTTTTCTTTTTAATTAACACATTAGGGGGTAGTGGTGAACGCACATTAAAGTGAGCGGCTATCCGTTACTTCCGTAAATTCAGCTAAACTCCTGTTTTGATTTTTAAAAGGATGTCGTTTGTCCATAATTTCAACTCTTCACAGCCACAAAACAACCAATCCCTCGGCGGTACGTATGCTGGGAATTGTGTGGGAGTAGGGGAAATATAAAATGGTTTAGGATTGGAGCACCTCGACCAATCCGAATGTTCTGCACAGAATTCCGAAGTGCTGATTGGCTTTGGCGTTCACACATGGCTCTCCAGAAGCCGCCTGAACAACCAAGACAATGCCCCGCATACAAGTCTTCTCCGTTAGGAGTGTGTTAGAGAGTAGCCCGTTATGGCTTGCCCGGTTGTTGATAGTTGGTCTCTATCTCCACCTCGGCATGGTATTCCTAATTTTTTGCCTTCACTTTACACTGGGGACGGGGCAGCATTGCAGGCTGTGATTGGCCCACACTTTCTCTGGTGCCATTGGACGAAGCTGAAGCAGGCTTTCCATTGGGCAATTCAGGAAAGATTGGCTGCAGTTCACTCTGACAGCATGTATTCTATATGCTGACCTGGAGGCACGGAGCCGCTTGAGAGGTCACTGGTGATTTTTTATTTTCAAACGAGTTGTGCGAGCCACGCAGCAGCCGCTATTACTAATGCTGAAGCCCGCGCTGCTCAAATTGAAGCATAATATTTTCGGCGCTGAAATTAAAACATAATATTTTCGGCGGCTAAAAAAATACATAAAAAAACAGTGCTAGTGCTGCACTGCTTATAAAAAAATCTATTGTGTTGTGAGCAGTCCCAAGATCAAGTTAGGCGAGCCGCGCTGGTTAAAAATAAAAGCAGTGGCGGGAGAGCGTGTCCTGCTTGTTGCTGCAACAGCAGGCAGGAGAAAGTCATTTAAGAACATAGTGCTCACAGACTGTAATTAAAACACCCCGAGTAACAACACATCTAACAGGGGGTGTCCTCATGGGAGGTTACAACAGGAGAAAAGGAGGTACTAAGGAGGGACTACTAGGCCTATTCACCAATCAAAAGCCACCATTTACAAAGGACAGTAGCAGGAGCCAATTGAAAAGATGAGCGGAAAATGGGTGTAGCTTAAAGTCCATACCTGAATACAGTATGTCTCGAAGAGACAGCGCAAGCGCTGCCTAGAGGAGACCTAAAAAAGTAATGCTTCAAAAGTGAACAGTGGAAGGACACAAGTAAAATGTCCATGCTTCAGGGGAGGGTGAAACACAAGAAGAGGAAGTAAAGCCCACACAAGCTGACACATAAAAAGCAAGCAAATGAAAGCGACAAGAAAGCAGATCAATGATAAGCAATAGGCGAGCTCCAAGGCTAGTTTAAGCTGGCAACTGTTTTTTTGCCCAACACACTGCTTGCGCTGTCTGGTCATGGACATAAAAAACATCCCCTGTATCTAGCTGAGTAGCTTTTCTTTGTTTTACTTTATTTGCTGTGCTTGGGTTGTGCTGTGGAGAAGTTAGCCTTCTACATTCCTCTTCTGGTGTTACCAGAAACTTTGTTTCATTATCTGAACCATGCTAACCAGGCCATGATCCTGTGGCACGGCATTCTCCTTGAGTGTAGCACACAGGACCTAGCGGTCCTTTACCTGTGCTCTGCCACTGAGGGGTGCACTAGTCCCAGATCCTTCCTCAGTGTGCCCCCTCTACCCAAGTGCCATACACAGAGATTGTCCACTCCTTGGAATCAGAGGGTGGTGGGCCGGAGGAGGGAGGGATGTAGCATACAGAGAGCTGTTGTCCTAATGCCGTCAACAGTGGCCAGGGATTATTATTTTTTTAAATTGAAGCCTTGACCTGTTGTGTATGCTGAACTTCTTCCTTCTTGCAGCCTACATAGTAGTACCAACTCTTTAGTTTGAGGAGTGCCTTTCTTTCAATCCTCAAAAATTGAGTGGGGCAGGAGGAGCGTTGTGGGGGTTGAAAGACCGTGCTGGGTAACCCTCTACCAGATTGCCTATGCTAGATGCATTTGGAAGGAGGGTTGATTGGGAATAGCTAGGAGGGAAGAGAAGACCATATCACTATGGGCAAAATAGTTGAAACTGAGCAAAGAGGTGTGAAAAATACTAAGCCTTTTTGCTAAGTGGACTCGTGGGGGTTGTATTGCTGTCAGAAGCATTGAGTGAAGAACGCAAAGCAAAGTTTGTCTCCAAATGCATCAGGCATTTGGAAAGCAAAATGCACAGCAATATGAACAAATCCAGCAATAGTTAAACTATTACCATCTTTTTGTTCCAGGTGTCTTTCGAGAATCGTTAAAGGCTAGTTGGGCTGACAAGGTCAGAGAATACTCCTGTGCCTGGCTTCTTCTGAACCTGTTTTAGGTGTATAAAGGTTGCACCATTGCTGTCTATGCTTTACTTTCTCTCTATATGGGAGACTCGCCTTGCTGCTGTCTGTGCTCACCAGTTGTGAGCTTGCTTGCTTCTCCTATTTCTCTTCTGCGAACACATACAGTGCTCACTATACGAGGTCAGAAACTGCATATCCTTCAACCACTGAATTCACAACTGGAAAAAGTTACTGATACATAACAGACCTATGTGTGCCCTGAAATAAAAGTTGCAGTCTACCAACCACACCCCACTGCGATGTTATCTACTTACCAGGCCCAGTACAGGCACAAGGTAAGGGCACCAACAGCTGTCCAGGCACTTCAGTGAAATATTCAGAAAAAGTGATGGATGGAACGCTTGATTACATCTCAGCTACTGGTAATTCCCCATCCCAGTCCATCATTATTTTGCACACCATGCCACCTCAGTTTGGACTCAGCTGTATGCCAATCACTCTTGACCCAGCTCCAGTAGGAACAGTCCACACCAAACTGCCAGGCCAAGCGACTACAGGTGGTCAGATTTATTGCAAGCATTTCTCCCATCATATTTTGTTTGTCTGAAGGGAATCCAGCGGAACAGCACTTACAGCTGTCAAGGAACCCCAGTGAAGAAGCACTGATAGTCAGTGAGGCCCACTGCATTACATTTCAGGAGATGGATGTGTGTGTGAATGTCAGGCCCAATGCACCCACTCACTGGAGCACTGCTCAGTCAGTCGTCCAGGTTGCCCCGGGCGTTGGAGCGGTCAGTGTCAGGTCCAGTGCACCTAGGACTCCCCAGCGGTGAGGTTCAGGTGCAGCCTCAGAAGCGGCTGGCCCTCCTCCGGTCCATCAGGGCCCAGGAATGGCGTAGGCCGCAACCTACCCAAGGGCGTTACTGTGCTCGCACAAACAGCGAGTCCAGGAGAACCAGGGATGAATTGTCAAGTTAAATACAAGCAGTCAAGTGGCGGAATTATAATTTACTCCTCGTGCTCAATTTAAATTAGTGTGAGGCTATTAAAATATACAGTATAAATAAGGCAATCCATCACGGGCTGTCACGGATGACTTGATCCATTTGCCGGAGTGGCACACACTGCTCGGGAGGGAGAGGGGAGACAAATCACAGGTCACATTAAGATGCTCTTCTCTTTTAATACACTTATTTAATCTGCACCTACATAATTGTCTTTTACAGTATGCAGTGTAGAAATGAGAGGGAGCCAGGGAGTGCGGCCGGAGCTTCGCAAACGAGTCAGAAGAAGTCAGTTTCCGAGGGCCCTGCAGCGGCCGCCAGCCCCCGAGTGAACGCCGGGAGCATCAAAGGGCCATAATGGGAGATCCGCGGGGCATGCTGGGAATTCGGAGGCACGTCAGGGTCTGGGGAACTTAACATTCAGCAGGTGTAACACAGGCCAGTTCTGGGATACATTAGGTCTCTGCAAAGGCAGGACTTGGCCACAAAAACAAATACCATACTAACAGCAGAGTTTACACCATACACATTTTATTAGTACACATCAGTACATCATTAGTTATAACAATAATAGAGGAATGCTGGATCAAATTTGTGGGCTCTAGAAGGCCCGTACTGGATTTATTCAGGATTTACGGGATATATTTGGGGGTTTGCAGGGTCACATTGGGGTTGTAAAGGTATACACACATAAGGAGAGTGAAGAGAAACACATTAGGGGCCTGTGAGGACATCAGAGCTGTATAGAGGCACAGTAGGGCCTCAGAGAGGAAATGACCGTCTCCGCAGGGGTTATAATTGAGATCTAATGAGCACAAAATGACTCGTTTACCAACTGCAGCTCTAGCTGACTTGGTATTGGTAGACACCTGGAGAGATCACCCTCGAGAGAGAGAGGGACTTTTCCTACTACTCCTACACCCACGCCAAGTACTCAGGCTACCTGTTTGTCTTCTACTTCCTGATCAGGCTACTCTAAGGAGTGGCCCTCTCGGATAGCTCCCTCCATCCCTGAGCATGCTCATGTGGAGTTGTTCTTGGGGGGTGGGAAGTCATAAAGCCATGATGGTTAAGGCAATAGATGAATATTTGCCTATTCGAATATTTTAAGATTAAGAAAGGGGGGGTTGAAATGCAGGGTTGTCACACTGGAGGTTGCAAGCGTGGGCTTTTTGGCATCATGTTCATAAAACCACGATGGTGAAGGCTTTAGACTTTCCCTCAAGTTCTCTTTGGCACACTCTAAAGCCATGATATGTGCTATGGCCATTAGCATAGAATTGGGGCAAGCTACAAGGTGCTGGACAAGCAAAACCTAACATGCATCAACAGAACAGCGACAGCCTTACTGAAGATTGGGAAGGTGGGTTATGAAAAAGGGATAAACCAGGCACCCTGTTGTCATCCAAAATACTCTTCCAGAGGGTGAAAAACACATATCGCTAAAGTGAAGCAAATTGATGGGACATGGGCAACCCGGGAGGATGAAAAAGAAGAGGTCTTTGAGACTTTCTTTCTAGATCTGCGTGCAAGGGGTCCAGAATGCAGGGGGGTACATTGAGGCCTAACTGGCAAATAGTATCTGGCCCCCACTCTCACCGATAGTGTGGTAACTACCAAAGAAATCCAAGAAGTTCTGAAAACTATCCAGCTAGGCAAATCTCACTCCTTTCTGGGATAATTTTTGATAATATTTCTCTCATATCTGGGTAAACCTATGGTCACCATCTTTAACAACTTTACACATTTCTTGGGCTTAACCCCACTATGTGTACGGCAGACATAACTTTTATACAAAAGTCTGGGAAGGAGCCAGATAGTTCAAACGGCGGCCAGCACAGGTAAACGCGGTAGGGCGGTGTGTCGGGGCAGGGTGGGAAGTCGACAGAATAGGTATAATTAAATTAATAAATAATACCTATTCCGTCGTCTGTCGGCTCCCCCCCCCCGCCGCACCCTGCCCCGCTCCACCGCCCTTACCTGTGCCAGCCGCCTCTGAGATAGTTGCTCCACCAAGGGACTATAGCATGCTTATAGCTCACCTGAATAGCGGTGGGAAGATCCTTACATAAACCTTGGCCAATAGGCTTTGACCCTTACGCCCCAGCTGACAGACTCAGATCAAGTTGGGTTTATTAAACAGATACATGGAAGGGACAACATCAGGACGTTGGCCCACCTGGTTAGCTGAAGTTTCCTGGAGGCAGCTCTGAACTTGCTGGGTTTTGGACCACGGGTGAAAGATTGGATCCTGATGGGGTACATCACCATGGAAGGGTGTCATTGTGAACTGTCTGAGATCACCTAACTTTGCTATCCAAAGAGGCACAATACACTGGTACCGGCTTTCTCTAATTTTATTTGCTTAAGTTGTAGATCAGTTGACTACAAACATCAAATACTTGATGGCCCCTAGAAAGAGGGGAAGCCTGGTTTGCCCATATCTCTGCCAAATCAAAAGAGCAGCACAACTTTGCATCATTTTAGAATGGGCAGTTAGAGAAAGCAAGGAGAAATGGCCCTTTATGGATTGGACAGGGGTGGGGTGCTCCGTGTGGGACCTCATATGGTTGGGAGGGGCTCACTGCCCACTTAATGAGTATTTAGCAACCTCAGTAAGAGCAGTTTTGAAGGGTCGGACCACATTTCCCTGAAGGGTGGACTCCTCCCCAGCACACATCTATCACCCACAATCCAACATTCACTTCTGCTATGAGGGGCAAGACATTCCGTCACTGGGATAAGGGGAAAAGCAGGATACTGGCAGACTTATTTCATCAAGGCCAGTTCAAGTAAATTTGCATAGAGAAAGATAGATTTCGGTATTCCCAAAACCATCAGATTCCAATGTTCCAACTCAGACACTAGCCTTTCTACCCTCCAGACACAGCAGTTGCCACTAGACCTCTTTCTTCTTTTGGAAAAATATCCAGCCTCATATAGGCGCTAGGGGCTTGATTTCCAATATCCATAGGTTGCTCCACCCCAGCGGACTGATCAAAAGGTGGCCCTATCAGTATAGATGGGAGGGTGATTTGATTGCACAGACAGCAGATGAACCATGGGCAACATTCTAGACCGATGTACCCAAAGGCTATGGATGCAGCTCTCACAGGATGTTAGTATATAATATAATGCATCACTAATGCATAATTCGGGAATGCCTCCTACACATTCTCCCTGCCGCCCTGTGCACTGGGGAATCTTGCTCCACATTTGGACGGCCTGCTTGGTCACTCAGACATTTTAGAAAGAGGTACTGGGGAACACCAAGGGGGTTTTGGCCTGGGATCCTACCCAATAGAATGGACACTCATCTTCTTGGCCATATGGCCTGACCGCCTAACGGGAACGACCACAGACAACTCTGCAGTACTCCTACAAATGCTGGGATCGGCAAGCCAGCTGGTAGTTTTATTCTGGAAAAAAGCGAGAACCCCCACCCATTGCTCTTTGCCAATGGACACACAGCATAATGCAGAGAGAGCCTAAAGTAACAGTAAGATGGCCACCACCGCGGTACCCCCTGCTTCTCTGGATTGGAGCATCTCTGCTTCACACCGCCCACACCTGAGAGCCCATTAAATGTTTGACTAACCCCAGAGGAGCTCACTTTGAAAAATTTCACTTTTGTAACTACAACACCTGGCAACCACTCATATGTTAATGAGGAACCACACAAGGTGAAATCCTACATCACCTACAATCGTCTGAGCACGCTTTAAAACTGACTATGTTAGTCCTACATACCCGACCTTCGGACTCTGGCCTGTGACCAGGGCTGCACCCCAGGCCAGTACTGCAACCGTAACTTCGGGGTCTGCGTGCGCCTTCGTCAGGAACGCCAGTACTGCAGGAAGGACTCTCAATGCAGCCGAGGATGCAACTGCATGTTTGAGAGCTGTCACCGGATCATGCTGGTTGGGCAGGAAGGCGAGCATGTGGTAGGGCCTCTCACACACATTCTCCAATGCTACCCATTCTGTCAGATTGGAGTTAGACTGCTTAATAGAAACTAGAGTGCGTGAAAGGCCAGCAATGACGATGAGAAGATGAGCACTTGAGGCAGGGATAGCATCTCAAAGTCTGGCAGGGCTAAAGTGAAATAAGTTACTTTCTGTCTCGCTTGCATCTGAATGGAACGGCCGGCAGAAGTGGAATCGGTGTCTATGAGTCTCACTCTTCTATGAAAGGCCAGCACGGGTGGAATCAGTTACTGTTATTCTCGCTTGCCTGTGAAAGGGCGGTCAGCCTGGGTGGAATCCATTTTTAAGTGTCTCACTCCTTTCTGAAAGGATAGCAGGTCTGGGTAAATCAGATTTTTTGAGTCTCGCTTGTTAAGTCTAGTTTGAGCAAGATGTCTGGTTGCAAAAGACCTATGGTGAGCTTACAAAGACTTTACATGGGGCATACAGCCCGCCCACTGCTTACAGGACCGGCTTTTGGCATGGGCAAGCTGGGCGCCAATCTTCAGAGAGGCACACAGAGCTGCCTGCATTAAAGTCATGCAAACAGCAGCGTCCACCGGATACTGTGATTCAACTTTAAGAGCTTTTAACCACTTGTTAACGTGTCGCATGTGCTTTTCAACATTCCACAAACCCTTTCCTTGTCCCTCCATCTCACCCCCTGCCGCCACACACCAACACTACCCCAACAACAGCCACCAGTGTGACAGACCTGAGCTGCGAGTGATTCAGGTGAGCTTTGGAGATGTTAGTGTTCAGATGCTGTCACTTCTGTGATGTTATCAGTTTGGCGCTGGCCTGGAAATACGAAAGGGGCTCTGTGCTGCCTCCTTTTATTCATCAGCAGCCACGAGGATGCCAACTTTCTTTGTGCCGAGGGCTCTATGTCAGACTAGTGCTCTAAACCAGCCTTTGCGGGTTACTATTGCCAGGGCCACTGGAATTTTGCGGCAAGGTAGGGTCAAATTAAGCAGCAAGGTTGACTAAATGATGCAGCAAGAAAAAGCAAATTACGTGGCATAATGCAGCAAATTTTGTGATGGCATTACTTCATCAAGTTGTTATTTTTACACTCGTAAACAGTGTCTGAGCATAGGTTGCATCTCTTTAGTACAAGTTAAGCACCCAAATATAGCAAAAAGCAACAGAAAGGTGACCAGTCAACCTTTGCCAAGGACCTTCCACTGCTCGGCAAAGTGTGTCACTGCGTTTTTAGTAACTTTTGATCCGTTTGAGCTAAACACTATTTTTTTGTTAAAAACTGCAGATTATGTAGCAGATGACGAATTATGTGCAGGTACCAAAATTGGGGTTCCAACCTGCACACCTGTATTACAAAGTGTAAACAAAATATGCTAAAGTGCTCAATTTAATCAAAGCGTGCTGCTGTGTGCTTAAGGTCCAGCCTATAAGACCTGTGTCTAAATTGTAATGTAATGTGCGGAAACCTCCGTGCCTATCACACAGCGCACTGTTATAAAGTCCCTAGGGCTTCTACCAATGTTATAACAATGTAAACACTGAAACTGTATCTTTCACATAATTAATGACATACTCATTTTATTCATTACATATTTTCATGAATTTTATCAACCTTCTTCACAAGAGGTGTTAGACCTGGCATCCTTGGCATGGGTCTCCCTTCCATTTTTTTCATAATGCCTCCACTGTTGTCGATATGTTTTTGCTGGCCTAGATGCTCATGGGCACTTTGCCACTGCTAATCAGTGCCAAAGTGCAAGTGCTCCCTATTGTAAATTGTGATATGAATTAGTGACTCCATGTTTGACTTATTTGAATTACTGTCAGACCCTAGTACAGTGCACTGAGTGTGCCCAGGGCTTGTAAATCAAATGCTGCTGGTGGGCTTGCAGCACTGGTTGTGCCACCCACAGAAGTAGCTTGTAAAGTGTGTCTCAGGCCTGCCATTGCAGAGCCTGTGTGCAGTCTGTGACTGCCATGTCGACTTGGTAAGTAAGGATCTCCAAGGGCTTGAGAGAGAGCTTGCCCCCTGACCGAAGTCCCAGGACCAGTGGACTTCACCAGCCTTGTGAATTGCTGCTGGAAATGCTGTTTCAGTGGCTACAGGGTTAGGGAGCTGTGACCGACTCTGACGACCGGCTCGGTGTCCTGTAAGCACCGCATCGAAGCACCGTCTCGCCCTGCAACGCACGGCCCTGGTCTCACCGACTCGCAACGAGCCGCTGCCTGCACCGCATCGAGGGACAACGCGTCCTGCAACGCTCGCTACGCCGAAACGAACTGGTCCGACCGACACGGTCACTACTGCTGAGTTCGAGTCCGGTGACCGCACCGGAGTTGGGCACCGCTCGCACGCTTCGCACCGCCCGACTCGCACCGCTGTCCGGACTGATCGACGCCAGCTCCCGAATCCGGCTCCGTCGCCGCACCGTAACCTGCCAGCACCGCATCGAAGCACCGTCTCGCCCTGCAACGCACGGCCTTGGTCTCACCGACTCAGTCTCGACGACGTCAACGAGCCGCTGCCTGCACCGCATCGAGGGACAACGCGTCCTGCAACGCTTCCATTTTGCAACGCAACCGCGACAAACAGCCATCCGGCTCACACGCCCGTGCCTGCCGCTTCAAGTAAAAGGTACTGTGACCGAGTCTGTCTACGCTGTGTTGGCCCGTCTCGACGCGGTCAGCTGGATTTGTTAGACTCTGTTTGTTCTTGACATAGCCGGAGGAGGCTACCGACTCGCACAGAACCTTGAATTAAGCCTTTTTGATAAGAACTAAGCATTCTTGACAGTATTGTGGATTATTTTTGTCGTTGGTGGTCTTGTGATAAATCCATATAAAGTATACCTATTTTTATAAATATATAACCTGTGTGGTGTCCATTTGTAGTGTTCACAAATGCTTTACACACTGCCTCTGAGATAAGCCTGTCTGCTCGTGCCAAGCTACCAAGAGGGTGAGCAGGGGTTATTTTAGGAGTGTACCTACTTTCCCTGACTAGACTCAAGGGTCCCTATTTGGACAAAGGTACCTACCTCTGCCAACTAGAGACCCCCAAATCTAACAAGAGGTTATTTCAATCGAAACGAAGATTCAAATACAAACAAAACATGAACTCGGTCAATGTACAAGGCATATGTTGAACCTCTACATTAGACTTGTGACAAATATTAAACATAAACCCAATGCATTTCGGGTGTAACCCTTCTTCAGGGGCATAATGTTTCGAAGTTATTAACTTCTGCCGATATGATTTCAAATGTTTGTAACCACCAGCTGGAACAAAGAGAAAATCTTATATGAGTTAGGACAAAAAATAGATATCTGTTCTTGCCGCCACTATCAAGCGTGCACGCTAAAGTAAAGAACCTTATTCCCAAATCGTATGAAAAAGAAAAAGGAAAGTGACTAGAAAGACAACGTGTGGAAGAAAACCACCACTACACCGCTGTGATGACCGTGTACAAATTACCGTCAATGTGTTTCAAAGTGTGTGTCAAGCTTAAAACAGTTCGGGACAGTGTAACCTATTTACAAAAAATTATTGTGTGAAATCTCTAAAATGGGCTGTGACCGTATCATCTAATGATAATCCTACCAATACAAGTCAACCGTTACAACTAAGGGATAAAATTACCTCAAAAAAATTCAAAGAAAGTCATGGTGAAACCGTGTTCCCTCGAGACGTGTTTCTTCCTAAGTAAACAAGGAACAGGAACTCAACTGCACTGTTGACATTTATAGAAACCATTCCATCATGTCTGCCAGTAAAAAAAGGAAAAAAGGCTAGTATCCTGCAGAGAAAAGGGGAATTACCTGTACCGCTGAATCTACAGCTGATATCCAGAAAATCTGAAAGAAGGAGAAACCATCTGTCAACTAACACTACAAGGGACAATACTCCGCCCGTACCGCATCAAAGGACCTCCAATACCACCTACCGGGTCTTCCACGAATAATGCTCGTAACCTTCAATCACCGACTTTCCTGCGTGACTCTAATTCCAGAACGCCGGTATAAAAACGTATGCGCAACGTCAATACGCCCCATGTGATCTAGATGCGTGTTGAAAATCTTAAAGATGTAAGCACCTTAGTCCTGAAGTGTCAACAAACTTTATCGATGTTCGAGATTCCAAGCTAAGTCAAACAGGAGGCACAACGAAGTGTTTATTCAAGTGTAAAAGGTATAAACAAGTAACCCCTGACTTTACCATTTTAAGGCCACTACGAAAGTAGGATATCGCGTTCACCTGAGAAACCATGCCTTGAATAATGCTCAAAGTTAGGGAACCTACCATCCTAGTGACAAAAGAAATGTGTCTCTAAGGTGAAAGACTTTGTCTGTACACTGTAAAAATAAAATTAAAAATAAAAATGAATATTAAAACTAAAAAGGACAGGTCATGCTCAAGGGTGCTTAAAGGTGAAAATAACAATAAAACAGATCGTCCAGTACATGTAAATCAAATTAAGTGATAGTGGGTGCAAGTCCAGATGTACATGAATATGTTACCACAGGTACAAAGAAAACATACAAGGATAATGTAAGCAAGCAGATCTGTAGCTAATTATAAAAAGCATAACATTTCATAGTGATCATTTAACCCTTTGGGGATGATTGAATCTAAAAATTTTATCCAAAAGGTTTCACGTTGAGCTAACTGAGTGTTAATGTCAGTGCCAGCTCTATGCCTAATTTTTTCTAGAACTGTGAATCTGAGTTGCGGAATCGTGTGTGACATGTCTATCCAGTGTGCTGCCAGGGAAGAATGTCTGTTCTTGTTGCGTATCATACTTTTGTGTTCAATGATGCGTGTTTTAATTTTACGGGACGTTCTCCCCACATAAATGAGACCACATGGATATCGTATAGCGTATATGACTCCTTCCGTGTTGCAATCTGAAGTATGCTTAAGTTTGATCGTTTTCCCCGATAGTGGATGGTGTAAAGTGTTACCAAGAATGACATTTCCACATTGTCCACAATTAAAACATTTTCTCATGCCCTTGAAAGCTGAGGACGGTTGTGCAAGTCTTGGTTTCAAAAGATCTCTCAAATTCTTAGAACGAGTGTGCGCAAAAAGGGGTTTGTCCAAAAATACTTCCTTAAAGTCTGGCTCTTGTTCCACGATTGTTCCTTACAATCTTCTTGATTTTTGTAGCTTCTCGAGAATGTTTCAAAACAAATACTTCACGTTTGTTTATTGTTTTTGGTTTATTCAGAAGAAGATCCTCACGTTTTTTCTTGTCCACAGTAGACCTGGCATTTTCAATTATCTCTAATGGGTATCCCCGTTTAGAATATCTTTCTGCTTGAGCTTGGATAAGTCTTTCTGATTCTGCTGCATTAGAAGAAATTCTTTTGATTCTAATGAATTGTGAAACTGGAAGGTGTCTTTTTAATGAAATCGGATGGAAACTAGAAAAGTGTAAAGCGTTGTTTTTGTCGGTGGGTTTACGATAAACTGAAGTTTCTAAACCCATTGCTGTATTACGTATTTCAATGTCCAAAAATTGAATTTTGGGTACTTGAATGTTATGCGTGAATTTTATGCGTGGGTTGCATAGATTAAGCTGTGAGATGTTATGCTCCAGTTTTGCTCGATTCCCTTGCCATATAATCAAAATGTCATCAATGTATCGCATATACATAACTAAATGTCACTGCCACTGCTCATTGTTCAAGATACGTTGGTTTTCAAAAGATGCCATGTAAGTATTAGCATACGAAGGTGCTCCAGGAAAGCCCATAGATGTACCAGTTTGTTGTAAGAAGTATTTGTCATCCCATGTGAAATAACTATGGTACAATGAAAATTCTAGTAATTCTAATAAAAAAATGCCATTAACTTCTTCTGATTGACTATTGAGTAATCGCCATTCTACTGCTTCTATTCCCTCTCCATGAGGGATAGACGTGTAAAGTGCCACCACATCTATGGTGCATAGTAAAGTCTCATCATCGAATTTATGACTTATGCTTTGCAGTTTATTGAGACAGTCAGTGGTATCCTTAACATAGGAAATCCATGTTTGGACCAATGGTTGTAAATAAAAATCAATGTATTGACCAATCGATTCATGTATAGGGCCGCATCCCGCAACGATGGGGCGAAAAGGGGGATTTACCGCATTTTTGTGCATCTTGGGCAACATGTACAGATGTGGTATTTGTGGATTTGCTGATGGTTGTAAGAACCGCTTCGTAGTTTCGGTAATCCATCCCATTTCTTCTGCATGTTTGAGAATGTGTTCCAAGAGTCATGAATTCCTTCGTAGGATCAGATGGTAATGGGATGTATGTGTCTGTGTTTAGTACGTGGTAATTGACTTTCAAGTCATAGAATTCCTTATCCATGATTACAATAGCACCTCCCTTGTCTGCCGGTTGAAACATGAGACTGGTATCCTTTGCTTAGAGAGCGTAACATTTTTTGTTCTTGTGCTGATAAATTCGATTGTTTAGGTTGTTGATATAGAATACTCAGTATGTCTTTTTTGACAAGTAATTCGAAGGTATCTAGAGTTTTGTGCGAAAATGGCGACATAAACTTGCTTTTCGGGCGAAATTGTTCTTGTATCTGGGTGGACATTTGTGCATCGGAACAAGAGTGAAAGAACCACCTCAAACGTAGTGTCCGCATAAATTTGAATAGCGCTATTTCTGATTCCAGAGCATTTGAAGTGTAAGATGGAATGAAAGACATTCCTTTGCTTAATACTGAAGCTTAATACTGCTATTTCCTCTGGTTTAAGAACTCTATGTGAGATGTTCATCACTAGGTCACTGTCTTCTTCAAATTGCGTTGTGGTCTGGATGATTCCGTGTTTTTTTTTGCCTTGTCCCCTTCTTGTCCGTTGTCTCGAGGGGGTTCCCCTTTGTCCAGTGGATGATTCGTGGTGCGTCCCTGATCTAAAAAAGACTGTTTGCTGCTTGTCGAAGGTCCTTCTCCCACTTGGATTCTGGGGATGTGTTCCTGCATGGTTGGTGCCGGAGGTCTTTGTAGAGAAAGGTCTTGGTCATTCGCAATACTTTCTTCCAAAGATGTTGTGCCAGGTTTCCTAAAAAATCTTTTTTGGGCATATGCCTCCGCCCAAGAGTACACTTCGTCAAGTTTGTAATCGATGGTGTCACGCTTGAATTTGCGTAGTTTGCGGTCATGTACTGCTTTCGCATGTTGATCCAGTTTGGTATTGATGTCGTTAAGAGTTTTTGTCCAATCTTCAGTGGCCATTTGGTTTGAAATTTCCTCTTTAAGTGTATCAATCTCAGTGGCTAGTTCCCCTAGAATAGATGACAGTTCTTCAATTATTAGGAGAATGAGATCCAGTGAACACTTATTCAAAATGGCATACCAACGTGCCATAAAAGTTTTGTTGAAGTTAAAAAGCATTGGTTTTAGGGCTATCCTGAGACCCCTGGGTATTCTTTTCACCTTGTGATATTCAATGAGTGTGGTCGCATGTAAACGTTGGATTTATTTCTTTGCGCATGGTATATTCTAATTGACGTAGCAATTGCTGAACTGTTCCAGGGGTGGTACTAAATGTTCTGGCTTCCTGTATAAGTGAGTAGATGCTTTCAGCATCTTCAGATGAATAAACTTTTGTCTCAGCTTGGTTTGAGGTTAAATCCGCTATTTCTTTAAACGACATTATGTTCTGGGTGCTGGTTGGGATATAGGCTGAAAGTAATATAAGATACCAAAATTGGGGTTCCAACCTGCACACCTGTATTACAAAGTGTAAACAAAATATGCTAAAGTGCTCAATTTAATCAAAGCGTGCTGCTGTGTGCTTAAGGTCCAGCCTATAAGACCTGTGTTTAAATTGTAATGTAAGGTGCGGAAACCTCCGTGCCTATCACACAGCGCACTGTTATAAAGTCCCTAGGGCTTCTACCAATGTTATAACAATGTAAACACTGAAACTGTATCTTTCACATAATTAACAACATACTCATTTTATTCATTACATATTTTCATGAATTTTATCAACCTTCTTCACAAGAGGTTATTTCAATCGAAACGAAGATTCAAATACAAACAAAACATGAACTCGGTCAATGTACAAGGCATATGTTGAACCTCTACATTAGACTTGTGACAAATATTAAACATAAACCCAATGCATTTCGGGTGTAACCCTTCTTCAGGGGCATAATGTTTCGAATTTATTAACTTCTGCCGATATGTTTTCAAATGTTTGTAACCACCAGCTGGAACAAAGAGAAAATCTTATATGAGTTAGGACAAAAAATAGATATCTGTTCTTGCCGCCACTATCAAGCGTGCACGCTAAAGTAAAGAACCTTATTCCCAAATCGTATGAAAAAGAAAAAGGAAAGGGACTAGAAAGACAACGTGTGGAAGAAAACCACCACTACACCGCTGTGATGACCGTGTACAAATTACCGTCAATGTCCATGTAGTCTCATTTATGTGGGGAGAACGTCCCGTAAAATTAAAACACGCATCATTGAACACAAAAGTATGATACGCAACAAGAACAGACATTCTTCCCTGGCAGCACACTGGATAGACATGTCACACACAATTCCGCAACTCAGATTCACAGTTCTAGAAAAAATTAGGCATAGAGCTGGCACTGACATTAACACTCAGTTAGCTCAACGTAGAACCTTTTGGATAAAATTTTTAGATTCAATCGTCCCCAAAGGGTTAATTGATCACTATGAAATGTTATGCTTTTTATAATTAGCTACAGATCTGCTTGCTTACATTATCCTTGTATGTTTTCTTTGTACCTGTGGTAACATATTCATGTACATCTGGACTTGCACCCACTATCACTTAATTTGATTTACATGTACTGGACAATCTGTTTTATTGTTATTTTCACCTTTAAGCACCCTTGAGCATGACCTGTCATTTTTAGTTTTAATCTTCATTTTTAGTTTTAATTTTATTTTTACAGTGTACAGACAAAGTCTTTCACCTTAGAGACACATTTCTTTTGTCACTAGGATGGTAGGTTCCCTAACTTTGAGCATTATTCAAGGCATGGTTTCTCAGGTGAACGCGATATCCTACTTTCGTAGTGGCCTTAAAATGGTAAAGTCAGGGGTTACTTGTTTATACCTTTTACACTTGAATAAACACTTCGTTGTGCCTCCTGTTTGACTTAGCTTGGAATCTCGAACATCGATAAAGTTTGTTGACACTTCAGGACTAAGGTGCTTACATCTTTAAGATTTTCAACACGCATCTAGATCACATGGGGCGTATTGACGTAGCGCATACGTTTTTATACCGGCGTTCTGGAATTAGAGTCACGCAGGAGAGTCGGTGATTGAAGGTTACGAGCATTATTCGTGGAAGACCCGGTAGGTGGTATTGGAGGTTCTTTGATGCGGTACGGGCGGAGTATTGTCCCTTGTAGTGTTAGTTGACAGATGGTTTCTCCTTCTTTCAGATTTTCTGGATATCAGCTGTAGATTCAGCGGTACAGGTAATTCCTCTTTTCTCTGCAGGATACTAGCCTTTTTTCCTTTTTTTACTGGCAGACATGATGTAATGGTTTCTATATACAAGTCAACAGTGCAGTTGAGTTCCTGTTCCTTGTTTACTTAGGAAGAAACACGTCTCGAGGGGAACACGGTTTCACCATGACTTTCTTTGAATTTTTTTGAGGTAATTTTATCCCTTAGTTGTAACGGTTGACTTGTATTGGTAGGATTATCATTAGATGATACGGTCACAGCCCATTTTAGAGATTTCACACACAAAATTTTTGTAAATCGGTTACACTGTCCCGAACTGTTTTAAGCTTCACACACACTTTGAAACACATGGACGGTAATTTGTACACGGTCATCACAGCGGTGTAGTGGTGGTTTTCTTCCACACGTTGTCTTTCTAGTCACTTTCCTTTTTCTTTTCATACGATTTGGGAATAAGGTTCTTTACTTTAGCGTGCACGCTTGATAGTGGCGGCAAGAACAGATATCTATTTTTTGTCCTAACTCATATAAGATTTTCTCTTTGTTCCAGCTGGTGGTTACAAACATTTGAAATCATATCGGCAGAAGTTAATAACTTCGAAACATTATGCCCCTGAAGAAGGGTTACACCCGAAATGCATTGGGTTTATGTTTAATATTTGTCACAAGTCTAATGTAGAGGTTCAACATATGCCTTGTACATTGACCGAGTTCATGTTTTGTTTGTATTTGAATCTTCGTTTCGATTGAAATAACCTCTTGTGAAGAAGGTTGATAAAATTCATGAAAATATGTAATGAATAAAATGAGTATGTCATTAATTATGTGAAAGATACAGTTTCAGTTTTTACATTGTTATAACATTGGTAGAAGCCCTAGGGACTTTATAACAGTGCGCTGTGTGATAGGCACGGAGGTTTCCGCACCTTACATTAGAATTGTGTGCAGGGCTAGACTGGGGACCCAAAGCAGCCCTGGTAACTTTTGTCAGACCAGCCCCTATACAGTGCATAGCGATCGAGTGAGCCTGACCACTACAAGGGAGGTTGGGTGGGTTCTCGCCCCAAGAAAATGTGGGGAAAAATGGTGCATTCTACAACACATTTTTCATTATATATTCAATTGTATTCGTTTTTAAAGCATAGTAAATGATGACCTTACAGTGCACCAGGAATTGGCAATCTTTATTGGGCTCTTCAATGATTCCCTCACTATCACCCTCCAGCAGTGCCTCTCATCTTTCCATAGCCCCTCTATCACATGTATTTCTTTTGTTTATAGCGCTTCTTATACAAGTGTAAGGTGTCGGAGCATCTTACATCACAAACACATACAGAGACAACGATTCATACGTGTGTAAATCAGTGTATAGAAAATGTTACTTAAACCAAAGGGGACTACAAGGTGTAGGATTCACATATCATCCATTTTGGTAGACATTTTTTAAGAGTGCTTGGTCTGGGGAAGCACAAACTAAGGATTCAGAACGTAACACAGTGGTTAGGGTTGACTTTACCTATAAGAATTAATTTCTACCCAAACAAACCCTTTTTAGCAACATTAGAATAATGAAAGACTGGACAAAAAACATAACTTTCTAACCAAGATTACCATTGTAATTTATGAACTGCACAGTAACAAAAGGATCTCTGTGACGAAAGCAGTAACCCACTGAGCTATGCACATAAAATACTGTTCTGTGATCTGCATAGAACACGCTCTTTGTAGCAGGCATATTAACCCTCTGTGCTACCCTAGATGAATCTAAACTGCCACTAGACAAAACTCCGGTCTCTCTCCAGCAGGTACATTAATCTCCAGTTGTCTTGGCAGTTTTATTGTTACTGAAAACTATTGGATATACAAGGAACTCTGCAGTGCTTTTAAAACTGCTGTACTGCTACAAAACCAGCCCCCAATAACAAAAGCAGCCCCCCCAACCTTCCAGCCTCCCTGGGAAATGCCTGATGCCCGGGTCGGCTAATTATGTGGCAAATGCGTCAAATCCATAATTATGTAAAAAAAATGCAACAGCCGCACAATCAGATAATTCCAGTGGCCCGGACTCTTGCATCAAGAAGCCCAGGCACTCAACAAAAGAGATAATTAAATAAACAAAATAGGAAACATTTTAAACCAATGTCCTAGGACCCCTCTGTGTGTATACTGAACTATTTTGCTGATAGTGCACAACAATGACTCCATGTTATTGCCTAAACACCCTGTTCAGAAAGAGACGCTTTTGGAGTGGACACATTTTGGAAGGCCGCAAATGAGACTGTGATACAAATATATTCACAAAATACTAAAGATGGACACGCCTACTTAGAACAATACAGTGCCACATCAGCAACAGCCAGGGTGCCAAATTTCTTTCTGCCCATTGCGCTATCCTACCAAAGGCTGGCTCTGACTGCTTACCATTGGTTGCCTTTAGTTTCACTCTCATTTGCTTGCTTGTTATTCAAGGGCTTTTGTTGTCCCAGCTTGTCCATCTTATGTGGCCCCCTCCCCTGGAGCATAGTCTATTTACGTTCCCTCGGATTGGCTGGTTTGTATCCTTCTACTGTTCACTTTTAGGGAACCACATTTTTAGGTGGAGCCTCGAGTAGCGCGCAAGCGCTGAACTGGCAGGACTTTATGTTAGGGGTTTCAGAAAGCTGACCACACGCTCGTGCGTCATGGCCTTTTCCCTGCGGTTACCCGCAAGCAAAAGGCCATGGTGCACAAGCGTGTGGTCACGCCTGCTGCTTGCAAGCACGCGCACCACTCGCGTGCTTTTTTTTTTTCCTTGACGACGCTGCAGCGGCGTCTTATTCTTTTGAATTGGTCGCTCACTCAGCCCCAGATGAGAAACGTGTTCTCTGGTGATTTGATTCCTAAACAGACTGTAGGGTTTACGTAAAGTTGAATGTGTGAGCATCTGTAGATGACTTTCAGGGCTTAGTTTACGTTCGAATTATAAATAAAGGGCTGTGATGCGACCTTCAGTGTTACTGCTCTTTGGGGGAGGGGAGTTGATTGAATCTCGTTGCCCTGGGTGTTTTAATTACACAAAGCTGCTGTGCTAGAAAGATGAATTATTTCGGCTGACAATGAGAAGGTTCCGATTGTCGATTGTCCTGGGGCATCAGACGTTTCTCTTTTACAAGAATTCGGATACTCCGAAAATGACGTCTTCTTTTCTCAAGCTGAGTTCTAAAATTGTGTGACAGTTGCTGGCTGGTCCAGAGGCGGAGTTAATAATTTTTTAAAAGGCTGTGTCACTTTCTTCTTGCAGCTGTGATAGGAAACAGTACAACCGTACAAAGGGATCAAGTTACATGCACCTGGACACTGAAAGTGCTTTTAAAAGGTCTTAGAAATTAACCCTTAATTTTCAGCTCACAAAGGTAAACGGAGCCTTACTACTGTTGTGTGGATGCGTGGACGCCTACAGAGGTTTGTGTGTAACCACAAGTGTCAATCTCAGCAAGAAAAACTGATTTCTCTCTTAGTGCTTTCAATCACAGGCTATGTGTGCGTGTTTATATATATTTCTTTTGCATTTATTTGGGTGCTCTGTGGAGTGTTAACAGTAGCACGTCATACTGTGGCACCTCACAGGCCTAGGGTTGCTTTATGCTGTTGTAGTGGTGAAGTTGCCTCCTTTTAGAGAGATTGTAAGTCAATGCCCTTCGTGGACCTATCTTAACCCTTCTCAGCAAGTTCAGAGGTCGAGCTATCAGCTATCCAGTACGTGTTTGGTTTAAGGAAGTGTGCTGTGTTTGGAAGTAGTCAGCTAGGTAGGCGGGTGTGGGTACGGCTTAACCAAGTACTTGGGATACGTGTAATCTATTAAGACAAGCATTGGCATAGCCAATAGGTCTCGCCTTTGGGACCTTATGAGTGCTTATCCAGAGCTTTCGCAGTGACTGCATGCTGACTGATACGCAAAACGAACATGTGGCATGCAAAACGTGGGTATATCGCGTGTGCAGTAAATTCATTCAACCAATCACAGCGTTCTCAATAATGTCCTGGCTGAAACCCAAATCTTTATCTGCTGGGAAGATGCATGGCCAGCCAAGGGTGCAACATGCCCTAATGCAACCAAGGGAAGTGGGCTTCTGCTAGCCCTAGTTGAGGACCCTTGCACATGCTACACTATTTATTGTCACACCCTGCTCCGCCGGTAGGAGATGAAAACCCAGTTACTGATTGTGGACTCAGTGAACAGTCAGTTTCGGCAATTCAATTTCATGTTTTTAAAACTCAAAAATGAAACATGGAGCTGTACTACATAGAATCAACTTTGTACAGCACTTTTCTATCAATTTGCCGTGTCAACTCATCGAGAACTTAAACTGCATTTCAGCATTTACCCAACCTGATTAATAACCTCACACCTGAACCTGGGAAACAAGGCTCATTTTCTGAATTGAAAGCTGCGGAGCTAAGGAGCCCCTTAACCGCACGGTGTACATTGCACAGTTTGAAGACATGACACATGTGGGACAAAGGCCTACTTTCCCGGAGTGATGTTGTGTTATAATCCCTCCTACGGGATGTTCTCTCTCTCATGTCAGTGCGTTTTATTCATCTGCATTGATCAAATAGATGTTTTGGATTTCCGATTAACAGCATCAGGATTGAACCGCAGGCCCGGTTTACATAGGGTACACACAGGGTTCGATAGGCTAAGACACACTGCTCTGCATTCAGCCCTCTGAGCCTGACAAGTTACAAGTGGAGATATAATGTACTGCTTCGGAGAAATATTGCTCCTCATTACTGGTCAAAAGTACTTTAACATTTTTTTATTTTTTTATTTAAATAAGTCTTTATTCAATTTTCTTTTTTACAGCAAAGTAAAAACATAATTTCCAACAAATAATCTTCAGCGTTCCCTCCCACCCCCACCCACCCCACAGCGGATCCAACCAGAATAGTATCTATAATCATTTCATAGAACTTTTAGCAGGAATTACATAGCAAAAAACAAAACAAAAACAAAAACCGCCAGGGTGCTAGTCTTGGCCATATCCTAACTAGTAATATACCAGTTGGAATAGCCCTCTATATCCCCCCCGTTTGCTCCCATCCTATTCCTGTTCACTGTACGATTGGGACCAATCTAATAAGGGAGCCCAAATAGCTAGCCCTTTGGCTTTTACCCTGTGACCTCTCCTTGAGTAAACAGCTCTCTCCATCCTATGCACCGCAAGCAATCTTCCTAGCCACTGTTGGACAGACGGGGGGATGGGATCAAGCCAGTGTGTAGCCAGACATAATCTAAACACTGTCATAGCAATAAATAGAAAGGACTGATTTAGATTTGAAGATACAGGATGTCCAACCCCCAGTACAATCAATTGTGATGATAAAACAATTTCACAGCCCAGCATGGTACCCAGGATGTTGCTTACATCCTGCTTCAAAGCTGCCTAGCACGGGGCAATCAGCAAACATGTGAATAATATCAGCCGCATGATATTTACAGCGGGGGCATGTTGATCCTGCCACCCGACCCCATTTAGCGATTTTAGCAGGTGTAATATAAAGATTAAACCATGTTTTAAAACATTGGAGCTGAAGGTTAGCAGCGATAAATGTTGTCTGGGCCAGGTGTAGTGAATCTTCTATTTCTCCTAGTCCCACCTGTAAAAGTCCCTGCCATCGATCTAAGTGTTTGTTTAAATCATCCATTGTCAGCTCATTCAGCATTTTGTAAATCCCCCCTAGTGTGAGAGAGCCTTTAAGTAACCCATCAATCAGCTTCACCCCAGAGAAACCACAGGTACCCCCCGTTTTCTTAGCTAGAAAATCTCTTATTTGAAGATATTTAAAAAATTGCCGATTATTTAACCCAAATCTATATCTAATAATTTCAAATAGCAACACCTCAGTCCCTTTAGTGACATCGCCACCACCCTGACGCCTTTATCATACCAGTGCCGCATGTGCCCATCATTAAAAATATTTGGAAGACAGCCGTTCTTAAATATTGGGGTATAAGCATTAATACGCCCAAGGCCAAGTTTTTTCCGGACCGTGGTCCAAACCTTAAATGCACAGAGTAGAATTTTAAATTTAACCCTTTTGTAATAATTCAATTCTATATGTCGTAGAAGACACCCCGGAGCTTCATCCCTAATAACAACTCAAAGACAGATATAGACGCCCAATCGGCGTGATTTCCGCTTTTCGTTAAGCAATATCCCCGCTATATGTAAAACTGATGCCCAATGATAAAACTGAAGATTGGGAACTGCCCACCCCCTCTTTCTCTTGATAATGTTAACAATTTAAGCGCTCTCCGAGGGCGACAACCAGCCCATATAAACCTAGAAAAATAAATTATTCATAGCGACAAACCAAGAATTATAGATATTCAGAGGAATAGGCCTAAAGAAATACAAAATCTTAGGTAAAAAAGCATTTTGATAGCATTACATCTTCCTACCATCGTAAGTTTAAGATTTTCTAATCTATTAAATTCAGCTTTAAATTTTAGAAGCAGCGGGTTCAGATTATTTCCTGTAATCTTCGCAACATCTGCCTGTGATTTCCACTCCCAGATAAGTAGCACTCTGTACCACACAAGAGTTATTCATCTGGATACCTTTACCAACCACAACCTGAGTTTTAGTTGAGTTCAGGCGATAACCAGAGATTTGCCCAAAAATATCAGCTTCTTTTTCAATCTCCCTCAATGCCATCATGGGATTAGAAGTGATAATCGCGAGATCATCGGCATAAGCTAGTATCTTGGTGCTCCCTCCTATACTTTGCATTCCCGGAATCCGATTGTTACATTCGATCTTCCTGACTAACGGATCAATATACAAAGCAAACAATAAGGGGGAGCACGGGCACCCCTGAAGGGTCCCTCTGCTGATAAAAACAGGATCCGACGTCTCTCCCATTATTGATATTCTTACCACAGGGTCTTTATACATTGTTGCAATGGCGGTGATAAAACCTTCCCCAAACCCTCTGCTCTTCAGAGTTGGCCACAGGAACGGCCAGGAGACCCTGTCAAAAGCTTTCTCCGCATCAAGCAAGATAAGCCCGATAGGGTCCCCGGTGATTCCTGCCTCGTCAAACAGGGCGATTACCCTCTGGATATGGTCAGTTGTACTTCGTCCAGGTACAAATCCATGCTGGGTTGGAGAAACCAATTTTTTAAATAACTGCCGATAATCGTTTAGCCAGAATTTTAGCATATACTTTAACATCGCTATTTATTAAAGTAATAGGTCGATAAGACCCCATCTCTCTCACCGATTTCCCTTTCTTAGGAAAAATAATAATATTAGCGGATTTCCAAGAACCAGGAGCTCCTCTCCCTGCCTGAGCCTCCAAAAACACCTCCTTCATTAGTTCCTGTAGCGGGGAGGTGAAAATTTTGTAGAACTCACCAGGAATGGCATCCGTACCCACCGCTTTGCCATTTACCAATGACCTAATAGCTTCTTGAATTTCCATCTGCTGTTATAGGTGCATCGAGTGCATCCCTCTCTTCTGTTGACAAAATCTCACAAGGAATCCCTGCTAAATACCTCTGTATGTCATTCTCCTCAGTGGTGATATCATCAGTATAGAGTTTCTGATAAAACCGCTGAAAAGCGGCACGTATTTCTAGAGGTTGATTGACTAACCCTACCCCCGGGATCATCTATTTCTAATATCCCCCTTGAATTATTCGTTGTCTGGTCCGCACCGCCAGAAGGTGGCCGACTCTTTCATTACATTCATATATCTTGGATCGCCAAGCACAGTATTTACTTGCCGCCTTGTTGGCCGAAAGATCCATAATTGTAGATTTAACTAAAGCCACCTTAATTTGTGCCTGCTCTACCTCTCCTTTACTTATGAGTGCCTGTATTAGTTGTGTTTCTGCCTCACTCAGTGCCTGGTATTGTTCTTGGAGATACCTTTTTTCTTTTGCTTGCGAAGCCCAGCCATACCGCAGTGTTTTCCCTCTTATCCCAGCTTTGAGTGTGTCCCAAATTATCCCCAACTCTGCACTGCCTCTATTCTCGTCTATGAATCTCGGAATCCAATCTATCATATGTTGGATATAATCTTCCTCATATAAAAGTGCTCTATTAAAAGTCCAATGAGACATAGAAGGTTTGGATGTTTGAAGTGAGATCTCTAATACAAGCGGATTGTGATCTGACATAACCCGGGGGAATTTTATGATGTCGGACCTAATTAACACCTCCTGGGATACAAAAAAATAATCTAACCTTGCATGAGTTTTATGAGGGGCAGAAAAAAATGTATATCCCACATCTTGAGGTTTTAATGTAGCCCATGCATCAAACAATCCATGTGTGTTACATAAATTAACCAAAGCATTAAACACTTTAGGTTTGCGACCCCGATATGATTGCACACCTAATTTCATATTCTCGTTGTTTAAATTAACATTAGCATCCCCACAGAAGATTATAGGCAGCGGCCAACCCACCAACTCGACATTCAACCAGTCAAATAAAGCCGGTTCATCCAGCACTGATCCGTAGACAGAACAAAGTGTAAAAGAAAAGTTATCCAAACAACAGTGAGTAATAGCCCATCTACCGTATTGGTCCGCTGCGCGTAGGAGCCTAAAACCTTTTTACGGGCCAGAATCGCAACACCTCTTGTGCGTGTTCCCTGAGTCGTGGCAGAGACCAATTGGTATCTATCTAACACTGCTATCTTTTGTCTGCCAGCTTCCAGATGGGTCTCTTGAAGACAAACTATGTCTTCCCTTAGATATTTCATATCTTCATTAATCCTACTGCTTTTTCGAAGGATTATTCAGGCCACATATATTAACTGAGGCTATCCGCAATTTACCCCGTACCATTTATAGTCCACAACAAGTCCAATCTGTTCCAATTCCTATTACCTGTTAAAACTAATTCAACAAATTTAATTGGTTGGATCCTCCCCCCTGCACCCCACCCCCCCTCTCCCCAACCCAACCCCCCCCACTCCTCTTTCCCTAGGCAAAAAAGGTCCATGGACCCTTGTGACGCCTCCTGCCTAAAGCTGCCACCCTCGCCACTCATCTTGCTCCCCCAAAAGGAAAAAAATAAAATAGAATTAACCCCAAGTGATTATATAGAGCAGACAAATAGACTAGAATAATTTAAACCCCATTGATCCCACTGACATCCCCATTTATCATTCAGGTCCACTCATGCCCCTGTTATCAGAGATTTCCCGCAAAAAGTCTTGAGCCTGTATTTCTGAGGAGAATACTCTGGTAGTTCCCTTGTATATGATTTTAAGACGTGCTGGACTGAGTAAATAAACCTCGCAGCCCTTTTTTTGAAATGGTAAAATTAGCTGGCAAAGCCTTCACCTTCTTTCTACTGTAATATGGCAGAAATCTGGCCTGACAAAGAAGGTGTGGCCTTCAGCCGAGCGTCTTGATTCTGGTCGGGCTTTGTCAAACACTGCCTGCCGAAGGAGAAAATTTCCCAAAAAAATCAGTATAGCTCTGGGTTTGTCAGTCACCAGATTCTGCCCCTGCCTTTTCTTAAGCATAAGTGGAAAGCTATGTATTCGTTGCACCTCAGTGTCCCAGTCCCAATGTGAGAGTTCGGGAAAGCCACCCTTCAGTAAACGCAGCACAAAGCCTCTAATATCCCCACCCTCTGCATTTTCCGGGATGCCAAGCAGTCTTAAGTTATTACGCCGCTGGCGGTTTTCAAAATCTTCCAACTTCCACATCACGTCCGTCATCCGAGTTTCATTTGACACGACTTGCCGGGTTGACTTCTCAGTTTCCACCTCTAAAGCGACCACCCGTTCTTCAAGAGCCGTAGTTCTCTCTGCAATCTCGGCACACGACTTGTTTACTTTTCTAATGGCACCTTGAAGCTTCTTTGTAGCTAAATGAGCCCGTTTATGTTCCTGTCTGGCTTCCCCTGCATCTGCTTGAGAGTTGAGTATATCAGACTCATTGATGGGGAAGATTCTGCCTCCGTCGGGAGGTATTCACCCTGACTTTTAGGGTCGTCTGCCAGGACTACATCATCGTATCCCCCATCTTCCGTCAAAAGCTGAGTAGTTGAGTAGTCCCATTTTAATTGACTGGAACGACTATTATCAGAGCCAGATTGACCAGTTCCACGTTTTTTCCCACTATGAATTCCCCTCCTTCTTTTAATTAGAGAAGGCAGGCGTTTTTGAGTGCTAGGGTTAGAGAGGGCGCTATCTGTATCTGAACCTGTATTGTCCATTTCAGAAGCCTCTCCTTCGCTGGGGTTGGATAGCTCAGACTCTTCATTTAGAGAGAAGAATTTCTCTCCACATTCGGGGGTCCCCTCCACTTTCCCCATAGTAGCAATAAACTTAGGATCTTTTATTGAGTTGTCCGCAATTAGGTCCTCACTGCATAGATTATCCCCAGTTATAGCTATTATAGGTTCAAGTGATCCATAACCTCCCTGTACCGGAGCCAGATCCCCCAATGTAGCCAGACTGGTACTCACAAAATCCACTGTGGGGTCAATATTCACCTCTGCCAGCACTGCCAAAGTTTCTTCGTTCAAACAAGAAGTCTCCGCTTTCCCAGCAGTATTCGTCTTCTCCTTCAATTTCACAAATCCAGCAAACATGCCGGGAATCACCTTACGCTGTCTGACTAGTTCTGCCGCTTCCCCAGGACGCTGTTCCTTGTTGCAGGTTTTGACTGACTCCGCCTCCTTGCTGCCTGCCGAGGAGTACCGTCCCCAGTCTTTCTCCCGGCCGGAGTCTTCCCGCGGAGCAGGTAGACTCTCGAAGATTCCCTGACGCATTCACAGTCACCGCGCCACTCTCCACTCGCCCCGCGGGGGCCTCGATGACTTGGGAGGCATCCTGTTACGTGAGGACCAAATGCGACGCTCCACACCGCACCAACGGAGAAGCGGTTTCCAGTAGCGCTTGGACCAACACCAACAGATAAGTAAAGCGGGTTGTTTCACTTAGCAAACTCTTTCGATGCGCTCGCCGTCCGCCTTCTATTATCAGGGGAATAATCATCTGTAGAGTCGGGGGTTTAGTTTAAGCAATAGAGCGCTTGATGAGTGGCTTTCAGCAGCATTCACGCAGCCGCCATCTTGCCTCCAAAAGTACTTTAACATTTAATGAGCTTCTCTTAGCAGCTGCCTAGAAAACCTATGATTGTTCACAATATATCTGAACCATTTCCCAACTAAGGGGCCGATTCCGATCTCGGCCGGTAGTGCCCCGAATCGGATTCGGATTTACCGGATCCGATTCGGAGCCCTGTTTCCCGCCCGAATCGTACGCGGGTCCGGCCGAGCGAGTACGATGCAAGCTCCCGCAAAATCGCCGACCGACTCGTACGCGGCTTCAACACGCTCCGACCGACTCGCACGGACACGACTCGCACCGCGCTATGGAGACGTTTCCCGGCCGGGTAAGTACGATGCGCGCCGCGAGCAGTCCGACCAACTCGCGCCGTCCGGCTCGAAAGAGCTGTCGGAGCCGGACTTTGGGGGCCGCGCTCGACCCCCTGTACACGTAGGCGCGCGAGTCGCACACAGGTGGGACCCATGGGTCCCCCTCACCTGTGCATGTACGCCGCGATGCGCATGGACGCGTACCCGCTATAGGGGCGCCCCTGTTCGCCTCGCACCCACTGAGTCAATGGGAGCCCGCGCACGCGTTGTACGACCGGCTCCCATTGACTTCAATCGGGAGTCCGACCGAACCGAGTCCGATAGCATGCGAATGCATCGTACTCGTCCGGTCGGACTGCTAGGGTCCGATTCGGTCGGAAGTCTCTCCGGGTCCGGCTCGGTCGGAGAGATTTCCGGCCGGAATCGGAATCGGCCCCTAAATTAATTAGCTGTCCCAATTTATACTGCAGCAATGGAGTTGGCCATCAAACGCCCATGACTGTGGTAAAGCGGGCCTGACGTGCACACTAGGTGAAACAAGCATTGGCATAGCCAATAGGTCGCGCCTTTGGGACCTTATAAGTGTTTCGCCATGCAACAGTTGATGTTGTTGTACCAAGGATATTGTGCTGCATAACTAAATACTTATAAGGTCCCAAAAGCGAGACCTATTGGCTATGCCAATGCTTGTTCTTTTTGCTTAAGCACTCCATAATATAGTTCATGTATTTTCCAGCTCTCTTCCTCGTGTGCTCCCTTCAAATACCCACTCCCCTTGCACTCCCTGCTCTGCCTCCCTCTTTATTGCAAGATCTCTCTTGTATGCCTCTCCCCATGTCAAACTCCCTGCCTCCCTGTACTCTGTATTGCTTTCTCGCTTATGTGCTTCTTCTCTCACCCTAGTGTTACTCTCCTTTGTGTGCTGCTTTCCCCCCACCCACTCCCCGCTGCTTCTCCCCCCCATGCCCCCCTGTATATAGGCCTCAACTGATAAAATAATTTGGAGCTTCTTGGTAACAGTTATTATTTTTAGAGATAACCTAAAGTTGTTACCAGTTCTGGAATGAGTCTTTAAATGGAAACCAATAAAAATGGTTTGCACTAGGAACAGTTTGATTGCGTATTACTTAAAGTAAACTTAATGTAAGCACCTAATTAATATTTTAGCACATTTTGCAGAGCCTATTTTATACCGTTTGCAGCCTATCTTATTCTGTGTTATACATTATTTAAGCTGCAGCAGCCTATCTTATGTGTAATACATTTTTTAAACTAATGACTTCCATATTTACAGTGCTTTCTGCCATAGGCTGGGGCATCATAGCGCACGATATATGAAGCTTTCACTATTCCTCAGTGCACCAACCAGACTTCAAATAAGTGACCTTCCGGTCAGACACAGAGACATCTGAAGTGATCACATTAACCAACAGAGCTTTCGTACCAGATCAGTGCATTTGCTGCAGATTTGTTTAACTTCCATTAATTTATCATTTAAGGAGTATACATTTTATTTTATAAGCAGTTACCTGTAGGAAACAAAATAGTTAGTTACAGAATATTTTGTTATTTTTAGCTGCATGTTTGACCCTGCCAGCATTGTACTCAGGCTCACAGCTCCCATATTTTTTTATGCATTTCGCCCGCGGCTTTCTTTTAACTTAGAAATAATGTCGGAAATATGCTAAAAATAAATAAAAAAATACTAATAAAACTGTGTCAGAAACTACTAGGTCATCATCCAAGAATTCGGTCTGTGTGCCGAAAAATCTCATCACCTAAAAAGACACTCTCCCAGGACTTAAATTTAAGTAATAAAACACTCGTAATGATTGCATAATACTTGTGTAAAATGGTGTTACAAATGAGGTGCGTCAAGCCTGCATTTAAAACTAGATGATTTGTGAGCAAAGGAGAAACCTCATTTGTCATTGTTTCATCCTGTAAGCGCCCTAAATCTATAGGCATTAATCACTTAGCGCTATACGTATACTCTGCTGACACCAGAGTATCAATTTACAATTATCCAACCCTGGATCTTCACTGTAAATAATGCATATATTGCATATCACACAACTAAACAAAAAGCATAATTACTTGAACAACAATGTATCCTTAATCATTTAATTCAACTAAAACACAAAGCAATAGCTTCGACAAAATATATCACCAGCAATTTATCAAGTGACAACATACATTTGAAGGGAAGATAACTTAAATAAGTGAAAGAAAATACAGCCAAGGACTTGTAATATTATGAGGAAAACAAGTACATGCTGATCTTATGATAAGTTTAGATTAGAGTTGCGAAAATCAGAAGAATATTTTGACAAATCAGTGTGGTGTTGCACTCAGGTCTTTCTCCCGCGTCATGCATCCGTAATGCATTGTGGATGCACTGACGTGGGTCGAGAGACCATTTTGTATTGCCTGCCGGCAGTTACTCACTCTCCCTCTCTAATAAAGCACACACTTCTTCATGCTCCGTGTGGACCTTCGAATTATTGGTGTTCCCGTATACACGTTCTGTACTACAATTTGGCGACGAGTGAACCCTATGCAATCCATTGCCGTCAGCTATTGAATGCTACGAAATTTGACACGGAGTGAACTAATGTCGTCGGAAATCCAACGCAAGCAGAATCCTACTTTCGGAACCTAATTACTACAAGGTACCCATCCTTTAAGCCGCGATTGCATTAGAAGACTTTTTGCATACGTTAGATGTATTTTTGTCTAGTTCAAGTGCACAGAGAGGGAGAGCGGTAGTCTCGGATTTAACTGAGAAGTGTAAATTCTCATCATTCTTCGAGAAGAGGCTATATTTGAAAATTCCGCCTTTTATGCTAAATGAATTCCTGTCAGCGCTTATGCGTCACGTTAAAAGTTATCGGCGGCCATTTTAGATTCTAGTGACACGCTGTCCCAGCCTACATTGGGTTACAGGAATTCGACTGAATTTTTACTAAGAAATTGCATGACTGTAATTCATTCTTTACGAATTCCTTGAGGTTAACCTTATTGGAAATCCGTCTCAGACTGATTTCAACTTCAGTCAGAACATTCTCATCACGCTTATGAAATCTTCGGCGGCCATTTTGATACAAGCTGACTAGCGATGGCAGCCATTTTGTGCAATTAATTTCTGCAATTCCTCACAGGACCCTTCAACCTGTGCTCGTCTTGCGCCATCCTCACACGGTGATGCGCACACCTTCTAGCACCAAGGAATTTTCTTGTGGGGTTTAGCCAGCGCTCAGTCTTGTGCATTCAGCGTCCTTGGCAGATGTTTTACAAGTATGCAAACAGAGCATTGGAAGCCATTTTAGAGCATTCCTTACAGGACCCTTCACCCAGTACTCGCCTTGCGCTATCCTCACATGGTGATGCGCACACCTTCTAGCACCAAGGAGTTTTCTGTAGGGGTTAGCCAGTGCTCAGCCTTCAGGATTCAGTGTCCTCAACTCACATTTAAAGTATGCGAACAGAGCATCGGCAGCTGCCTTACAACATTTCAAGTAGTCTCACCAGTACATGCCCTCACGGCTATTACATACTGTTGCACCATCTCCACACGCCTCGCAGCTACTGAGAATTTAACTTTGTCTATTGTGATTGGAGTATAGGACTCATTGACTTTGTGTATTGAATTGCTCTTGGGAATTCTTCATCTTGTTAGAATATTGTGAACCACAAGTACTTTGCATTCATCAACATGTGTGCGCAAACATTCTCCTTGACAAATCCTGTTCCTTTTCTTCCTAAACCAGGAGAGCCTGCCATGAAGTGGGCGGACTGGAAATGTTATTTCTTGAACTATTTGTCTGCCATCGAGGAGGAGGGTGATGAAGAGTTCAGCAGTAAGAGGAGGAAAAAGATCTTGTTACATAATCTGGGTCCAGAAGGGTTAAGAGTGTATAGTGAAATGGTAAAGAAACCCAGAAATGCAGATGATAATGATGTCTTCCAACATGCTTTAGATGATCTTGAGAGTCATTACCAACCTGTTATATGTGCAGCAATAGACAGGTACAATTTTTTTCAAAGGAAGCAAAGTAAAACTGAAAGTGTGGAGGATTATGTTGCGGCACTTAAGAAATTGGCTATTCATTGCAAGTTTGGGTACCTTCATGATGAATTTATTCGTGATCAGATTATAATGCACACAATCAATACCAATGTACAAGAAAAGTTGTGGGTATGTGGGGATGCTCCACTTAATGAAATTATAGCCATTGTAAAGAAAGCTGAAATGTCCAAGAGGTGTGCCGTGGCAGCTAAAAAAGAGAATGACAATAGCTCAACTGTGTGCAAGGTGTCAGACAAAAGTGTTGGGGGGTAACAAACATGCTACTACAGTGGAGGGCAAAAGCAATAAGAAGCCTAGTAGGAATTATTCTGCACCTAGTAGATATGTCAATGAAAAGCGCCCTAGTTGTTATAGATGTGGTGCCCTCACGCATATGGCTAATGACAGAAATTACCCTGCCTTTCGATCAAAGTGTACATATTGTGGTGTGGTTGGACATCGGGCAAGAGTGTGCAGGAGGAGGTCAGGTAAGACCTCTGTCAAGTGCGTTTTGTATGGAACCGACTCTGATGAGGGAGAAGAATGCACGAATGATGACTGTGTCCTATGCATTGAAGAAAACGTTTTAGGTATCGACAATTGTGCAAAGAAAAAGCCTTCTTGCCTAGTTAACATTGGTGGGGTAGATGTAATGAAGGTAGCGGATTCAGGTTCGCCTTACACCATAATTCAACGTAGTGTGTGGGAAGATGAATTCGCAGGAATTATAGGCAAACACCTTAAACCCACTGACGTGCATCCTGTTACATTCACGGGGGAAAGAATTCCTATGGTGGGTTTCAGGAATCTCAAATTTGAGTTTAAGGGAAGAAATACGGAAGGGAAATTGTACGTAGCAGAGAGAGGACCTTCCGTCCTTGGGTGGGCTGATCAAGGAGCGTTAGGAATCACACTCAATCCTAACGGATCAGATCAAGTACTTATGACATGTAGCCCCGAAGAGGAATTAAAAAAAGATTTTCCAGATGTTTTTTGCGGAACCATAGGGAAACTGTCCAAATTCACACACAAAATCGTATTCAAAGAGGGATCGACACCTGTCCGTCACAAAGTTCGCAACATTCCATTTAACACCAGGGAGGCGATACAACTTGAATTAGACCGTTTGGAAAAAAATGGTATCATCGAACCTATCGAAAGTGCCGAATGGTTGGCACCCTTAGTAGTGGCACCGGCAGTGTGCGTCTGTGCATAGACCTGAGGAAGCTGAATAAGAATATTGTGGTGGACAAATTTCCCCTACCAAAGATAAATGAAATGTTGGCTCAAACCAAAGGTGTCAAGTGGTTCTCCACAGTAGATTTGACTGCAGCTTACCACCAAATATCCCTTCATCCATCAAGCAGGAAGTTGACTTCTTTCATTAAGCCATTTGGATGCTACAGATTCAGACGTCTACCTTTCGGCCTAGCATCTGCAGCCGCAGTTTTTTAGAAATTGATGCACAAACTGTTCAGGAAGATAAAAGGTGTCTTGTATTTCAAGGACAATATACTCATAATGGGAAAAGACAAATCGGAACAGGACCACAAATTGAAAGAAGTTTTAAAGATATTATCAGTGAATGGTCTTACAGCAGAACTAAGCAAATGTAAATTTGGGCTCCGTTCAGTGTCGTACTTGGGTCATGAAATTAGCGAAAGAGGAATAACTCCCAAGAAAGACATCATTGATGCCATCAAGTCAGCTCCGGAACCTAGATCGAAAGATGATGTAAGGTCGTTTCTAGGCCTAGCGGAATTCTACAGCAAATTCGTGAAGAACTTCGCAACCAAGACTCACAGTATGCGCCAGATTCTGAAGGGAAAGAATACCTTCATATGGGATGCAGAAACCAACCGGGAATTCGAGAGAATGAAGAATGACATCTGTGAAGCCATACCTCTACAAGGTTTCGATATGTCAGCCCCGAGTGTTTTAACTACAGATGCCAGTGAGAAAGGCCTCGGAGCTGTTCTATCTCAATTGTCGGATGAAGGGATAGAAACAACCATAGGATTTGCTTCGCGTTCTCTCACCCCCAGCGAAGAAAAGTTTTCTGTGAGTGAAAAAGAGATGTTGGCGTCTGGGGCATGGAAAAATTCATACAGTACATATGGGGCACAAAGTTTAGAATTAGGACTGATCACAAACCCCTGGTGAAAGTCCTCACTTCCAGCAGTAACTTAAAAGCCACCCCCCACATTGCCAAAATGACGTTGAGATTACTGGATTTTGTTTATGATGTGGAGTATCTGCCGGGCAAAAAGAACAAAGTAGCAGATTACTTAAGCCGTTCTCCAGTTGGTGGAACAGAAGTCTCTCACAATGAATGGGAAGACTACAGTGTAGCGTTTATGGAAGATAAAGAGGACGTCATAAGCGCTCAAGATTGGAAATCGGCGTATGACAAGGATCCTACGTTGGAGTCACTCAAGCTCTTCGTGACGCAAGGATGGCCAGAAAAAAGGAATTTGAAAGAGGAGCATAAAAAATATTGGGAGCTGCGAGAAGATCTATTAATGATGATGCAATTTTTCTGATGAGAGAAGACAAAGTAATTCCTCCAGAAAGCCTGAGAACACGCATAATTAACATAATGCACGAAGGTCATCTGGGTATCGTCAAGTCTAAGAGGAGAGTGAAGTCATCCTATTGGTGGCCCGGCATCGACAACGAGATCGAGAAGAAGGAGAGGGCTTGTGTCCATTGTGCCAACGCTGACAAGTCATTAGTCACGTTGAGGCCACCATTGGGGGAGTACAGCATTCCTGAGAATCCTTGGGAGGAACTCTCAATTGATGTACTAGGCCCCGTCCTTGACTCATGGGGTTTGGCGAAATATGTCATCGTACTAATTGAGAGATACTCAAAATGGCCAGAGATAAAAGTCTGTGAGAGAACGGATACCTCCGGTATCATTGCATTCTTAACCAGCACATTTTTGCGTGAAGGTATTCCAAGGACCATACTGTGCGACAACGGCCCACAATTCACATCGGACAAATGGACGGCCTTCCTGAGAAGGAACGGAATTAAAGAAAAACACACCCCAGTGTACCATCCAGCGGGAAATGGATTAGCGGAACGTTTCAACCGCGTCATCATGGGTTCTATTCAAGCAGCCATAAATGCCGGAAAGGATTGGGAAACGGAGATCGAGAAAACGGTATGGGCATATCGCATAACGCCGACCTTGACCGGATACAGTCCTTTTAAAATATTGCGTGGAAGAGAACTATACACCCGAGACAATAACGTGTGGATGAACCTAAAACTACAGAGCAAGTGGTCCCCATCCATTGTGAAAATCAATCTAGAAAAGGCACAGAAAATATATAAAGAATACTACGACAAGAAACATGGAGTGAAGGACTTGTACCTTAATGTGGGAGATTGGGTCAGGGTCAAGTTAGGCACCACCTGTAAGAAGGGGAGTAGCAGGTTTAGCCAGCCCCAACAGATCAAGGAGCTGTATTCCCGATCCGCTATGTTAAGTAACGGGAAAATATGGTCTCTAACGAGAATGGCCAAATGCAACAAGGTTCTATGGTGGGGGAAGGACATGGGCACTGCAGAGGGAAACGATGGGTGGTTGTGGTCCGAGGTAGAAGGTCTAGGGCCCACTGCTGGCAACAGGGAACTAGCTTCTAGTGATGAACGGAGCAGTCCTCATGAGTCAGTGGAAGCAGACAATCCTAATCACTCACCCAGCTCACCTCACCCTGAATCTAGTGATATCCAAAACCTTGAGACACAGAGCTCTACTGCCCAAAGCCCTAATGAGGATGTGGTTACCGAATCTGGGTCAGAGTCCCTAGAAAGAAATGTACACTCACCCAGTGCTTCTCCAAAGCTCACACGTAGGGGAAGGACTATTGTGTTGCCAAAAAGATATGATGAATTTGATATGCAACCTACTTGAACCTCATCATGCTCTCAATACCATATCACCTTCCATGTTTTTATGCTAAAATCAGTATCAACCACATATATTTATTTCACAGTTATTTATTAGGAGCTTCCTTCTTGCTCCTCCCTATTTATAGTCTCTGTTTGTATTTATATGGTATTTATTGGATTGTTCTATATATTTATTCCACAGCTATTTATTGCACTTGTTCCCTTGCTCCCTCTTATTTATGCCGCTGTTCCCTTATCCTGTATTTATTGGAACCTTGTTCCTCTATTGGTTCATATTCGTAATATCTGCAACCTCACAACATCTCTGGTTTAACCTTGTATGCTTATCCTTCTATCCATTTTGTATCAGGATGTAAAGGGGGAAGTTGTGTGGTGTTGCACTCTAGTCTTTCTCCCGCGTCATGCATCCGCAATGCATTGTGGATGCACTGACGTGGGTCGAGAGACCATTTTGTATTGCCTGCCGGCAGTTACTCGCTCTCCCTCTCTAATAAAGCACACACTTCTTCATGCTCCGTGTGGACTTTCGAATTATTGGTGTTCACGTATACACGTTCTGTACTACTATCAGGTATAGTCAATACTTTCACTTAAACACTTTGGGCATACCCGACACATAAGAAAAACCAGCGCTGTTCGTGGAGTAAGTCCTCTGTGGTATAAGCTTTAAGTATGTTAGAACATGATGGGATTCTCTATGTTGCCATTGAGGGATCTAGAATGTGCATCCTGTTAAAGGAGCAGTTGGAAGGTGGCTTCAGAGGAAGACAAGAGGTTTCTCTATGTTTAATTGCATTTAAGAGAATAAAAGCTAATTGATTGCACATCAAGTTGTATGGAGTATCTTTTCCACATTGGAAACTAACCTGCGTGGCTGTGTGTAACTCAATTTAGAGGAAATCTACAGCGAGCATACTGAAACCGCCAGAAAAGCAGAGAAGAGCAAGAGAAACATCTCAACGCCGCAGTAGACAGAAAACGCCAGGAGAAATCTACTTGTGAGAATGGCGGGAGTGCAGGTATTTGGGGCTACTGTCAACAAACGACGATTGCAGTAAGTAACTTGTGTGCCCGTTACTCACTGCGTGAGCTGGCCGGCATTTAACCAGTGCTTGCACGATTCACGCTGTCATTCATAGGGCACGTGTTATTGAGCGAGCGCTGTCAAGGGGTCATACGGCGCGTGCTCTTCAACGAGCGCTTTCACGGGGCTCGCTGCATTGGAGGGCTTTCTCTCTCAGCACGTTAGTGCGTCGTCATGGAGGACTTTCACCTGCTGGATATGTCGTAGATTCCTGCATGTCTTCACATCTTTCTTAGCACGTCTTCATTGAGTCCTTTTGTGACGTTCCTAGCTGCAACTGGGTGAACTGCTGTGTATGCACGAAGTACACGCATGCGCAGCTTGATTTTTTCAGCATGGATCAGTTGTAAAGCGGCGAGCATTGTGTTGCTACAAATGTTTATTTTTTTTGGGCCGATTGCACAATAATCACAGGTTCTCGGGTGTCGTATTGAACAGCAGAGGGATGTAAGGCAGTTCCTGTTGGATTTAGGGTGACCAACTGGCATGGGTGCAAATTCAGGACGGCGAGTGTAAAAATTCAGGACAGAGGGTCAAAATTCAGGACAAAAATTCAGTACAGATCAAAATTCAGGACAAAACTTTGTGACAAAAGGTAAGTTTTACAGACACATCAGAGGAGGTCGCACGATAGTATATAAGTAAGCCCATCCATATCCACCATTTGCAAACCTATCCATCATGTATCCTTCCATCCATCATTTCACTCATCCATCCCTCCATCCACCCTTTCACTCATCCATCCATCCTTTCACTCTATCCATCCGTACACTCATCCATCCACTCTTCCACCCATCCATCCATTCACTAATCCATCCAACCATTTACCCTTTCACCTATCCAGCCATCCTTTCACTTACTCATCCAGCCACCCAGTCACTCATCCTTCCACCCATTCACCCTTTCGGTCATCCATCCATCCTCCCTTTCTCTCTCCATCGACCCTTTCACTTAGCCATCCTTCCTTCCATCCACCCACCCATCCATCCATCTACTCATCCACTCATGAATCCATCCATTGACCCTATCACTCAGCCATCCTTTCTCTCATCCATCCACCCTTTCGCTCCTTCACTCATCTGTCCATCCTTTTGTCCATCTACCCTCCCTTTCACTCACTCATCCTTACATCCACCCTTTAACTCATCTGTCCCGCCATTCACCCTTTCACTAATCAATTCATCAATCCATCCATCATTTCACTCATCCATCCACCCATTCACTCGCCCATCATCCACCCATTCACTCATCCATCCATCCAACCTTTTACTCATCCATCCTTCCTTTTACCCATCCATTTACCCTTCCACCCATACATCCATCTATTTATCTTTTCTCTCATCCATCCTTCCACTCACCCATCCATCCATCCTTCCATTCACTCATCCATCCATTCACCCTTTCATTTATCCATTCACCTTTTCACGAATCCAGCCATCCATCCATCCCTTCACTTACTCACTCGCCCACCTTTTCATATTAATTATGAGCTGAGCCTTGTCTGCAGAGTTGCAGACAGAGGAGGCTCATCAAGAATTTCACCCTTGCTGTAGTTCCTAAAGCAAGGGGTGGGGTGGGGGTAGGGTTCACTATGCCCCTGCACATAGGCAATCTGAAAAAGTGGAAGTCATGCATGATGCACAGTGCCAGGCCCTGAGGTGACTGACATGGTGTTGTTTCCAGGGCTTTACATGGGATGAAAAATCTAGGGGGTCTCTCAAAAGGGGGTGTACGATGTAATTAAGGGCGTGGCTTAAAACACCTAAGCTAAAAATCTATGCTTAGTATAGTGTACCGCCCGACTGATATTTTGCCTCTTCTGTCATTGTATCCAGATATATAACACAACAAGTAACGTTACAACTATAACAAGCCAAAACTATTGGCTTTGTCAATGGTTGTTAGTTGCATAAAATACAAAAGCAACAACCATGGCTTCGTTGAATATAATATTGAAAATGCATCAGTTCTAAAATGATGAGACTGTGAAAGAACTCAAGCCCCTTCTTTTAACTTCTTTCACCAGCTTCTTTTGTGAACTGGATTCTCACCTAGCAGCATTGGCGTTTTTTCACATTTCTTCCATCTGACAGAATGCCCTGCGGAGGCTGGGGGAGGCCCACCATATGCTTTGCAGCCCAGACTGGCCCATTGTCATTCTGTATGTGGCAATCAGCCAGCATACAGAATGACAAAGGGCAGGGTGAGGCTGCTCTTGCGCTCCGAGGAGGAATGCAAGGCGGCCCCATCAGGGAATTGAGGCTACATGCAGGGGGAACAGTGCTGTTCCCTGCAATACCCAAAATTATGGACAAAAGGCGTCCGTAAAAGGGATCATCACGGACAACGGACGTGAGATCCAAATTAAGGACGGTCCGTGAAATTTACGGACGGTTGGTCACCCTAGTTGGATTCAAGGGGGCATAATCTTTAAAGGGAAAATCTCGGGTATTGTATTGAATACCGGCTTTGCAAGTTCAGTTATTATTTTGATTTTTTTGTTTTATTGTCCTCTATTTGAGCAGTGACTTTGGAGAGTTGGTTATTATTTAAATCTCTTGTATTTGCTGTCCTCAATTTCAGCATTGATTTTGGAGACAGTTAATCTGTTATATAATTAAAAAAAACCTTTATATAGAGGTAGTCAAGATGTAAACTTTTTATTTAGGGTTGCGCACGAAGTTTCTGGCTGGAGAGAGCTAAGCAAGTTATGATGCGGAACATTACCCCTCCGCCATTTTGTTTATCTTCCCACGGTGAGCCAGTAATCAAATGGGTAAAGTGGAAAAAGGTATTTCTGCATTATGGGACCACATTAAGTGCTGAGAAGAAAACAGCTTTACTATTACATTGTTTTGGTCCTGAAGGACAGGAGGTTTTCGAACATCTGCCTACTTTATTAGATATTGAAATTGAAGGTTTGAATGAATTTGAGGTCTATGTTTAGAAATTGGACAATCATTATTTACCCAAAGTTAGCACGATACTAGAGTGGTACCGTTTTGGCAGGAGGATACAGCGATCTCAGGAATCAGTTGAAAATTACATTACAAATTTAAGTAAACTGGGTGCTTCATGTATATTTGAAGGTTCAATTGACAAATGCATCCATGATCAGTTCATGCCAGGGTGTAACATCGAAAAGGTCACGGACGAACTATGGCAGAAGGATGACCCTAAATTAGATGAGGTTCTTTTAATTGCAAAAAAATGGAGCATTCATTACCTTGTGTGGAGGTTATAAAAAAGGATAGTGATAAGAGAGGAGAGTCTTCAGAAAGAATACAGAGTGTGACTAAAGAAAAGAAGTATAGCACCTCGGATTGAGTGTGAAAATGAACTAATTTTCCTGGTGCAAGGATATATAGCAAGGACAAAAATGTTGATAATCAGAAGAATAAAATCAAGGGGAATTGTTTTTGCTGAGGTGCGCAATGGCACTTAACAAATGACAAAACCTGTCCTGCCTGGGCTGTCAAGTGCAGGGTTTGTGGGAAGATGGGACATTTTGGGAAATGTTGTAGGTCTCAAGAAAAGTTGAACAGAGTGAAAGAAGTGAATGTGGAAGATGATTGTGAGTATGGTAAATTATGTGGCGAGATTGTTTTACAAGAAGGACATCAGAACAAGAAAGGTGCCATTGATTGGGTCAATATATGGTTCTGCTGTAAGAATGTTGTTCGACTCGGGTCGAAGATCTCTCCGATTCGAAGGAAGCTCTATTTAGAGAAACTGGTGAACAAAGTAAAAGTATTTATGCCTGATATTCGACCCATAGCTTATGGGGGGCAACCCATCAAACTGGATGGGTATTTTATTGAAGAAATTGAATATAAGGGGAGGTTCACAGCGGGAAAAATTAACATTTCCGCCAAAGGAGATAGCATCATTAGTTGGTGTCACCAAAAGGATTTAAACGTGATGTTGGATCCCAATAGTGATCAGCCAATTGTTTTGAAGAAGATTGAGACGCAAACTGGGAATTTGGCAAGAAGAACAAATGGAAAAAGTGGAAACAGTTTTGGAAAAGATGTATATGTGTGAGAATGAAAAGAAGGTATGTGAGGATGGTTTAATCAAATCTGTCCGTTCTGAGTTTTCCGATGTCTTTACAGAGAAACTCGGTTGTTTGACAGATTATTCACATAGGATTGTGTTAAAGGAGAACTTCACTTCCAGTGTAAGCAAGGTGGGAGGGGTTCCATTAGCCCTGAGACAAGCTGTGGCGGATCAAATTGACAATCTCAAGGAGGAGGGAATCATAGAGGAGGTGGAAATGACGTAATGGATAGCTCCTGTGGTGTAAGCGCGTAAGGCATCAGCAGATCTAAGATTATGCATGGATTTGAGAAGGTTAAATAAGGCTGTAGTCATTAATACATACCCCCTTCCCAACATAACGGAGATGTTGATACAACTTTAAGGTGAAGTCATTTTTTTCCACCCTAGATTTATGATCTGCCTATCACCAGATTAGGTTGGATAAAGACTCTATGAACTTGACATTGTTCCTCTCGCCCTTTGGTCTGTATAGGTTTACAAAGATGCCCCTTGGCTTAATATCTCCAGCTGCTGTATTTCAAAGGGCAATGGAGGATGTGTTAAAAGGCATAGCTAGAGTAAAAGTATATCAGGACAATGTATTAGTTAATGGACGAACCCAGGAAAAATATGATCAGGGTTTGAGAACGGTATTGGAAAGATTTAGGGAGAGGGGTCATACTTTAAAGGAAGAAAAGTTCAAAATTGGATGTAAGACGATTATTTATATAGGACATAAGTTATCTGGAGTGGGAGTGAGTCTCAATGAACGCTTGGCGAAGACCATTCAGAATTTAGCAATCCCTGAAAACAAAGAGGAGTTGGTTACATTTTTAGGAATGGCAGAGTACTATAATAAATGTATTCCCAGGTTTGTCAGTTGCACAAATAATTTGAGAATGTTTTTATAAAAAGGAGTTCAAAATGCTTGGACAACAGAGTATGCCAGTGAATATGAAGACCAAAAAATTGCATTGTCCCAGGCTTCATCCTTACTGAGTTTTGACACATCAGAAAACTCTATTTTGGTAACTGATGTGAGGTCGAAAGGATTAGGTGCAGTGTTGAAGCAAGGAAAAGGGGATAAAGAAAGAACTATCATGCTTATCTCAAGGCGGTTGGTGGGACTGGAGTACAAGTACTGTGTAATAGAAAGAGAAGCCTGGTGCATTAATTGGGCTATAAGAAAATGAAAACAATTTCTGTGTGCATTGCAGCGTTGTGATTGGCTTAAGGGAGCCTGGGTGTGCTTCCTGCTTCAAGCAGGAACAGAAGAGGACAACACAAGGCAGCGGTACGGGAGCAAGGTAAGTATTTATTAATTTATTTTTCTAGCTGCCCACGCCCCACCCATGCTACTCAGTGGCAACTGCCACTGGATGAGGTGTTACTAGAACTGGGTTCTGGTTACAGTCTCCATTAAATGGCTTATTCATTGAATGGCAGGTGTGTGATTTTCGTGTTAAAACTGTTGATTACGCTTCTTCTGTGTCGATAAACACGTAGATTGTCTGATGGATGGACTGGAGAATGTAAGTCTACGCATGAGTCAGTGTGCATTTGTTTGTTGTATTCAGTTTGTGAGGTAATGCTCCCTTTCCTTTGTTAGGGTTACTGGCAAAAACTAGGCAAATGAAATCTGTCTTACACTGTCAAGGCAGTTCTTATAAATAGGTACCTCTAGTCAGCGTGTGCAGTGTGCATCTGCACGTCGTCCACTTAAAATGGCCCATCTCCACATTACGATGCGTTCAACAACGGCGTCACACCGCTAACTGATACAGAGTTCTGACATCCAAGACCACTGCCTCAAAGGTGCAACAAAAGTTTACATCTGAACGAAGTTGATCACATTTGAAAATTACACAACATTATTAAGAACATCAATGAGACCAAATCAGCATAAATAAAATGAGATGCTGCCCATAGCAAAGATGACCTTGAGAATCAATGTCATAAAAATGAGAGTTTAATTACAACAAAAAAAAGATAAAAGGTCAACAGAAGCAATAAAACTGGCAGGCACCCACTCCAAGGTGCTCTGCTGGGCTTGCTACTCTGTGGCTCCATCGCAGACTACAGCAAGCCGGGGGTGGGTAACATGGACACAGGCATGGTTTGGGATGCTGACACCAGTGAGGATTCTTGGCTGGCTGCTTAGGTAATTGTATGTCACTGTTGGGGGATTTTGCAGCTGTTTTCATTGACTGCCATCGCTACCCATAGCCCCAACTCGCTGTCCGGCAATTTGCCTGCATAGAGATAAATCTCAGCAAGGAGGGCTTATAAGTAGTACAATTAAAGCCCAGGTCGGCAGAAACAACGGGGTCTCAGTGCAGTTGGAGCACAAGTGTCCCCAGAGGAAGTATAGTGAGCAGTCTTCGTTCAATCTACCTGATCAGGTCTCAACCCCAATTGCAACTGCTGGGGCATGTGGACGCTCTCAGAAATAGAAGTGTAATAGATAACAAAGGGAAGCAGAAAGATTAAGAAGTGACAAACTGGAAAATAGATGTAGTTGTCCAGGTGGAACCCCAGCTTTCTTAGCTTCCATTCTGATGAGATGTGCGAAAAGCATACAATCCATGCTGGGGGCGAGCAGTGAGGTGGGGTCTGCAAACCTCTGCATCTAACTTCTCTTGGTTCTCCGGAAACATAGATTTCTGCAAAAAAAAGTCTATCTCTAAAGCTATTGTGAAATGAGTCACAGTAAATGATCTGGGAAGTCCATAGAGGAGCAGCGTATATCTATCTACACCTGAGAGTGGTCATTCTAACAACAACAAAAAAGACTCTTGTGCGTTATTTTCAAAGCAGAAAATGACGGATTTGGCAGATATTAAATGCCATAAGGAACAGTCATGGCCACTCCAAATTGCACAAAAACTCATAGATTGGCGTGGGTCGGGCTGTCTCTCCCGCACTGTGAGACAGTGCATCCACAATCACATGGGTTGGACCAAAGATGCAGGGACAGATTTGGACTGATTGTCAAGCAACTGATTCCAATGCTACACTACTTAGCCTTAATCAGAAGCACTGGGTTTGGGATGTTCCATAATTGGGGTCTTGTGTTCCCAAGGATTTGCATCAGTGTGTCACTCTCTTAAAATGAAGTTGACTACATTTGCTCATGTCATGATGCGCAATGTGTACTCACTTCAAATTCCAGTACTCGCGGGAGCAGAATGTCGAGAATTCCCAATTCCCCCCTACAGGCCTTCCAACGAACCCCAATTGCACTGAAGGTCGCGTGAACCCTCTCCTCTCTCTTTTTCGTGGTGAACTGGAAAACAGATAAAAACATTAATGACTTGGGCCGAAGGAAAAAGCATCATCCCCTGCCATCAGACTGGCTTCAGACCACAGTCATCGACAATGGACAACATTCAGGCGTTAGTGCACCTAGCAACGGAATTAGCAGAAAAGAAAAACCCTCCACTCTTTTGCTGCTTCATTGACTACAGCACAGCCTTCGATAAAGTGGTACGAAATAGGTTATGGCGGAAATTAGAAAATTGGGGCGTCCCGCCAAACCTACTGAAGGCAATTAGATCACTATACGAAAGCACCTGGGTGCGGGTCAAAACCAGCGCCGGCACAGTGTCCCCAAAAATAACAACGGTCTGAAACAAGGATGCGTGTTGGCGCCCATCCTTTTTAACCTGTATACGGCGGACTTGGGGGATGCCCTGAAAGGCGCCAGCCTAGTAGCACCGAGATTAGGCAGCATGAGGCTGCCGGTGCTACAATATGCCGATGACACTGCCATAATGGACCACACGAGGGTGGGCCTACAGAGAGCCCTAAACGCACTGAATCAATTCAACAAAGACAACAAACTTATAGTCAACCAAGGGAAAACTAAGGTCGTCATCTTTGGGAGCTACCACCTGAAAAAGAAAGCGCAGTGGCTAATGGGAGACTTACAAATCAGTACAGTGGCAGAGTACAATTATCTAGGGGTTTGGCTTACGGAACGGGCCAAGGCAAATGTCCACCTGAAGCAGCAGTTTTCCAAGGCCAATAAGGCGATATTCCTGTTAAAGCAACTGAGCTTACACCTGATAAGCCCCACTGCCGGACCAATATTAACTGCCTTAAAAGCAAAACTGCTGCCAGCCATTAGTTATGGCCACCAGGCTTTTCCGGGGTCGCAGGACGCCCTTCTCATTGCAACCCAAGCCAAAGCATATAAATCAGTCTTTTCTATCCCAAGGTCGGCAAGGAAGTCGAGGCTAAGATTGGAGCTAGGCCTGGTGAGGCCAGACTTGATGTGCCAAGGGGAGATCATAAAATTATACTTAAGGATTATAAGGGCCCCAACAAACTCCTTAAGACACCAACTGAGAGTCATCTTTGAAGGGCCAAGATCAGTATGGCACACCAGCCTTGGCAAAGCACTCAAGATTTTAAAGATCGAGGAAAAGAGCATACCACTGCCTGAAATCCCACTAAATGCCTGGAAAAAAGCCATAAACAGACAAATCTGCAAAACCTCATTTGAACTGGATCTTAAATCTCTTCGCTATAGCCCCCACCTAGTCCCGCTGAATGGCTCCTATATGGTAGGCAAGGCACAACCTTACCTAAACTAGGCCCTGACACCACAAGCCAGAACCAAAATCCTCTCCATGAGACTATGCACTTTAGGAATCACCGATTTTAACCCCGCATGGGCTCGCAAGGGGGAAATCACAAGTTGCAGACTATGCCCCTACACGAGGGAATCCTGGCTTCACCTTTTATGCTGCTGCCCCGCCCTCAGGAACGAACGATGACGACTTCTTCGCCCAGTCTGTATCACCAAGGGAACCAAGATATGCCGCGAAGCATCAGCCTTGTGCTTTTCTAGAACAACCACGATGACCTTGGCGAGACTGGGGAAATTCATTCATTTGATTAGAATGGCTCAAAAGGCAGCAAACGAACACAATCAAACCAGGGCTACCTGCGAGGCAAAACAAGGGGGGTAATGCAGCCTCCCCTCAAATGAGGGAAAAGCCCTGATCCTACTCACTCGTCCTACAGAGACCGCACTACATCTACGGCTCTAAATGGAAGGGCCAAGGAGAACGACCTACAGACTGTCGTAGCAGAAAACCGCTAAGGCCTACGCAGCTGTTTAAGAAACTGTGCAAGGACTCGTGATAAAGACACGGTGCTGGTAGCCCGAGTGGTTGCAGTGGAGAGGGGATATAATACTTGAACAAAAAACTTTTTAATCGGCAGCCTCTACATTTTTAACGTGATCACTTCTTCATTTGCTCGTTTTTATGCTTTTTTACTGTAATGATTTTAATTAATTGTACAGTTAATAAACAGTAGTACAGCATTAATGACTTCCAAGAACCTTCCTCCTAAACTCTCTCTATTTGTCTGCTGTGCTCCAAACTTTCTTACCTTCTAAGCGAAAGGTATTAGCTCCTCTTCATGTAGTTAAAGATACAGGCCTCCTGTACTGTTACTAATTATCTATTCTTTATTCACAGGTATTCCTAGAAGGCTCTAGTCTTGAAATAGATTTGCGGTAAGTATACAAGTCTATACTGACACCCTTTTAGATACAATGTCTTTTTCTTAGCAAATATCCAAAGTACTAATATTTAAACTTTTCTTCAACAGGAGAATACTTGCGGTTCTGAAGACCTCTGCCTGGGGGGTGGGAGTTGGCCTCCCGGAATTCAGCTGAACACGCGGAGGGAAAAAACTGAAATGCCTTTTTTTCCCTTGACTTCTCAATAACCTAACTAACTGTCCGACGGGCGTGCGAAACGGAAACTACCCTACGCCTAAGGCTGGCAAGAAAACTGAAATCTAACTCTGACTGACTACAACGAAACGGGCACAGGTCTGGTCACAAAGAAAGCGTTGGTGAAGTGCGCAGCTTAGAACGCTGCCGCCGCACTTCACAGCTGGTCCTGTCCTCGCGCCCGCGACCAGAAGCGAGAGACTAGACCAGCGATTGCACTGGCACGCCTCCATCTTAGGCGTGCCCGACCTATCGCTCAGCATCTGGTCACAATCACCCGTGGTCTCCGGTAGGTTGACACGGAGCCCCGGATTTGTTTTACTGGAGTCTCACTGATGCAGGGAAGCACATGGGTTCTTGCAACCCGAGCCCTGACCGTACCCCCCCGCAAGCTTAAGCCTCTGGGCTGGGGTTTGTGTGGGTATTGCAGATGAAAGGCTTTAATCAATCGTGGAGCATGAACATCAGATTGCACCTCCCAAGACCTCTCCTCGAGGCCGCAACCTTTCCAATCCACGAGATAGAAAACCTTACCTCGTACTAATTTGGAGTCTAAAATTCTTTTGAACTCAAATTCCTCTTGCCCATCTACAACTAGAGGTGTAGGTTTTCTGGGCTCTTTAAAGTTAGGAGATACCTTTTTCAGCAGAGATAAGTGTGAAACACTGGATGTATCTTCAACTGTGTAGGAAGACTTAATTTATAAGTTACGGGATTCAAAACCTGTTCTACTGGGAAGGGCCTACAAAACGTGGCTTGAATTTCCTACTTCCCTTGAGTCGTAGATGTTTAGTATTCAGCCAAACTCTATCTCCTTCCTGAAGAACCAACTCCTGTCTCCTCTTTTTATCTGCATGTTTCTTATAGCGTTCCTTAGCTAACGCTAAATTCTTGGTGGCAGACTCATGCACCACTCTAAGGTGTTGGGCTAGTTCTTGTGCTGCAGGCACCGAGACCTCTTGAGTTGAAACCGCAGAATTTGGATGCCTCCCGTAATTCAAGTAAAAAGGGGAATATCCTGTAGAGGCATTCTTCGCATTATTATGTGCGAACTCAGCGGTCCAAAGAAGATCGGGCCATTCTCCCTCTTAATCTAAAAGGAACAGTCTAAGTTACTTTTCTAGTTCCTGATTGGTCCTCTCTGTCTGGCCATCTGTTTGGGGATGGAAGCTAGTAGAGTATTGTGTCTCTATTCCTAATTTCTTGGTGTAGGCCCTCCAATAATGGGATAGAAATTGAGACCCACGGTCTGTAATCAAGACTTTTGGGATTTCATGAATCTTAATCAAACTCTGATTTAACTGTGTGGTAATTTGTTTTGCTGATGGGTTTCCCTTCAAGGCGACGAAATGCGCCATTTTTGAGAAGGCGTCCATCATCACCAAAATTGAGCTAAATCCCTGACTAGAAGGCAATTCCACTATTAGGTCCACAGTGACTGTGTGCCAGGGGTATGGAGGAGTGGGTAAAGGTCTCAACAAACCTTGAGGGGCCCACCTATCCGTCTTTCCCACTGCGCAAGTCCCGCAGCCTTCTACGTAATCTCGTACATCCTTGGATAGCCCTGGCCACCAGAACTGTCTCTTCAGCAACTCTTCGGTACGATGGATTCCAGGATGGCCGGCCAAGGGACTGTCATGACAATCTGCCAACGCTTGTTGTTGGAGTTCTTGAGTAGGTAGGGACAAGGTTTTGGCATGGAACGGCAGCTCATTGCGAACTTCTCGAGCCGTATTTTCCTGAGCCCAGTTCTGCATTTCCTCTTGAGTCATAGCTTCCTTGATTTTGTTTTCTAGAGCATTCTCCACTGTTGCTCCTATGATCTTTGTTTCCGGAATTATTTTTTGCTCACAAATAAGATTCTTCTTTCCATCAGTGCCGATTCGTGACAAAGCATCCGCCTTTCCGTTATTCCTCCCTGGCCGATAAGTAATTACAAAGTCATAGTCAGCAAAGTACAGGGACCACCTCAGTTGACGTGGCGTGAGTGTTCTGGCCGATTTTAAGAATTGAAGATTTCTGTGATCGGTGAATACTGTAACCACATGCCTAGCCCCGAGAAGACAGTGTCGCCATTCCTGGAATGCATCTTTAATGGCGAGGAGCTCCTTATCAGAAATGGTATAATGTATCTCTGCCGGTTGCGGCTTCCTGGAATGGTACGCGACCCGATGTAACTGCCCAGTTTCTTTGTGTCTCTGTGATAGCACACCACCGATAGCCTGCTCAGAAGCGTCGGTCTCAAGATAAAATGGTTGAGTAGGGTCAGCGTGCAGCAGAATGGGTGCAGTGGTGAAACTTCTCTTCAGAAACTGGAAGGCATCTTCAGCCTCGGTAGTCCATTGGAATGGAACTCCCTTTTGTAATAGTCTAGTGATGGGTGCGACCTTTAAGGAGAAATCTCGAATGAATCTATGATAGAAATTCGCAAACCCAATGAAACTCTGTATTTCTTTCACAGACGTTGGTGGGGGCCAATTCAACACTGCATCGATCTTCTTGACATCCATAGTTAGGCCTTCTGGAGCGATAACAAACCCCAAGAAATCGACAGATTCCACTCCAAAGGCACACTTCTCCAATTTTACGTATAGGTCATTTTCTTTCAGACAGCGCAAGACCTTTTTGACTTGGTGTTGATGTTCTTCCTCGGAAGAAGAGTAAATCAAAATATCGTCGATATAGACGATAGCACATTGGTCTATGAACTCCTTCTAAACTTCATTTATGAAGTATTGGAACACTGCGGGAGCGTTGCACAAGCCGTAGGGCATGACTTGGTACTCATATAATCCGTACTTGGTTCTAAATGCTGTTTTCCATTCATTGCCACTCTGCACTCTGATTAGATGGTAAGCCCCCTGCAAATCTAACTTCGTGAAGATTTTTGCATCTTTTAGTTGATCCAGTAGAACGGAAATCAAGGGTAGCGGGTAACGGTTCTTGATTGTAATCTTGTTCAGGGCATGGTAGTCAATACACGTCCTAAGACCTCCATCCCGTTTTGGGACGAAAAATAGTGGAGAAGAGACTGGAATGGTCGGATGAACCCGTTTTACAAGTATTTTTGTATATAATCCTTCAAGTGTAGGTTCTCAGCTTCAGTAAAGCGCGTAGATCCGGCTACAAGGAAGATTGGCCCCCAGCTCAAGATCGATTTTACAATCATATGATCGATGAGGGGGGAGCTTCTTTGATTCTGCTTCACTGAACACTTCAGCAAACTCTTGGTATTCGACGGGCAGGCTCTCAGTTTGCACAGCACACACCATCATCTTATTTTCGCATAACAAAGTTGCTGGGTTTCTCTCTTGTCTCTCCGACTTCTCACAGTAGCAATGCTCCAAGCAGTAGCTGGAGTTTAACTTCACTGTCCTCTCGCTCCAGTTTATTGTTGGGTTGTGTTCCGTAAGCCAGGGGAGACCTAAAATGATTCCAAACTGCGGGGCATCAATCAGATTGAATTGAATTTCCTCTCTATGACCTTCATTGGAAATGAGTACCACGATCTCCGTATGACTAGTGATGGGACCGGACGATAAATTCGTACCATCTAAAGCCCTCACCGCTTCACTTTTCTCCTTAAGTAAAGCCCTCAGACCAACCTTAGAGGCATATTTGAGGTCGCAAAAATTCCCAGTAGCACCCGAATCCAGCATTACAGCTACTCCAGGAAGAATGTGCTCTCGGAATCTCAGAGTCATAGTCATAATGAGGTGCGTAGCAGAAGACTGCAAGGTGTTAGCAACTTGGTGATGAATTGGAGTTGTATCTTCGTTAGCAACCACCAGCCCAACTCCCTCTACTGCTGGTGCTGCTAGTTTTCCTTCTTAAATGTTTTGGGTTTTTCGGGGCACCCTTTCACAAAGTGTCCGCTGGTTCCACAATAAAGGCACTGATTATTTAATCTTCGCTTCTCCTTTTCTTCTTTGGAAAGTGGGCCCCTTATGGTTCCTATTTGCATAGGTTCGACTCCTTGCTCTTTCTCTACGGATCTTGTCACGTCAGATCTTGCCCTGTCAAAGCGCGGGACACTTGGTCTAAATTCTCGCCTTCTTTCGCCTCTTCTTTCGGTTTGCCTATAGTTGATTTCTAAGACCAAGTCAATCAAGGCTGATACCTCTGTGGGGCGATTTGGAATTTGCGACAAGGCATCCTTCAAGTCATCTTTTAAACCACGATAGAACAAGGCGGCTCTTTTGGACTCTGGCCATTCGGTTTCTACAACAAGTTTGTTGATTTGTGCAAGGTATGTAACTAATTCTCGATTCCCTTGTCTCAATTCCAATAATTCATTATCTGTAGCCTGCGCTACCTTCCTACGATCAAAAATGTGCAGAAATTCTTTCTTGAATACGTCGAAATTATATAGGATTGGTGCGTCTTGAGTGACCAAGGGCATTGACCACGCGGCCGCGTCTCCACTGAGGTAAGACAGGATAAAGGCAATACGAGACTGCGCATCTGGAAAGACGGTATGTCGACACATAAAATGCAAGGAGCATTGGGTCAAGAAGATTTGGGCCTTTTGGGGATCCCCGCCGAAGCGTTCAGGTGGTGCCAACGGGATAATGGGGGCCAGGGAATGTACTACTTGAATGGTGGACCCAGAGCTAGCAACTGAACTTGAATTAAAGATGTTTGCTCCAGAAGGGGGGGAATGGAACCTATCCCCTGAACCCTCTCTCTTCATCTGAGCTGCCATTTCCTTAGTCTCTTGTCTAGTTGCCTCCATCTCAGACTTGATAGCCTTATTCTCTTCTCTAACTGCCACTAATTCTTGTTGGATGACCTCGAGGACCTTTCCTAGGTTCCTCAAGTCGAACCCCTCCGCCATTCTGCTCAGGTGAGTAGAGTTCGTGGGCACTTCACTCTGTCATGATGCTCAATGCGTACTCACTTCAAATTCCAGTACTCGCGGGAGCAGAATGTCGAGAATTCCCAATTCCCCCCTACAGGGCTTCCAACGAACCCCAATTGCACTGAAGGTCGCGTGAACCCTGCCGGGGGAAAGTGGTAGGGGACAAAGAAGAGACTGCCTCGCTTTTCTTCGGTTCTCCACTCTCTCTCTTTTTCCTTCTTAGCTTTTCTGTCCGTCACTTGATTTTCTCTCTACTCTCTCTTTTTCGTGGTGAACTGGAAAACAGATAAAAACATTAATGACTTCCAAGAACCTTCCTCCTAAACTCTCTATTTGTCTGCTGTGCTCTAAACTTTCTTACCCTCTAAGCGAAAGGCATTAGCTCCTCTTCATGTAGTTAAAGATACAAGCCTCCTTACTGTTACTAATTATCTATTCTTTATTCACAGGTATTCCTAGCAGGCTCTAGTCTTGAAATAGATTCGCGGTATGTATACAAGTCTATACTGACACCCTTTTAGATACAATGTCTTTTTCTTAGCAAATATCCAAAGTACTAATATTTAAACTTCTCTTCAACAGGAGAATACTTGCGGTTCTGAAGACCTCTGCCTGGGGGGTGGGAGTTGGCCTCCCGGAATTCAGCTGAACCCGCTGAGGGAAAAAACCAGCCTCCGAAATGTCACTCGGAAACTCCGGTGAGAATGCTGGCAGAAATGCCTTTTTTTTTTCCTTGACTTCTCAATAACCTAACTAACTGTCCGACGGACGTGCAAAACGGAAACTACCCTACGCCTAAGGCTGGCAAGAAAACTGAAATCTAACTCTGACTGACTACAACGGAACGGGCACAGGTCCTGTCACAAAGAAAGCGTTGGTGAAGTGCGCGGCTTATAATGCTGCCGCCGCACTTCACAGTTGGTCCTGTCCTCGCGCCCGCGACCAGACGCAAGAGACTAGACCAGCGTTTGCACTGGCACGCCTCCATCTTAGGCGTGCTCGACCTATCGCTCGGCATCTGGTGACAATGACCCATGGTCTCCGGTAGGTTGACACAGAGCCCCGGATTTGTTTTACTGGAGTCTCTCTGATGCAGGGAAGCACATGGGTTCTTGCAACCCGAGCCCTGACAGCTCAACAATGGTTTGTAGATGGGACAGTGGTGCCAATTTCTGGATGTATTTCGGACCTTTGCCCCATTGGATTTTATGAACGGCACAGAGGAGTTTGAATTTGATGTTTGCGCCTTCCAGAAGCTGCATAGGGAAGCTTCTATGCAGGATGCCTGTAGTCCAAGAATTCTCAGAGACCACAAGGCCAAAGCTGTCTCACTGTTTAAGAAATGTTACGCAATCTGGATGATAGACACCAACCTCTCTGGAGGGGGAAAGCCTTTTGCCAGGCTTGGACAGATAACAGACCCGGTCAACTGAATCCTTCCACTAAATAGAAATTTGGGTAGTTCAAAGAGCACCCAACACTGAATAGTATTGAGAGGTTCAAGACTAGCCTGGACTCTACAGTTTGTGTTAATACTCCTCTGATGAGGCAGTGGTCCTTAAAGGAGTAGTAGTGAACATTCTGCAGGCAGACAAAGGCAGCACATGGGACCAGGATCTTGGTGAAATTCTAGGCGGTGCACTAAAAACTAAACTCAGTGTGATTCATTGATATTGTATTCTCATGTGAACTGAAAGATGGCCTGTGTTTTTTGCAGGAGTGATGCTTGGAAGAAAGTATTCTAGTTGTCCGTTTGGACTGCTTCAACACCTCAGTCAAAGTTAGTACTTTCTGTAGGGGAAAGAACTAGTTTAGATTGTTTCCGACCATTATACAGCCCATGGAAACAGAAGCACTGGTTTGAAGTGACCCAAAATTGGGGTCTTGTGTTCCCAAGGTTTCACATCAGTGTGTCAGCTACTTGAAAGGCAGTTGATCACATTTCCTCAGCAATGGTTTGTAGATGGGACAGTGTGGGGCCAATTTCTGCATGTATTTCATACCTATGCCCCAGCGCAGAGGACCTTGAATTTGTTCTTTTGTACCTCACTAAAGCCAGTGGAAAGCTTGGAGGGCAGGTTTGATGTGGCTGCGATTATGAAGGTGTCAGTAAAGTATGCTGTCTTGTTTTGAAGCATGGAAATCAGCTTCTAAGTGAGGTCACAGTGTAAGACATTGCAGTAGTTGAGATGTGCCAAGACAAGTGCTTTCAAGAGCTCCATCCTTATGGTTGGCTTGCAGTAGTAGTAGGATTTTTGAAGTAGGTGGCTGCAGATTGGTGCCTTTGCCCCCTTTGTTGACTTAGGAGACAATGGAAAGATCAGAGTGAAAAAGTATTCAAAGGTTTCTAACTTTCAGAATGGATGATGGTAGAGGTTTCCGGAGGCAGAGGGGGTAGGGGTTAGAGGTAGATTTTAATAGGATCAAAACACTTATTTAATCAGTAGAAACATTATAAATATTTACTGAAACCAGAGTTCCATACATTATCATTTGTGTGCTAAATAGTTTTATTAGTAAAGCTGTACTTCTGTGCAAATGTACTGCCCATTTCAATGGAAAATGTGCTGTCTGTAAATGACAGTGCGCTACTGCACAATGCTTTAGGTGTATATTTGCCACAGTGTGCTTCAAAATGCACCACTAGCTGCATACTACCCTCGTACCACTACCCTGCTGAATACATTTGCTACACTTGGTGTGAAGCTAGGAGTTTTCACAATCCTTATGACTTTAGTGATGTAACATTGATGTCAGCACCCCCACTCTGAAATGTGTTTCAGCACCACTGTTGTAAAGGCGCTGAACTATGTCCCTAAGTCCAGTTTTGAAACCAGCACTTGCAAGTATTACCAAACAAGACTCAAGGTTAACTTTTCAGTATTTTTTGCTGCTGTTTCTTTTACTCCACAAAGCAATCTCAACAGAGAATATGCTCACTATACATGATCATACACAATCATTCCACTTGTGTATGACTTTCACACGTCAGTTGAGAAATATGGATGTGGCCTAACGACCAAAGTTGCTGTTTGGATCGGGGGGGGGACCAGGTTCAAGTCCCAGCAAATCACTTACTCTCCTATGCTTTAAAAAAAAAAAAAATATGACCAGATGCTCACAGAGCCAGCCTTGCAGAGTTGGTGGCCCCCAGTAAAACGGAGAACGTTTTTGGAACATTATGGAGGGGGCATGACTCGCTCAAAACGCACCAGCCATCGGATTTCCATAGGCACTGGTAACGTAATTGAGAAAGGGAGAAGGGGGAGATGTCTTTCTCCTTGAGAACTCCGCAGTGCAAGTGCATATCATGGACAGTGGCAGCATAATTGTGCACTTGCGATTGATTTTAACTGGCTGCACCTCCAATTTTGGACTGTTTGTGACATTGGGGAATAACGCTATTTACAGCAATGAATGAACACTGGGCCATGCCACGTTGTCATTGAACAAAGTTGGTGCATTCTGGGGCCTGTAGTTGAACCCTCTGGCCTCGTGACCACAAGGATCATTATCACACTCACCTGTGAACAAGGCGTAATGACGCTGAAACGCGTAAGGATAAATGAGTGTTTTTCAATGCTGCCGCTTCAGACGAATAAAGTCTTTTCTTGCATGGAAGTCGGAGTGGGGCTCTGATTCTCTGTTGTTCTATTCAAACAGGATCCTCCGCTCCTGCTCACAGAGCCCGCCCTGCAGAGTTGGTGGACCCCAGTAAAACGGAGAACGTTTTTGGAACATTATGGAGGGGGCATGACTCGCTCAAAACGCACCAGCCATCGGATTTTTATAGGCACTGGTAACGTAATTGACAAAGGGAGAAGGGGGAGATGTCTCTCTCCTTGAGAACTCCGCAGTGCAAGTGCATATCATGGACAGTGGCAGCATAATTGTGCACTTGCGATTGATTTTAACTGGCTGCACCTCCAATTTTGGACTGTTTGTGACATTGGGGAATAACGCTATTTACAGCAATGAATGAACACTGGGCCATGTCACGTTGTCATTGAACAACGTTGGTGCATTCTGGGGCCTGTAGTTGAACCCTCTGGCCTCGTGACCACAAGGATCATTATCACACTCACCTGTGAACAAGGCGTGATGACGCTGAAACGCGTAAGGATAAATGAGTGTTTTTCAATGCTGCCGCTTCAGACGAATAAAGTCTTTTCTTGCATGGAAGTCGGAGTGGGGCTCTGATTCTCTGTTGTTCTATTCAAACAGGATCCTCCGCTCCTGCAGAGTTGGTGGCCCCCAGTAAAACGGAGAACGTTTTTGGAACATTATGGAGGGGGCAAATAACAAGTGCAAAAAATATCAAAAATAGCAGCATACAGACGAGAAGCGTTTTGCGGAATCAACATCTTAAGGCTCAACCAGAACTTTGATAAAGTGCAAATGCTAAGTAAAACTACGCATAAAGTGCAAATAATGGTCATGATTGTTGATAATGGTTGCAAATAACCATACACCAAAGCAACGGTCCTCAAAAAGATTAAGAATAGACGTCTCAGTTACATCAGAGATAAGTCAAACCAGTTAAAAAATAGTCAGAAAAATAGAAGCAGCATAGCAAGAGATTCATCATGGTCAGTACAGTATAAGTATTTTAAAGGAAATTGTGCAAGTCTTCACCCGTGTTAAGGCCATTTGGGATCTTAGTGTCCAGAGTCAAGATAAAATGGGACTCTAATTGTCTCAGACTCTTTTCACGGTTACCACCCAGTTTAGAAACTGGTACCGCCCCCAATACTGAATAGTGTAAATCGTTGATGTTATTTTGATGTACCAGCTTAAAATGTCTGGCTATGGGGTAGCTAGGATCAGAATTGACTATGGCCCGTATATGCTGTAAAATACGTTTGTGAACGGGGAGCTTGGTACTGCCAATGTATTGAAGCCCACAAGTGCATTGTAAGATGTAAATGGCAAATTCGGTATGACATGTTAAATGCTCTTTGATAGAGATTGGATTTGGGCTAAATGCTGTCGAATACTCACTCAAATTTTTACAGAATTTACATGCATGACATGAATTACATTTAAAAAAGCCGGGCTTAGTCAACCATATGGATTTAACAAAGACCTCTGGGCTGGTTCTAACTAACGCATCCCTCATTGAGGGAGCCCTTCTGAAAGTGATGGATGGCAATATATATATATATATATACACACACACACACTCCCCCATACATATATATATGTATAATTTTTTTTTATTTTGAAAGTTTTATATAGCGCGAACATGACCCTTGCAGGTATCAGAACGCTTTACAATTGTTCAGAGGTCAGAGGCAAATACCATCAGTGATATCAGAGTCGATAAAACTACAGGATAAGGCAGCTCCCAGATAAGGGAGGGTACGATACAATGTCAGGACCGTTAAATCGACAACGATAACAAGGAGAGAAGTAGTCATGGGGGTAATTGAAGTGTCAGGAAAGGTACGAATTGAGAAGATCCAAGGATCTAGCACAGAAATCTTTGTCATAGGTACTTTCACTTCTTTCTTGAAAGATGCAGTTGAGGAATTTAGACTGATTTCAGAGGTCAAGGCGTTCCAAATTCCTGGGGCAAACCCAGAGAAACCTCAGTTGTAAGTTTTCTTTTTGAGGAATCTCTGAGGTTTCATCAGTAAGGGGTTAGAGCTTCTGGAGGATCTGCTGCCGCCAGAAAGTTCAAGCTTCTGAGCGAGATATCTCAAGGTATTGAAGTGAAGGGCTTTATGGGTCATGCAGGCAATTTTTAGCTGAATTCTTGCTTTGTAAGGGAAGCCGTTGAGGGATTTCAGATCTGGGGTGATGTTGTTGTTCCTTTTCGATCCTGTGATGAGTGTTGCAGCTGAGTTGAGAGAGGCCCTTAGAGGTGCTTTTTTGGATCTGGGGAAGCCGCACAGGGTTGCACTTCCATAGTCCAACCTGGTAATCACTAGGGCTTGCACTGCAGACTTGCAGTCACTGGGGAGGGGAGGGGGGGGGATGAAGGGTTTTACTTTACTTAAAATGTTCATTTGGAGGTTCACACCTTTGGTAGCAGCACTGATGTGCTTCTACATGTTAAGGTTCTTATCATGAGTTACTCCCAGTGATATCGCTGAATCTATAACTTGTGGCAAGCAGTTGAGGACTGTTAGTTGTTTCAAACAATCTTCAACGACAGGTGACTGGTTGGGTAGGGTGATTAGGAGGAATTCTTTTTTTGAGTGTTAAGTTTGAGATTATTACGTGCCAGCCAATTTTGGGTTTTCTGTAGAGTTAAGTTGAGGGTACTGAAGTCTTCAGGGGAGGAGACTTTCCGGTAAAGTTGGGTGTCGTCAGTGTACATGTGGTAGTGGATGTTGGATGAATTCAGGATTTCCGTTAGAGGCACCATGAACAAGTTAAAGAGAGTGGGCGAAAGGGAGGAACCCTGTGGGACCCCTAGTCTGACCGGAGTGGTCTGAGATACGGAATGATTAACCTTGAATCTCTGAGTTCTGTTTTTGAGAAATGAGGTGAACCAGTGTAAGACAGATCCTGTTAGCCCCATTCTATGATCCAAAAGCTCTAGTAGGTTGTCGTGCTTAACCGTTTTGAATGCCGAGGATAAGTCAAGGAGGATTAAAAGGCAAGATTTGTTCTGGTCCAACATTTTAAGTGCATCAGTGCAAACCGATTCAGTGCTATGACCTAGATGGAAGCGGGATTGGAATTGGTCTAAAAGGCAGAATTGTTTGATGTGGTTACAGAGTTGGATGTGAACACATTTTTCAAGGAGCTTCGCCAGAGTCGGAATGTTAGAGATAGGTCAGAAGTTGTTTAAGTCAGTGTGATCTGCTGTTGTTTTTTTTAAGATTGGGGAAACCTGCCCGGAATTTAGGCAGTCAAAGATAGTACCTTGAAGTAGGGATGCATTAAGAATCTTGGTGAAAGAGGGAGTAACGCCGTTTTGATCTCATTGAAGAAATTGGTGAGTAGAGGGTCATTGAAGTGGTTTGCGGGTTTAAGAGCTGCTAAAATTTTGAGAATGGCACTTTCATCAAAGACTTTGAAAGAATTCCATGAGGCGTTATTTTTGGGGATGTGCCCAGGCGGACATGAGGGGACAAGAGTCTGGGGCGAGGCTGGCGTGAAGTAAGAGTGGATGATGCTCCAGAGCCATCTGCAAGTCAATTCTCACGTTTTCTGTGTTGTCTAGAAAGAAGAAGGCAAATTCCTTGCAGGCTGGAACCAGCTAAGGAAGGTTTTGTAGACCATTTGATTGTAGTTTAAAGAGTTCAAATAGTTTCTTGAGTCGGTTTCTGGCTTGATCAAGTTGGTTTCTGAATAAATTTGCTTTTGAACTTCTACTGCTTTTGTAGTATCAGTTCCTTAGTGATTTCAAATGCTTGAGGTGTTCAAGGGACGGGGATGATCTCCACTGTTGTTCCGCTACTCTCAGGTTATGTCTTTCTGAATTGAAGCTACCATTGTACCATGGTTTGGAGTCTCTGGAGGACACTCTTTTTAGCTGTAACAGTGCGATCGAGTCTCTAGAAAAGTCATCATGGAACGACTGTAGTGGTTTGTAAGAACATGAACATCTGTCATGTCTCCAGGCGGAAGCAGGATGTTATTACTGAGAGATGTCAATTCATTGCGGTTGATGTTTCGCGCATTCATTTTCCAGAGTTTGGGTTTCATTAGTTGAGCTGTGTTTGTTCTCACAGCTACAGAGATAAGCAATGTGATGTGGTAGTGGTCAGTCCAATCACAGGGGAGGATAGATTCAAGTTGAATGGAGTTGGCCTTTGCAATGATAAGATCTAAGGTCGCTCCCTTGTTGTGTGTGGGGCTGTCACAGATTTGGGTCAGGTTGAGGTCAGCAAGAAAGGTTTTAAAGCCGTTAACTGCAGGGTCATTCAAATCATTCCAGTGGAGGTGGAAGTCTCCGAGGAAGATTTGCATACAATGTTGTCCCATGTGTGCTGCGAAGATTTCCATGATTTGTTCTATGAAAGCAAGGTTATTTCCTTGAGGGTGGTAGATTGTGTGTAGTTTGCATAGAGGCCGGTTGTTGCATGCAATATCGAGGCATAAGTATTCGCATATGGATAAAACCGGGGATTAAGAATGTTTAACTGATAGGTTGTTAGGGTGTATGTAGGTAATGCCTCCACCTGGTCTGCTGGATCTATCCAGTCTAGCGATGCCATTGTTAGAAGGGACTAGTATGTCAATTATAGGAGCAGCGGAGTCATTTAGCCAAGTTTCAGTCAGGATGAGAAGGTCAAGGTCATGTGTGAGGATAAGGTCAGCGACATCCACCATGTGTCTTGCTGCCAATCTGCAATTAAGTAGCATGTATTTCAGATGGGGTTTGTCACTGTGGGAGTAACTCGCATAAGGTTGTGTTTGTTTACCGCTCTATGATTGAGCCTTGGAGCTCTGTGTGGATTCGCAGAGATAGATTGGATTAGACCCTGATTGTTGATTATATCTGAGTGTGAAGAGTTGTATGACAGGAGGAGGGAGTGGAACTCTTTGTCGGATGTAGGGACTTTCCGTCTAATCAGCCGTGAAGGCGCATTGGGATAGGGTAGGTTTCTCCAACTCAGGTGCATGGGCGACGGAGAAGGTGAGGTTACGTTGGTTGGGAGGTGTGTTGAAGATATGGTGAGGTGGTTGGAGGGTTGGTCATGACTGCCAGTATTCATCCTCAGATTTCTATTAGGCCACTGAACATTGGTCGTCTCTGTTGAGATGCAAATGAGTCTTTGCAAGTCTGCTTTGAGTTCTTGTAGGTTTTGTGTGATCTTAACCAGTATGGATTCCGGAAAGGTATGGGAGTGGATTATCAGATCTTGGAGCAGGGGGCAAGGAGACGGGGTGATGAAGTCTGTGGAGTTGGCGTGCTGCAGGACTGGGGGAGCCAGTGGAGAGGAGGATGGGTCGGAAGTGGAGGTATGTTCGAGGTTAGGTGGTGGAGAGCTCAAGAGATGAATGCGTGGGAGTGCTAGGGATATGTCACTGGGTGTTTTTAGGGGAACTGCATTTGGGGGTGAGATTGGTTGAGGCATGTTGAGGGTCAGAGATATAGATAGGGTGAGGCTGTGAGTAGCATGGCTATGTAGCTCAGAAGTAATTACTCTGGGTGTGGGATGAGGCTGCATTCTAGTGTGGCGATTGATGGAGGGGCTGGGCAGGACCATTGGGTGAAGGTGGTGAGGTAGTGTTGCACTTTAATTTAGGAAGGTCTGGCACAATGGTGGTTTCGGTATTCGTTGCAGCTTTCGTGATGAGATGGGAAATTTCCTCAAATAATTCTAGTTTGTGATCTGATGATTGGATGAGGATAGTCCCATTGTTGTAAATGGTGGCTTCTACTCTGAAAGCGGCTGAGGGGGCTACAGACAGTCTCAGAGAATGAGGCAATTTCTGGATGTAGAGATCAAGAGCAATGAGAACAGGACTTTCCTCCATTGTGCTCGTCTATTCGTATAAAAGATACGGTCACTTATTATAGCTCCTTCGTTCACGCAGAAGTAGGGGTAAGAATCCAGGGTTTCTGGGTCAGATTTGAGGAGTCGTTTTTTTAATGTCTTGGATGCTTTTTTGTCAGATTCAGGGGGTACTTAATTTTATAGGCTCCAGGTTGGTGTTGGTTGTTCTTTGTGGATCCATGACAAAAAATAAGCTGCCAATAGGCTAGAGGCAGAGTGGAGGGTGTAGGCAGGAGGGGATGAAGGAACAAGGTTTGGTTGTGTAACTGCGGGTGTACCTCTGTTGTGGGCGTGGAGTAGACCTATTGAGGGCTATAACCAAGTTACAGGCAAGGCGCAGGAATAGGTGGAGTTGGAGACATAAGGAGATGAAGCCAGTGAAAGGTGCAGGAAGGGAGGATTAGTGGGAGAGAGAGATGAGTTTCGCCTGACATTGTGACAGGGCGACTAGCTGAATAAGTCCTTCTATTTCTTTCTTCGCATCAAGGTGGGTAGAGTGGTGGTTTTAATTATCTGAGGAGCAGGCCCAAATTTTGGTTAACAGAACCCTTTGGTTGACAGCCCATTAACCATTGAAACCATTGAAAGATGGCCGCCCGATAGGAAGCTCTGTAGTGTAGTGTGTGCAAAGAGTCCTACTTTCATTTCCGAGGTCTTGGGTATGTAGTGTCATTCTTATGTTTATTTCGCTAATGGTGGTGGGGTAGCCACCTTGGGAATGTAGCTCAAAATGGAGGGCTAACCAAGCCCAGTGAGACACCCAATTGATTTTGACAAAGCCCTGAAACCCATGGGTGCCACTATTCTTGAAGAAATCCAGTTGGGCGAGTCAGGAGAGCACAACGGCAAGGGCAGGCAATTCCGATATGAGCCGTGCACGGATCAGGCACAACCAGGCTCGGTCAGCCACAAATAGCTTGAGAAAGGCTCATACGTGAGAGAATGAAAATATGATTGTGCGAGAGAGTCTCCCAGAAGTCGCCTAAGGGAGGGGGTCCTATGGGAGGAAGCGGCCCTCTAAAGGTCAAGCCCAATTTCACTCCTCAACTCACACTGGCCCAGGCTGGGGGCATCAGCCCTCGAAGACGATCCTTGGGTGGGAGCCAGCCCCTGACCAGACCTGCTGGAGCCAAGACAGTGCACACCGCCAGCCGCGGCAGCATCTTACTCTCAGCCAGAGAGAGGGAGCAACGACCGGAAGGCTGTGGACATCCAGGTGGGATCAGATTCCCACCCCAAGCAGGTCAAAAGAAGCAAGGCTAGTCGGAACTCGGGTAGGGCCAACCAGGCGAACCCTCGGCGGAAGGCTATCCGGGCAGGGCAAATCCTAATAACGCTCACTCACCAGACCTAGGACAGTGAACAACAAGCTTCAGCCTAGGGTGATGAGCAGGCCTGTGGCAGGTCAGGACAGCAGGCGGGTCGGCAGCAGGATAAACCCTCATGAGGGATCCCACCATCACTTCCACGATCCTCTGGGATTCGGGTCACTCCGGCAAGCATCAGCAGTGGGGTGACTCGCAGCTTCCCGGGCGCAGAAGGAGATCAGTTCGAACGGTGGCAGGGCATCGGTCTTTGAAATCGAGGGAGTTTGCTCGGAATGGATGCAACACGATTCCTCTGGAGTTCACCCGATGTGGAGGCGAAGGATCTCAAAATCGTGAGTAGTAGCCAGTTTCGTTTTGCTTGAATTCCTTGATTTCCAATGAGGTTCTAGTTGCTGAAAGTAAAGTAAATATCTGGATGGCAGGATACAACTAGGGATATCTACGGATAAGTGATCCTACACCCAAGAGCTTCCCTTTGTAACTCCCTCTCGGCGGCATCTTGGGCCATCTATGTGCCAAAATGCACCACTGGGCCTTCTTTTAACACAAGAATGAATGAGACCATACCCCCATACTCTGGTGCAGAAGAGGTTTTTCAAATTTGCTAAAATCACCAATATAAACACCAAGATTTTTCTGAGTCCCTGTGAACAGATGCCACAGGCCAGCAGCCCACTCTGAAAACTGTTCCAGCACCAGTGCAGTTCACCATCTGTCACTTTTATGGGCAGATCAATATCTTGCCCATAGTCTGATAAAGACATATTGACGTGATCAAGGTTGTGACATTTATAAACAATTCCTGTTAGAGAGGAAGAAAAAAATTGTGATGACTATGTTATTTTGGAAATTCGCAGCATTCTGAAAGCATGTCTACTATTACATAAAAAAATATCCCCGCCAAGACAATTGTACTTAACTGGTTTCAACCAATGTCGCCTCCCCTGAGCCGCCGCAAGGGGGCAGGCCTACCAACACCGGTCTGCATGTGTGCCAACATCTCCGCAGAATGTCAAATGTAAATGATAAGAAATTTAACTCTCCTTGCCTGTCTCCTATCTCCTCTTTCTTCTGCCTTTTTCTGTCTGCCTTTCTTTCCTTTTCTCTAATTATCGATTTGGGGGGTTAGCTAAACGTGACACAATGTCTCAGGACACTGATGTATAAACCGCGCCTGGGACAACCTATGCTAACCCTGTAACAGAATTGCTAATGTGTTTCTTGTATAAAAATAAATAAAAACATGTTGAAATCAAAAAAAATATATATATCCCCGCCTCATGTCCGTTAAAGCTAGGTGGGTCGCAAAAGTTTGTCTTTCTAAAAATTTGGTCATGGTTTAAAAAATGTTTGGGAAGCACTGTTACACAGGCAAAGTACTAATAAGGTTCTAATTACTTTTTTTGCACTATACTGTATCTAATCGATATCGCTCCATCTGTTTGCGTCTAAGGCATGGGAAAAAATGGATGGAAACTGACGTAGTAATGTCGGGGTGGGCGCTATATGGCTTCAGTGATGTAATCAGGCGTCACTACTGGCACCAACATGGACCGAGCACCCCCTACTGGTGTGAAAGAGCTTTGAAGTTTCTAGATCCAGTCTGATGCTTATGATTATTCAGCATCTGAGAAATTGGCAGGTTGATAGAGTAGCCACTAGAAAGAACATTACCAAAGGTAAGTAACTTTTTTTTTTTTATAAAACGTCTGCTGTATGTTACTTTAGTGTATAAGAAATTGGTCTTTTTTGCTGTCAGTTGGAGATTGGCTCACCTGCTCGATTTAGTTTCTTTTGAGATTGCTTGCTTCTTTCTTGTTAATGTTGAGTTTCTTGAGGAATGCAATATCAGCAGTGTGCCTATTTAAATAGCTTAGGAAGCTTTCATCTTCACTTGGTGCAGTAAATCATTTCCATGAAGAGAAACGGTGAAGTGTGCATTCATCCGGATTTATTTAATTCTGTCTAGTATTTGTTTTTTTATAACAAATCACACATATTAGCACTGTTTGTGTGGGCATATTCAGTGATGGCCGGCAGGGATCAGGGGTGGGGGGGGTGCAGGGGAGTGGGAGGGAGGGGTTAAAAATAAGAAACAAACGTACCTGATTACCGGGTGTCACCTCTGCCGTCCCTCCGTCGACTCCTCAGCCAGACCAGGGAAGAAGGAAGCACCCAGCTCCCCTGATCCAATGTGATTGGTCTGAGCGCCGTGGATCAGCGCTCAGCCAGGGAATGGAGGCTTGGGCATGTTCTCCATGCAGGCCAGGCGTGCAACGCCCATTGGGCTCAAAGGGCTTCAGCCCCCCCCCCCCCTCCATCGTGTGTGGCAGCCCGGGCTGAGACAGCTTCCCGGGCACACACACAGCCGCACCCGAGTACTTCACAGGTCTTTAAAAGACCATTTGCTTGTAAATGAGGCTCTGTTGTTTTTCACCCCTTTTTAGAGCCCCTGCATCCCCCACTCTGCCTATTGCTGGAAGAATTAGCCCCCCCCCCGAAATATTTTCTTAGCCCCCCACCCCACCCCATTCCGGAATTTGGCTCTAGTTGCGCCTCTGATGCAGGCTGTAATGTAATTCAGCCTGCATGGAGAACATGCAAAGTGCTTATGACTGTTTGACCGGCCCGAGATGGCCGGCCTATCATTTATGCGCTGGTTGGGAGTCCAAACCACTCCTCCCCTGCCCTGCTGTGTAAGCAGAGCAGCCCCCCCTGCCCTGCTGTGTAAGCAGCAGCAGCAGGGAAACATAAAATGATAATAACGAGTTATCACTTTATGTTTTCTTTATTTCACTGCTGCAAGCAGTGGAGCGATGTTCCCCTGCTTTAGCAGAGGAGCCGCCACTGGTAATATTTAGTGACCTATTGCAGGAAAATACAAAAGATAAAAATGGTGATTAATAAAGCAGAAAACGAAAAATATAACTTGGTCCCGTTCGAACGAAAGACCGAGTTTCCCAGACGACTGCAGCTTGTGTGGCTGAAATAGCGCCTCATTTTTAAACTTAATTTAACCTAGTTGATTAAACATTTTTTGGTAGTGATTAGGAAACCATGCAAAAAATGAAATGTAATTAATATGCGTTACTAAAATGAGAATCATTTAAAATACATTTTCATTCTCAATCATAATTGAGAGATCCGAATTTTTGGTGTGGTTTTGGTCCAAACACCCGTGAAGGTCATTTACAAACTTTAGTCATCTCATGTGAACAAATAACGAATATGGTTGACATTATTGCTGGGTCTAAGTGCCATGTATACATTCAGGCAGTATTAAGCCTAAAATAGCTTTGTAAGTTCAAAGTTTCTTTTGCAAAGAGTTGGTGGATGTTAACAGGCGGGGTCCTAACTTTATTTGGTCTGACTGATCAGTTAACTACTTAGAGGCATGTCAGACTTTTCTTTTCAACTGATTGCTCATATTTCATATTTAAGATCCCGGTAAGTTCTTTTCCTAAAAACCCAATGCAAATGTTGTGGACCCCGCCCTCCAGTACACTAAAAATTCATAGATAATTCAATTGACCCCAAGTCATATTTTAATTTGGAAGTAAACTAGCTGGATTTTCTGGTTGTCTTTGCTTTCAGAGTTGGCAAGTGTGGCTGTCCAATAGTGCTGTGGAATGGGATTCACACCCAAGTTGTCTTGCTGTTATGGCACAAAGAGCATCTTCCTTTTGCTCCCGATGATGACGCTGAGAGTTGATGTCCAGCTTGCGGATGAATCTTGAGTGTTAGAGCCCACTTCAGCTGTTGCTGTTTTCTATGCCCCCACAGCAGATGCAAAGGGTGTGCAGGTGTAGGCTTTTCAAATTACACCCTATTAAATGTGGTCCTGCGCAATGTATGTTGTTAGTGGCTTCATTAAAGTGGCGACGAGCTAGTAGATTCAGCAGCTATATTGTGATACGCTTTTTAGTGTCCCAGAGTCAAAATTGAGTTCTGTCTGCGAACCTATCTGTGGGCACTGAGGAGGAATCTCATTTTAATTCATGAAATGATCAATATCAAGTCGTTTAAAGAGCTCAGACAGATTAACAGCATATTATCAATACATCACTACAACTGTACTACCATTTGTAATGTAAGGGTTATCACCTAGTTACAGATAAGCAATTCTTTATACGATTCCCATTAAAACATATGATGTAATGCAATTAATCTGTAACATGCAGACCATGAACCCTAACTCCTTCAGCACACAGCAACGCTTGTTGTAACCCTTAGGGCACATAATAAAGACGTGGGTTTTAAATATTTCTTCATATAGCTTAAGTCAGGGAGAATTATATATAGATAGAAATGTTAAAACACAATCAAATGCTGTTGGAATTAACAACTTGGTGTTTACATAACTTCTTTCTTTTTGGAAAAGAAATGTTTAGACAAATTAGAGGAGTTGCGATGGGGCCTGCTTCTCCCCCAGCTATGCATGCTTGCATGTAGGATGGTGGGAGGAGCGGGTCCTCAGAACAAAACATTCTGAGTTGGTGAACAAACATATTGTTCAATGGATGAGATTCATAGATGATGTTTTCATAGTCTGGCAGGGAAATAAGGAAAGTGCAGAAAACTTTGTACATACAATCAATGCTAATGAGTTCAACTTAGAATTTACTGCACATATTGATGAGCATTCTGTAGACTTCTTAGATGTTACTTTGTATAAAGGACAAGATAAGTTAGAAACAACTTTACATCAGAAGATCACTGCGGGAAACTCAACGCTTCATGCGAAAAGTTTCCACCCAAAGCATCTCATTAATAGTATACCCTATGGGGAACTTTTAAGATTGCGGAGGATATGCAGAACCAAAACAGAATTAGAACGATGTCAAAAAGAAATGATCACTAGATTCTTACAAAGAGGTTACAGCCAAACCATATTAAATCAGGCTATAAAGAAAGCTACTGCAAACTCTACTGAGGAAAAGCAGGCAATGATAAACGACATAAATGAACAGATCTCCCCCCATTTGAGTGGTACAACTAAGGAGACAGTTGCAGATGACACCACTGTCAGGCTAATAACCAGCTATAGCAGTCAACAAAATGAAATCAGAAGCATAATTAACAGAAATTGGCCAACAGTATTAACAGACACCATTATGGCACAGAAAATGCAGAAAAAGCCCACATTAACATTCAGGCGGGCCTTATCAATGAGATCCATGTTGGTTAAAAACAGTCCAGAGATCAATTCCAACAAATCATGGCTTAAACCAGAGAATGTTTTTTTAAATGCACTACATGCAGGGCGTGTAAATTTGGGGTAAACACCACAGAATATATTACTGCATTCAACACGAAGCCTACTGTGATGAAAGATAATTACAATTGCCGCACTGATTATGCAGTGTATGTGCTGACATGCACCTGTGGCTTACGATATGTGGGCAGCACAAAACTACAGGTGCATGTCAGAATACTTCAGCACTTAAGAGCCATAGTGAATTCTGATCAAACGTACCCGGTGGCCAGGCACTTTAAGGCAGTACATCAGAATGATCTCAAATGTTTAACCTATTTTGTTATTGGATCCATACCACCGCTCAGGCGAGGGGGAAACAGAGAAAGGTTGTTAAGAAAATTCGAGTCCAAAATGATTTTAGAACTGGACTCTAAGTCACCGTCTGGTTTAAACAACAGTGAAGAGTTACATTATTTTTTATAAAATATTCAGACATGTAACCCCTCTGAAATACACATATATTCTAAATTTGAATTGTAGAAAGAGTTTTATGATGTCATTTATGGAGTCTGTATAAAATCTTGTAGATTGTGAAATTTTTGTAATTTTATGATATTGTTATGAAGTTTTTGTGGAATGTTGTAGAGGGATCTTTGTAGAATTTTATGAAATTTTATGAAGTTTTATGAGGGTTTCTTTGGAAGGTTTTATGAAGATTTTATGATGATTTTAGGGAAGAATTATGATATCTCTATGAAATTTATTTTAGACATTATTAGCATTTTAGCACAGACATTATGACGTAAAATCAGTACACATATAGAATCATCTGCATATGAGAGAATTTGGTGTAGGATTACACAAATTATTTCCTCGAAATAGAATAGGGAAACACTTGTGAATAAATAATAACAAGAGCAACAAAGAAGCATAGAACAAAGGAATATTATAACATGAAATGAGAGTATATTTCTCTCTTTTCAAGAGTACACAGATGGGACATAAGAGGGTCTTGCGGATAGATGTTATCAATAAGAGAAGAATAGAGCCTCTGCACTGAACATCTAGCTGCTATACAAATGTTTTGTATCCGTCTTGTAAACAGTTGTACAACTGTTTTTTTAGCACAAATATAGGAGGAAAAACTAGCACTTTATAAAAATAGTAGACATTATGCACTTTAGAAATTATAGGCACTTAGCACTTTGGGCAAAATAGCACTGTATGACAGTAATGACGAGCAAATAAGACGACTCTAATTTAAAGCATTAAAGCAGTTAGTAGCCAAGACAGAGGGCATATTAGGCAAGACCATATTTAAATCATTCAGACACGGGGACAGCTTAGCAGTGAACATTCATGTTTATGAAGGGGAGACAAAAACAGTATCAAGCACTATGCAGTGAGACGATTAGTTTCCCGAAGCAAAATATTTGAAGTTCATAAAAGAACAAATGTAAATATTTTTTTCAAATAAGTTCATGTATTTATGTATTTTGAGACTTATTTAATTATTTATTGAATTGATTGATGAAAATAGTTTGTATAAATGTATTGAATGATGTATATATTTATATATAAGAATTAACTGGTTTATATATTTTTACATGCCCAGTACACGAGTGGTCTATATCAAAAAAACAAAAAAACAGCAATTACATATCGCAATATATTACAGTTATCGCAATGTTTGCCTGACCAACACACAGTCTGTCTTTTATGGTGATGTTAGTACTCCGACCATGTGACAGGATGACACAGAGGTTAAAACAATCTTATTTGCGACGTTTCATCATGTGATCAAGGTCACGTGAAGTGACCGAAACGCGTAATGGTGAAGTTGGAGTGAGCTAATAAAGGATATTTAGCACGATTTCGGAGTCCGTTCCCTTCTGTCCGTGCGAGGAGGATTTTGGTTGGGAGACACATTGAAATATATATATATATATATATATATATGTATATATATATATATATATATATAATATATAAATTCTCCCTGGCTTAATTTTATATACATATATATAAAATCAATGTATCATCACATATAGGTCCTGTGAGGGGATATTTCGAGATCTTGCTGCACTGATCCAAAAGCGAAAGTACAGTGAACTTGTCACAGAATGTTCTATATCTCTTGGAGCTAGTGTTACTTTCACACATTGTAGCAAAGTAGTACTTTCTTCTTAGTTCCCCAGTACACGAACGTCATCATGGGAGACACACACAACGGCAATCAAAAATGAGAATTTGTGTGAAATACTAACCCTGGCACTAGTTCCAAGTCCTTCGTGCAAGGCAGACTACACCTCGTGCTCAGCAAACACACATACCAAAGCATAATGACATCAAGAACAAATAATGATTTACTGTAGATATTCATATTAAGACCAAAGAGAGAAAAACAGTTGTATTTGCTGTATTTAAGAAATGTCAATAAAAAAAAGAAAAGAAAAAAAAGAAAAACAGTTGTATGCATTAAAACTAGCCAGGCAATTATTGAGGAGTAAGCTACACTTACATGTATTACAATTATCCACCATTTTGCTGCAAACAACAAAGCCGTTGGTCAACAACCCTTAAAGGCTATCCAGCAGAGCTTCACAACAACTGTAACTGCTCCCGGGGGTCTAGGAGATCTACCCAAACACAGCCGCTCTCCTTTCCACTCCTTAATTAATCTACTGGAGATGGGAGACTTTCAATCTACTCCACACACTGTAGTCAATCAACTTATAGCGAGAAACTCACTATATTTTGAAATTGTCAATGTACACAATCACATAAAACAGGCCACCGGGCCCATTTTAAGCTGTACATCAACAAAGTGCCGGCCACCATTAAACATTGGCTCTCAGAAGGTTAGGAGGAGTGATATGTCGTTGGTGGTATGAACCAATAGGGAATGCACTCTAAGGAATAGTGCCAGATATCACTGTCCACAAATGTGCACATTACAAAATTTTACATAGAACGCTTCTCCGCTTCTCCCGTGTAGTAGCTATACACCTGGAAGACTGTCTTTGAATACAAGAATACCAAGTGGGCAGTTGGCACAAGCCCAGCCTTGTCCCTCTGCTCTCCAAAAGACTAGCTCAGTTTGGGCCACTATCTGAGGACCCACCCTGCCCTAGCTTTAGTACTTATGGCTATTGCACACACAAACACACTAATACAATAGGTCGGAGTGGGAAACAGGATTTACGATCCCTAGCAGTTACACTCATAAATAACACTTTATTAGACATGGCATGCCCACAGCTGAAGAAATAAGGCACATGATGTTCTTGCTTTACCTTGACAGCCAGGATCTTGCCACTTGGAACATGATGAGCTCTGCAGAGAGAGAGGAGAAATAACGCAATAAGGGTTAACATGAAGCACATAGCACACTCCGAAGAGATACAGCCCACGTCAGATGTTTACTCCCCATCACAAAGTCATTACTTCTCAGGGGTTAAGGTTGGTAAGGCTCTTTGATTCCATATTAATGACAATCTGGCACCCTTAAGTGCGAATTTATTATAACAACAATAACATGTGACTCTCTAATTGTATTCCTCCTTTATCCAGATTGATAGGATGTCTAGACTGGAGACCAAATGCTGGAACATCTCTTGAACAGCAAGAATTTAAAACTTTTGATTTGAAATGGGATCCCACCTACCTCCTTCGCATGAGCGGCAGCTGGCAATGCCACTGGTCAGCCTACACTGTGGACGACAGCCAATCCCCCAAGGTAGGAGGCAGCATTAGCAAAGTCAATAGGTCTCACCTACAGAAGAGCTATTGGCTTTGCCACTGTGTTTTAGCCATATTGTACACCAGTGTGGCTGCTGTTCAGCATGGCTAAAAGTTAGTTTGCGTAGAGGCGAGTGTCAAAGAGTGGAGTGTCAAAGAGTGGAGTGTCAAAGAGTGGAGTGTCAAAGAGTGGAGTGTCAAAGAGTGGAGTGTCAAAGAGTGGAGTGTCAAAGAGTGGAGTGTCAAAGAGTGGAGTGTCAAAGAGTGGAGTGGCAAAGGTGGAGTGGCAAAGGTGGAGTGGCAAAGAGTGGAGTGGCAAAGAGTGGAGTGGCAAAGAGTGGAGTGGCAAAGAGTAGAGTGGCAAAGAGTAGAGTGGCAAAGAGTAGAGTGGCAAAGAGTGGAGCAGAGTGGCAAAGAGTGGAGTGCTGTGGAGCAGAGGGGCGTAGAGTGTTGTCGAGTAGAGTGTCCTGGATTCAAGTGTCATGGAGTAAAGTGTTGTGAGTAGTGTGTCGTGGATTGGAGAGGCATAGAGTGGATGGGCATAGAGTGGAGTAGAGTGGCACAGAGCGGATTAGTGTGTCGTGAAGTGGCATAGAGTGGCGCAGAGTGGAGTAGTGTATTGTGGAGTAGAGTGGCGTGGCGTGGCATAGAGTGAAGTAAAGTGGCGTAGAAGGAGTTGTGTCGAGTGGAGTGTCGTAGTGGAGTGTCGTAGAGTGAAACAGATTGTCAGGGAGTGGAGTGGAGCAAAGTGTTGCAGAGTAGAGTGGAGTGGCGTAGAGGGGAGAAACGTGTCATACAGTGGAGTAAAGTGTGGTAGAATGGTGTGGAGTGGTGTAAAGTGGAGGGCCGTGGAGTGGTGTAGAGTGGAGGGACGTGGAGTGGTGTGGAGTGGAGTGGCACAGAGGGTTATAGAGTGGAGTGTCGTAGTGTGGATCGGTGTAGAGTGGAGTGTCGTAAAGTGGAGTGGTGTAGAGTGGGGTATGCATTTTGTGGTAGCACACTGCCGTTACAGACAACACACTTTCAATTGAAATGACCATTACATTTGCAAATACTGTTTTGCTGATAAAACTATACAGCACACAAATGATAATGTGGGGAAATGGCATCACCTACGGTATTGATTTATTTTGATCGTATTCGATTATTTGTTTCCAACACACTTCAGAGTTACAAACAATGTGCTTCATTTGTGCTTTCCTAATTTTGATATATTCTGAAATATTTGCACAGTTCTTTTACAGACATTTACATTTTGTCATGTGCTAGAAAAAAAACTTTTCTTTCCCATCCCCAAAACCCAGCAAAATTGTCACATAAATCCCCTCACTTGGAAGCCAGAGAAAGAAAAGTAAACACCAAGCTCTCTCACAGAGCCTGACATTTGACCTCTGTCTTTGAATGCACAGCAAATGTGACAAGATAAGAAACACATTTAAAGGCCTGTTTACAAAAAGCAAGCACTCGTGGAAGAATACAAGGACCAAGTCAGGAAGGTGATAAATAGGCTATGAATGCTCCATGGGACGGACAAAGACATACTGGACAGCCTAAAACAAATAAAGCCAACAAATCGAAAGCAAGCGATTGTAACTTACAAACCACAAAGCCAACAATAAGCATGGGTGGAATAAATTCTGAGGGAAGCTTTCAGAATGTGCAAAATAAGTCTTTTCACATCCAGATACCTGCATTGCCTGGTAGGCTTCAACCTAATCACCATACAGAGGAGAGAGATGGAAAGAGAACGTGGAGAGAGGAAATGGGCCACACAGGTGTGGAAGTGAGCCACACCCTCCTTAGGGAAGATTTGAGTACCAGCACTTATATTATTTGACAAATTATGCACTGTGAAGCACGGGTTCCAAATGCCTCAACCCTTTTTTCTAGATCTACAATACAGCACAGAATGACAAGGTGGGCATGCTTGTTTGGTGGAAGGGGCACAACAGGACTGTCAGTAAAACAGTGACTATAGTGGGTAGCTTGAACTTACAGCCACGTATCGGCTCCCAGACTCATGGGAAGATTGAAAAGCATGAAGTATCGAAGGGGTGGGCACAAATGATCAGATCTAAACCAAACAAAGTAATATAAAGGTGCTGGCCAAGCAGGCCATCGGCCTAACGTCCATTGCTTAGTGTATGCAGAAAGCTGTGGAGCAGCCACGTAGCTGAAATGCAATTAACACCCAAAGGGACATGGCATTAAAAAGGAGCGGATGACAGGATGTGCCTGCGTGCCCTTTTGAGACAGGGAGTCCAGTGACTTTGTGATATTCTGAAACACAAGAGCTCACACAACGATCAAAAGAAACCTTACAAGCCTGCTTCTCAGGAAAGGCGAGATGCCAGAAAAGGTTACAACAAACCTGTGCAAATACCGACTTATTTCTGTTGAAATTAAACCTGTCAAGCCCCTGACATGCAATGATGCAACACCCTTCTAACCTCAGAGGATGATCTGGGAAAAGAAGAGAACCACATTACCACTGCCAGGAAGGAAGGATGAGTACGGACGGGCACTTTGTCCCCATCATAAACTATCAAACTCTGAACAAGATAAAGAACACTATTTTAAGTAACCTTTTTGATATCACTGGTTGAGAAAGATTAAAAGAGCTTATGAGCTAATACTTTGAGCGCCAAAATGAGCCCCCGAGAACAGGGAAAAAATAATTTATCGGACCCTAAAAAAGTAATTTTCCAACAGGGTTTTAAAGGGTAAAGCACACATCTGAATTGTTATAGGCCCAAATGCATATAGATGAGAACTCCACATGTATCCTTGCCAGACAAAAGAACGTGTATATTCTATGGTGTAACAGAGGATGTTGACGTTTTTGAGCACGTCCAGTGGCAAAACCATCTCAAAGTTGATTTGAATTGGGCTCTTGCAGACCTTGTCCTGGCAGTTGGAAACACATCCAGGATATTGTCAGCAAGTTGTAAATGTCCACAGAATACACTCACATGTAGTAGACTATTCATCTGATAAATTAAAGGCAAGGGCACAGCACCAGGACATGAAGATGTTCTTTATAAAAGGACCCTCTACTATTGGATTGATCAGGCCTAAAAACCCGAATGTGTTAAGCCAATGAGTGGCCTTCAGGATCATGGAGCATCCAGTGAAGCTTTTGCATCTTTGAGAAATGAGGAACATTGGGGGAGAGGAGTAAAAGAACAACTCAGCTGTAATATGTCCCTGAAGGAAGGGAGGTATTTGGATATACTGTTCACATTTGGAATTCTGAAGCGATCACCTGAAGGAAATCCCAATCAGTGGAAGGAAATAGGGATCACAAGTATATATTTCCATCTCGGAATTATTAGGGGCATTGCTAAGCTTGCTCAGAAAGGCGGACTTGTTGTTTGATGTCCTCACTTGCAACAGGATGGGTGAGAATGAATGTCCCTTGCTTGTTAATAAAGAACAAGGTCATCGTGCTCTCCATGACGACCATGGCTTTATCCCCACGCAGGAAGGACAATAAGACTTTTATGTCTAGAAAAACAGTCTTCCTCTCCAGCATGTTGATGTGAAGAGTGGAGTCTTTTTCCGATATGCACATCTAGGACTCATTGATGACGATGCCTTGGCGGACCAGAGGAGGCAGGAGAAGGCCTCCAGCAGATTGGCATCTGTGTAACACAAGAACAAGTCCTCCAGGACATGTTACAAGACAGAAGTCATGGCAGACTAAGGGTCACACAGTAGGTTCTACTGAGCTACAAGAAAAAAAAAATCACACTGTGTACATTGCGAGGTGGCACAAAGGGACAACTAAGGAGGCCACGAGCACCAAAGCTCTCAATTACCATTCTTTGATGAAGGCGCAATGACAGAAGAAGATATGATATCATAAGGAGCATCAGCCCCCACTAAGGGTGAGTGAAGAAGGTCCATGATCTGCCCAGTGCCCAAAACCACTCCAACAGACTTCGACATGCTCAAAATGAACCCAACAAACTTCGACATGCTGAGAATGAACCACCGAAACCTCCCAGGTTCCCTCATAGTGCAAGCTGATATAGGAGCAGCCAGACTTGATGTAGGATGCCCAACACCTCCAGAGGTGTAAGTCCCTTGACCAGTTAGTTGGCAGGATGGGATAGTTGGGACCTTGCTGCACCGCCTTGCTTAACACTCCTGGGGCCAAAAGAAACCAAAACAGAAGCACCCCATACTGGTGGAAAATGCTTTAGTATGCATCATAGCAGCTTCATGTATGATGGCCACACCAGGGTGTTGTGGAACTGTGCTGTTCTAAGGGAAGGGTGGTCTGATGAAGAAGCTGTATGTCACTACACCTCCACTTAGTACTGCCTTGTGGTTTCCTAATGTCAAAACACAGATTGGAACTCTTAACTTGCTCCTAATGTAACTTCTGTTTTTTAATGGTATTATTTGAATAAACAGAAAAATAAACAGAAAGAATGTTAAGTTAACATAGAAATACTAGTCTGAACATTTTCCAGCGGCAGGAAACAAGAAATATTGGCAGCAAAGACAAATACGTTCAGAGAAGTGTTCAGCACATTTACCAACGTGGACCGACCTTCCTCCTGGATAGGAAGAGATGTCAGTTGCCGTTCACCTGTTCAGATAGTCCTTTTACGTATATCACACCGCTCTCACCAGCCAGTGATATCCTTCATTGATTTAGAGTACAATCTAATGGTGGGCGAAGGAATCTCTTCCATTTATGCCTTCTTGCCAGAGTTTGCATTAGGGACCCTTCTTTGTAGCGAGAGTATTGTGTTGGGTCTTTTCGCAAAAATGAGTCTCACACCTATAGCATGATACTTCTAACATCTTATTTTCGGTGGACGTGGGTGTAGGCGTGGAATGCATTTCCAGAGACCCATTCTAATCGCAGTACCCACTACTAACTGCAGCTGTGGCACCACTTACTGCCAGATTTCTGCCACAACCGAACATGGCCAAACTATCTGTAGAAAATGCGCCTCACCTTTTTTGCATGTAGGACAAGTTCCTGGCAAGGTACATTTTGTGTACATATTTAAAATATATGAGGCGAAATCTGGAGTTACTTGTGGTGTTTTTGTTCTATCCCATTCTGAATATGTGATCTGCAGTTGACAGTCCCTCTCCTATTTTCTGTTCATCTCCTAGGGTCAGAGTGCGCCTTACGCTAAGCAAGACTCTGCTCCTAACGCTACTTAAATCATCTCTCGCACATGCCTTGAATTGGACTATCCTGCGCTCTGGTCTGGTCATTGGCATCAAAAAGCAAAATGTTGTGTGCATTTTTGTTTAACTGTGATGTGACCTAGCAGTTTGGGCTAAACTAGACTAGACTAGACTCGGGGCCTGATTAAGATCTCAGCGAACGGGTTACTCCGTCACAACGGTGACGGATATCCCGTCCGCCGAAATATTAATCCCATAGGATATAATGGGATTTATATTTCGGCAGGCGGGATATCTGTCACCGTTGTGACGGAGTAACCCGTCCGCCGAGAGCTAAATCAGGCCCTAAGTTGGGACCGACAAACGAGAACCAGCATATGAATTCTCCTTATGTGTAATGTCACAAACAAGATAAAGGAAGGAATGAAATGCATTCAGAATAAGTACCAGTGGTTCTGACTGATTGTTGCATCTCAATTAAACACGTATGTGCTGTTGCTAACAGCATTGTGGCCATTGTGGTTGAAGGCACATCTATGTACAGGCTTTGTAGCCCACGGTGCCAGACTTGTGCCTTCCTTTACACTGGGACATTCCTTATTGGATGAAGGATGCTAACTGCCAGCAGTTGCTCTTGGCCGCATACTCATCACACAGGGAACATAGGTGTATTTGCAGAGCAAACCCAAGCTTTCATATGTTCAAATTCACTGCCATGTAAATCACCTCTCACTGCTGAATTCCTGGCCCAGTACACCTCCCCTTCACCCCCACCCCAGTTCCCCCCTCTTCCTGACAGTTTCTGAGCAATCCTGATTATGTTCTGTTTTTTCAACCTGTCTAACATTTCCTTCAAGTATCCTTGCTTAACTCCTTGATTTATTTAAGCCCGCCTCTCCATGCTCCACAAACCACCTATGCCTAGCTTGCTAGGCCAGATCCGACACCTGCTTTTCATTTACTTCGGAAACCCATTTGCAACCCACCCTTAACTCTTTGCTCCAAGCTCCACGCCTCGCATACCTTCATGTGGTCAAGCCTCTCTTAACTATTTAAAGTTTGTGCAAAATGTCTACCGAAAAAGCCTCAAGATTGCTGGTTGAGGGTGATAAAGAGTACCAGGCTTTATTGCGAATCTTTATCTTGGATGCATTCCAGCATCGCTGCTCCCACGTTGGGACAAGTTAGGGGCCACGGATCTGCTGGACCCAGCATAGAGTGCAGAATCTCTGAAAAGGTGTGTGCCCAGCCCGCTCTGATCAAAAGACTCGCTTCATTACTTTCTGTCGTCTGTGTTTTAGTTGTTAGGCAAGTTCAAGCGTTTCACACAAAACCAAAGCCACAATTGGATCAACATGTCCTTGCTAAAATGTCCATTCCAGTTGCTGAATGAAACTGGAGTTTGAACCGGTTCTCGCCCACATAAACACACCCATGATGCTATAGGAAAGTGTGAAGAAGGGTGCCCAATTGGGCACTGTAAGAAGCTCATTGAGGAGAAGGGGTAGAAAGGCATGAAACGGTGGACAGTGTTTGGCACTGGCAGTGGCGGGAGAATGAGAGGCAGCTCTGGTGGGCTAGCGCTGGTGGGCAGAATACTAATCGGGCAATTGTGGAGGAGTCAAGAAGCGTGCGCTGGAGGGCAGTGAGGGGCTTGCACTGGTGAGCAGTGTTTGATGCTGGCAGACAGAGAGGGTGTCACTGGTTTAATGTAAGGAACTGGCACTGGTGGGCAATGTATGACACTGGCACTAGTTTATAGTGCACGCAGCACTGGAGGGCAGTGTGAGAGGCCTGATCTGGCCTGCTGTGTTTGATGCTGGCAATGGTAGGGAGTGGGAGAAGCTGGCACTGGTTAGCAGCGTGAGAAGCAGGCACTGAGAGGAAATGAGAGAAGCCGGCATCTTCACAATAAGAAATTAAACCTTGAAGAGATGGGAAGTGTATTATTTCCACTACAGCAGCATGGGCTGACTACAGACTGTTTGACCACTGTCCAAGACCATGACTGGTTGAACTCCAGTGAATGGGAGTCCGATATTTAGATTAGTTAAAAATAGTAACTTTCTCCCGGGGGATTCTTCGATGGCCTTGCTCACTTACATAAAAAAAAATAGAAGACAAAGTATATGGAACCAATTGCCTGTCCTAGGGTCTATTCTGTTTCCAATTCTCTCCAGTGCTTAAATATCTAAGCAAACCCAGTACATGTGGCTGACCTGGAGAAAGTTGTGGAACTTGTAGTCGGGCAGTAGTGCAAAGAATGTACAAGTGCTGGTTAGTAACATAAGTGACTAACCTAACAGTGCGTGTTAACTCATTACCAGGTTAAAAGAACATCTCTGGCAACAAGGGAAGCAGAATTGTCAACGTCTGTTAATCTTACCATCACCTCTCCTTAACAAAAGAACCACTACTTTCAGGGTGGCTGACTCAGGACCAGTGTGAGAGGACACCATAACACAATTCATCTTCCACAGTACTTAAGAAACAATAACCAGCATGAGGCTAGATTGCCACCAGACCAGTCAACACTAAGGGACATCACATCGCTGGTTTCATTTATCCCAAGCAAGAAAGGAGACGTATCTTACAAAGAGAAACATCAGTAGCAGAGTCTCTTCTACAGGATGAGAGGATACGTCCTCTCACAGGATCATACTGACTTCTAATCAGAATGAGATGGTTCGTTATACCACAAGAGACAGGACCCAAATGGGGCAAATGAACATTTTTAACTGGAGGAGGATGGTATGGTACAAGTCTTTTGCATTTGATTGTGAAGATGGGGCAGACCAACTTTCCCTTTTCCTGCTAAACTAGACGTCCCAAATTGTTTCACTTTGTTTTAGAAAAGTACTTTTTTGTTTAAATTCATGTTCTTATGTAAATATTAAAGATGGTCCTTCTTAAAGTGTATTTTTGTGCTGCTACATTATGTCCTTGCGTGCGTCTCTGCTATGTCCTGCTTAACAGAAGACAAACGTACAATTATCCTTAAGAACTAGAATTTCTGTGTAAAACTATTGCATTCTATTTTAGAAAAATGTTTTTAATGAAATTAATGTACTTGTGCCAATGTTAAATATTTTGCTTCTTACATTGTGTATTCTTGCTGCCACAACATGTCCTTGCATGTGGTATGACTAACTTCTTACTCAAAGATGGCTACTGTTTGGCTATAGGGCTCTGTGGTGACATTTACCTGTGCTGAGTGTTGCAATTCTGAAACTTCCTTGCTGTGCTGTGATTAGCTAGCCTACCCCATCTGAGTATTTCATGGGATAAGGTTCTGGAGTTTCTTCACAATACCCAGGGTGTCCCACTGCCAGGGCCTCCTGTTGTGAAAGGAGTCGGAGATAAATGGAAGCTCCCTGTGACGACTTCCATGTTTGACCCTAGGACGTCTGAGGTAAAGTGTGACTCCCATATTCGGCCATGTTGGGGCCTGTAAAGGCCTTGGGCCACAACCCCTGTTCTTCAGATGACAAGCCAAACCTCTCCCTGAAAGAACCCTAAGAGCCACCACTTTGAAGACCTACAGGAGACAATCCATATTGGTTCGCTCGAAAAGAGTTGATAACGTAAAACAATCACTTAACTCGATTCATACCTGTGCTATGTTTTTTAAATATTTTTTAAATGTTTTTTTTTCCCTCGCTCCCACTCTTTTGATTATGTGTCCTACAGTGCCACACAAGCCACATTGCCTGCATCTGACATTTCATTGTCCCTGAAGGTTCAGCAGCAACAAATGGGCCGACGCTCCACACCAGTGACTAGCTGGTAACACTTGGTCACTTTATAGCACTGACACATAGGGCAGAAGTCCCACTTCAGTTCGGGCAAGCTGTGTCCAAGAATGCACTGTTATCTAGGCCCTGTTGTGGAACGGACAAGCACTAACACATTAGACATCCACACTGGGTTGTACACACACCCCTTTCTGGCCACTATCAACTAAGGGCCAGTAGAGACAGACTTAACATCCAGTGCCATCTGCCTTCAACAGCAAAATGTCCCGCTTTAACACAAGCCGCACACCCCACTCTTGACTAGGCAGGACTGCCTACTGTCAGCAGTGATGCAAGGCTGCACTGCTGTTTGGCCACAACCCAGCAGAGACATATGGGCCCTACAATTCACTGTTTGGCCAGACAGCCAAAGACATGGCGATGTAAGGGCCAGACACGTCACTGCTGTCAGACCACCATCAGCCAAATCCGTGTGAATGCACGGGTTCGAATCCCCTCTGCTTCTGCCCAGGAAGGTCCAAAGCAGACACACTGGGGTGTGACTGCTGCAGTCTGGTCCACCAGGCACAACCCAGAATAGATCCTTGGCAGTGCTTACTTTGTAAAACAATAAGTCCAGGGCCCCAAGTCCTGCGGTTGGCGCTACCAATATTGGGGGTGCTGAATACCAAGTCTTGATTCCGCCTCCTTCTCCTTTGATTCACCACCAGACACTACCTGCCCCATTATCTCTCTCTTGCTGGTTCTTTCTTATCTCTGCTTTCTCCTGTTGTCACTGTTTTTCCGTCTTTCTCTCATCCCGTGTTTTATGGTTTTTCTCAAAACAGTGAGTGCCGGGTCCCCAAAAATGAGTTGGGGTGGCCCCCAAAGGCCCCAACTAAGCACTGCTTGGGCCCAGGGTTCCACTGATGTCCAGCCACAACTGGTCAAAGCCCACCGTCGATATATGATAAAAAGTCTGATCCACAGCCAGAGGACAGTCCAGCTCGGTAACTATCACAGTGGAGACATTGGCAACTTAATCGTCTTCGCTTGGAAAGGCGATCCCTCTTCCTCCGAACATGCGCTCCGGTTTCCAAGCGCATGAAAAGGGAAGACGGGACGATTTCATTAGGATGTGTGCTAACTCATCCGCGGCCGCCGGGGCTCGGTTTCCAGAGAGGCCAGGAGCCCAGCTCGCCTTACGGAGCACTGACAGTACCAATTTAACATTTAATTATGGAGTGGAGTTGGATCACAATGGAGCGACGGCGAGCGCCCAGGTACGCCTCGTGCCCGGGCTCGCGCGAGCCATTCTACCTGCAGAAAGGGAATCTGCTTACCTGCGCCTGATGAGCCATCTCCATTGCCTTGACCTTCGCAGCCACGTTAACTGTAAAGTGATTAATGGAGTCTGAATGGGGGCTCGGGTTACGAGGCAAGACAACCCGACACCCCACTGCCTTGTAATTAACAGCTAAAGCTTCAGATGTGTCTGTAGCAGCTCCAGTAATTACCTGTTTGCGTGTGTTGGGGGAGTGGGGTGGGAAAGGTTGCTGTTTCATGTGGGGACCAGTACCTCCTCTATCGACATGTGAGTACCTATGCGGCGCATGTGGTTCACCAGGAGGCTACACGTCACTGTACCCATCAGGACAGATCTAAAGGCCCTTCCTTGCAAGTGCCTGGTAGAACAGGTAGACACCTCAGATTTAACAGTTTATATATAGCACCGAGAGGTATGGGAGCTCTTTACACAGTAACATAACAGTGATGAGATGGTCGTACAGTTAACAGCCCAGAGGGTCAAAATTGGAAAACAATAATAGAACTGACAGCGCATGTCTGGTGGCACGGGTATGGACTGTCTTACTGATGTCTTTCGCTATCCCTCATATGCACCCAATGTAAGCCGCACTGATTTTGAAAGAATTCTCTCCATGGATGGAGGGGATATGGCGGCTGCTGATCTATAGTTGGTGGAGAAAGACCAGGATTGCATGAAATGCTGGAAAAGGAGCAAGAAGAAGGTTAGGAGATTTGGGGCGGCGAGGGAAAACGACCTGGGGTGGATGGCGAGGATGTTCGAAATTTAGGGTCTAATGGAGTACTGAAGACTACAGATATGGGGGACTTGGTATGAAGGATCTGGAGACCGCTGGAAATGGGAGACCAGGCGCTGAGGAAATGGATTGATGAGAACTGGTCGAGGAACATACAGTGATTACAATGGGGACATTGGTTTACAGAATATCAGTCACTCATTAAAAAAATATAATTGTATAAACTTTGTATTTATGAAGGGTTCAGTTAAATACAGTCTTTTCTTTTTGTGTCAAAAATGTCAAGACTTGTATGGATATAAATGTTATAAGTCTTTCTGATCTTTTTAATGTTTGTTGATCCTGTTCATAGATGCGTTGATAAACTCAAACTTTGTTTTTTTCAAAAAAGCAATTAGGTTCAACACATTAAATAAAGTCTGGGTGTTGAGACCGAGACCAACTTTGTGTCAATCAAAAGGCAGAGAAGGTAATTATAGTTAGAGGGTTATGGATGAGTCCCTCCCTCATGGCCCTTAGCAGGCTCCCACCAGTTAGATTGGTATATGTACATGCCATCAATGGAGACATTTGTCACAAGTGTCCTGATAGCAGAGCTGATCCATTGCTGAAGGTGAAGCGTCGAGGAGGTAAATGAGTGGAGGGGGATAGTGTAGTTTAATGGCCGACGGCAGTCTGTCATTGACCTGATCAAAAGTGAGCTGAATGTTCATCGTTAACAAATGTGGTGATATGACGGTCACAAATTCAACTTCCAGGAAGGACTTAACCTTCTATGCTTACGAGGTTGGTAAATACCATACTTTGGTTCCATATATTAGATAAAACAGTAACACGTGATACCAAGACCTTAACATGTTTTTGTAGCCCCCAAATTATTTGTTTCCTAGGCAAAATTGAAGTACTCTTTCAGAATTACTACAAACAAACTGATGAACATGCAGCAGAGTCTAGCTGTGGAATCATTCAAGGCAAGTCAACAATTCCGAATTTTAATTCAAGTTGTTGCAAAAATAAGTTTTGGTTCTACTCACAAATACCATTACCACAACTATCCTTCTTTCTCACTGAAAAAGGTGTAGCACATCAAGCAGGTACGTGCTGTTTTACTGTCACCAAGATATGCCCTAACGTTTATGTCAAAGTGACTCTACAATTAAATGATGAGCGATAACCAGTTTGGCAGGTAATATGTTAATATCTGCTTTGAAAGTAAGATGGGCAGAAAAAAAACAAAAAACACTCCGATGAAGGTCAAGTGGGAAGATCCCATGTGTCTACAGGGCCTAAATACATTTCTTGACTCTCCTAAGGACCCAGCACTCTCCTCACATATTGTGAGTGCTAGCAAACTGATTATTGATTAGTTGACGACAAAAGATTTTATGCGTAGCTTGATCACCTACACCGGACATTTCAATATTATGTGTGACTAACCACAATGCGTGGTCATCTCAGCACCAAACATGTTACACATGGATTATGTAACTTATACTTTTTGGGCAATTAATCTGTTCTATACCTGTAACTCACAATTTTTACAGTGCTATTTGTAATCAAGTGTACCTGATGTAACTGGTAATATATTTGCTTCCTAAATAACATTTTAAATTAATGCGGGATCTAAGAGGCATAGCTCTTACACTCTGCTGAAACATTAAAACACTAAGTGCAGAGTGGGACATATCAATGAGAAGCGTAAAGCCAACAGTTTCCAAGAGAATGTAGAGGATAATGTCGAGTGTTTTGTTGCAAGTTGTTCGTGATTTTTCAGCAAAGATGATACATGAGGTGGAAGAAAGTACGAAGTTGGCAACGGCCTCAAACTCCTCCACAAATGATCTTACGGCTCCCGGGGCGAGGAGAAGGCTATTGTTTGCACACACAAAGGAGCAATGAAAGTGGTGTTAGACAGCGGAGAATGTGAAATTTAGTTGTGCAGGAGGTGTAGTACTAAGTGATTTATTCAGGAGGGGCAGAACCCTCCACTGTGGTGGTAGTCTCCTCTCTGTATTGTCAAAGCAGATCCACTTTCCAGGATTGTCCTCAGTGGTCATGGCAATTGTATTTATTTGATTGCGTTATCTATTTCATTGCCCTACCACTGAATGTGTAGACAAGGCTAAAATGAGGAGCATGTATTTTTTATATGGTTATCGCCTTTGGTAAGTGGGTCATGGAATAAGACTTTGACCTACTCTATGAAAAATACTCCCCAAGCCTCCTCCTAGTTGGTGAGTTTCTTGTAAGGACATCAAAGTGCTGAGAAATTCCAGTGATCAGATGCTATGCAAAAAGCTTGTCACACTGTATTGTTCAAGATGATAGCCCTACAAGTGATCAAAGACTGTCAGTGGCGTAACAAAACGTGAGTGGGCCCCTCTGCAAAATATGCTGAAGGGGCCCCTCACACTCACATCAGTAGGGACTGAGGGGGGCTCCCTCCAGTATGGTTAAGCCTGGGTACCCCCCGCACCGCGGGGGCCTTTGTTACGCACCTGAAGACTGCGTGCCCTTGTCGACATAAGCAGAAAAACAAGATTAGGTTTAAATCCATTTGATTCCGGGCACTCACTCCAAGCCACAACTCTTCATCATCAACATCCGCAACTCCTGCCTAAGACCTATTGACTTATAATACTCTCAAATTACCCCCACACACAAATATAAAGATAAATTCACACACACACAAAACTCGCTACTCCCTACATACCATCAATGACATCACAACAACCACCCCAGAGAAATTAATTTCCCCCAATGTCTAGCTATCCAGAATGCATAAGCATTCAAAGAGGACCAATCTGCCATCTGCCCAGTCTTGTTCGGTCTATGCCGGCTCCCACTGCAATAGAACCACATTCATAACTGGCCACTTTGGCACGCATTCCCCTCCATTTTACATCCATCACAGACACCAGGGTCAATCCCATAGATACAGCTACAACCGCTGCACTACACACAAACCAAGAGATTTTTCATGCAATCTGTTGCTTTAAGCCTATTCACTGCTGCAACTCCATCCATGCATGCAGTAAGCCTGAAGCTTCCTTGCAGTGAATCCTGCACAAGTGTGTTTTTATTTGGAAGTTTTCCTCAATCTATCCCTCACAAATCTATTGTATTCCATACATACTCTTTACATAGAGAAAAGGGCTTTGGTTCAACTTCCTTCGGCCATTGGTATTTTAGGCTCAGGAACCATTAGCCAGTGGCTTGAGACATCATCACTGGAATCCTAACAAAGGTTCAAGTTTAACACTTAAATACACAATACATACATCAAAAAAATATTCATATTAATCAAAGGAAAAGAATCATGAACATAAAGAAAGAAACATTCAGATATAGAGTACCCATGTATAAGTAAATGCAATTTGTAGAAAATTGATTGACAAAAGATAAATAATTAAATCCAAGGACATATAAGACAATAGCGCTCAACACGGTACACAAACAACAAGGTAAACAATACAATGTGTAGTCAAAAAGTGGCTGAGGAAAAGATAATACAAAATAGGAAGTTTAGGACAAAACAAAAATAACACAAGGCAAGAAATGCGTCCTCTTCAGTTTACGGCCACATATATGCGTCAACGGCGTTTCGACCATAAATATAATTAGATGGTAATCATCAGGACAGGACAATGATTATATGAGCGTCCAAAACAATTCAGTAAAACATCTAAAAACAAGAGAAATATATACATGGGTATCAAGGATTAAAATTCTTTTGGAGTTATATCACAGTATAAGATGAATCTAAAATATGTTTGAAAGTTGTAGGAGTGAATCAAGAATCGGAAAGGAAGGGGAGTGAGGGCAATCAGTGCCACCACAAGAAGACCCTCAGGCCATACAGAAGTCCGATGTATAAATAAATAGAGTGAATATCAGTGCATAAGGAAAGGCAGTGACCAACACCTTAGAAGAAAGTTATGAACCATAAATCACCTATTCGCATAGTAAATCCAACCGAAAGTACAACAATCGTATGGAGTCCACAAAAAGGTTGACTCAGAAGTATATTGCTGTAGAACCAACAGAAAACAATTCAATTAGTAACCCTGCATGTAATATGTGGTTCTTTTGCAGAGCCCGTTGGGCGTGACTTGGCCATTGTGCACAGCCCTTATTAGTTCGTGCTGGACTTTTACCTTGGCGATACAAAGGTAACCTTACTGGTCGCACTTTAGTTACCTCATTATTTATGGGAATTCGTCCAACTTTGTAATTTTCATTTCTCATTTTCTCTCTTTTTAGTTTTTTTGCCTATGACTAAATGATTTTAATTATGTAACCATCAGCACGGACATTGAAATCTACCAGATCCTTCAGGACTGGATTGTGAGTGTGTGTGTATATAAATACATATATATACACACATACCATCATACTGCCATTTAATTTGGCTGTAAGTATTAGATGAGTGGTACCTAAAGGTACCACTCATCTAATACTTACAGACATTTCTTTAAATGCGTTGTTATCCACACTAGTATAGTAACTGAATGTAAACATCCTTATACTTATTCTATGTGTATCTCTTTCCAGTTGCCTTAAACTTTTGAAGGAACAGGCTGGTTACTTACTCCATCCTTGGAGTTTTCCAACTTTTCCACACTATGCCTCTTGGATATACCACATTCTCCCCTGGATGTGAGTATGGTCTAGGACTATTGCGCCATTTTGGCCATTGGCTAAAGGTAGATAGGGTTACTAATTGAATTGTTTTCTGTTGGTTCTACAGCAATATACTTCTGAGTCAACCTTTTTGTGGATTTCATACGATTGTGGTACTTTTGGTTGGATTTACTATGCGAATAGGTGATTTAGATTTCATAACTTTATTCTAAGGTGTTGGTCACTGCCTTTCCTTATGCACTGATATTCACTCTATTCATTTATTTTTTATTTGTGCACATCGGACTTCGGTGTGGCTTGAGGGTCTTCTTGTGGTGGCACTGATTGCCCTCACTCCCCTTCCTTTCCGATTCTTGATTCACTCCTACAACTTTCAAACGTATTTTAGATTCATCTTATACTGTGATATAACTCCCAAAAATGTTTAATCCTTGATACCCATGTATATATTTCTCTTGTTTTTAAATGTTTTACTAAATTGTTTTGGACGCTCCTATAATTATTGTCCTGTCCTGATGATGACCATCTAATTATATTATGGTCGAAACGCCGTCGACGCATATATGTGGCCAAAACTGAAGAGGACGCATTCTTTGCCTTGTGTTGTTTTTGTTTTGTCCTGAACTTCCTATTTTGTATAATCTTTTCCTCAGCCACTTTTTTGACTACACATTGTATTGTTTACCTTGTTGTTTGTGTACCGTGTTGAGCGCTATTGTCTTATTTGTCCTTGGATTAAATTATTTACCTTTTGTCAATACATTTTCTACAAATTGCATTTACTTATACATGGGTACTCTATATCTGAATGTTTCTTTCTTTATTTTCATGATTCTTTTCCTTTGATTAATATAAATATTTTTTTATGTATGTATTGTGTATTTAAGTGTTAAACTTGAACCTTCCCTGTTTGTTGCTGACATGTCCCTCCCACCACCCCACTACCATCACTGCATGCTCTTTCCCCACACTGCATAGCTTGTTTTGTATAGTGAGAAGTTGACCAAAAGGACTTGGAGCGCTTTACATGAGCGCCAGTTATATTACACAAGGACACATTAATTTTTACAGACATGGGGAGATTAAGTGAATTGCCCAGAAACACAGTTTGTTGAGACGTTGCAGAGACTCGAACCTGGTTCCCCAAATCCAAAGTCAGCAGCTCTGGCTGCAACGGCACAGCCTCTCCAAGCTCAGTGTTCCAGCTAGCTACATTTTGACACGCTGGTAACTGCAATGGGCATTTGTTCATGAATATAAACTGCATATTAAGTATAGGGAAAAGAATTTTAACTTGTTTGTATGTGCAATTTAAAAAAAAAAAATGTTTTACTTTCCAGCATCTGTATTCTGTTCGATGCTTGCCCGTCTATACCACCACCTCAGTTCCGTCACTGCATGCCCCTTCCACATTTGTTGCTGGCCTGTCCCTCTCGCCACCTCACTCCCGTCACTCCATGCCTTTTCCCCACCCCACATAGCTTGTTTTATATAGCGCGAAGTCGACCGGAATGACTTGGAGCGATTTACATGTGCGCATGTTACATTACACAAGGACACATTCATTTTTACAGGCATAGGGAGATTAAGTGATTTGCTCAGAATCACAGGATGTTGAGCCAGCCCCGAGACTTGAACCTGGTTCTCCAGTTCCAAAGTCAGCAGCTCTAGCCGTAACGCCACCGACTCTCCATGCTCAGTGTTCCAGCTAGCTACACTTTTACACACTGGTAACTGAAATAGGCATTTGTTCAAGAATATAAACTGCATATTGAGAATAGGGAAAATAATGTAAACTTGTTTGTACATGCATAGCTTTAAGTAAAAAAACAAAATGACCATGACGCGGTCTGGACACATCATATCGCTTTTTGTTTCTTTAATCCATGTAGCACAGCAGCTCGCACCGCTGTGCAACACTTTAAAAAAACATTGCCAAAGCCAATATAATTTCGCATAGGCGAAACCTATTGACTTCACCAATGCTTGTCTTAAACACGCAATGGCAAAGCCAATAGATCTGACTTTTGGTAGGGAAAGTCTTAGGTAATGATTGGGTGACTTTGTGTCTGTTGCTCTCAGCTGTCCTAGAAAGAAAATAGTATAAATGAAACCTCTACGGCTACAACACCACTGAAGATGGCAGGAGCGTCCCATGCAAGTAAGAGCAGTGGTGCAGGGTGGGGTTGGGGGAGGGGGGTCTCGACAGACAACGACAAGGGAAAATTAAATATTTATTTAATTTTCCCTCTTCGTTGTCTGTTGAGTCACACTGCTCTTACCTGCAAGGGCCGCTCCTGGAAGATGGGTGTAGGCCCCTTTTGATGCACAGACTTCACTAGCAGAGTTAAGATGTACCCTAAAAAAGAGAGCATTATAAAATGGAGCCAAAAGCTGAGGCTGTTTCTGAAAGGGGTGACATTGAAAGGTCTAAGCAGCAAATAATAATATTAATAATAAAGTTATTTATAGAGCGCCTAGTTATCTCTGACGAAGTGTCCCAGCGCTCAGTCATGGGACAGTCAATACTTTTGACAATAGGCCAGTATTAGCAGTGCAGTTGTAGGAAGGGCATGTGTGTGCATGTCTAACCTTTGTGAACCAAAATGCTGTTGAATTCAACAACATTATCCAGACAGCAAAGTAAAACAAGTGAACTTGCAAAGGTGATTAGTGGATAGTATGCCAGCCACAGAAACAAAGAGAATGTATTTCCTAAACAAAAAAGAAATAAATCAGCAAATAAAAGTTATCATGCCAATCAAGTAAATCCTTCAAAGAACATACATTGACTTTGAAATACTTGCTACACAGCATATTGCTTCCTCAGTCTAACAAAAACACTTTAATCACACTGCCTATGGGAAGACAAATGGGACAATGTAACAATGCAAGAAATGCCAAGACCTTGATGGCAAACCATGAAAAATCCATGATGGCCAATGGCTGAAGTGGGCTGATCCAAAGAACGCTCTCTTCGTACTACTTCTACGTGTAGGTTTTTAAAATATTGGTAACATGAGGTTCCCAGAACCAAAAGCTGCCTGTAGCAAGACCTAAAAAGGCTTCTATTTAAACTGCTACTGCCAGTGTTCACGAACAAACATGGGACTACCTCAGTTTACACTTTACCCACATGGTCTCACTACACACCTGCATGCAAATTGTGCTCTGATAAAAATACCCTGCTTAAGGTCGAGAGGCTGTTCCTTGAGCTTCCATTCTGAGCAATCACTTCCCTCCCCCTCTTCATGAGTCCTGAAAACACACTCTGTCCTGAAGAAGAACCACAGCAGTAGATGACCACCCAACTGCCCAGAATCACCACATCCCAGAGATAACAGCTAGGTATCGAAACTGGAGCATTTGTACTATAGTCTGCCTTGTCTCATATTTGTTACTTACTGTATTGTTGTCCTTCTTCCACCTTCTATCTCACCTTTAAATGAGCCCACTCAAAAGGATAGCAAGGCCCATGTACCTTTTTTCACCTTTAACTGCATCTCTGGTAGAAATGCTTCTGCTTACTTCGATAAACGATACACCATCCTTCCCCTGCATCTTACCCGGCTACTCCCATGCTATCAATGGCGCAGTGACTGTCTACTAATTAGTAAACAGGAGTAGGGCCCTACGCCTGGGGGCTTAGAGTACATTTGGACCAGAAAGTTTCTGATACCCTGCTAAGTCTGAGATTCCCATTCATTTTACAGGCAGTAGAGTATGTTTTGGTATCCAGGGGCGCAGGCGCCGACAGTCTTCCAGGCTGAGTTTTTGTCGGGCATAGTAAAAAACACAGAGACGGAGCAGTAGCAGCCACACAGCGATTATCCCTACAATAACCTTGAAACTAGGAGCAATGCACAGTTAGAAAATTAATTCAATCAAATCAAAACACTGCCGCAAAAAACAGAAGTGCCTATAACGTATGGCTGCCCAGATATAACCTCAAATGTAGTCAAATCTTAATTTATGAGGCTAAACACAGCACACTGGCACTCTGTAGATTGTCTTTGAGTGCACTTTAGAAGGGTCCGAGTCAGAGTTATCAGTATGTTCACTACCGGGCTGCCAGTGAAGGAAAATACACACAGGCCCCCATTACAAGTCCTGCTAACTGAGGTCTAAGACTCATGTTAATCCGGTCTTAGCTTGGTTACAGTGAGAAAGGTGTACTAGGGTTGAACACACCGGATTTTTATATGGGGGACAGTCTGAAAATGCTGTAACCCCAGTATTATCACAACTTCTATATTATAAAGAGCAGGTCTGCCGTAGTCCAACTCTGGTGTCCCTCGACAAAGTACAGCCTCACTTTGTCTGGCTGGACAAGAGGACTGACAGTTGGGCGTTTTCTGATGTCCAGAAGCCCCCAGGTGAAAAACTACAAAAATAGGTCAACTTTCAGGGAGGAAAAAGCAAGAGGTTGCCTGGCAGAACTCCTCTTACCATGTGCTTTTATCCTTGCACCTGGCTGAAGAGACCAACTGCACACAGAAGGGCATGGGACCAGAACCCTGTAGAACTCCATAGTTGTTTGCTGGGGAAATAGATGTGTAAGTCGACGTTTCGGCCTGTAGTGGCAGATTTGTCCGTCAGACCATCTTCAGGACATGAAGTTGATTGTTAAAAAAGTCCCTTCATGAAGGTAGCCTGCTTGGTTCCTGAAAGCGTGACGCGTGTAATACCACGACACATACATCACCTATTTGATTCCACAGGGTGGTGTCTTTTAACTATACAACTCGGTTAAAGACTACTGTTCTTTCGGCATAGTCAACAGTGTGCACTGAGTGGCACCTTTCCTAACATTTAAATTGGATAGAGACTATTGCTCTTTTTGTTAGAGTCTATATACCGATAGGAGCCCATTCGTAAGGCCCGTTTGGTGTTTTTAAATTCTGACTCGTCTGATTCTAATTGAATATTGAACCTTCATGAAGGGACTTTTTTAACAATCACCTTCATGTCCTGAAGATGGTCTGACGGACAAATCTGCCACTACAGACCGAAACGTCGACTTACCCACCTTATTCCCCAGCATTTGTTGCTCTTTAGGAATTGTTTTCTGCTTTCTCAGATCCATTTCCTTCTCCATTTGGAATAGATGTTCACACCTATGATTTGCAGGTCGTTCTGTATATCCTCTATCATGGTGTTTTGTTGTATTTGAATGTACCCTTTTAATTCTGTTTACATTAAAAACTGTGTACCTATGAAAAAAAGATATTCCTGTTTGTACATTTTGTGTTGTTGAATATTTATGTTTTAAATAACCTCATTTATGTATTGATTGTTCAATGGTTAGCTACCAATTGGGGCTTAACGCACAAGTGATTATCTATTGTGCAGCACCCCTGAATAGCCTCCCGGAGTCAGCGTCGGATTGGTAAGGCGGGCACTCGGGCAATGGCCGAGGGGCCGGTATCCGAGTTCTAGCTGTGGGCCGTTTTTTGGGCGACCTGGGGGCTGTCTGTGCTGTTTGAATGCCGCCAGCGTCCCAGTGGGTGCCTGAGTGGCCTTTCTGGAGGCAGATGGGCGGAGGTGTCACTCCCTTTCCCTCGCTGGGCCATCCATTAATGTATACAGATTGAGTGGGGGCAGGGGGCCTGAGCAGAAGCGGACTCACTTGCATTCATGTGTTCAGCAGTGTGAACTAATCCCCGCATTTTTTTTTATCTAAGTGAAATTAAGAAAACATCCGCAAATGTGGGCCACTTTTTTTTAGCGTGCCCGGGCCTATTTTTGATCCCAATCCAACCCTGCCCGGAGTAGAGTAGCTCCCTCACAACCCGCCCATAGTAATAGTATGTCTCTTTATTTGTCTACTAGGGGGCTATTAGTGGCTTTCCACTTCATCGTGATTTCGCATTTTGCTAGTATCAAGGCAAGGTCTACGAACTTAGTCGTCACTTTACTTTTTGGCAGGCGTGGAAATACCCCCAGGGGGCGGCAGGGAATTGTTCTGTCAGTGACTTCATTTATGCAGGTTACTACTCCCTCCCAATAATCCCGTAAGGCCGGGCATGCCCAGACCATGTGAATCATCCCTGCTCCCTGCTCTCCGCATCTGGGACATGCTACGACTTGTCCTTCCCGGGGTTAAATATGGGCGGTGTAGGAAGTAAAAATTGATTAGTTTAAACCATGCATTGCCTGAAACCTTGGGTATGGTAGTCAGTATCTTGGTCCAAGCCACGTCTGTACTTGGGAGGGCCACATCTTTTTCCCACTGTCACTTCAATTCCCCTAGTGGCTTATTACTATCTGCCGTTAGCGCCTGCTACAGAAGGGTGACAGCCCTCCTACTACCAGTTGTCATGCAGAGGCATATGTTACATTGGTGGTTCCATTACTCTAGTCCGTCAATGTTCTCCAATAGTCACCGTCACTGCTCGGCACAAAAAAACTGACCCGGAGGAAGGCCATAGAGGTCCAATAACTCTTTGAAGGATAGCAGACTGTCATCTTGAAAGAGATCACCCACACGGCTCACTCCTCGTATCACCCAGTCTGTCACCCCTCCCAGCACTCCCACATTGCTCAGCGCTGTTAAGCACTGTAATGGTAAGTCAGGCGTATGTGGCAGGGGGGGGATTGGGCGCGCCGCAGGCAGCGCCGCCGGGTATTCCTCACAACCCTCAGTCCTCCTGTGCATCCCAGCGCAGGATCCTCCGGAGCCAATAGAATCTTGTAAAGCAAATGAAGCTCAGGTGCCGCACCTGTCTTCCCCGCACAGGGTGTAGGCAGTCGTGTAGCCACAGGTTGAACCATTGTATTTGGGATGCCAAGTAATAGCAGACGCGGCCGGCATTAATCGGGGGTGAGGGTGGGGTCGCGGGGGTGGGGGGGGGGTCGGGTTAATAAATTTTTAAAAAACTTACCTGTCCGCCGGCAGGGTCCTGCGTTTTCCTGTTCTCCTGCCAGGAACAGGAAGTAGGCAGCCTCCCTCCCCTCCCCATAGCCAATCACAACGCTGCAATGGCAGCATTGTGATTGGTCGGGAAGCCGACCAGCCAGGCGCCTATGGGGAGGCCATTTTCTCCATGTAGGCTGCATGCAGCCTACATGGAGAAAAGACAGAGTGCGCATGACTGGTTTGGTCGGCCCCAGAGGGCCGACCAAACAGTCAGCACCCTCAGCAGTGGGCACACCACTCCTCCCCTGCCCTAGAGCAGACCCGCCCACCCGCCCGCCCCCAACCAAACCCTTCAGCTTTCATGCAGTGTGAGAAGCAGAAACATTTTATGTTTCTGCTTCTCGCACTGCGAGAAAGCAGTGGGGCGACGCTCCACCGCCCTAATGGAGGAGCCGCCCCTGAGTAATATGCCTCAGCATCCAGTGCTGCTAGTCCCTCATCAGATGTGGGCCGTTGTAGTTTGGCCAGGGCCACCCTGCGCCGCCCTTTCCCCCATATTAATTCTATTAAGAGCGAGTTCACTCCTGTAAATAGTTTGCCAGGAGTAATAAGGGGCAATGTCGAGAAATAATAAAGTAGGCGAGGCAGTGCTACCATTTTTGGAACGGACACCCATCCTGCTACCAACAGTGGGAGGGTCCCCCAAAAGTTCACACTGGCACGGATCGCTCTAACTGCAGCTCTGGTGTTGCCATCCAGTATATCACTCATGTCATGGTATATTTTAACCCCTAGGCACTTCATACATGAGCTCTCTCAGGTTAATGAACGCAGATCAGGAGGGATAGGCATAGTATTAGTAAGAGGGAATATTAATGATTTTTTGCCAGTAGACACAAAGACCAGATTCAGTTCCGAACCACCCCAGCAACGATATCACCCCCCGTAGGTTCACTCCCACATTGTTGAGGAAGAGAAACATGTCATCTGCATAAAGTGTAGAACTCTATAGTTGAGGTGGAAGAGTGGATTTTGAATTGTCTGGAAGACGCCTGTAAGGCTAGAATCCTCTCGGAAAGAAGAAAGGCAATAGAATGGGGGGTCAGCATTGCCATCAGTGACAGATGGGTTCAGTGCGAAGGTTACTCAAGTAGACTAACTCCAAGATCACTATCTTGAAGGTCTCAATGAAAAGGTTTAATGTGAAGCGATGAAGAAATAGAATCGTATAGAGGAACCATTTTTCATGTCAACCAAAAAAGCCTATGAAAAAGCCATATTTAATGTGGGATACAAGTTCTAAGGCTACCAACTTGAGAAGCTTTTGTATTCTGGACTGCAGATTCAATCAAAGTTAGTGAACATGAGGTAAGATGTAAAGAAACCTGAACACCAGGTACTAAGGAATCTCAACTCTTAACCTATAACAGAAAGGAACCAATAGGGGCGCCATCTTTCCTCAAGCTGGTAAATTTGCGGGAACTCAAGTCTCTTAAGCCTCCCTATACTAGATGCTATAATGTCAGACAGAACGTCAGTTCTGTAACCAATGAGAATTTGATCTTTGTTTGTTTCTTCTGCTTTCTTCTCAGACCACAGAAAGAGATGTCATGTATCACCTTGTGACTGAAGGAAAGGACATGGTCCTCTTTGATTTTGTGTGACAGCTGGCTGGTAAAGATGGCTTTGCAGCAGATTTAGACACAATGATAACTAAAGGTCCTACGCTCACCGCTCCCACCTTAAATATGTTACTCTTTTCATCTGCAGAGGCCATAAACAATAGGCCGTCGTCAAAAGGATGGTTGAAGACCCTAACCGTGCTTCATGCTCCATAAGCGCTTGTGTACAAATGCAACCGGGGTAATGCCTGAGAACTGACAACTATGGCATGAGTCTGTTTAACATGTTCTGAAGCAGAACCAAGCATGACTTTGCTTGTTTATTTAGCCTCCGCCACACCAGCAGCAAATTTCAGCTTGGACGTCCTACTGGTAATCCGCCAACTAGGACAAACAGAATTAAATCTGCATTTGCCCACTGGAAACGAAGGGAGGAGGTCTGATAAATCTCCTTTCAGAGCTTTCTGGAAAGGCATCTGCTTACTCAAAGGGGCAGTAGCTTATATCTGCTGCTCTTCCCACAGCTAAGGTTCACACACAACAAGATGGACACAGCACAAGACTACAAAGCCACAATGGCAGGCTCAAGATGGGAGAAATCTGCCTAACCTCTAGCATTAGATGACTGCTGATGCTGAATAAAGCTTCTCCATAAGAAAATATTCAGCAGAGGTGTTAGTCTCCTACCTGCCCCTGAGGAAAGGATCAGCCAAGAATATCTTTGTTTGCAGTAGAAGCCTTCCTTTACAAGACAAGATCGTAAGTTCTTAAGATAAGTTTGTGAAGAAAAAGTTACTTTCCTATGGTAACACTCTTTCTGGTAGAGCCTTTATCTAGCTGCAGAGCCCTCACCTTTTGAATATTCCCCAGACGTCAGACTGGATACGGAAACCTTTCAGCAGTACCTCTGTGCACCAGAAGGTGGCACCATGCAGCTCCGCACTGCTGCCTCTCCCCTCCGGAAATGAAGTGCAGGGCCTATACAGGCACCACTCCTGCACACCGACGTGAGTTGCTCTCGCGGCTGGCCGATCCCCTAGACCAGAGGTCTTCAAACGTTTTGATGCCGAGACCCCCCTGTCAAAAATGTTTAGCTGTAAGGACCCCCTCCTGACAAAAATTTCTAGAACTTGGTCCTCCTCATCATTGCCAACTATCGACAACCATAAATGCCCCCAATTCCCACAGCAAATCATTTTTACATTGGGGAAATAAATTAAACAATGTTTATCAAACCAAAGGTCAGTGAGCATGGTCAAAGGTGTGGCTAAAAACAACGTGCCTCATTTATGAGGCATTCGCGTATGGCAGTGCAGCAAGCCGCCTTGCTCCGCTGCCCTACGCCAATGTGAAAGGGCAGGAATGCACCCCATTTATGAAATATGCTGCATTCCTGTCCTTTCCCTCTGCGTTGGCGCACAAATTGCTGTCTAGCGCCAACATAGGCAGGATTGTTTTTGTACTGGAAGGGGCACCTTCATGCATAAAAACAATCCTGAGAGGGGGTTTGAACTTTCCATGTGAGCTGCAGAATGCAGCACACATAAAAAGAGGAAAAAACGAGGAGAAATGAAAACATTTCTCCTTGTTATGCCTGCTGTGGGAGGCATAAGGTTTTGGCGCTGCCCCAGGTTTACATGGTTTTCAAATGTGGGGCAGCGTCAAAACCCATGGGTGTTGCATGGGAACAGCCACCGCAATGCCTATGGAACGCCAACTTGACAGAGTAAGGCAATGATTGAGACGCTTGTGCAACCGGAGCTTAAAAAAATGGAGCTCCGGCGGCGCAAGTCTCTCTTAAATCAGCCCCAAAATATTTTGCTAGTTTTTTAGGTTTTTCACCATCAGGTAGCTACATATAAAATAATGGGTAGCTCAAATGAAAAATAAATTTTAAAAGTTGTTACTCAATGGGAAAGGCACTATATTATGAAACCTTTTATTTAATGCACTGCAGAGGTCTGTGTGTAACCATAGAGCCACAGAATTCAATTTGTTTGGTGCAGCGGAGAATAGTGACGTGTATTTTTAGCTATGCGGTCACAGCCTATAATAGAAAGCACTGTGAACGTGTAAGTTATTATTTTATACTTGCATTACACACGTTATAAGATAGACTGCTACAAACAGTGCAAATAGTTTTAGGATAAAATGGAGCTTCCAAAATGTAGATTTGAGTAATATCAGACCATAAGTAATGCATTTTTTTGCATAACTGTCCCTTAACTCCTCCTCAGGGGTACTAAGCACTGTGTAAATACAGTTATGATTAAAAGCACACACTTCACATCCCAGTTGTTAACCACCATGCAAAAAAGCAAAACACATCTTTGCCATCACAATGCTTGGAGTGATTCGAGCAATTAAAGCCAGAACCCTCCCAAGCATCTTTTACATTTGCAGATTAACTCCCAGCACACATTTGCATTTCATTCAGGCAAGCAGGCACCTTGGCTTGAAGGCTTGGTTGAAGGATTGTTTTACCTGTCTGCTGGGCCTCTTCCTTTTACAGCACATGAGACTCAATTTGCTTCAGCTGAAGCATTTTAACCATCACAGTTGTGTTTGTCCAAAAGGAAGAGCAAATGTTTTGAATTCCAGGCAGAGGTTAGGCCTGGAAATGCGCGACCCACCTTCTCAGGACTCCACGGCCCCCATGGGGGTCGCGCCCCACAGATTGAAGACCTCTGCCCTAGACCCAGAGCCCCAACAGCAAATTGGTAGACTGTGTGCAGATTCCTAGACTTGGAATCAATTAATGGATAGAGTCCAATCACAGATTGGAGAGGAGAGAAGGGTCGTGAGGAATCTGCGGCTAGATAGAGTCTCTACCAGAAAGAGCGTTTCTGAAGGTAAGTAACTTGTTTTTCTAATAGAGAATTCTAGTCGAAGATTCTTCACTTTTTAAATAGATACCAAAGCAATACCTATTCTTACATGTGACCGTGAATGGATTCAAACAAGAAAGTCCTGTAGGACCGAGCTGGCAAAATGCTCCTCTTGGAGAATCTGACTGTCAAGGCAATACTGCTATGTGAACGTATGGAGGATCGTCCACGTAGCAGCCTGGCAAGTGTCCAGGAGAGGGACTTTGCATGCCAACGCAGACATAGCAGCTTTAGCCCTGGTGGAATGAGCATGCTACCAGAGGCTGCCTTTTGGCCAATGCGTAGCAGATCTTAATGAAAAGCACGATCCAGCAGGAGATGGCTCTCTTCTGCACTGCCTTGCCTTATTTCTCTCCAAAGAACCCCACAAAGAGCTAATTGTCCACCCGGTGGTCATTTGTACGATCAATGTAGAAGCTCAGCGCTCTCTTGGGGTCGAAGTGATTGAGTTTCTCATCCTCCTTAAAGAATGAGGTGGAGCATATGATACCTGCAGGGTGATGCTTTGATGGATGTGGTACGGCGCAACAACTTTCGGCAGTAAGGATGGCAGAGTCCGCATAAACAGCTTGTCTGGGAAGAAGTAAGTGTATGGTAGATTGATACAAAGAGCCCGAAGCTCATTCACAGGCCAAGGTAATGGTAATGAGGAACACAGTCTTGATAGTAAGAAGCTGTAAAGAATAGCCTTGAAGCAGCTCGAATGGAGCGCACATCAGATAAGTCAAGACCAGATTAAGGTCCCAATGGAGCATAACAAAGGGAGAAGGGGAAACATACGTTGGAGCCATTTAAAAAAATCGCATCACAACTGGTGATTTAAAAAAAATGAGGGGTGATTTGGCTACTGTAAGAAGTTCAAAAGGGTCGAAAGATAACCCTTAACTGTGCCCAGAGCAGAGCCTGGCAAGAGACAGGACAAACAATAGAACAGTAGTAACTTGGCCGGGGGGGTGGTCAATCTGGCATGTGGGGCACCAAGCACAAATTTATCCCAAGACAGGTGTATACAGTTTTCGTTGAGGGACGCCTGGCTGACATCAACCACCTCCAGAGGGAGGTCGAAGGTGTTCAGCTGTTGCTGCTCAATTTTCGAGCATGAAGCTGGAGAGTGCAAAGGCCCAGGTGCAGAACCACTGTCATCTCTGGGTGGGAAAGAAGAGGGGTCTGCTGCTGACTTAATCGCGGTCCAGCAACCACCACTTCAGATCTTTTTCAATCTCCTCCGAAATCTGAGAGGTTCCCTTGAAGTTGGGCCCCGGGACTTCAGATCCCACTGCAGAGCCCACATATTTCACCTGGCATGCTTGACCAGCAGGATGCTGAAGGTCATCAGTTCCAGGACCCTCAGAGTCAACCTAACTGAAATCCAGCACGAGGCTGAAAGATCAGGATCATAGCCTGAATGTCCTTGACTCTCTTTCCCAGGGGAAAGGCACAAAACCAAACCGTGTGCAGAAAGGCTCTGATGAAGGGAAGCATCTGAGAAGAAGTCAGGTGTGACTTTGGCACGTTAATATTGAACACCTACGATGACAGGAGGTTCACATGAGGCTGGAGGTTTTTGACGGCTGTTTGGGGCGAGCCCGCCATCAACAACTAGGCATCAAGTTAGGAGAAAACTGGCAACCTTCACCTCCAAAGGTGTGCTGCCACTACCGCCTTCACTTTCATGAACACCTGAGGGGTGCTATTGAGACCAAAGGGGAGCACAGCAAACTGAAAATGCTGTCCTGCCACGAACCGTAGGCAGCACTGATGGGCCGGCAGGAAGGGTATATGGAAATAGACGTTCTGCAGGTCCAACGCCACCATCAGGTCTCCAGGGTCTAGGGAAGACAACACCTGGGCCAAGTAAAGCATTTTTAATTTTTACTTCCGGAGGAAGGCTTTGAGTTGACACAGGTTTAGAATAGGCCGAAGACCTCCATTCTTACCTGACTCGACGTCCTCGCTCAGGACCTCTCCGTCACTGCAACCAGATGCTGGAACTCCCTTGCTCAATTCTGGCACTGCACACATGCAGCATGTGAGCAGCGCCAGAATTGGAGGGAGCGGCCTCACTCGGCGCTCCACAGCACCCTGGAGGTCTGCACTGTCTCTCAACCCACAGCTGGGTTGAGAGGTTTAAAGAGCACATGTGTGGCTGGCCGTCACAAGACAGCCAGCTAAAAAGACAGGTGCACTTTAAACAGTGCACAGCCAGCCCACCCTCCTACCTGCTGAGTGACTCAGCAGCAGCCCGCCCCTGTCCTGATGCTCGGCTCGGGGGATGAGAAATAAAATGGTAATTACTATTTTATTTTTCATCTTTGGGGGATTTTTAAGTGGGGTGACGCCTCTCCCCTATAACGGAGGAGCCGCCACTGCTTCTTGGGCAACAGAAAGTAGCGGGAATAACAACCATGTCCTACTGCTAGCACCAGCGCCCTCTCAATAGCCCCTTTGGCCAAAAGGGCTTGCACTTCCTGCCGCAAAGTGGAGAGACGGCCATCCGTCAGTCATTGAGGGGATAGGGAAAGGTGTGGTGGAGAAGAAAGAAAGAGTAAAGCGTAATAGCCCCTGTGAACAATCTGTAAGATCCACCTGTCTGATGTAATTGCTTGCCAGCTCTGTAAGAATTGGTGGATTCTGCATCCCCCCGGGTGGCTATGTCCCTGCAAGGGCACACTAAAAAGGTTTGGCAGGTGGGGCTGCAGGGGGGGGGGCGGTGAGCTGGGCAGCACACTGACCTTGGCTGCAGGAACGGTGGGCATCATGGCTTCTACCGTAAAACTGCTGGGTTCCCATTGGGGGCTGGATTGGTAAGTGATACTTGGCCAAAGTTGTGATAGGAGCGATGGAACTGTTGTGGTTGGTGAGGAAGGCCGGAAAGGCCCAGAGAGTGAGCGGTGGCCCTGCTCTCCTTAAAAGGCTCGAAAGCGGAAATAGCTTTGTACCTGAACACGAACAGATGAGTCCCATCAAAGGCCATTTCCATCAGGGAGGACTGGGCATTGCCAGAGAACGCAGTTGATCGCAGTGCAACGCTGGTACCTATGGCCCGCCCGATGGAATTGGTGGTGTCCAAATCACGACGAATTGTGAACTTGGCTGCATCTCAACCATTTTGAATCCTCTGAGATAGAACAGGTAGAAGGTCTTCGGGGCACACCAGGCAGGACTTATGCCACTGAATCCCAAAGGCAAAAAGAACAAATTATGGACGGGATGCTGAACAATGCAAATATTCATCCCCAGTCACAAAGACCTGGGTTTAATACATTGTTATTTTGCTCACTACGCCACCCCAGTTTGGACCCAGCCATATGCAAATCATTCTGGACCCTGTTCCTCAGGGAAACAGTCCAGCCCAAACGGCCAAGCCAGGTCCTCCCTGGACCAGAAACAAGCATCCTGAGACCGGATTCGGCGTATCACCACTCATTAGCCAGGCTAGCTTGAATCCAGTGGCACAGTGAGCACGGGAACCCCAAAGGGCATGTGAGTAGTGTCCCAACAAACAGCTGTTGTTAACAGATCGGAGGGCCAAGCTGGTAGAAGAAAAGACACATGTGTTGAATGTTTCCACTCGCTTAGATTCGCTATGAGGGGAAGTGGTGGGAAATGTGTTGGAATTAGAGCACCTGGTAGAAGCCTGCACCACTAGGCGTCTGGTGAGCGGTGCTGCGAAAGAAAAGCCGGGTGCAGGAGCAGAGTGATGGCCCCTGACAATCTGTTGATTGACCGGGTGGCCAGGCAAAGGTTTGGCCCAATCCCCCCAATAGGGTATCCGTTAGTGCCTCGTTAAATGGAAAAAGGAGCTCAGAAGATGTTTGCCCTGATTGGAGAACTTCAATTAAGACATTGGTTTTAACCTCCAAGGTTGGGAGCTGGAGGTGAAGTGCTTTGGCCGCTCTAAGCATCACTATGGCGTAGGAGGTGGATTCTAAACTTTTCTAAAATCTTTTAACAGCTCTGGTAGGCCCTGTAATTGTACTCTTTCACCTAATCATATTGAAGGCCCTTTGTGATGCCTTAAATGTAAAGCTATGTTCGGTGTCCCACCAGGGCCTGCTCCTGCTATCACCCAGGTGCCGGTTGAGAGGTTCTTATTGCGCAGATTCATTAATGCATGCACCCTGAGCAAACAAGCTCATGAAACCCATGACCTGCTCATTGACCTCCAGCTGGATTTTCTTTGTCACAGAATTGTGGCTCAAAGAGTGGTGTAACCCCGACATAGCTCATGCTCTGCCTCCAAGATATATCATTCTTAGACAGGATAGAACAGAGTCCCATGGTGGCGGCATGGCGATTATCTTTCGAGATGACCTTTAATGTAAAAGTTTCGATTTAGGCCCTTTGAAAGGGGCAGACAGCCTTTTGCTGGTGGACTCGTCTATAGTCCCCCAGGTCTAGGCGCCAGTTTTCTAGAACCATTAGCAGTCTTAGGTCCTCTTGTATTTAGCTATGTGAATTGTTCTTTGCTGGGAGATTTCAACTTCCACTTGTAGTGCAGCAAACATTTGGAGGTATGTTATGTTATGTTAATTAGGTATTTATAAAGCGCACGGCTACTCCCAGGAGTGTCCCGGCGCTGAGCATAAAACCACATAACCGTGACAGAAAAAGGCACCCAAGGCAGAGAAAGGGCCAAGAGCAAGATTATAGTTGGAAAAGCCAGGTCTTGAGCTTCTTCCTAAAGATGAGCAGGTCCTGAACCTGTCAAAGGGACAAAGGAAGGTTGTTCCATAGGCGGGAGGCGACAACTTGAATGGAGCGTCCTCCAACCCGGGAGAGTGAAACTTTGGGAACAGGAATCAGCAGCTGGGCCGAAGACCTCAAAGTCGGTTGAGGAGTATAGTGGGGGAATCTATGTCTAAGGTAAGGGGCTCCAATCTGATGAAATGCCTTGAAGACCAAAATCATAGCTTTAAAATAAATTCTTTTCTGAACAGGGAGCCAATGCAAAGAGGACAGGAGAGGGGACGTATGAGTCCTGGGACCTGCCAAAAAAATGGACCTAGCGGCCGTGTTCTGGATCACCTGTAACCGCGCGAGTAAATAGCTGGGAAGTCCCAAGTACAAAGAGTTAACATAATCCAGTCTTGAAATCACCAAAGCTTGGACAATGGTTTTTCTGTGAGGGACGGAAAGCAGGGGAAGAAAGTTCCTCAGCATTCTTAAGACCCCAAAACAAGTCCCAGCTACCGATTGGATTTGCGACTTCATGGAGAGCATGGCGTCCAGTTTGACTCCAAGGTTCTTTACCATAGTCACCGATGAACAAGGGGGGGGACATATGCTGCGGCCACCAGTTGTGCCATGCCTCGCATGGGTGCAGGCCAAAAAAGATAATCTCAGATTATCAGAGTATCTAACTTCATCAATACCCTAAGCACCTTTGGTCTTCAGCAACAGGCCACTTTACCCACACATGTTGCAGGGTACACGTTGGATGGAATTTGCTCCAACAACCTCAATTTGATAGTTGAACCACTCTCTCAGCAGGCCTGGTCGGACTATATGCTGATTCCGCTTAGGATCCGACTTGAACCAGTTAGCCCACTTTCATCCTCTCAAGGTTTACGCCCTCTTAAGACACGGAAATGGGGTAAATTGTCATCTGGCCCTAATCTTCCTACTGACTTTTCCTCCTTCAGCCCGACCTTGTCCGGCAACGTGGTAGAGGATGCCTTGGCTTTTAAGATTTTGATTACCCATGTCACCAGTGAACTGGCCTCAGTAATCTCTCTAAAGAATAAAATGAGCTCACAGCCATCAGCCCCATGGTATACCCATGCTTTAGCCGAACAACATCTCCGCTGCAAGCAACTCGAACGCAAATGGTGAAGAGATTATAATGCAGAGAACCTGTCTCAGTTTAGAAGGGCCCTGAAAACCTATCACAGTCAGATTAAGATTGCGAAAAAGGCAAATCTTCTCTTCGCAGACTGATAAAGCCCAATCTACTCAAAAAACATTTTTTTCGATTACTAAATCATTTTTACAGCTCAAAGCATTGGCCAGGGATATTCCACCTTCTCAAACTCTATGCAATCAAATCTCATTCTTCAATGAAAAAATATTGACCATTTAACGTGAATTTAGTATGAATTCTCCCCCAACGATTGACCTAGTGGGCAACATCCCCCGACAGAAGCGTCCTTGTCTGCCTTTCAGAAAATTACTTTAGTTTGATCATGACAGGCCACATTGTCATGTAAATCAGGATCCCCTTATGATCCTTGCCCTCCCCATATTTTGCATAGTTGACATTGTCAACCCAGTGAATAATGAAATCTAGAACACTTCGCTGACCACTGCGGAGGTTGCACCTGATTGGAAATTAGAAGTCGTCAAACCACTGCAGAAAAAGCATCTGTCCAATCCCACAACCCTCACTAATCTTCGGCCGATTTGATTACTACTTGCTTTGAGTAAAATGGTTGTAAAACTGGTAAATGACCAACTAACCGTTTTTTGGAAGAGGCAAACACCCTCCACCCACGACAGTCTGGCTTCCGCCTTAGGCACTCGGCACTCAGCTTTATTGGAAGTTGCAGATACGTTAAAACAGACTTTGAATGCTGGGGAAAATGCAGTGCTGATTTTATTAGACTTATCAGCTGCATTTCATAGGATCTCCCATGACATTCTGCTGCAACGTATTCAAAACTGTAGGATTTCCCATCTTGCCCTGTCTAAATCCTTCCTCTCAGATCGCAGACAAACAGTTATGTTAGGTCCGTTTTTCTCCTCTGAAAAGATTGTCTCCTCAGGGGTACCTCAAGGCTCTTCTTTGTGCCCTGTATTATTTCACAGTTCTGTGTTCCCCCCTTTTCCCCCGTTATCTTTTGGAATTGAGGTCACATCTTATGCCGATGATGCGCAGCTGATCCTAGCGTTAGACAAAACATCTATTGGCTCGGAGCTCAATTTCAAAAACTGTCTAACTGCAATTGTTCGGTGAATGCAACTCAATCATTTAAACTGCAACATGGACAAGATGGAGACCCTGTTGCTCGGCAAGTCCAATACCTTTGACCCTGCTTTATGGTGGCCTAACTCTATGCCTCCTCCACCTGCCACAGTAGAGGTTGTATAAAACTTGTGAGTGAAATCTGATGCTTCTTTGTCATTTTACCCACAAGCAGTGGCAGGAATGTGTTTCTCGTTGATCAAATTACTGAAAACTTTTTTGATTACCTACGTCTAGTGGCAAGAAAGACCGTGGCCTTTGCAATATTAATATCTAGATTGGACTACTGCAATCATTTGTACACTGGTTCTTCGAAACAAACTATTCAGAAACTGCAGGTAGTATAACATGTTGCTTTCCAATTGGTTTTGACGCTCCCTTGTCGATCTTCGGCCTCGGCAGCTCTAAAAGTACTGCGCTGGTTGCAGTACATAAGAAGGTCCTCTTCAAAATTCTCTTTCTACTTTTAGAGCATACAGAGCGTTGGAGCCTAGAATATCTAATTGCCAGATTCACTCATCACATGACCAAACAGACCCTGAGGTCCTCACATGCCAATCTTTTGAAGCCCTCCCACCTTTAGACTCAAAGCTCTAGGGGATAAATCCTTCACTGTTCTGGGTACAAAGGCCTGGAACTATCTTCCTAGTCACCTGAGATTCATTGACTCGGAGGTCATCTTCAGAAAGCAGTTAAAGACGTGGCTATTTGGTATCTCCGATTCTCACTGTTACTCTCTCATTCTTTGATCTGCTTTTTGGTGGGTTATTCATCCAGTATGTAGTCAATTCTGCTCCTGCCCACTGCCAGGATGCTCCTCCAGGAGTGGCAGTGTGCTTTATAAGCAACACTTTCCTTCATTCATTCATTCCTTGGGGGCTTGTCCACAGGGAGAAAAAAGAGCTGTCTCCGTGGAGGTATTGAGGCCCCTAGCCTCCTGTAAGACTTTGTACCAATTGTCATCCTGGTAGGGCTGAGTGAACTCACCACCTGGGTCATAGTCATTATCCAAATCAGTCCCAAAAAGCAAATGCAGAGAGTGTTGTCGACCTTGTGGCGAGTCAAGTGAGGAAGCAGCGCCTCGGGAACGACATGGTTTGAGGTTGGGCTAGCATCAGAGAGAACAATCGTCGCCGCGTCTTCAGGTGGTGAAGTTGGCATTGGTATCGACGTGCCCAGGGCCGGCATGGGTCACAGAACAAGAGCTGGAGGCTCGATAGGCTTGGAGGGTCCAGCTGGCGCCATGGGCAAGCCTGTGGTATCCCAGACGGAACGACTCTCGGCTCCTTGGGGCCCGAAGGCGCGCCATAGGGAGTCGGCAGGGATCGAAAGAGCTGGAGCATGGCTGCTCAGGACTCTTCGATCTGATGTGATGTGGCTGAAGGCCTGGGAACCTTGGATTGTGCCAGAAACAGCTGCGGAATCGGCTCCTAAGTCAGCCGACTTTGGGAGCAAGATTGAGAAGAGTGGAGCTGCCCCTGCATTTGCCCAGGCAAATGTTAGTGGCATACGGGAGCAGAATCCCTCTTCGAATTCTTGTGTTTCTTAGGTTTACCTAAGCACTTGGAGCGGGAAGAAGACTGGCTTCTGGAGAGGCTCCATCAACTCCAGGAACGGAACAGAGATTGAACCTTGGACACAAAGCGTGACTTGAAACGGTCCCGGCGTGCAGTCCTCATGTTTGGCAAAGTAAAGTTTTGCCTCGCTTTTCCTCATGTCCTTCATGTTCATAGACGCCCAATTGCAGCAGGCCTTGGAGTCGTGGCTCGACCCCAGGCACCAAAGGCATACCTGTTACAGACATTTGTTTGTGATGGGCCCAACAGGTCTTGAAACTTGTTGCTTTAGGGCAGTGGCGGCTTTCTCGCAGTGGGAGAAGCAGAAACATAAAATCGTAAAACTACCATTTAATGTTTCTGCTTCTCGCACTGCGAGAAAGCAGAAGTGCCTGGTTGTGGGCGGGTGGTCCTGCTCGAGGGCAGGGGGGGAGTGGCTTGCCCACTGCTGTGGGTCCTGACTGCTTTGGTCGGCCTGGGGCCGACTAAAGCAGTCATGCGCACTCTCCCTTTTCTCTATGTAGGCTGCATGCAGCCTACATAGAGAAAAGGGCCTCCCATTAGGCGCCCGGCTGGGGCGCTGTGCGCCTGCACCGCACCAATCACAACACTGCCATTGCAGCGTTGTCATTGGCGGAGGGGAGGGAGGCTGCCTGTGGGCGGCTTTCCTGAGGAGAGCAGCAGGAAAACGCAGGACTGTGGTAGTCGGGACCAGCCAGGAGCTGAGGCGGCGCAGTGAGTTTTATTTTATTTTAAGAAACTGTTTCAAGGTCTGAAGGTGACCTGAGAGCAGAGAGAACCCGGAGATAAGAACTGCACCCATACATTAAGTGGCCATTACGCCTGACGTGGCTGTGCGCTTTGTAGAGGGCTGTAAAACTACCACCAATCACGTTGACCACCAAAGGGTTAAATCACTTGGAAAGGGCCTTCCAAACACCACGAAAAGCTCGGAGCCAGCTGGCCTCGGAGGATGTCTCTGCGAACTCTCTGCGGCGAGGCTGCCCTCACAAAGCAACAATTCGGAATAAAGCTGTGTCCTGCCTCTGGCTGACACCCAAGGTCTCATGAGGATGAAAGGGACCGTGGCGAGGCGGCATGACACTTCTTTACCCCATGCCACCCTCTCCAAAGGGCCCTCCACCGATCTCTGGCGCTTGCGCGCGCCCTGGTGGGATTCGGCTCTGGCATTCCACGAGCAGGCCCCGCCCCCAACTGATCGGCATTCAGAGCATCCTCTGACGTGCGCATTGTTGTGCATTCCACCGGCCCCCAAGCTGGACTGGGGGGGTGAGGGACTGGCTGGTTCACCCATTTATCTCAGTCACGGCAGAGCCCCTGAAACTCATGCCAGACAGACAACAGCGACGCATAGGTTAATTCAAGGTCACCCACTTGACCTATCCCCTCCCACGACAATTACAATGCAATGCTCTAAAGTGTTGTCATGTTAAAACCTTTTAATTGTACCCACAGTTGTCAACTGTTAGAAATTGGATTTTTGGTAGGCTAGGGCATGTGCCAAAGCCAGGCAGAAACCACCACTCTAGTCAGGATAAGGGAGTTACACTCCTAAAATAACCCCTGCTCACCCCCTTGGTAGCTTGGCACGAGCAGTCAGGCTTATCTTAGAGGCAGTGTGTAAAGCATTTGCACATAACCAACAGTAATACAGTGTAAGCACTACAAAAGGACACCACACCAGTTTATAAAAATATCCAATATTTTTATATACTTAAGACAAGACCAAAAACAATAAAAATCCACAATACAGTACTTAAAAATCTTCAGTTATCAAAATGTGCTTGAAAAACAGTTCCTTGATGTCGATAGCTCCGTCCGGGGCTAGCACGGCGTCGTGAACAAACAAATTCAAACAGTTCTGGCTGACCGCGGCATCGCGGGCCAGCTACGGTGCCGGGAAGACCCGCAAACAGTACCTTATAGAAATGCAGGGCATCGGCGACTTCTTGTTGAGCTTCCAAAGAGCACGGCGTACACAGGCGTCTGTTCCGGAGGTCGGTGCAGGAGTCGTCGGGGCCCTCGAAGTCACACGCGTTGCAGATCGAACTCTCTGTTGAAGTCAGGAGCGCTGGCGTCGGTAGGCATCGGGTGCTGCGGTGCGAAGTGCAGCGGTGCGGCGTGCAGTGCCCTCAGGTCGCGGTGCGAGCAGCGGCTTGGTGGCGGCGTCAGATGGCGTCGTCGGTGAGACCAGGGCCGCGGTGCAAAGTGAATGCGGTGCTCGTCGCGGTGCTGGCAGGTCGCGGTGCAAGCAGCGGCGTGGTCGTTGCTGAAGCGCTGTCGTCAGCTGACGAACTGGAGTCAATGGCGTCGGTAGGCCAAGGCTGCGGTGCGGGAGGAGAGCGGTGCGCAACTTTACGAGCGGTGCCCTCAAACCACGGTGCAAGCAGCGGCGTAGATTTCGGCGTGGAGCGGCATCGTCGGGGATACCAAGGCGTCGTAGTTAAGCGCTGCGGAGTGCGGTGCCCACAGGTCGCGGTGCGAGCAGCGGCTTGGTGGCGGCGGCAGCAGGCGTCGTCGGTGAGACCAGGGTCGCGGTGCGGCCTTGCGGCGGTGCCCTCTGCGGTGCCTTCAGGACACGGAGTCGGCAGCGGCGTCGTCGATGTTGTTGGGTTGCTTTTTCTTCTGTTGCAGCACAAAACACACAGTCCCCAGTGCTGAGGGCAGAAGAGCTTGAAGTCTTTGCTGTTCCTGAGACTTCTTGAACAAGGGGCAAGCTCTACCTCAAGCCCTTGGAGAAACTCACAAAAGTAGATTGCAGAAAGTCCAGTCCAGTCCTTTCAATGCCCAAGACAGAAGCAGCCACTGCAGACCAACACAGCAAAGCACACAGCAAAGTGGTAGTTCCTCCTCACAGCTTCTCCAGCTCTTCTTCTTGGCAGTCTTCTTGGTCCAAAAGAGTTCTAAAAGTCAGGGGTCTGGGCCCCAATATTTATATCCCAAAATCCTTTGATCTCTTAGGCAGAGAGTGTCTGTGCCCAGCCAGAACCAGTTCTGCCCTCTGGTGTGACTTCCTGGCAGGAGGTGGAGACGGCATGGTCAGAGGCAAAGCAGGCCTTTTGAGGTGCAAGGAAATCTCCTCCCCTTCCCCAACTGCAGCCCAGGTCTATTCAGCCCTTTCCTGACCCACCTAGACTATCTGGAGCCACTCCTGCTCCCCAGCCTTCTGTCATCCAAAACCCAGACAGGCAATCCACATTCCAGCAGAGGCACAAGGGATGACTGAGCAAGAAAATACCTACTTTCTAAAAGTGGTATTTTTAAACACAGAATGTAAAAATCACCTTCACTAAAAGATGCATCATTAGATTCTGAGTTCAGGCATACTAAACTCTATTTTCCTACCTAATTCCCCGGGCCAGTTATGTTTGTAAGATGTTATAGACAAACTCCCCATTCTGTCCTATGGGGAACAGGTAGCCTTGCAATAGTGAAAAACGAAATGGGCAGTAATTCACTATCAGGACATGCCACACACACCAGGGCATGTCCTACCTTTCACATACACTGCACCCTGCCCACAGGGGTACCTTGGGCCTACCTGAGGGGTGACTGACATGTAAGAAAAGGGAAGGTTAGGGCCTGGCAAGTGGGTGCACTTGCCAAGTCGACATGGCAGTACCAGACTGCACACAGGCTCTGCAATCGCAGGCCAGAGTTACCTTTTACGGGCTGTTTGTGTGGGTGGCACAATCCAGTGCTGCAGCCCACCAACATCATTTGATTTACAGGCCCTGGCACACGCAGTGCACTTTACTAGGGACTGACACATAAATCAAACAGGCCAATCATGGAAACACCAATCCATAACACAATTTACCACAGGAGCACTTGCACTTTACCACTGATCAGCAGTGAAAAAAGTACGCAGAAACACTACGCCAGTAAAAACAGAGTCAAAACCGGGAGGTCAGAAAGCAAAAACTCAGGGGAAACACGCCAAAAGATGCCAAGTCTAACATCAACCCTAAATTTAAATGGAAGCTCATTTAAGGCATCTTGGAAATTCCCCTTGAAATCTTTCACGTTCCATATGATACATTTTTTTTTCTTCACACCCAATATAAATTAAGAAAATCCTTTTTTTCTTTTCTTTAATGTCTTTTAGGTTTTTTTGAAAAAAAAAAGAATAGGCAATAAACCCATAACGATATATTCACAACATGCTTTGGACGTTACTGTTGAAAGCTGTGATTGGCCCGAGTGTACACAAGCAGGCTGCACCGCATGCCTCCCGGCGCCTTGCTCCCGTTATGGAACAGATTCATGTCAAGTGAAAGGTCAGGCTGTGCCATTTCCTTGCACCCTTGAAACGTATAGGTGGTTGGTTGTGCCCCAAGGAACCACGAAAGTCTGGGCATCGATTGATCTGGGGCCGGTAATCTAATCTGATTCCCAAAGTACCAATCGCCAGCCGAACGGCTTTGATAACTAAATGCATTTTGTCTGGCGATTGGCTTCCAGCGAACGGAGTAAACCAAGCCTCTTCCATGTGTACAACCTGTTTCTGGCCCTCGGTCGATGGATTTCAACTCTGCTGCCCATATTCCTCCAAAATGAAGGATTTGTCGGAGCTTTCTAGTGTGCACGTGGCTTTTCCTGGGCAGAAAATAAATGAATAGACATTATAGTTTCCCTGGGGAAATAAGATATCTGCAAAGTAGTCATAATCCCATCAACTGTAATACAGTTAGATTCACATGACCATATTTGCCCCCGAGTTCTCCGGAGTCTAGAGCCCTTTGTTTATTTCTGTATACACAATTGTCACTGAATCACTTTTGTAGTAGAATCAATAATGGCTCCCGTATCTATGTTAAAAGGCAATAGCAGCAAAGTATGTGTGCCATGCACTTATTTAAATAAGAGATCAACACTTTTGGGAGTCTAATCTCCAGCACATTTACATGAGAAAGTCATTATATTACACCTTACATTTCACTAAAACCCATGCTGTAATTTATTTTACATGTTTTAAGGTCTACTTCTCATTGCTACTTCTAATTACTTTATTCCCACTTGACTTCATGTGTTAGGTCATTTAAATGTATTATTTTAATTTCTCAAATTTGCTTGAAAATGCACCATTTGTCCACTCTTTTTTCAAAATTTTCTCGGGGGCAGAACCCCCCCGAACCCCCTGTAGGTTGTTCGGGCTTGCTTGCTCCGCTCGCTCGCCACAGTGCAGTGTCACAATTATTCTACGCCTCACCACTTTCAAATGTCACCAGCCGCCACTGCTTTAGGGGGTGACAGCCTTTGCACACTGAAGAAAATTTGGAAAAATATGAAAGTAAGTGTCTCAGAGACGAGTGGGAGCTCCGGGTCAGCATCTGGTGGTGCAGAAAGAAAGGAACTGATGTCAGAGCATAAGATTGGCGCCTATATAGGCCCTGAACGTCATTTCTGGAGCGGAATGGCATCAGTGCGGAGCTGTACAGGACCACCTTCCGGCACACAGAGGTACTGCTGAAAAGTTTTCTGATTCAATCTGATGCCTGGGGAATATTCAAAAGGTGAGGAATCTGAGGATAGAAGTCTCTATCAGAAACATCTGTTACCCCTACAATCTGTAATGCATGTACCAATATCATCCTAGGTACAGAATAGTTGTAGCCGCTGTGACATGTTTTGAAATGGGATGCGGCCTGAATAATTAGAAGTAGCTGAGATTATTTCAAGCATTCTATCCATTACTTTTCGTATACTTCAGTGTTTTCGTTCATGGCAGCCTTGGGCGTGGACGAAGAGTCATAATGACCTTCACGTGCAGGGAGCGTCAATAGAATGACACCCTACAACTCACACAGAGGCTTCGTCAGTGATCAGGTGCAGGCTGGTTGGATCCATGGAAAATGTTATGTTGGGCACATTACTCTTGGGTCAAAATCCCACTGGTCTGAAAGAAGGGGGAGTGAGCCTACCAGTTACTATAGCTGCAAGCAGTTACCAAGAGAGAACAGGCACAGATGAGGATCTGATGTGAAGTGTGCTCTTTGCAGAACCAATAACTGCACCCCAGCCTTCGCCTCAGCCCCCAAAGTAGGCGCCATCTTCTGCGAAACCAAAGTACTCAAGGAGAAGAAAAAAAAGGTTAATTTAAGAATCAACCAGTTTCTAATTAAACTGGCACCGAGCGCTGGTTGGTTAAGTTTTAATCAGTTTCAATCACCTATTGATCAGGGCTGTGTGCGAGGAGAGGGGGAAATGAAAAGGAACAAGGATGGCTGGGGAGCCGTCCATCTGGGACGGCTGCAAACAGGCCCCGCGCCCGTCAGCGGAAGCAGTCCCCAGCACCCACGCCGTACAGGCCCAGCAAAATTACTTTAACTAACAAGCAGGAATTTATCAGCTTCAGCCGGAATCAATGCGCTAATCGATGGCGACACTGGTTGTGTCTAAAGCGCTTGTCGGCAATTTGGGGAAATTACAGCATGTAAATGTCTTGTGCTTTAATTGAACAACTCAATCAGCTGGGGCGACTCTGGCTGTCCATGCGTGCGCCCATCCGTCTCTCTAGGTTTAAGGAGTCCCCCTTCACCCCAAGCCAGGCCGGGCTGCGCAGTTCTTCGTGCATCCAGTATATATGGGTCTCACCAGGCCCCGCTTAGAGCTGGCCGTCGGACTACCCGTGTTCACCCACGCGCTGTTAATAGTAGGGGAGGCGCGCTCGGAAGGTGGCGCCATAGAGCCCCGGCCCAGCTACTCCCAAGGCAGGGTACAACAACATACCATCCGGCCGCCGGCATTCCGAGGCTCGCGCTGTTAAATCTGCCGCAAACGGCGATTGTACCCAATTTGAAAAGAACAGATTAAGCGCAAACTGCGCTAGCTCCCGTGGGTTTTAGTACGCGCAGTTCCCTCCACGTGCTCACCTGGAGGAATGTGCGTGGGTTAAACATTCAAGATATGAGAATACCAGTTCTAATTTATCAACGCATTTCCAGTTAGACACCGAAAGAGTAAAACACTTTGATACCTCACTCAAATATAAATCCAAACCCTTCTCTCTTCCATCCCTCCACTATCCTTTCAATCCAAACAACAGACTAACATGTCCACCATTCACATTAATTTCATATTTCCCTAGACTAATTCACCACTAATTTTGTTTGGGTTCGGGAGTAGCGTGCTACTCGCTGAAAAAGCGCTTCGACACCTCATCAGGAGTAGAAAGCGCTTATAAATACAATTACTAAAATATTATGGGGCACATGCATCAAGCAATTTTGCGATCGCAAACAGTGCGATTCGCAAATAAACAGCCGTTTGAGATCGCAAAATGGCCTTTTCCAAAGATTTTTTACATTCGCAATTTAGGTAACCACAATTTTTTGTGATTCCCTAAATTGCGAATGCAAATAGGGAATCGCAATTTGCGATTCTGTAATGCATATGCAGAAGCCTTTCCTAAATGTGAAATGTTCATTTAGGAAACGCTAATTAACATCAACTTGAAGTTGATGTAAACAATGTGCATACTTTGAAAAATGTACAAAACTGCATTTTTCAAAGTGCCATGTGGCACACACATGCCCTAGCATGTGTGTGCCTTACATGTGCATCTTTTCTTGTTAGGGGCGCCTCAGGAGGGCCTTAGGACCCCGGGTGCCCTTGCATTACCTAATTTGCGATTACCAATTAGGTAATAGCAATTTAGGCAATGCAAGACCATTCCGACCTTCGGCCCATAGGAAAGAATGGAGTCGCAATTGCAAATAGCGATTCCCTAATTGCGTTTGCGATTCTTAAGGAATTACAATTAGAGAATCGCTATTTGCTGTTTGTATTGTTGCAGCTATTACGAAATAGCGATTTCTTATAAATCGCTAATTGGTAATCGCAAAATGAAACTTTGATGCATGTGTCTCTATGTGCAGTGAAAACCGTGGCAAATAGCGTTTCCACACATTCATTTCTATTTCTAGTGGGAAAATGAAATGGGTACAAAAACTAGCTGCGGAAATACCATTCCTGTGGGGGAGTGACATTTTCCATGCAGTTTTGTGCCAGATTTCACGACTGCACGTGTACTGAAGCCGTACGTCACTCCACACACAGGCTTTTCAGCTGTACTGTCTGAAAAGGGTGTCTAGAGTCCACAACCCACATGCTTATGAAGCATGGTCCTTGTAAATCACGACGCACCTAAGGGACGAGCTTTCTAATAAGACTACCAATCTGACATGCTTTCCTAACGGCAACCCGGTAACTCACCCAGTCCCTCCCGCTGCACCCACTTTCTCCCACTGGTAACGTAAATAAATAGCTTTTTACATAGCACTACATGATGAGTATTCTCTTCCAGCACTGTCAAGTCTGCATAGTAGAAAAAATAAGAAACCAGGAGATAATAAACTAATTTGTGTAGTGCCACATAATCCAGTGAGATCACATCTCCCCCAGATTAACACAGATCTAGCCCGACCTCCCTCCAGGCTTCAGAGGCAGATAGGAGCTAGACAGTACCAGCGGATAGTGCTGTGGCGTGTTTTCACTGCTCCGGGCACCTCCACACCAAGGACTACAAGGGTGAGTCAAGATCCCCGTTCTTCCAGTGACTCTGCAGTGGTAGCTGTGGTCGAGGCAAGACTTACTCCATGAGGTGGTTTGGGCGTTTGACTCGAATACAATAGAACACACTAGGTATCAAATTTAAAAAAGATGAATGGGTAGTCAGTATTTTTGATAAGAAATGCCTTTATTGTCACAGTACAAAATAGGGTTTTGAAAACGTGAACCCCCTTAGTGCCCAGCAGTTACAGTGGAGTGATGACTCAAAGGTGTTTGATGCTCACTTATGCAGCCCTACTCAACTCAGAAGTAATCAGAATCACTACTGTATGGTTTAAGAATGCTGGTGAATGGAAGCTGCCCATTAGCCACAGGTACTAGCCTAGTACCTGTGCTAGCAAGTTAGATTGTTCACTCTTTACATAAATGAATTCTGCGGACTTCGACTCCCTCCCACCGTCCTTGAAATATTTTGGTGGCCCGGGAACCTCTAGTCCCAGGTAGGTAGGATAAAAAACAGCAAGGCCTGCTAGGGATATTTCCAAACTTAATATCTAGGGAACCACTGGTTGAAGATGAGGAAGCATCTCACTGGTGCACGCTTGGGGATCATTTTTGGGATCGGGGCAAGGGGCAAAGAAAAGAGGGCAAAAAGTAAGGTCCCAAGATTCAAAAATTGGGAACGTTTTGTTGTTTCCAGACACTGTCAACACCCAACAATGAGGGGGTTTATGACAGGCCATTCTGTAGAAGGTACTGCAACAGACAGGGTGTCTCTCTTTAAGAACCGGAGGTGCCTCTGGGGGAAAAGACAATGTTACCTTGTTGGCAGCAATAACAGCCTGGAATGCAGGGACATTGCTCACAACTGGATCACATGTTTTTTTGGTGTTTGGCAAATCTCTGTTGGACTGCTGGAAACATTTCCCCACTGTCTTATGCAGAGGTGGCTGCTACCTGTTAGCAGTAGTGGGGCAGGGTGGGGGGGAAGGGGCGAAGAGGGGAATAGGTAAAAAAAAATCACTTACCTCCCGGCTGGCCTGCCACCGCCTCTCTTACGCCCTCTTCCTGGCTTCTTGGGGGAGGGAGACAGGAAGCAGGAAGCACCAGGGCTCCCAGGCTCCCTGCAGCCAATCACAACGCTGCAATGCAGCGTTGTGGTTAGTCTGAGCACCGTGACACAGCGCTCAGCCAGGGGCTGGAGGGGTGGGTATGTTCTCCACGCAGGCTGTAATGCAGCCTACATGGAGAACACGGTATGTGCGCATGACTGTTTTTGACGGCCCGAGAGGGCTGGCCAGGCACTCATGCTCACATAGGGAGTGCAAACCACTCCTCCCCCTGCTCTGAGAGCAGCCCCGTCCCACAAAGACACTGCAACGGGGAAAACTAAAATGATAATAACCTCGGGTTATCATTTTATTTTATTTTTTTATACACTGCAAAAAGCAGTGAGGCGACGCTCCTCCGCCTTAGTGGAGGAGCCGCCAATGTTCACATGTCCCTTGCTCACCCTGTGTAAATGGTCTCTGGGGGCAGTCAGTCAGTCTGTAGACACTTGCTAGCTCTTTCGGATGGGAAACTTCTGATTTTTCTAGGCAGCTTTTCAACAGGCAGCACTCAGTCCCTCGGGCAGTCCCAATTTGAACCCAGCTGGGAATGAGGCAGGCCTCTGAAGTTTAGTATCCAGCAGAGCATCAACACTCAAGTATCAGGGAGTAAGGTGGGCGACAGCTTCTTATCATGAGCATTCATTACGTATTTAAGGGAGTTGAGCAGGCGCCCAACTCCAACCAGAAGAACTGAGTCCTTCAAAAACCCTGTTGAGAGTTCATCATGGGTGCAACACCTGATCTGTTGGCTCTCCTGTAAGCCCACACCTGGTACAATAGCGCCTGCAGAAAGAGGAATGTTGGCTTTGGGAACAATGAACAAATGGGCCAATGTGAGATTGAGAGAATACAAGACTACCTGGAAGCAAAAACACAAGAACAAACACAAGGGGAACAGTCTCTCTAGCATACAACTCTCAAGTAAGGGACTTCCAAACATGCAGAGTCCATTTTGTCTGCACGTAAGGTGGCCACAATGAATATACACAGGTGAGGCGAGGACGAGGTTCAACAGATCTCGCATCTAATAGTACAGGTAAAGTGGTGTACCCAACCATATTTAATCCATATTACTATCAGTCAGTGACCCACCTATTACTCGTTAGGGGGGGGGTACGACTCAAATAGTAAAAGGATGACCACTACAAAATCTTTGGCCAAATCGAATTCAGCTGGGTAATATCTTAAAACTAGCACATATGGTCTCTAGGTTAACAATGATGACGGACTTTGGAGGGAAAAAGCAAAGTGTTGCAGCATGATAATAACGTGAGGGACATCAGGTTTATCTTTGCCACCTTCTTATCATCACATTAGGATTTAATGCTCATTATCTTGTTTACCTTGAAAGACACAATGGCTCATAACAACTCCCACTTCATCTCCTGCTCCCTCTTCATTTCATGTCATACATCAAGAAGGAAAACTGACAGTAAATTCTCCTCTCACATTCTCGGCCTCACTGTTTCTCTTGTGGTCAGTAGACATTGCTGGAGGGAGAAACCACCCCTCACCACATCAACAGACCACACAAAACAAGCAAAGGCTGTAATCTATTTCTTACAGTAATGACACACTTAACCTGTGCTACAAAAGGGTCCAGGAGATACAACTCTGATAACTAAAAGCCATGTACTTGCCCATTTTGACTACTTAAACTTGCTGCAAATGGGTATCTGTGAATCCACCATCAAATCTACAAGAACACCAATTTCACATATGCCAGTACTAAACCCAGTAGCCAGGAATGGCATTGAGATGATACCTTCACAACCGTATACTGTGTCAGTACTTATGTCCAACATGTGGGATATAAAAGGAATTTATCTTTAGAGAGCTAAAATAGTTAATCAGTAAAAATTCTAAGTGCCTACCATTTACTGTTCCAGAGATGTGAACACCAACAGGTTTTTGAGTAGTTTAGTGTAACCTAATACTTAGACTCCCACCAATACCTTGCCTAGGCCAGTGCTGCGCTATGGGTATACGTATCAATCACTTGAAGGAAGGTCTTTGCAAAGCAACATGTTCACAAACACCCAGTCAGTTAACTGATGTCTGGGTGCAATATTAAGGAATCAAAGTGAGTTTTTCTGCTGCTGTTTTGCTCCTGATCAATAGTCTTATAGATACCCCCCTTGGGGAAAAAAAAATAATACAAAGAGTTGGCTTGATAAATAGGGACTTCTGGGCTTTGTGGTGAAAACTGTCAGCATCCACTGGTATCCCGACATCTCCCTTGTGCAACGTTTTCCAGTTAGAGCTACCAGAGTTACAAAAGGTGAATATATTACTACTGACAGTAGCAGTTTCCATTTTTCCAGTGCATTTGAGTAACTGGAACCCCTAGTGTCAGGATTGTGGATATCAAGCAAGCTTAACTGACTCTTATTTCGGACACTCACATTTAAGAGAATTATTTATTCCCAACCTGTTGTAAGAGCCTACTCATTAGCCTTAATGGCATAATTACAAATGGCTATATCTCTGTATTTAAATTTTCTATAAAAAAAGATCTATAATGGCCTAGAGAACCCCAGGAATTGAATTTGGTGCTCACAGACAGGGGACACCCACGTTTCTGTAAGGAAACAAAGGATGTTTGCGGTTGGATCCAGTGCTCAATTACTGGTGGCTGGATTTCGAAACCATGACGACTGCAGTTCATAGGGGCCTCGAAGACCTCTAGCCCATCAGAGAGCACTCCAGAGGGAAGTCACAGGCCTTGGCACAACACGAGCAAGTGGATGGTGTGTGCTGTGGTGCAGGATCCAGGTGGGGAAAAAAGCATCTAGTCTCATTGATGCAGAGGGGTGCGCTCACTAGAAAATCACTACTCTTGGCTACTCATTTGGACTATTTCATCTTCTCGGTCCGCTAGATCTGTTTCTACACCGCAACTCTTGCAGGTCCTCAGAGGGTTCCATGGTCCCTGGGACATGCCTTCACTTCACAAATAAGCTTTTCATCATGCAAGTCCGATCAAGCCCGAGACAGAACTTTCCTAACTTAATCCCCACAGGATGCAGCACACTCGGCCATCTGGGAACCACCAGCCAGTTCCACACGTCTGGTAAAATGCAACTCTTAATCTTGCTCGCCCAAGCCATCTAGTATTTCTTTTGTTTCAGAAGAGTGAAGAGGAGCTGTCCTCCAGTCATCACAGGAGTTTCCTTCAGAGTTTTGGTGCTCAGCCAATGAAAGAAGGTAAAACAGGGGGATTTCTCTACAGTTAAACTGGAGAAAGTGGCTTGACCTGACTCAGACCCTGTACTCAAGCCATTTATCTTGTAAACAGTAATTCTTTATCCTGGGATTCCGCTGTTGGCAAAGGCTCAAAGGGCTTCAGGAAAGTCACATACTCAAACTTTCAACCAAGTGAAAAAAACGCTACTTTTAGCATCCACTCCTTGGATAGGGGTAAAATGCAACTTTGGCAGGCTCACCACTAGCAATTGTGTTAATGATAGACCCTCCTTTGGGTACTACAGGCATTTCAGTAGGCAGGGATTGCTTTACAGAGGAAAGTGGTTTTCACCCGCAGGCATGCTTGGCTATCGTTTGTGTATGGTTGCATTTAAAGATCACAGGTCTGTTTTTGGAAAGTTCTAGAACTTTCCAGCTTTACACCCAGGCTCTCCCCTCCTTCTTGCTCCTGTTGTAATCTCTTTACAGTCACTCATTACATATGCAAGGCTAATTTACTCAAACACGTAACCAGTGCACAAAGAAACAATAATATATGCTCGGAAGGAGCACAAGCGATGGTACTAAAACACTTGTCTGACAGAAAGGTACAGATGGTAAATGCCTCTTGGACTTATCCGTGAATTATGCTTCTCAAAAAGCAATTTAAGTAAATCCCTGGAAGCTGCAGCGCGCAGTGCTCTCGCCCCTACCAAACAGTCTCAGTGCTGCCCGTCAAATGCTGCTGCAGAAACACAGGAGGGAGTAAGTGAGAAACTGTACGGTAGGAACCAAAAGGAGAGACAGGAGGGAAAACCCAGAGACAATGAGAGAGACACCAAGGTGAGAGGCGGGAAGGGAAATACAAGGAGCGGAAAGAAGGGAAAAACCAGGAGACACAACAGTGAAGAAACAAGAGTTCAAACACCAGAAACGAGACTCACCAGAAGGAGAGGGGAAAAAAGAAAGACATCCCTCAGGTGGACAGATCGGAGGGTAGGCAGCAGGTGCAGAAGTTAGGGTGACACAAAGGGAGAAAACAAGAGGGGAGATATAGGAAACCGGCCATCAGAAGGCAAGATGCGTGGAGGAGAGATAGGGGGGAGAAGAAGCTGAAGACAATAGGGGAGGCACCCGATGGAGGGAGAGGGGGTGCAAGCAGGAGCAGAGAATGAAGGGGAACACTTCCGGTGGAGAGGGGCAGGTTGGAGCACAGGTCAGCAATAGGAGAACACTAGGAGGCCAGACACAGACGGGGCACTAGTAAGCGGGTCAATAGTGGAGACACTAGCCGCGAAACTTGAGGACAGGCAGAAAGGGAGACGCGTGGAGTCACACCAGAAGAACAGAAAGAAGAGACAGTATAAGGTGACTGCAGGAAGGAACACACAAGGGCAGACACCAGGAGAGAACAATGAGAGAGAGGCTACTAGAGGTCAAGGAAAGGCTGAGGTGGGACTTCTGAGAGAGACGGTAGAAGAATGAAAGGGGCAGAAAAAGAAGCTGATCATTGAGGTCTGTGTGAGAGGAACAGACTGCGTAAATGACCCATACTAGAAAGGGAATTAGAGACAGAAACTATTTGAAAGTTTGTGTTAAACTGGGAGGCAGTATCCATGAGCAGATGCAAGAGACTGTTCGTAAATGCATAAAGAACGTTGCTAAAGTCAGTGGCAGGGATAACAAGCATTGGCATAGCCAATAGGTCTCGCATTTGGGGCCTAATAAGTGTTTAGCCATGCAGCACATTATCCTGGGTGGTTCAATTCTAGTTTAATTCCTCAATATGTGCACAGTTATATCAAGCCTAAATTGGAATGTGTGGAAGCTCAGAGCAATGCCGGGTAGCTTGCAGTGGTGTAGGGCCAGTCGAGGAAAGCTTGCAGAAGTGAGAGATGTGTGGAAGGTCGTGGCATTGGGAGCAGTGTTGGGAAGCTTGAAGTGGTGTAGGGGCAGCCGAGGGAAGCTTGCAGAAGTGAGGAACGTGTGGAGGATCGCTGCATTGGAAGCAATATCAGGTAGCTTGCAGTGGTGTAGGGGCAGCCAAGGGAAGCTTGCAGAAGTGGGGAACGTGTGGAAGCTTGTCGCATTGGGAGCAGTGTCAGGTAGCTTGAAGTGGTGTAGGGACAGCTGAGGGAAGCTTGCAGACTCAAAACTGAGCTCCTTTAACCAGTGGTATAAATGTTAATAAGATGTACTATTCTATTCACTTATGCTTAGATGTGCAAAGATATATTGTCTTCCCAACGTTTTCTTAAGTAAAGCACTAATACCCCAGGGGCTAATTTGTGTGCTACAAAAAAAATAGATAAACTGACATAACTTTTAATAAATATAGAAAATAAACCTTAACTCATAAGGCAAGGCAAGAAAGAGGGCCTGCAGCAGCGGGACATGAGATGTCTGCAATGGTCTACGTGGGAAGGCACGATAGAGGGCACAGCTGATATATATATTAATAATAAAACACCACACACCTCTGTCGTCCTTAAACCGCTTTCCCGTTCTGCCTGAGCTACACTGCCACTTCCCCAGCAGGAAGCAGGGCCCCATTTGCAAGACAATAGTTAAACAAGAAACCCAAAGGTGCATTTACCCGGGTATTGTTCTACATACCCTAGTGTGGGCCGAGGGACTGGGTTTATTTTCTTAGCTTACACTCTGGGAAATGCAAACAGTTTACTGCTCAGCCATTTATATATTGATTCATGACAAAAAACTTCTACTAAATCTAGCAGATTACCGGAATGCCGGGGCCTAGCATGGGGTTTGGTGCTGCGTGGATTCCGGCAGCTTATCAAAGTTACTGTCACATAAAGGCAAATGTGAGTTCAAGTGCGCCTTTGTGATGACTATCAAAAACACATACTTGGAGCTGCAAACACCCCGGACTGTGCCAGCTCGAGAGCGGCGTTGGCTTCTCGGCGAGTTGTTGCACGTCTTCTGCACACAGAGGGAAGACAGTAGACGCAGAGTTCATACATCAGAGCTCCACCCAGGAAGGAGCCCTCAACTGGTTCTGCACAGAGGAGCCCAGGTAAGACAGACTTGTGCACTCTCCTAAATGACGAGGCAAAATTAGAACCACCTGGATACTAATACCTATTGCACCGCAGGACACCGACAATTAAACCGGGCGGGCAGAGTCCACACACGTACTTACAGAAACAAGGAGGAAAACTGGACCTGCGATTCCCTAATGGATTCCATCCACGCCCGAACACAGACGTGGAAGCCTTCGGTGACTGCACGCAGCAAGAGTCCTGGCGATAGCTCAATGTGTGCTCTTCATTAGTTTTTAAAGGATGTGGCGTCTCGTTTTAAATGTTTCTCACGAAATCTACAGAATTTTCAGCCGCATGTCATATAGATAGTGTATGTCCGGCTGGACCTGGCGTGCTCGGTTTGTAAATTATCTGTATGGGTTCACTGATGTCTATCACAAGTGCACCAGCCCAGGCGCCGAGAGGCACTCACCCACTCGCAGATGAAAGGGCTCTCCCCTGGGCGCAACCAAGCGACCCTCCTCCAACAGAAAGTTCAGAACATTCTAACTGAGAGACCCCCGCAGACAGACAGCACCTGGGAGTGTAAAGAAGAGAGAGGGCGGAGAAAACGAAGGCAAGAGTCATCTAGGTTGGACAATAAACGTACGACCCACCCGTACCCTTTGACACTTCCTATGCACACATGTGTAACAAACGGTGTATCCTCCTCCTTTCGAGGCACTCTCCGCTGGGACTGCTACCTACACAGACCAACGTGTGAGCAAGAGACGACGCCAGAAGACACTTAATGCCGCAGGAGCCGCTCTTACGGTAGAGCTCAGCATGCCCAGGTAACGGAGAGTTTTACGGTTCTCGATTCCAGCTGCGGCAAAGCTCGTCATCCAGTGGCTCGCAGTGGCAGTGTACACAGAAAACATAACAAGAGACGCCTCTAAAGTAATTTAATTTATTATCTGCCTCTTTCAGGCAACACAGGGGGAGGGAAGTCAGCTGCCTGCTTGCAGCAGAGAAAAGACAGAGGAGGGAGGCAGCGTCAGCACAAGTGAAGCGCTGGACAGCAGAGACGTCGGCAGCGTCAGAGAGGAGCGGGGGCGGCGGCGCGGCAGCCTGCTGAGCTGACCACACGCTCGTGCACAATGGCCATGTGTTTTCAATTATCGCGCCCCCGTCTGGGCACGATAATTGCAAACAGATGGCGGCGGTGCGGGTAACCGCAGGGAAAAGGCCATTGTGCACGAGCGTGTGGTCAGCTTTTTGAAGCCCCTTACATAAAGTCTCGCAGAGCAGCGCTTGCGCGCTACTCTAGGCTCGACCTAAAAAGGTCAAATGTGATACTGGAAGCAGTGCTAATGTTTTCTTTGCAGCACAGCGCTATTTTATTGGTCTTTTTTAAAAATAATTTATGAAACAAGACTCAGTTACTAAGGGGACCAGATAGTAAACCATTGTAACATGCAATGGCTCTACACATAGTGACACGTCCCCAATGTATAAACAATTCTTCGGGCTTATCCAGATTAAACCAGGGCACCACCTTATTTTTGTCCCATAGGTTACTTCGCATACTGTCCTGCAGTATGTAGGAATCATACATATATGTTTGGAGACAAAATTGTAGTGGCTTGTTGGCAGGGCACAAGTCCTAAAAAACAGAAGTGGGGGGTGTAGGAAGGTAGGATCTGACTGCATGGTTACCCCCACTTTTTGCCTGTTGTTTTGCTGGTTTTTGACTAGTCTGACTGGGATCCTGCTAATCAGGACCCCAGTCTATCTGCTTTCTCCCTTAAATTGTTAAACATGTACTTTGGTACACTCCAGATTGGATACTGGGGTACTCTTATAAGTCCCTAGTATATGGTACCCATGTACCCAGGGCATAGGTACCCCAGAGGCCTCCCATGGGCTGAAGCATGTATTATGCCACCCATGAGAGGCCATACAAACTGGAACTCCAGGTCTGCTACTGCAACCTGTGTAAGCTGGTGCTTGCAGCACTTACTTTAGATATAAGTTCACTATATCTAGTGGTCACTACACTTAAAACTTATAAAAGTCACCCCTATAGCAGGCCTTAACAATCCTGAAGGCAGGGTGCTGGGTCTTTAGTGAGAGGGTGCCCCTGCATGAGCAGAGCCCCTCTGCAGCCTTTGGAGACCATTCTCCTGGGTTGTCTGTGACTCAGCCGGACATATAGGTAGAGGTGCATTATAACCTCGCGGTAAATGCTATCTCAAAAACGGTTGCATAGAAACATATCGTGTTTGGTATCAAACACCTTGGAATCATACCTCCACACCAGTAACTGGTGTGGGAGGTATGATTCCACCCTTCAGAAGCGAGCTTCGTGGGGTCACTGGTCTAACCGGTGCCAGCCTTCTCGACCCGGACAGCACAAAATGGATGCTGCCGACCAGAGACACATTTCTGCCCTCCTGCTGCTGAGCCAAGCTCGAGCAGAGGAAGGCAAGACAATAGGCATCCTGTCACACGGAGGTATGACCACCTCCCAGACAGGATTTAGTGTATTGGGGCTGGGTGGGTGCACTCTGAGAGTGCCTGAAAGTCTGCACCTGGGGCACATTTGGTGTCCCTGTGCATAGTCCAGCTCAAACCAGTTCTGGGAGCCATTGGCTCCTGCGCGAAACTGGACAAAGGACATGGGTGTAACCACCCCTCTTTCCTGCCCCCTCCCCTAGGAGGGTCCCCTGAATCTGTCCAACCCTCTCCCGTGGGTACAAAAGGGCTTACCTGGCTGTAAGACTTTAGATTTTACGTGGACAAGATTCTACAAGAAGAAACCACTGACCTTCGACCGTCTGGACATTCTGGACTTCGCTGGACCTAGACTGGGCTCGACTTCATCCCCCTTTCTGTCCGAAGCTTAGTTCGTGCCTGTGCTCCATACAGGCTCCGTGCAGGACCTGTGGTGCACTAAAGACAACTGAAGAATCTCTCTTGGAGTGAAGGAGTCACTCCCCTGCATTCGCAGTCACCTAATCGCAACTGACTAGTCTGCTGCTCCTGAGCTCCTGCGGACTCCGAAGATTTCAGCAACACAGGAGGTGGGTTTCCGAAGTTCCCTGAGGTCGATCTGCCCTCTCACCGAGTTTGAGGCCAGTATCCCTCGTGGGGACTGCATAACCCGAACCCCTGTGCACCGCGTCCATTTGCAAGTGCATACGCTTGTTGGCGATTCCCGAGCTTGTGCATTGGACTCCGTGTAGTCCTGACCCTGAGCAGTATTTGCACCAAAGAACTCCGGCCTCCTCGCACCGAGTGCTCCATGGGCTGGTACTTTGCAATCTTGCCCGAGGTCCCCTTGCGACTCCTGGTCCTTCGGCCTGTGGGTCCCTCTGAGGGTCATCTTGATTTCTGTTGGGCTTTCCTGGTTGCTACTGACGTGCCCTGACTCCCCAGTGCTTGGTGAGTCCCCTGGACCTTGCTGGTTCACACCGTAACATGTTTGACCTTCCTGCGTGGGTTGCTTTTGCCAAGGCTTGTTGGTGCTCCAGCCGGACACCGACCCCTCAGCACTCAACATCCTTCGTGGGACAGCTCACCTCCGGTGCCGGGTCGTCCTCGACGTCTCCTGGTCCTCGTGGCTGCAGAGTCAAGCATCCCTTCTTCGCACCTGAAGCAACCGACATCGGAGGGCATTCGTCTACCGAGCCCCTGGTCACTCTGAAGTGACCCAGACTCTGTCCCCTCTGCTTTCAGGTTCCATCTTTCCCGAATCCAGACTTGGATTCCACCGGACCCTTTTCACCTTCACGGCAGCAGTACTTCTTTGCAGCTCTCCATTAAGAACGACTGCAGTTTCCGATGCCACTTCAGACCTATGCACCCGGCTCCTCTGGGATAGGTAGCTCGGGTACTTCGGTATCCACAGGTGGGGTGGCTCTTCAAACTGTTAAGTTCCAACCGGTTCGCTCGAAGTCCTCCTAGAAGGGTCCTTAAACTTTAAAAGAGTAACCGCGATTTCCCCATAGAATTGTACTGGAGCCCGCGGTCGTGTTCCCACACTGCACCCGGCCTCCGTGGGGTCCCTGTCTACTCACCTTGGGTGGTTCCTTGGGGTCCAAGCGATTCTACGTGCTCCAGACCTTGTCTTGATCTCAGTCGTGACTGTTATACCACTATTTTAGTATATGGTTTGGTCTCCCCCTGGAGCCCACTGTGTATTGTGCTACTTACAACTGTTCTATTGATCTTGTATTGTGTGCTTTGTGTTCTATCCTCGTGTAGAGGATAGTAGAGAGTGTTATATTAATAAATACATATTTTATATATAACTACTGTGTGGTTCTCCTTCATTTAGTCATTCAGGAGGTGATATTCTGGTAAAACAAGCTGCTTTACATTCCTTCAAGATTAAGCCTGAAGGCTGCTCTCCACAGCTACCACTAGGATAGCTTTCTAAAGGTTATCTTTGACCTCATACATCATAAGGGTCGTTTGGACTGGTGCAAGGTGCCCACTTTAATTAGTGGACAGCATATACCAGGCCAACTTCTCCCAGGGGGACTAACCTAGTTAGGCAGGATGCAAGTGACATCACAGCGCACGACATCACGGCGCGCAACATCATGGCGCACGACATCACAGCGCACGACATCACACATGGCATCACAGGAATTGACATCATAGAAAGTGGCATCACAAGCCACGACTTTACAGGAAGTGGCAACACAAGAAGTGACATCAGATCTAAAGCCCTCACATATATGTTTAGCAAGTTTATCATGTGTACGTTTGAGCGCATTGCGAGGATACTATCACAGTGAGCTATGAAAGATGATATGTGACTTCTACACCGTGCAATACCCCAGTTTTATGTAACACATCCTGTACATTCATTTACAAACATATAATTTATTGTGCATGTAATATGCATGTGTTGATGTAAAGCGCTCTGACACCCTGCATTAGGATGAGTAGGGCTATACAAGAAAAAATAGTGGTACTTAAATTATTTCAATGCCTCCTCAGGTGTAGTAAGCTCTATATAAATGCAATTTGCTGTGTGTAAATACTGGGAAAGGCCAACACATCTGACATTCTTACAGTGCATGCATATCTCCTAAACAGGGATTGAACAAAGTGAAAAGCTGCCTCTCAAGTATGTGTGAAGTGCTAACAAGGTGTGAGCCTTTATTTCCCCTCCGCTTCATTTGCATCAGGTGTGAGGCTCCTGAATGCTCCCAGCCAAGAGACTCAAACAAAAGGAGGCCAGATGACCCCTCAAATTCGGCCTTTGTTATGGGCCCAGCAGGAGTCTTAAATAAGAAAGCCCAGTCCCCGCCTGCACGTTGTTGCTTGTTGCAGATGGAAAGCAGACAACGTGCAGGCGCTGCTGAAATTGTCCCGGTGTTTGGAAATTACACCGGGACGTTCAGCACATTATTTAGTGGGGCCCAAATTCTTGGCAGGGTGTACGGCGTTCACCCTGTGAAAATAGTGGGTGGACGCCGTCCACCCTCGTGTACCCCCCGACTCTGCTTGTTGGTCTTTGGGAACATAGCTGTATGCATACTTTACAAGACAAAATGAATTGATTTGTTTCAATGATACTTTCCATATCAATGTATTAAAGGCATAGAATGCACTTATACCCAGGTGCACAGCGGCCTGTAAATTACTTCCAAAATTATCTTACTTGAACACAATGTACAAGTGACAAGTGTACTGAATTGTTTCTTCCTTTGAAGTGAGGATTTGAATGCTCAATGTTATTTTAAAAATGTGCATTTCATCCAGAACAGACTTCATCAGGGTTGTAAGTAAAAGCTCAAAACCAGCTATATCATCTCTAGTTAGGCTTTGCGTTGTAATTGAGTGGATCCCAGATAATACTATAAAAGATGAGTCAGACACTCTGAACCTGGTAGATGGTAGCTGTTGCTTTGGATCCATGGAAGTGCAATATAATTGATCATAATGAATTCAGTTCTGATGAGGAAGATGGAGGGTTGGAATAAATAAATTGGAGTTGAACATAGAATATCTGATGACTCATCTTTTATACTATCGTCTGGGATACGCGTTGGCTGGGCTGAACTCATGTTTACATCTACAAAAAGAATAGAAATAAATCAAGATTTTTTCCTCAAGATTCCGTGACTCCTGTGTATTACTAATGTACATTCCCGTAATTACGGGTTGGACAATTTATATATTTGGTCTATATTAATTATGATGTCTGGGCATCATCAATGATGGAAATGTGAAGTTTCTAAAAAAGATTAATGATATTATCAAAGATAACACGTGTAGATAATAGACACTCCTGTCCTGTATGTGTGGGGTATAGGAGGGTTTAGGGGTGGGTACAGCGCAGCTTGGCCTCAACATCCACAGGGGAAAAACGAAGATCCTGAAGACTAATTTTGCCAGCACAACTGTAGTCACTCTTGCAGGCGATGCGCTGGAAGAGGTTGAGGCCTTCACCTACCTGGGCAGTGTCATAGACAAGCAAGGCAGCACAGACGTCAATCTCAAGGCAAGAATTGGCAAAGCAAGGGCTAACTTCATTCAGATACAAAAAATCTGGAGCTCCAATGACCTAACACTGCAAACCAAGATAAAGCTTTTTAACACCAACGTAAAATCGATCCTTCTGTATGGAACAGAAACTTGGAGAACAACAGTGACCACCACTAACAAAGTCCAAACCTTCATCAACACCTGTCTGAGGAAAATGCTCCAAATCCGCTGGCCAAATACCATCAGCAACAACGACCTATAGTAACAGGCTTTCCAACTCCCTGCTCATGAAGAAATCATGAAAAGATGCTGGCGCTGGACAGGTCACACCCTTCGCAAGCCTGCATCAAACACCACAAAGCAAGCCCTGACAGGGAACACTCAAGGGAATAGGAAAAGAGGAAGGCCAAGAAACACCTAGCGCCAAGGCCTCAGGGTTGACTGTAGGGAGATGGGTTACACCTGGACTCAGATTGAAAGAAAAGCCCAGGACAGAGGTGGCTGGAGAGTCCTGGTTGATGGCTAATACCCCAGGAAGGGGTAGTAGGCATAAGTAAGTAAGTGGGTGCAGGTAAAGGAAGGTAAGGGGATTTAAAAAAGGGAATTCACCCCAAAACACCCAACAAAAGGGAAGTTTGGGGGTTCACCCTCCCAAATAATTTATATATATATATATATATATATATATATATATATATATATATATATATATATATATATATATATATATATATTCACTGAAAAAACCATAAGTTTCAGACACGTTATAGTTAGAAATTCGCATTTAAAAAACCTTTGAAATTCACTGAAAAAACCATAGGTTTTAGGGACAGTTATAGTTAGTTGGACATTTCACTCGTACAAAACCCGTGAAATTCCCCCGTTATAGTTAGTTCAGCTAACTATAACTCGCGACCCCGCAATGCACTGCTGATGACGTCACATATTACATCACTCATGACATGGTCAGTGACACTGATTACATCACTGATGACATCTCAAATGACATCACTGATGACATCACTGATGACATCATCCAGTGACTGTGTGTTTCTGTAAAGTTTAAATATGTTTAATATATATGCCAAGGTGTATTGAATAATGAGTGGGTGTATAAGTGTCTGGATGGATGATATAGTAGGTGCATGACTGACTATTAGTGAGTGATTAAACGTATCTTACTTAATGCATGGGTTAGTTACTAAACTGTGTGAATGTCTTTATCCGTCTGTCTGTTGGTGTGTAAGTGGCTGCATGGGTTTGTAAATACCTACATGAGTGTCTATATGAGTTATTGATTGGTTGTCTGAGTATCTGTATGGGTGCCTGAGTGTTTTTGTGGATGGGGTGTGTGTGACTGCACATAGATGTATCAGTGGGTGATTCACTGGGTGCATGGTTTCAAGAGTGCATCTGTGATGGACTGTATGGGTGGGTGAGTGTGTGTATGGGTGTGTTAGTGAGTGAATGTATATCTCAGTGGTACATGTGTGAGTAACTACATATGTGAAAGGCAGTATATATGTGTGTTGTAGTATATAAATGGGTATAAGTGAGAGTGTGTGATTGTGAGAGTGGCTGTATGGATGAGTGTGTACTTGTATTAGTGATTGTATAAGAGCGTAAGAATGTGCTAGTATTTGTATGAGTAAGTGAGCTGGTGTGCGTATAACTGTATAGGTGAGTAAATGGCAGTGTGATTAATTATTTCCATGACTGACTAGGTGTGTGAGTACCTCTATGGATGAGTGGCGGTGTGTGAGTGTCTATGTAGGTGTATTAGTGCATATGATAGTCCTGTACTGAGTGACCGTAAGTATGAGTGACTGTACAGGTGAGTGAGTGGATGTGTGTGTAGACCTAAGAATCAGTGAGTGGGTATGTAGTTATTGGTGTTGGAGTGTCTATGGTTTTGAGAATGGCAGTCTGTAATTTAGAGTGGGTGTATCAAAGGTTATATTAGGGTGTGAGAGGATGCATTAAATTCTCACATGGATGATGTCATCAGTGATGTCATTTGAGATGTCATCAGTGATGTCACTGACCATGTCATGAGTGATGTAATATGTGACGTCATCAGCAGTGCATTGCGGGCGCGAGTTATAGTTAGCTGAACTAACTATAACGGGGAATTTCACGGGTTTTGTACGAGTGAAATGTCCAACTAACTATAACTGTCCCTAAAACCTATGGTTTTTTCAGTGAATTTCAAAGGTTTTTTAAATGCTAATTTCGAACTATAACGTGTCTGAAACCTATGGTTTTTTCAGTGAATTTCAAAGGTTTTTTAAATGCTAATTTCTAACTATAACGTACCTGAAACCTATGGTTTTTTCAGTGAATTTCAAAGGTTTTTTAAATGCTAATTTCTAACTATAACGCCCCTAAAACCTATGGTTTTTTCAGTGAATTTCAAAGGTTTTGTAAATGTCAATTTTTAAATGTATTAATTGTTATATTTATTTTTTTGATACTGATTTACTACATTTTTTAAAACTATTTATTTTTAGATATTTTATTTATTAAATTACATTGTAATTACATTATACATTACATTACAAAATATACTTTCTCAGAATGAATTACTTTAGTTTAAATAGTTTGCAAATAGGCAATAGAGTTTTAAGTACAGTAGTTACAGTTGTTGCAATGGGCAACACAATTTCAAACACAATGCAACATTGAGCTCAATGTGATTTTCTAGTTAAATGCAATTAGTTACTTTATGGATTACTTTTCTAACCACAGGACTGGATCCTAGATTCAGTCCTGGGACATCTCCTGTAAACAGTTGAGTAAAAGCGTTTTGGTTACAGTAGTGATTTTTAAGGAATATTATTGTATTTTAAAAGTTGACACTTAGAAACTTTTTCACATAGAAACACCAATGTTATCCTATGGGAGGAAATTCACTTAGCAGGTAAGTAGTGTTATCGTTACTTTTTCTTACTCAGTGTTGGATCCTGGATCCAGCACTGGTGCATCTCCTGTAAACAGTTGAAAGAATGCATTTAAGTCATACAGGCGATTTTTAAGGAATATTTGTAATTTGTGAAAATCGACACTTTGAAACTTTTCTGCTGAAAACCAGACAATGGATTCCTATGGAAGGAAATATAAGTTACTGGTAAGTACGGTTAGAATTACTTTTCAGGGTCAGTGCTGGGCTAAAAGATGCAGCACTGGGTTCTCTCCTGATAACAGGTGAGTAAATCGGAATTCATAATTTTAGAGGAATATTATAAAGTTCCAAAACTCCACACTTAGAAGAATTTCCAAGTGAAACCAGTCAATGTTAGCCTATGGAAGGAAATTCAAGTTGCTGGTAAGTACGGTTAAAATTACTTTTCAGGATCAGTACTGGGATGAAAGATGCAGCACTGGGTTATCTCCTGATAACAGGTGAGTAAATCGGAATTCGTAGTTCGGTTGATTTTAGAGGAATATTATAAAGTTCCAAAACTCCACACTTAGAAGAATTTCCAAGTGAAACCAGTCAATGTTAGCCTATGGAAGGAAATTCAAGTTGCTGGTAAGTACGGTTAAAATTACTTTTCAGGATCAGTACTGGGCTGAAAGATGCAGCACTGAGGTCTCTCCTGATAACAGGTGAGTAAATCGGAATTCGTATTTCGGCCGATTTTAGAGGAATATTTGTATGTTTCAAAAATCGACACTTAGAAACTTTTTCAGCAAAAAGCAGGCAATGATATCCTATGGAAGGAAATTCAAGTTACTGGTAAGTGCGGTTAAAATTACTTTTCAGGATCAGTACTGGGCTGAAAGATGCAGCACTGAGGTCTCTCCTGATAACAGGTGAGTAAATCGGAATTCTTATTTCGGCAGATTTTAGAGGAATATTTGCACAATGGTGAAGGGAGGGGCGGGGCCTGAGGTGACATCTGTGCAAACGCGCCCCGTGGCGCGTTTTAAGTTGGGGGATTAAGTTCCCTTGAATCATGAGGGTCCCTGGGGGCCAACTAGCCCACCAGGAACCTCCAGTATGCGCCAGGGGCTGCGTTGCAGAGACGTGTACAGAGGCCACGCCCCTTTTTACACCTCTCTGCAACGCAGCTCTGTGGCGCTTTTAGAAGTACATGGTGGGCTAGTTGGCCCCCAGGGACCCTCAGGATTGAAGGGGATTTAATTCCCCATCTTAAAACGCGCCACGGGGCCTGTTTGCACACATGTCACCTGAAGCCCCGCCCCTCCCCTCCCTTCACCACTGTGCAAACGCGCCCCGTGGCGCGTTTTAAGTTGGGGGATTAAGTCCCCTTGAATCCTGAGGGTCCCTGGAGTCCAACTAGCCCACCATGTACTTCTAAAAGCGCCACAGAGCTGCGTTGCAGAGAGGTGTAAAAGGGCGTGGCCTCTGTACACCTCTCTGCAACGCAGCCCCTGGCGCATACTGGAGATTCCTGGTGGGCTAGTTGGCCCCCAGGGACCCCCAGTATTCAAGGGGAATTACTTCCCTTCTTAAAACGCGCCAGGGGCGCGTTTGCAGAGTACTGCAGGGAGGGGGCGGGGCCTCCGGCACGATGCCGGTCGTTTTTTTTTTCTTTTTGTTTTTTAATGGGAGGGGGCTGCGTGGCCCCCTTCCCTGCCCACTTTTGGCCCCGGGGACCCCATCCCCCGGGGCCTGAGCATTTTATTTTATTTTTTAAATTTAAAAAAAAAAAACGGGAAGGGGCCGCGTGGCCCCCTTTCCTGGGCCTGTATTGGCCCCTGGGACCCCATCCCCGGGGCATGGCCTCGATTTTTTTATTTTTTTTATTTGGAGGGGGGCTGCGTGGCCCCCCTCCTCAGGCCATTTAAGGCCCCGGGGACCCCATCCCCCGGGGCCAAACTTGCACTTTTTTTTTTATTTTTTTTTAATTTGGGGAGGGGGGCTGCGTGGCCCCCCTCCCTGGCCACTTATGGCCCCGGGGACCCCATCCCCCGGGGCCTGGCCTCTCGTTGGGGACTGTGGGGGGGTCCCCAAACCCCACACAGTCCCGCCGGCTCCCCGTGTCCTATGGGAGCCGGCATTGCTTTACACATGGGGAGCAGCTAACATGCTGCTCCCCATGTGGAAAGCAATCAGCTTTGGATATTGGAAGCGAGAGCAGGTTTCCTGCTCTCTCTTCCAATATCCAAAGCAAGTTTGCAATGACAGGACGGGAGCCGCGAGGCTCCCGTCCTGTCATTGCAAACAGCAGTGTCCCGGGGGTAGGCACCCCGGGACACTGCAGGAGCCGGCCCTGGGGGTGGCGGTCCCCAGGGCCATCAAGGGCTCCAGGAGGGGGCCGCGCGGCCCCCTCCCAACTATTTCACAGCCCCGGGAGGTGGTAGTCCCCGGGGCTTTGGGGGTCCGTAACGGATTCCCATATTCAAATGTTTAGTGCCCCGGGGAGGTGGCGGTCCCCGGGGCGTGTGGGGGGGCTGGAGCCCCCCCACACAGGTTAAATTAACAAATAAAGAAGCCCCGGGGGTGGCGGTCCCCGGGGCTGCGGGAGGGCCAAGAGCCCTCCCGCACCCTTTTTTTTCTAAAGCCCCGGGGGGTGGCGGTCCCCGGGGCTTGGGGGGGCCTTAGAGGCCCCACCCTACTTAAATTAAAACCCCCCACCATGCCCCCGGGACTTGGGCCACCCGGGGGCAAATTACCATCGAAGCGCGGGAGACCGCGCTTCGTTTTTTGTTTTTTTCCGGCAGGATCCGCGCTCCCTAAGCGCATCCTGCCGATTTAAAAAAAAAAATTCTTTTTCTACCCAGGGGTCCTTGTGGGACCCCTGAGCAGACCTAGGGGGTCAGGGTGTTTCTACCCTGCCCCCTTTGTGCGTTTTGCGCACTTTTTTACTGCTTTCTTGTTCCTCGGTTCTACCGAGGAACAAGATGGCTGCCAACACTTCCTGGTTTGGAGTGTTGACAGCCAATTAGCAGACAGCTCGTGATCGGGAGGGTGCGCGAATCCGACGCGGCCATAGATATATATGTGATTTTCCTTTTGATTTTCTCAGGAACTACTGAACGGATTTACACCATTTAACAAAAGGGTTCTTTCTGAACCAAGAACTACCTCTTTGCCAAATTTGGTGTAATTCCGTTCAGCAGTTCGGGCTGTAGCCGTGTCTAAAGTTTCCTATGGGAAAATGAATGGGGAAAACACGTTTTGGGACCCCCTTTTTTCTCGGCCCCCGCTTGACGAATCACCCCGAGACTTTCAGGGTAGGAGCGGAGCGGAGCGGGCCATAAAGTTTGAAAATTTCGCGAAGATTCGTCAATCGGCAAGAGAGTTATTTCAAATAGAATGTCGCGGATTTCCTATGGAAAATAGGTCCTAACTATAACTATCTACTGGCAACCGCCAGTAGATAATATATCAAAACAATACCCTTTCAGGCATATAGTGACGCATATTATAGATAGATATATATACATACACATATTTTAAAAGAACATTCAAAATTATGTTTACATACAGACATATAAAAAATGTATGTATACAAGTGTATACATACACACACACATATATATACACATATATATATATATATACGCACACAAATATATTACCTATTGGCGGTTGCCAGTAGGTAGTTATAGTTAGGACCTAGTTTCCATAGGAAAAACGTTTTTTGATTTGCCAATATCTTTGGCGTCGCTTGACGAATCTTCGTGAAATTTTCAAAACTAATGGAGCGGTCAAGTCAGCTGCTGTGTTGAAAGTTTCGGGGTGATTCGTCAAGCGAGGGCTGAGAAAAAGGGGGGGTCCCAAAACGCATTTTCTCCATGTTAATTTCCATAGGCAACTTTAGAAACAGCTACAGGCTGAACTGAATTACACCAAATTTGGCAAAAAGGTAGCTCTTGGTTCAGAAAGCACTCTTTTTGTTAAATGGTGTAATCCATTCATTAGTTCCTGAGAAATAAAAAAAATTCTCAGATATCCAAGTGGGGACGCGGAGGATCCGCGAACCCTCCCGATCTCGTGCCTGAGATCTGATTGGCTGCCAACACTTCAAACCAGGAAGTGTTGGCAGCCATCTTGTGACTCGGTTGAACCGAGTCACAAGAAAAAAGGTAAAAAAACATTAAAAAACAAGAAGAGGCCAGGGTAGAAACACCCTGACCACCTAGGCCTGCTCAGGGGGTCCCAGAAGCACCCCAGGGCCCAAAAAAGCACGTTGGATCCGTAAATCCGGCCAAAACTAAAAAAAATACAAACAAAGCGCACGCTCCCGCGCTTCATTTTCTTTAAGACCCGGGGTGGGCCAGGCCCCGGGGGCAATCAAAAATAATTATGCAGGCCTTCGCAACCCCAGGGATGCCACCTCCCCGGGGCTAAATGTATCGTAATGCTTGGGATGGCTCCTGCCCCCCCACGCAGCTCCGGGGACCGCCACCTCCCCGGGGCTATTTGAAAGATGGAAGGGGGGCCGCGTGGCCCCCCTCCTGGACCGTAAATGGGCCTGGGGACCGCCACCCCCTAGGGCCGGCTCCAGCAATGTCCTGGGGTGCCCACCCCCAGGACATTGCAGTTTGCTATGGCATGGCGGGTGCACTGCTCCCGCCATGCCATAGCAAACTCTGCTTCGCTTCAAGGAGGCGAGAGCATTGAAAATGCTCTCGCTTCCATGAAGCGAAGCAGAATTACTTTTGGGCAGAGGGAGCTGCATGTTTGCAGCTCCCTCTACCCAAAAGCAATGCCTGCTCCCGCAGGAGGCGGGGAGCTGGCAGGGACCGTGGGGGCCTTGAGGCTCCCCCCGCGATCCCCAATGAGTTGGCCAAGCCCCAGGGGATGGGGTCCCGGTGGCTGAAAATGACCCGGGAGGGGGGCCGCGCGGCCCCCCCTCCCTTAAAATAAAGTATTCTTTTTAAAAAAGAAATAGCCAAGCCCCGGGAGATGGGGTTCCCGGGGCCGAAAATGGCCTGTGGGAGTGGGGCCACTCAGCCCCCCATCATTCCCCCAAAACATTTTTTAATTGGCCGGGCCTCGGGGGATGAGGTCCCCGGGGCCAAAATCGGCCTGGGGAGTGGGGCCACAAGGTCCCCCTCCCCTTATGAATTAAAATAGAAACATAGGCCTTGCCCCGGGGGATGGGATCCCCACTCCCTTTTTAATTTAATTTTAAAAATGGGTCAGGTCCCGGGGGATAGGGTCCCCGGGGCCCAAAAGGGTGAAAGGGAAGGGGGGGCCACACAGCCCCCTTCCTAAAATACAAAAAAAAAACAAAGCCAGCAACTCGCTGGAGGCCCCGCCCCCTTTCTCCATTACTCTGCAAACGTGCGCCCTAGCGCGCTCTTGGTTGGGGGATGAAGTCGCCTTCGATGCTGAGGGTCCTTGGGGGCCACCTAGCCCACATGTTAGCTCCAGTAAGCCCCACACAGTGGGATTGTTGAGAGGTGGTCGGAGGCCACGCCCCTTTTACACCACTCTGCAAACACGCACTTGGCGCACCGCTGGTGGGGCGATGAGGTCCCCTTGTGTCCTAAGGACCTCAGGACCAAAGTGGACTTCATCCCCCAAGCAGCAGTGCGCCAGGAGATGCGTTTGCAGAGTGGTGGGGAAAGGGTGCATGGCCTGCGACCACCTCTCAGCAATTCTACTGTCTGGGGCTTACTGGAGGTAACAGGTGGGCTAGTTGGCCCCCAAGGACCCCTAGCAGCGAAGGGGACTTCATCCCCCAACCAAAAGCGCGCCAGGAGGTGCGTTTGCAGAGTGGTAGACATAGGGGGCGTGGTCTGCTCTCAGAACTCAGCAATCCTGCTGTGTGGGACTTACTGGAGGTAATAGGAGGGGTAGTTGGCCCCCAAGGACGTTCTCGGGGGGCCAACTACCCCTCCTGAGACCTCCAGTAAGTCCCACACAGTGGAATTTCTAAGAGGTCTTCGGTGGCCACGCCCCCCCTTTCTTCACCACTCTGCAAATGCGCCTCCTGGAGCACTACTGGTTGGGGGATGAAGTCCTCTTTACTCCTGAGGGACCTTGGGGGCCAAGAAGCCCTCCTGGTACCTCCTGTAAGTCCTACGCAGCGGAATTCCTGAGCTCTGGTTGAAGGCCCAGCCCCCTTTCTCCACCACTCTGCAAGTCCGACTGCTAGTTGAAAAACCATTGATATTCACTGAAAAAACCACAGGTTTCAGGGACATTATAGTTAGAAATTAGCATTTAAAAAACCTTAGAAAATCACTGAAAAAAACCACAGGCTTCAGGGACGTTATAGTTAGGTTGACATTTCACTCGTACAAAACCAGAGAAATTCAGCCGTTGTAGTTAGCTGAGCTAACTTTAACTTGAGCCCTGCAATGCACTGCTTATGACCTCACATATTACATCACTCATGACATGGTCAGTGACATCCCTGATGACATCTCAAATGACATCACTGATCACGGATGACATCAGTGATGACATCATCCACAGCATCTCTGACACACACCCTCACACCCCTTTAGAATCTTTTATACACCCACTGCCACTATCACACACCCATTCACAAACCCATTCACAGAGCCATACCAGTACTTACACACCCATACACTGATTCATTGATCTATACACACATCCACTCGCTCACCCATACTGCCACTTATAGACCTACTCACTCACTAATACAGCCATTGACATATCCACTCAAAGCCACACAGGTGCTCACACACTGAGTGAGTCACCCATAGAACTACTCACACACCTAGACACTCACCCATACAGTCAATCATACAGCCACTTACTCACCCAAACAGTTACACACCCAATCACTTACTTGCTCACACAAATAGTAACACATACTCCCTCAGCTATACAGTCACTGACTGAAGCATGCACTCATCTATATAGCCACTCTCACATTCACTCACTCACGCATACAGTCACTCATATACCCCGTCACTCATGTATACTGCCTTTCACATACTCAGTTACTCACCCATACTGACACATGCACTCAATCACCGACACAGCCATGCAGACACTCACTCACCCATACAACTTCTCACACACGCAACAGTACCCCATACAGCCACTGACTCACCCACTCACTGATCCATACAGGCAGTCACACACCTCCTCACCCACAAACACAGACACCCAGACAACCATAGACATGGTCAGACAACCAATCAATCACCCATCTAGCCATTCATGTACCCACTAGCACAATCATACGCCCACTTAGACATCAACTGACAAACAGATACACACATTCACACAACCAGTCACTTACACATACAGCGCCTTGAGACCCTCGCGGGTATGTAGTGCGCTTTATAAGTGACATGATTGATTGATTGATTACATTCATTGAGACACCTAATCACTCACTTATACTGTCAGTCACGCACCCACTGAGTCATCCATACAGCCACACATACACCCACTGATTCACCAATACACCTTGGTATATACATTGAACACTCAAAGTTTTAAAAAACAGTCACTGGATGATGTCATCACTGATGTCATCAGTAATGTCACTGGCCATGTCATGTGTGATGTAATATGTGAGGTCATAAGCAGTGCATTGCGGAGGCACAAGTAATAGTTAGTTCAGCTAACTATAACAGATTAAATTCTCTGGTGTTGTACGAGTGAAATGTCAGCCTAACTATAATGTCCCTGTAACCTTTGGTTTTTTCCATGAATATGTATATATATGTTATTTGTACAGCTCAAAACTAGTGGTAAGGCAGGGGACCAACTGTACAGGGTCAAAGACAAAGATACATAAAGAGACTGAAGGTGTATATCTCAGACATTACAATATGGGGTAAAGGCATACATTGTAAACCCCTCAGTAGTATTACAAAGCGTTGGGAAGGTCAAAGAGTTGTAATGTCCGCGGAGTAAAGACCCGCATAGTAATGTCTGATATTTGAGGCGCATATCTCAGTGAATGCTAAGCCCCCTGAGATTCATAAAACATGCATGTGCAGGGTATAAATGCAATGTATTTTCAAGAACAATTGCAGCAGCTACAAAGCCATTAGGAAGGTCAACCCTGCCTTTGTGACTCACAAGTTCAACATTCCGGTGGCTCTCGGCATATTCACACCTTGGACACCATCAAACTCGACAAGACAAAGCACAAAAAAGAAAAACAAGGCAACAGGTCTTTTCCATCCGTGCAGCCAGATCTTGAACAACATTTCCTTTTCGATCAATATTGCCTCTAGCCTACTCCAGGTTAGGAAACAACTGAAAACACACATATTTAGAGAACACTATATCAACATGATGCAGCAAAAGTCCACATCTGCTCTCAGAGCTCCATTACACTTCAGTCACTTTATGCATCTTTGTCTTTGACCATGTACAGTGGGTCGCCAGCCTTATCACTAGTTTTGAGCTGTACAAATAACATGCATGCATTCTTAAAAAAAAAATGCACAAGCGATGGCAAAGCCAACAGGTCTGGCTTCGACAAGCTGGAGAAATAGTTACACTTCTTTTTCGGTCTCACCTAGGCAGCGCGTGCGCTTTGTCTTCGAGACATGCTTTATCTGGAATATGGGCTTTAAGCACCACCCATCTTTTTAATTGGCTCCTTTGACTGTTCTTTGTAAATGCCTGTTTTCGTTAATTGTTGCTTAGTAATCCCTCCTTTTCTACTGCTGTAACCTCCCATGAGGACTGCCCCTGTTACATGTGCTTTTACTCTTCATGTTTTATTACACGTTGTGAAGCACTATTTTTTGCTTGTATCGGCTGGAGCTCAGCTAATGGCTGTGTTTTCTTTCTTCAGTGCTATCGCCAATCCCACCAATTCATCTTCATCTCTCCCGTTGGGGTGCTCTCCCGCCTCCCACCATCCCCTCCCACCCATTGCCTGCCTCGGCTCTGAGTGGTTGCACCAACAGGGCAGAAAGGAAAGGCAGCCTGCCCCTCGTTGGATGATTTTTTTATTGAATGTTGTTGTGCTCGCAGCCCAGAGCTTAGTGGAACTACCTTATTACTTCACTTTATCAAGCAATGGCTCGCGCTGGCCCTGGAGAGCACCGGGCTTTGTGTGCGTCGGAAAACCTCCTTATTGTATGTGGCTCACGTCAGGCTCGGGCCCTGATGCCCCTGCAGGTAAACAAACGACCCCCCCTCTCTGAGTGGGAAGCGCGCGCTTCATAACGTAACATAAGCTCGGGCGCAGAAGGAATGTGACTTTTTTGTGTGAGCATTTTAATCCGGCTGGCGGAGAGAGTGTCAGTTCCAATAAAAGGGGTGGAGCTTAAAGTCTGCCCTCTTCTTTCTTCTCCTTCTTTTTAAGGGGAATTCAGCACGTTTATGACTTCTGCCCTGGACTTAACATTTCACTTTTGCTTCAAGCCGCCAAGAGAGCTGTATTTCTTGGTGCATATGACACATAGCACCCAGAGGCTGTGTCCGTCATCTGTGCTTTACATGCAGTCCTCGGTGGGCTCCGGCAGAGAGCGTTGCTGTCCGGCCATTGAGCGCATTCTACGAGAGGGGCCCCGGCATGTCCGAGAGTCCCCGCAGGGGTGGTTACTACTAGCTGTGGTTGGGCATGCATGACCTGTCCTGCACGCCTGCTACTGGGACGACCCCCACTGCGGCGACGCAGACCATCGGCTGCCCCTTCAAAGCAAGCCTGCTCTCCTATTCAAGAAAGCACTCCATAGTAGGTGCGATTAACAGGGTTCTGGCGGCTTTGGAACCAGGAGGACTGCTTTCAATCCCAGCTTCACCATAAAAAAAGTACGTGACCACAGCTAAATCAGTTTATTCACCGTTAACCCAGTCACTTACATAGAAGCATTCACGAATGATGTGACCACCAACATGATGTGCTTTCTGAAATAGCACCAACAAAGGACACCACTAATGACAGCGTCTTCTGCGCACCACTTTCAGTACGGAATACTGATCTAGTTTCGTTTTTGTCTGGGTTTGTTGGACATCTGCCAACAATGCAGAAATGTGGAACGACTGGTTACACCTTTTCTTCACAGGGCAAACCTGCTGCCCCAGCACCGCCACTGTCTGAATGGCAAAGGGGCATGTCTGAAAAAATCTCCAAACAGTAGATGAAGCAGCACCCTGGATAATGTGCTGCATGGCTAAATACTTATAAGATCCCAAAGGCGAGACCGATTGCATAGCAAATGCTTGTTATTTTTTATTGCAAGTACATGCCACAGAAAGAAAAAAAAAGTAAACATGACATATAAAAGTAGCGTCCATATGCTTGCAGTAAAACATTTTAAAAATAAAACATAATTAACCATTTCATATAATTCTATTAGTACAGTATAGGTGTTTCCTAGCAGACAGATGTACTTGGAACAGGCCTAGAAGTTTTATTTTTAGTTTCAATGGACAGCACAGAAACATATAGTTCTCAGTGAAGCATAGAAAAGGTAAAACAGGCTTTAAATTAGTGTAACCTGAAAGATTTCCTCCAAGCAGGAGGAGATAGTTGGGCTTTCATTAGAGCCTGCTCCGTTAAAGGTACTGAAATGTTACTGAGCGACTCACCTTGTTTAATGCAGCCGCAGAGCAAAGTTTTTTTGTTTTTTTTACTTCAAAAACAAACTTCAAAGCAGGAGTTTGTTATTGAAAAATAAAAAAAACTGATGTCCTGGACCCAATAGGAGTTTTCCCCAAGCAAATATAGTCCGATCTTTGGTGTCCTATTCGGAACTGCAATACTTTCCCTAGAGGTCCCAAACAGGTAAAAAGTATGCTGCAAAGTTCATCACAAATATGGCGTTCAGCATGATGTACTTTGACCAATATCCAATAGGACGTCAATCAAAGGTTTCCACCTTTGGAAACACCGCTGTTCCCCAGACTCTCAATAGAACGAGGGAACCTCAATTTGCTGAAAGGGATGCGTGCCACATTTTTGATGGAGTATCTCATCTGCCAAACTCTAAATGAGGTCCATAGTTTAAACACGCATGGATGACTACAAGAAATGAACAAGCACTGCCAAAGTCAATAGGCCTGGCTTAATGTGATAACACATGCAGAATTAGCACATTATAATGAGACACGCTTTAGGGTGATAATAGGAGCAGACAGACGACTATCGTTGTAAAGTAGTCTCTTATGCAGTTAAATGTAAGCAGTGAAGGCAGAAGGATACATCCATCTGTCAATAACAATGAATGGGCGAAATACTGCACTGGTCTAAGCAAACAGATGGTTGAGAAAGTGTCAAGCCAAAGGCTGAAAGAGACTGGTCAAAAAAAGCCTATGGTTGATAGGGGCGGGTCCAAAACCCAATGTATGAATATCGTTAGCAATATGTCTGTTTGACTGCTATGATGTCAAAATCAAGATGCAAAAATTAAAAATAATGGAATAAAAATAATTGCCAAAATAAAGTAATGAACTACCAGTCCTGAGACTTAAGTGTACTGTTATATGGATGCGCACATGTAATTAGGCAAAATGCAATATGCTACAATGACATGGCAGGGTAAAATATGCGTATTATCGTGTTATAAATTCCCCCCCAAAAAGTCCCAATGGTGCTCCAGGGATGTGAGGTGGCCACGTAATGCTTCCAAATAGGAGACAAAAATGCCCCCAGTCACTTTAAAGGTTAATCCCGGGGGGGCGTGGCCAAGATGGCGGCACAATAGGACGTGTTGCTACCGAGCTCCTGCCTGCCGTCCGCCCTGAAATGAATTAAAGCGGGCATTCACATCATCTCACGCCCTGCCAAGCCCCGCATCATTGCCCGGACTGACGGGGGTACCAGCTGACGTGCGGTGGGTCCGGCGCTCCGCGCCCCAAGTGCTGCAAACTGTCCCCTGGTCGGGGCCTACAGACTGCTCCCAGCTCACTTGAGAAACCGCGTGGAGCGCGGATCGGCCGGACGGAACGGAGGTGCGTGTTCCGAGGTCCTGGCCTCCGCTGCCTGCAGCTCGGCAGGGTCCCGCCGCCTCCTGCGGTGACACGGTGCGGCGGGGGCGACACACGCCGGCCAGGCCATCTAATCCCCGGCCCCGAGCAAGCACGATACCCGGCAGCGACGCGAGGCCCCGGCCTGGAGTGACGGCCTATCTCGCGCTTGCGGAGCTCTGGCCCGGTACTCCGCCCATGAGCCTCTTCATCCACCGGAACTCGATTGCCTGACTCCGGACGTCCCCTGGGTCCCCGGAGGGGCCGTCAACCACGGGAGAGGAGGCAGGTCGGCCCCAAACAACGTCCACCGGGAGGCCCTGAGCCACGCCGTGCGACGGCCCCGGAGCTCCTGGGATTCCAGTGACGCAGCCTCTGCCGCACCGCCCGGACCCTTAAACGGCACGGACCACCGCTCCTGAAGAAGCCCAGTGCCCAGCGGCGGGGACCTGCAGAGAGGAGAGTCAGCACCTCTCCCCCGACCACCAACACCGGGTAAGGGGAACAGACGCGGGGGGGCTGCGGGGGCCCACGGAGGTGACTGTTTGCGACGGAGTGCGGTGGTTGAGGGCCCGCTGAGCTGACCTGTCCCCCCACCCCCCAAGACCATCACACTTGCATGTTCTACGCGAGGGGGCATCATCCACACCGACCCCACCAGAAGATCTGACGACAACCAGACGGTGGCAGAGACGGCCCTGGAGCTGGCGGGTGTGGGAAGCGGAGGCATGGGACAGAGATACACCGGCTGGTGCCTTGAAGGTGCGCTCACCAGGGGCGCCAGCACCGGCACTGAGGAGGTCCCCGCCCGCCTACACCCTCCTGCCCACTATTGGGTGACAACCCCGACAACTCCCGCCAGGCATCACCGGCCAGACGCGCCATAGCCTCGGACCCACGGGACGGCCCCATAATTCTCCGACTTGAATTACCCTGCCTAGCCCGGGCCACGCGGACTATTCCGCGACACCTCCGCGCTGCTGCCCCCCAGCACACGCCGCAGCAGCTACACGGCCTGGACTGGACTGGTCTGCATGGGAGATTGGGCAGGGTGCCGCAGCAGAGAACCTTCTCTCAACGCACTCGGTCCCCGAGCTGAAACAGCGACACTCCTTAGGGGCCTACACCCAGCTCTTGTCACCTAACGGCCTGACACCTGCTGAATCCTCCCCCTGCTTCGCCTTGCGACCTCCCAGGTGCCACCGGAGACCCGGACTATGTCCACCACGAGGGCTAAAAAAGAAAAATCACTAAAGGACCTGTTTGCTCGCCCGCAGAACGCACCCACCATGGCGCAGACCGCGCCCGAAAGATCAACATCTGAGGGTGCCGGGGGCACGGGAGAGGAGCCCATCACTCGGGCTTTCTTGGAGTCCCTCTTCACAGCCCTTAGGGAGGACCTGCAGTCGGTGAAAAAAGACCTCACCTCTGAAATAAAGGACATCCGCAGGGACGTGGATGGTATCGGAGAACGGGTCGCCACCCTGGAAGATAAAGGTGACAATAGGGACATCGAACTGGCTACCCTTCAACACGAGGTCCTACGTCTCCAAGATCAGCACCTTGACCTGCAGCTCCACCTAGAGGACCTGGAGAACCACTCCCGGAGACACAATCTCCGTATCCGGGGAGTAAAAACCACAGCAGATACTGAGGACCTCTTCGCCTTCTCCAGGCTGCTCTTCAACCACATTCTTGGTGGCTCGCCAGATGCCCCTATCAAATTGGATCGCGCCCATAGGGTTGGGCCCCCACGGGCGGGCAACGCCCCACCGGCTGACATCCTTGTCTGTGTGCACGATTTTAAGACAAAGGAGGAAATCATAAATAAGGCCAGAGCCATGCATCCCATCTCATTCCAGGGGCAGAACCCGGTACTGTTCCAGGACCTAGCTCTTCTCACTCTCCACCGGAGACGCCAGTTTAGACCCGTCACAGACCACCTCCGGCAGCAGGGTGTCTCCTACTCATGGGGCCACCCCTTCAGGCTCATCTTTAGGCACAACGGAAAGCTGACACAGCTGCGCTCTCTCACCGAAGCCTGCCAGTTACTGGGACTCCCACTCCCTGCTGAGGAAGAGGATCGTCGCAGCACAGCCGCCGACCCGGAGGTCTCCCCTTCTGGCTGGCGACGACAGGGCCGCAGACGGCGATGCCGACGGCCCGACCGGTCTGAGATTGCTAAAGGCCAACAGGCGGTCCTTGACTTCATGTCAGAGACTTCTACGCAGCACACGACAGAGGATGCATGAGGAGATCAGATGATATTGCTCTCTATCGCTGCTTCTAGGGTGGGCAGCGGGCGGGAAGGGAGCTTGGACACTTGGTCACAACATGGACCCCACACTGACCCTTTACCGGTCATCTCGCGATGACGGACTATTTTTCTTGACCCTACTTCACTGTTGCAGTTTTGCCTTTGTTCTTCTGTTCTGGGTTTTTACATTTTGGTTTTGGGTTCCCTCGTCCATCCATCCTTCCTGTTGCTTAGACATTAGCCTCGGTCCTCCCCTGACTCCAGTGACCAAACCACTATCACATTGGTGGCCATTGTGATCCTACTGATCACGGCTTTTGCCCTCACACCCACCTAGATGCCAACCACCACCCTTACAATTCTTACCCTGAACGTGCGGGGCCTCAATAACCCGGTCAAACGCAGAGCGGTCCTTTCCTATCTTGACGCTACCAAAGCTGACATATGCCTCTTACAGGAGACGCATCTCTTGCCCAAAGACTGCCACCGCCTCAGATCCCGCATGTTCCCAATTCAAATGTTCTCCTCCGGCCCAGCTAAATCGGCCGGGGTAGCTATTTTGGTCTCCCGCGCATTTCAGGGGAAAGTCCTCCAGAAAGAAGCCGAAATAAAGGGGAGGCTCCTCACCTACCTCTTCACGTTAGGTGGCCTGACATTCACGATTGGATCGATATATGCTCCCAACGAAGGGCAAGAAAAATGTATACATGCTGCACTCACTGAGGCCACAGCTACCGCTGTGCGCCGGATACTATTGGGCGGGGATTTGAATCTCGTCTTCGACAACATAGCGGACAGATCATGTCAGCGCACGGGCCAGGCAGGCGCATTCTCTGACGCAGGGTTGGCCAGACTACGGGAACTGGACCTGAAGGATCTATGGCGCTGCTCCCACCCCCACAGCCGCGAATACTCCTTCTATTCTAGTGCACATAAGACATACGCTAGGCTGGACTACTTTCTGGGTACCTGGTCCATACACACACTCATGACTACTGTCGATATAGGGGTAGCTTCACTGTCAGATCACGCAACAGTAACAGCCACCTTCACCCTTCCCCCTCTCCAACGCCCCACACGTCATTGGCGCCTCCGCGATACTCTTTTGCACCGCGCAGATGTTGTAGAGCAGATACAGCGCGCTATCAAAGACTACCTCTCACACAACTCTAATCAGGACACTTCTCTCTCAACTCAATGGGCAGCATTAAAAGCAGTCATACGAGGAGAATTTGTTGCTATCTCTACAGCGGACAATGTGGACCGCAGGCAGAAGAGGGATGAGCTTCAGGGCAGTTTCTAGGTGTTTTGCCGCCCTAGGCGAGAACTGAAAAATGCCGCCCCCTCCCTTTAACTACCATCACTCTCTCCCTCTGTCATCCAGGCCAGACTTCTCAACCATAGCTGCTTCAGAGACTTTAGAAGCCAGGTCCGTCCTCTCAGACCATGGTCCCAACATCCAGGTGAGGAAGAGATAGTGCGATCCCACCTTCGGGACTGCATAGGGCTCCCTTCACCTACTGGGCCTGGAAACAAGCCTAATTCCTCTTTTTAGTGTTCTCCCTTCTGATATCTGATTTACTGCGTCTTTCTCCTATCTTTGAATGTTCCTGCTTTTCCATCTCTCCAATTCTGTCTTTTGCGACTCTCCTCCTTTTACTCCCTTTCTCCTCAGTGTTGCTCCTCTCTACTCCCTTTCACTACTGTCACCTCCTTTCCTTGTTTCGTACTCCTTACTCACTCGTTCGCTAAAGCTTATCGCTTCTCAATTTCTCATCCTCATATCTCCACTTTTCACCTCTCTCTCTCCTTTCACTTCTCTCTACTCATTTAATTGCTCTCAGCTTCTTTTCATGGTTCCCCATCTCTCCCTGTATCATTGTTTCATCCCCATCTTTCTTCCTTTTACTGCTGACTTTCTCTCTTAGCTTGTTCCCCAGTTCTCTTCCATCCAACCTCTCCCTGGCCTCCTCCCTCTTTCATTCACTTCCAGTCACTTCTGATCCTCCTCTCTTGCCTCTTTACACACTCTCCAACCGCCCCATTCCTTCCCAGATACGATCCCAGATTCCCATGCCATCTTTGTAACAACATTACACAACAAACACGAGGGGGAACAGCAAAAGTGAGAAGTCGGCTGAATGATACAGGAGTGACCTTTAAGATATGAGTGAGGTGAGGTGTCCAGATACATATTCTCGGCTTCGGCTACATAGAAGAGCGGCTACATCTTAAAGCGCGAGAGCTGTGAGTGACGTGTGTGTGTGTTCCTTCTGTCTCGAGGAGGGGGCTGTGCTGTGCATACAGACGGATGTCTTTGTTTGCTTTATATACTCTGACACGACCGGGCGCTCAACTTACTGCTTAGTTACTGCTAGTGCACTGCTTACTTACTTTACTTAGCAATAGCATAACTAACTGACCACCAGGCCTTTATTTTGCCTGCATCTACGAAGTCGAATCGATCTACCTGCCTGGCTGCCGCAGGCCACCCGGATCCCACCGCACCCCGGTACCCGATAGGCCTGCAGCATGCCGCAGCGGGAAGTCAGAAGTTGAGATTTGGGAACTCTCTCTCTCTGCCTCGCCGGCAGCGCGCGCACAGCCCCCGCACGTCACGTCACATCGGCGCTCCTGACCATAGCCAACCACCAATCATCAAACAATGCCGCAATAATCGCAATGCGTGGTGCTTTGCTTTAATTTAAAATAAATTCAAGGACAGAGATTCGGATTCCCGAATCCCGGCCAGCCAATACCATCAAACTAACTATAACTAAACTGCAGAAATTGAAGTTGAACTTCAACTCAGACTGATGATTTTTGCCGCCGGCCGCCGCCGCCCTCCAACTTTTGCCGCCCTAGGCGGCCGCCTAGTCCTGCCTAGCGGTAGAAACAGCCCTGATGAGCTTACGCAAAAGACGAAAGAACTAGAGCAGATGCACCAGAGGACAGGGGCTCCCAGGGTGTGGAGACAGCTAAAAGCCATGCGACAGCAACTTGCCGCGCTGGACCAGGACAGGGCGGAGTTTGCAGCCCTTAGGTTGCGCCATGCGTACTACACCGGGGGGACAGATGTGGGCGCCTCCTCACCCACAAATTGCGGGAGGCCAGACAGAAACAAGGGGTTCAGGAACTTCACCGGTGAGACGGCAGGAGGGTCACAGAGGATCCCGAGATTGCTGAGACCTTCCGGGACTTCTATGCCCAACTCTATACAGGAATGTCACTAGACAACGCCTACGGCGATGCTTACCTTGCGGACGCCGACCTCCCCACCCTAACTAAAGCACAGGTAGATCACCTAGAACGAGACATTAGAATAGAAGAGGTCCTTGCAGCCATCTCGCGCCTTAAAGTAAGGAAATCGCTGGGGCCTGACGGCTACTCAGCCGCTTTCAACAAAACATTCTGCATACAGATAGCCCCACTCCTGACCGAGCTCTTCAATTCTTTTGCCCAACCAGGGGCGATTCCCCCGGACATGCTTGAAGCCTCCATAGTGGTTATACCGAAACCAGGGCGCGACAAGACCGTCTGTGGAGCATACCGTCCTATATCTCTCCTCAACATAGATATTAAATTATACACTGGAATCTTAGCGAGCCGCCTGGCGCCCTACATGCAGGGGTTAATAGACCCCGACCAGGCGGGCTTTATCCCTCAACGCCCGACGAGCGATAACACCAAACGAGCTCTCCACCTCATAGAGAAGGCCTCCCGGACACAGGGGGAGTATATGCTGCTCACCATTGACGCCGAGAAGGCCTTCGATAGGGTGCATTGGCCCTACTTGGAACAAGTTCTCACACGAGTAGGACTGGGGGATAACCTACGAACGCGCATTTTAAACTGTTATCGATTCCCCACAGAGACGATTTGTGTGAACGGCCACACCTCCTCCCGATTCCCTATAGGTAGAGGTACCCGACAGGGGTGTCCCCTTTCACCCCTTCTTTTTGCACTCTATATGGAGCCTTTAGCCCAGCGAATTCGGCGCAACCCCTCCATAACAGGGATTAAATTTGGGAGTGATATTCACACCATCAGCCTATACGCGGACGATGTCCTGATTTCCCTCTCAAACCCGGTCCCAGCATTGGGAGCCTGTTTTCTGGAGCTGGAACGCTTTGCACAGGCCTCCGGGTTTAAAGTTAACTTAGATAAATCTGTCGCTCTAGATCTCTCCCTGTCCCCCTCCACCTGGACATGTCTCCAGGGGCAGCACCCTGTACAATGGTCCGAAGACTCCATCTCTTATCTAGGGATCCAACTGGCCCCCTCTATCCCGGCAACGGCCGCCATCAACTATGCCCGGCTCCGGGCCCGAATCCGCTCGGAACTGGGCCAATGGAAACACTACTCACTCTCCTGGCTGGGTAGAGTGGCGGCCACCAAAATGACCATCTTGTCCCAGATCCTGTACGTCTTCCAAACTCTGCCGCTCCACCCCTCCACTGGGTGGATCAAACAGACCCAATCGGAGCTGGCGCAATTTATATGGCAAGGCCGCAAGCCCCGGTTGAAGCATACTATAGCAGCCCTCCCTCCCGAGAACGGCGGTCTCGGAGTCCCTGATCTCCAACTTTATTTCCAAGCAACACAAATGCGCTACCTGGTCGAATGGAACCGGCTGGAATCCGAAAAACACTGGCTTTTTCAGGACTGGGCGGTAGCTGCCACGTCCCTTCAGAAGGTCCCCTTCCTTCGAAGGGCACACAGACCCCCTAATCTTTACGCGTCATACGTCACGAGGGTGTCCCTGGAGGGTTGGGATAACACTAGCACTAAACATAACCTAACCACGTTTCCTTCCCCGCTCACCCCCATCTTCAACAACCCGGAGTTCCAGCCGGGCATGGGCGAGGCGGCAGGTACACATTGGCGATCCTCGGACTGTCGGTCCCTGGGTCACCTGTTTGACCTAGACGGGATCATCTCCTTTCAACAGGTTAAATCGGAATACGGGATCCCTGAAACCGAGCGACTACGATATCTCCAGGTCCGACACTGGGCACTGCACCCAGATATCAAACCACACGCTCACCGTCCTCTTTCTGCATATGAGAAATGGCTCCTCACACGCACTTCCGACAAGAAACTCATCTCGGACTTATATAAAATGCTCCTCGCCAGAAACATACATACATACAGTGCCAGCCAAGCTCGCTGGGAGCGAGACCTGGGTAGGTCACTCAGTCACAAGGAATGGGAAGGGGTGTATTACAGAGCCCGCCACTCGGCCTACCACACGGGACTGACCGAGACAATGACGAAAATAGCTACTTACTGGTATTACACTCCTGAGCGCCTACACTTAGTGGACTCACGACAGAGCGCAGACTGCTGGCGGGGCTGTGGAAAAATCGGCACTCTGGTGCATATCCTCTGGGACTGTGACCTATTACAACCCTACTGGACTCAGGTTCTTGACGAGGTGGACAAACACCTGGACACACAAATACCGAGGTTTCCCGCATATGTTTCACTAGGCCTCCCGAATACCCTGACATACCCTCTTAAATCCCGAAGAGGCCGCCTAATTGCAATCGCGCTAGGCTCCGCAGTACAGAACATCCTGACTCATTGGCGCACACCTCAGATTCCCTCACTCGCAGGTTGGCTACGTCGAATATGGCAGGTTCTAGGGATGGAGAAAATGACCCTCACACTGGCAGGGAAAGGCACCGCATTCAGAGACCTCTGGCAACCATTTTTGTCCCTCCTTGCCTCAGAATTCAGGGAAGTAACTTGTCCCAGGTATCTGAGACTTCTACGGCTTACAGACCAACAACCGGTAGCAACCAGAAACCGTGTGTTAGCCATTGGGGCTACTAACTCTTCCACAGCAAAACAACAATTTGAAGTGTTGCTGCCAGAACATATATATAAAATACATATCCCACTAAATAATATACAGCTCCCTGCCTTACAGCTCGGTAGGCCTTCCTAGACTTGCATATATTGTCAAGGGAAGTTACATATATTATCAAGGGAAGTAGGGGCTTTGCTATTGGTTTGAATGACTAAGTCAAACTAGCAGTGGGATCACTGCCCTTCTAGTCTGCAGAGAGCCATTTTGTACTTGGTCACACATAGGGTGACACAATTAGTGCTGCAGCCCTGGGTGGACACACTGCCTTACATGCCCTGGATACCATATCTAGGTACTATATACTAGGGGCTTATATGTAAACTAGTCTCTGCCAATTGGGGGTAGCTAATTTGACATACACTTTGTAAGGGGTTAGAACACTGGTGTCTGGTTAGAAGGCCTCAATGCACTCTCAGAGTCGAAAAACCTGCAGCATCAGTCCAGAAATGTGGGTGGGGGTGAACATGCAAAAAGAGGCACTTCCTTACACTCCTTGTTCACTTTACAATGATCCAAAGAACCAATGCTAAAGACATGGCTCGTCATCACCCCAGAAGAAACCACCACTCCCCTGCCCCCACCACGCCTAGTCCAAAGGACTGCAACCCATCAGCACCATGCTCACAACCATTCTGAATGCCTCCACCTTGATGCTTGGAAACACGCAACTGTCCTCTAAATGTTGAAGAAATCCTCCATGGACCCTTCAGAGCTCACCAACTACAAGCAGATCTCCTTGCTACCTATCCCGGCCAACATCTTAGAGAAAATCATAAAGAGACACCTCACCGAATACCTCAACAACCACCAACTCCTCAACATCACTCGGTCTATACTTAACCATAGCACAGAAACTGCCCTCATCGCTGCCACGAATGACATTCACAAGATTCTGGACAGAGGAGACAAGGCGGCCCTCATTCTCCTACACCTTTCTGCAGTGTTTGACACGGTTCCCACCCCATTCTCATCCAATACCTACACAACATCCACTGATGGATCTGCTCTTTCCTGACTGGAAGGGGCCAAGTCAGTCAGCATGACACCGTACACCACGTATGCCTATGACCTCATCTTCGTAGTTCTGCAAGGATCCTCCTGGAGCCTGACCCTCTTGAACGCATACATGATCCCTCTAGCCAGCATCATCCACACTCACAACATCAACACTGATGTCAAGCAACTTATTCTCTCTCTCATGGACATGACGCCCAGTACCCAGTTAAAGTGCTCTTCCCGAAGATCATGATTTCGGTCTTGTCGGTGTTCAGCTTTAGGCAGTTGGTCTGCATCCAGTGGACCATTGCAGTCTTGCAGTTATTGAACTTAAATCTGGGTACTGGTGGCAAACAGAACTAGGATAAACACCCACCCCCACCACTCACCACCCACTCCAAGAACCTCAGGATCATCATAGACAGCAAACTCTGCATGACCGCCCAAGTCAACGCCCTCACTGCCTCATGCTTTCATACCCCTGAAGATGCTGAGAAAGATTTTCAAATGGCTCCCCATCAGCACCCGGAAAATAGTCACGCACGCCCTGGTCACAAGCAAGCTGGACTATGGTAACACAGCCTCTAAGCCGGTATTAACAAAAAACTCAGCCACAATCACTCTCACCCTTTCACGCTGCACTCGCATCACACCACACCTGAAGGAGCTCAACTTGCTCCCCAAACCCAAAAGAGCACAATTCAAACTTCTCACCCACACTTTCAAGGCACTACCCAACACTGGCCCAGCATACCTCAACAATTGCATCAGCTTTCACTTTCGAGCCTTCTCCTACATTGCTACTAAAGTTTGAAACGACCTGCCACTACCCATAAGAGCCTCCTCTTCACTTCTTGAATTCCGCAAGAAGCTGAAGACCTGGCTTTTCGAGTAGTCCCACTAGGCCCTAGGTTTGTCTAGGCTCACACCTGCTCAGCACCAGGACACCCTTGTGGGAGATAGTGAACTCTACAAATCTGCATAACATAACATACTACCTTTGCTTATTCGAACCTCCCTTCATTCCCTCTCCAGTCCCAACTTTCTCCTTTTACGCTTTTCCTTCAATTCCCTTTTTCCTCTCTTCAATACTTCCTCCCCTTCTGGCACTGTCATGTTCTACAGAAGGAAGAATCTGAGTTAACCAATCCTAGTTACAGTGCACTGCGAAGACCCCGAGGGACTCGAGAGCCAACAGTTAACAAGTTTGAAAAAATAACAATGTAAGGGAGGCTAGACTCTGACGTTATATCTCAATATGTTGTATTATGAACATTAGAAGGAAACGTCATCTTTACAAAGCAAATTTTTAACAGAACATGAATAATGCATCCTAAGTACAGAAAACAATAAGACACAACCAATATATCATCATGGAATCATTCCTACATGATCTTCAATGTTTTTAAGGACGAATTAAAAAAAAACAATGCTTTTCGGGTCGACATACAACCCTTCTTCAGGGGTAATGTAATGTAACATGTATATATTAAACATGGAATCCAAACATGAAATGTGGACGAGTCGACCCGAAATGCATTGTTGTTTTTTTTAATTCGTCCTTAAAAACATTGAAGATCATGTAGGAATGATTCCATGATGATATATTGGTTGTGTCTTATTGTTTTCTGTACTTAGGATGCATTATTCATGTTCTGTTAAAAATTTGCTTTGTAAAGATGACGTTTCCTTCTAATGTTCATAATACAACATATTGAGATATAACGTCAGAGTCTAGCCTCCCTTACATTGTTATTTTTTCAAACTTGTTAACTGTTGGCTCTCGAACCCCTCTGGGTCTTCGCAGTGCACTGTAACTAGGATTGGTTAACTCCGATTCTTCCTTCTATTGAGCATTTGTCTAAGGGTGGGGCAGAACCCTTTGTTTACAGTTGCACGCTTCTGATGAACATAATAGATTCCACTTAAGTGTTAAGCACATTTAGTTTACACAGGAGTGCGTTGCACATATATATTTTTGTTACTGTCATGTTCTACGTCTGAGCTCCAACACTTTTCCATTTCTCCCTTCCAGCCTCCCGCGTAGCTCACTCCTTCCTAACTACCCTCGTTCTCACCTATTCTCTCCTTTCTTTCTTCCTCGCTCCAATCCCTCCTCTCTCGCCCGCTCCCCGCGCCGCCCTCTGCTACCTATTTCCATAATGGCGGTGATATATGTACAGTCAATGGTGCCCAGAGTCACAGGTCGCCGAGCAGAAACGTTCAGGCTCCGTCTCCACTTGAATTAATTGCTATTGAAACAGTTTTATTGAGATTGAAGTATTGATCACTTCTCATGCTAACCTTGGCTCAAGGGAGAAGCTAGAGCAGCTGCAGAGAGGTGTCGAGGAGGAACGAGTGGCGTGGGGAGGGTGTCAGTGGGGCCCCTGAAGCCAATAAATTCCCTAGAAGAAGCTCTCTGCATCGCTTGGTTCGGGGTATATTTCTTTTTACAGCCACTTTGTTTTTACTGCGGGGAACAGGTTTATCTTGGCCTTATTTCTTTGTTTTTATGACAGTATAATTATACTTCAGAAATACACTTGATTACTGCAGGGAACAAAAATTGTTGTCGGATTCTGGAGAGGCCAATATTGCAACACAAACAACTTTTCAGTCAATTGAATCCAGTAAAAATCAATAACTTGCAGACGTCGGCCAGGAACTTGCTGAATCCAACCCTTTCTGTTTTTGTGATTTGTTTTTCTTCCTCCTCGGTGTGGCAGTCTTTCAAACATGACTCGGCTGCAGGCAACCACCACTCCAAAGCTACTCCAGCTACCAATCACTGATACCAACTCTACGGGGACTTCGACAAAACTGAACCCCGCCTGCCAAGCTAGAGACCCTCCCATCCGAAGGTGCATGCATGTGTGGAGCTGTCGTGCTGTACAAGACTCAGAGCGTGGAGCCAGAGGGTGGTCGTCAGGCCCACCCACTCTGTCCCTTCCTCAGCATACACTCTAGTCTCCAGTTTTACCCCTTCTAACTCAGGATTATGACCATCTTTATGTCATTTAACGTTTATATTGGACAATGCTAATGTTCGTCATTACAGCCCCCCAATGTTGCATAGTTTGTTTGTTGTGGGCGACGTTTCGACCTGCATATGGATGTGCAGGTCTAATCAGGACAGAATAATTACTCGGTATGTGGAATCAATATTCAGCAGACTTAATAATTACTACGCAACATTAATTGAAAATCAGAGACTGTTGTTTGTTGAGAAAAACACAAGAAATTTTTTATTTTTACTCTCACGTCTTTTTCACACGTTTGGGTTGTGGCTCTGTTTGGGCACCGCACTAGGGTCACATATCACTGTAAAACAGAGGAACTGTTTATTTTCTGTATATTCTGGAAGTAAGGTTTCAATATAAATTTTCTTATGAATTAAAATGTTGTTAGTTTTGTGTTATTACTTTATATTGCATTGGATGCAGCGATTGGGCTCTCTATTCAAAAAGTACAAAACACTGAATAAATAAATAAATACCTGTGAGAACCACTGTTTTCAGGAATCACTAATTACCCAGGTTCTATTTAGGTTGAAGGGTGGCTCTTGTCTTCCAAAAAGTGGACAATGAATGATGGGATTTATACCACACATACTGCTGATGGGGCCACTTGTAGAAAGTAGATACACTACATTACAACATACACCAATATGTATTGGCGGTATACATTTTCTTATTAAAAAAGTGTAATATTAAAAAAATACATACTTGGCAACAAGTTATAGAGTTATGGTGACATTTACTAAGTATTATGGTTCATGGATGATTATCATGTTACCAGATCCCAACAATGGCATTATAGAGCCATAATAACAGGCCCCCAAATTAGCACTAAAGAACCATAACACACCGTTGTACATTATTTATCCTCTATACACACACAAGTATTGTAGTGGAGCAATCAAGCCTCAAAATTAGTTAAATTATACTTTCATGGGGAATTCATAATACACCTGTGGCTATAACTTCCGAAATCTCAGATGAAAGATCACCAAAGGTTGAATAGCCGTAGGCCTATGCGAATCTTTCCCTGGCCAGCTAAAAACAAAAGAAGGCCTCTTTCCCCACCCCCCGGCCGGGCTGCTAGAAAGGAGATTTACAAAGACTTCCAGCCTTCACAAGCCTGGGAGTAACAAGTGGCTAAAAGTTAGTGGTGTGGCATAGAGTAGGATAGAGTAGACTAAGGTAGGGTGGCATGGAGTGGTGTGGTGAAGAATAGAGTGGCGTAGAGTTGAGTGGAATGGAGAGGAGCAGAGTAGAATGGAATGGTGTAGAGTGGCGTACAGTAGAGTGGAGTGTAGTGGACTGGAGTGGCGTGTAGTGGCGTAGAGTATACTAACGTACAGTAGAGTGGTGCCGAGTGGAGTAACGTAGAGTGAAGCGGTGTAGAGTGCCATATAGAGTGCATGGATTGGTGTGATGTAGTAGAGTGAAGCTGCAATGAGTGGCATAGAGTGGAGTGGTGCAGAGTAGAGTGGGCTGGAATGGAGTGGCATAGAGTAGACTGGAGTGGCATAGAGTAGACTGCAGTGGCATAAAGTAGAGTTGCATAGAGTAGAGTGGCATAGAAGGAAGTAGAGTGGAGCGGCAGAGTAGAGTAGAGTGGCGTGGAGTAGAGTAGAGTAGAGTGGCGTGGAGTAGAGTGGCGTGGAGTAGAGTGGCGTGGAGTAGAGTGGCGTGGAGTGGCGTGGAGTAGAGTGGCGTGGAGTAGAATGGCGTGGAGTAGAGTGGCGTAGAGTGGCGTGGAGTAGAGTGGCGTGGAGTAGAGTGGCGTGGAGTAGAGTGGCGTGGAGTAGAGTGGCGTGGAGTAGAGTGGCATGGAGTAGAGTGGCATGGAGTAGAGTGGCATGGAGTAGAGTTGCGTGGAGTAGAGTGGCGTGGCGTGGAGTAGAGTGGCGTGGAGTACAGTAGAGTGGCGTGGAGTACAGTAGAGTGGCATAGAGTGGAATTGTGGGGAGCCGAGTGCACTGGCTTACACTGGCATTGTGTGGAGTGGGATAGAGTGACAGAGTAGAAAGGCCAAGAGTAGAGTGGCATGGAGTAGATTGGAGTGGCGTATAGTGGAATGGCGTTAATCGGAGTGGCAAGCAGTAGAGTGGAGTGGCGTAGAGTGCTGTAGAGTGGCGTAGAGTAGAGTGGCATAGAGCAGAGTGGCATAGAGTGGAGTGACACAGAATAGTGCAGTTGTGGATGTAAGTAACTTATACAAGGAACCACATTTAAATTCAATGCAAAGGTATGGGGCATAAAGGGGATAAATTGCTGAAAGGCAAGAAAAATAGGTGTGTGAAGGCAAGCATTATGAAGGTGTAAATGTGGTGTTACTGTGGCATGTATACATTACAACGGCTTTATCCAACTCACGTAAAATTTAATTTAATTTTAGTAGTACGAGTAAGACAAAAGATGTAGGCGTAGATAAACAATGTCCAAACATGCGTTTGAAAACACAACAAATGGAGTAATCAGCGCAAGAACTGGAAACAGAGGAGGTACACTTAGGCACGACTTAGGACGGTGCATGAAACACACAAAAGGTGATGGGAGGAATGCTTGCAATTTGTCTACCCACTGGCAATTGCTTATTGGCGTAACTAGGACAAAACTGGTCCTGGGGTGCTTGTGTTTCGGTTCTTGGCAGTGTAGGCTGGGATGTACCCATGAGGAGCAGGGTCAAGACTGATTTACATATGGCTGGGTTCAAATAGAGGTGGTATGGTGAGCAAAAGAATGATGGGTTTGGATGCTACCCAAGCGTTGCCAGTAGTTAGACAAATTGTAAGCATTTCTTCCATCACCTTTTGTGTGATTTATGTACCGCCCTAAGTCGCATGGGTATGCCCAGACATGGGTCCCATGCTCACTGTGTCACTGGAACCAAGCTGTACCCAGCTGATGAGGCCATAACTAAAGTGAAACAGGTGACACTTAACCCATTGCAAAAAATTAGGTTGAAGGAGGCCCGGGTAAGAAATCTATTGCCCTGGCACCTGGTTCTGGGGCAAAAAAGCTATGGGGCAGGTGTGTGCTACCCTGGCACAACTTGGTATGTATCAATTTGCAGACCAAAGAAGTATTGGATAAGTGATAGCTGCCATGGTGCTCGGTTGGCGATTGGAAACAAAGATCTCTCTCACCTTCAAAAACATACAGATTAAATGGCACACAGGACAGTTAACAGGTGCCCTGGCAACCTCTTAGTAACAGTCAACATGACGTAGTGGCTGCTGTTATCTGCCCCGAGGCTCTGTGACCATTGCCGTTTTGTAACCCAGTGAAACCCAAGGACAGGTGAAACTACCCCAGAAACCATTGGCAATTGTGAACAGGACCCCAGGTTAACGGACAACTGACTCAACACCCTTTGGAACGGCGAGCAGGGCACCAGGGCTTTGTTTGGAATAGTTAAGACGGATCAAAATATGATGCTAACCACAGCCAATTAAAGAGTCGTAAAAATATCAAAACCAATGATATTCCCTGAAAAAATATCAGATGAAGGAGGTTAAGGTTTACTGTGGATTACTACTGTCTACAACACAAAACATCAAAACACATGAAATTACCAAGTTAAGGAACTCACTTAACCAAAACACCTACCTCTGCAATACAATTTTTACAATGCAAAACACATAAAACACCATATTATGCTTGAATCACGACACATAATGGAATGAAAGTTTCTATGACATACACATCTAACACCACAATCTAATAACTAACCTATCATAAAAAATGCATTAAATGAATTTTTTCAAACATACGATAACCATTCTTGAACACAGGAAGCAAACTAAGCTGGTCATCAAAGTCATACACTTTCAGAAAATACCAAAACCTTATTGTACACACCAAAGAATTATACAAGTTATAATAAAAATGCTACACTCCGAAACAATACACAACCTAATATGTAGTAGAATGAAAGAGGTAAGTTATAACCTATCATAGTACCTCATGATCACACGCTTAGAATTATGTTACAAAATATATGAGGGATTGCGTAAATAACATACTAAGTCAGAGTCATGCAAGCTACCTGGTAAGACAACGTGTTACACACCTATCAACATATTCATTCAGTGTCGTTCACATGTCATTCAGACCGTCCAAAAATAATGGCAGAGAAGTCATTAAAGGTAACTGAATACAGCAGGGGTAGTAAGGAAGCTAAGGTTACGTGCAGTAGTAGTACCTTAACTAGGTAATTTCGTGTATTTCGATACATAAGATTTGACTAAGTTATATGGTCCTATTTTTCCATCAATGGATTCTGGTGCCACCATAAACCATGAGGTGAATATAGAGGGGTTAACAAATATAACCAGCAATCTCAGATAGCAATACAGGATTACACGGTTATTGGTTATGTACTGTTTACGTTACATGATCATTTAGTTGCAATTAGCATGACGATAATATATTTTCAAACATGGAAAGGTTTATTGAAAACTAGGTGAAATACTGGACTACATAGTTTGACTTTCTAAGGTAAAATGTAAAGAAACGTTTTTACTTGCAGTTAAGAATACAGGGTTTCAGATAAAACAGGCTTTTCTTTTATTTAAAAAAAACCCTTCTGGCTACAACATTAGAGTTTGCTGAAGCACTCTAAGGCACAGCTAACAACTGGCCCTGAATGCAATTAGAATGCTCAGCTTTCATGAATAGACTTGATTAAACAATAGACCACTGGTTAAACTCTGAGATTTTTAAGCTACTCCTGCACTGTTAAGCTAACAATTGCCTGAATGCATTTAGAATGTTCAAGATTTGATCAGTTTTCACAAATAGACCTGCTAATTAAACATCTAACAATGACTGAGATCAAAGATATATGAAGCTTCACCAGCAATGTTCAGCAAAAAATTGCCCCTTATTTCATTTTGAACGTTCCTTTTCTGTTTAGTATTCATGAAGAGGTTATCAATGAAATAATCATTAAATAATCTGCACCAGTGAAGCCCTGCGGAGTCATTAGATCGTCATAAGGAAAATATTTCACAGGTCTCTGTTATCAATTTTGATACCACAGCAGTTAATGCAATGCAAGTACCCGAACATGTGTAAAGTAAATATATGTAATACAACATATACGTATGCATACACACCATGGCAGTGGAAACAAATGCTGCCCAATACCACCCGTTATCTAGAGAAAAGGTACTGATAAATGCTTATTTACCAATAGAGTGAAAAGGTTCAATTTCAGTTTATTATTGCAGTACAGCAAATATGGACGAGTAAAACACTGTTTACCACCTCACACATTGCCTGTTACAAGTACTTAGTCCTTGAAAATAATTCCCCTATTCACGAGATCTCTTCAATGTGATTTAACTTACACCACAAATGTAACACTTTGCATCCTGGCTTTTCTTAAATGCCATTTAAAAAAACAAATACACCTGAAACAATATAATGGCATATATCATATTTGCAGATGTGCAGAATATAATATGCTATTTATTACCATTTTGAGGGATGGTATAAGGCAGGGATACATAAAGTATGTCCGGGGGCGCTTGTGGCCCTCCTACCCTGGTGAACAGCAGCACTGCGGTTTACTGAACACTAACATTCAGAAAATTGTCAAACAGGCAAGCATTTATTTAGGAAAAGAATCAAAGAAAGTTTCCTGCACCTCATCTTATGTTATGTTAAGCGCACATACACCACAAGGTTTCTTGGCGCTGAGGTAACAGAGAAGGAACATGGAAAACCAGCTGAATTGAGAAGTTGCACTAGTTATGTGCTTGCCGAAATAACAAGGTATTTAGTGTCTGTCTGAACTTCAACTAGTTCTAGGCCATTCGTATAGTGAGAGGAAATGAGTTCCAGATCCGAGGGGCTAAAACAGAGAATCCGAAGCAGCCCATCCTTCTCATTTTGTACTTAGGGATGGAGAGGAGATTCTGAAAAGAGGAACGAAGTGTCCGACTCGGGATATATTTCTGAAATCTAGAATTTATGAAGGATGGACCTTCCTCAGCAAGAGCCTTGAGGTAATGCAACCTATTTTAAAGAAAATCCTTTACCAACGGCCCGAGCTCCGGAGAGGAAGGGGATTAGTTGGCTGATGGGACTGGGAGTGACTCACAAGCGAGTGTTCATGTATATCCAATGACTGGGAATGTAATCAATGTGGCTGAGCCAATCATGAATGCTCTCTACGGAATGTACACCTGTGTTAATTGTTATGCAAAAATGAATAAATAAAGTAAAAAAAAAAAAAAGATAATCCTTTACTTCATAGGCAGTCAGTAGAGGTCTCTCAGAAGAGGGGTGATGTGACAATGTCTAGGCTGTTTATAAATGAGATGTGCTGCTTGATTCTGAACTATCTGGAGTCTGGAAAGTAAAGTTTTGGGTAGTTCGATATAGAAAGAGTTGGCATAGTCAAGACGAGATATGACCAAGGCTATGACTACTTGGGTCAATGCTTCGAAGGTAGGGAATCTAGCTATTTTTAATTCTTCGAAGAGCTAGGAAGCAGGATGAAATTACTTATCTTAACTGAGATCTTAAGGATAGCTCATTGTCTATGATAACTCCCAAGCTTTTAACTGAATTCTCTGGGGACAGAGGATCCCCCAAGTTGATGGGCCAGAAGGAGACATTCTAATAGTCCATTTTATGCTTTTGATGACAATCTCTGTTCTCTGATCGCCTATCTTTAGCAATACATTAATTTATAAAGGCCTTGTGTAACTAACATATCAAAATATGATAAAGTAATTTCAAAACTTTAAAAAAAAGTGTATTTCAATATGCAGAAGCGTTTCACCTTACTACATCAGAATATATCAGTGCATTAATGGGCATTTATTAAAAGTGATAGTTCTCAAACATGAATTTGGAAACATTCACACCTTCCCCTGCCCTGACAACAATGCCATTTATGACACAAGAAGCAAGTTATTTGTCATGTGCACCCTCTAGGTGGCTTAGCTAGTTATTGTACATGGAAAAACACTGTAGTTTATTAAATCAAACACAAGAGAAAGTTTTGCCCCACACACATTCTGAACTCATGCATTTCAAGGAGGCAAAGTGAAAGAAAACAATTGCCAAGGATAACACAATTTTGTCAAGTGGGAAAGCTGGGATTGACCCCAGGTTTTCTGGTTTCACAATGTGCAATTCAGCCACTAGATATGTATCTCTTTCGCTTTCTTGTTTTACACCAAAAGTTAATGCTCTGTATTAAATTCTTGGTGCCTGAGGTTAGAGGGTGGGTGGCAGAGAGAAGCCACATGAAGGCTCGGCGTGCTTTAGGCTCAAGGTTTCAAGAGTCAGAGCCAGGCATCATGAGCCTGCTCCTTCAGTGGCTTACTGGCCTCTATCACATAACAAGAATATGGAGACAAAGGCAAAGAAAGGATATGATTTGACTGTCAGCAAAACATTTGATGAAGCAGGAGTTCCAACACCAAGGTGCAGGACTCCTTGTTTCAAGATTCATGACTTTCTTACTACAGCATATTTTTCAAAGTATTTTATGAGACCGGGTGTTCTCTCTCCCATGAGTAAAATCAAATGATTGTTGGGTTACAGTCCTATTTTCTTATCACATATTTACTATCAGTGTTTAGTTTGATTCAAGGTTTTCCTATCTCTGTTAAAAAAAGGAACAGAGAAATATATATTCAGAAAGTGATAACCCAAGAGTACACAATTTGTCACAGAGATTATTGAAACAGGCCTTATGGTTTCATAATTTCCATCTTGCTCATTACACAACAACTCAGGTATGAGTGGTTCTGAACGCGAGACTCAGGGACTACTCTCACCAATGAATGCCACTGTGCTGTTGAATCTGCCCATACTTTGACCGCACACCAACATATATGGCAAAGTCAGAATTAAACATCAAGTTTCACTGTGCCATGACTAAACCTTTCCCACTGGCCCATGTCTCATCAGGGAGGTTGGAGGTTTGCGTCTGCCCACCTCAGTGAATTGCAACCTTGTTAGGGGTCTTTGTCAAGGATTGTTTATATCACTTGCTACCTTATCAGAGCCTGCTTCTAAGTACTCCTAATATTTACAGATAAGAGACACAAGGCATAAGAAGATTGTGAGTCCTGAGATTCTATTTAATTCCAATTCAATAATCAAGTTACTTCCTTGTACACTTGATTCGTCAAAGGTAGCAACAGCAAACAGAGAACGCTTACCCCAGTGGTGCAGCAGAGGGATAGCAGCTCAGATACAGTATAACACAGTATTGTCAAATCTATGACTCTTCGATAGACTAGCGGCCTAATTTAAGGAATGAAACCCTCAAAATAACTCCATAACTTACTATTCACCCCATGTACATGCTTCACTTCCCCTACATCCACATTACACTCCCACATGCCTCTCCACCCTGCGGCCTCTGTCACACAACAGCCCATACTTTTTGGCCCCTGGGAAAAACATTGGCTAGGGCATCATCATCTACTGGAGGACTTACCACTTGCAAGTCACGGTTCCCTCCTCACACTCACAATGATAATAAATAGCGTATTACACTTTACTTATCTGTAATATATATATATATCTTCACTGAAAAAACCAAAGGTTACAGGGACATTTTAGTTAGGCTGACATTTCACTTGTACAAAACCAGAGAAATTCAGCAGTTATAGTCAGCTGAGCTAATTATAACATTTGCCTCCACAATGCACTGCTTATGACCTCACATATTACATCACTCATGACATGGTCAGTGACATCACTGATGACGTCTCAAACGACATCAATGATGACATCATCCAGTGACTGTGAATGTTTTTAAAAAGTTTGAGTGTTAAATATATATACCAAGGTGTATTGAGGAATCAGTGGGTTTATGAGTGCCTGTATGGATGATTCAGTGGGTGCATGACTGTATGACTCAGTGATTAGGTGTCTGAGTGAATGTATGGGTGAGTGACTAGGTTGTGTGAATGTCTGTATGAGTCTGTCAGTTGGGGTCTAAGTGGCTGTATGGGTTGGTCAGTGGGTCGTGAATGGCTCTGTGGGTGATTGATTGGTTGTCTGAGTACCTGTATGGGTGTATGAATGTCTGTATGGGTGGGTGAGGGGGTGCATGACTGCCTGAATGGATGAGTGAGTGAGTTAGTGGCTGTATGGGTTTGTGAGAGCATCTGTGAGGGGCTGTATGGGTGACTGAGTGTGTGTATGGCTGTGTCGGTGAGTGAATGGATGTGTCAGTGGTATATGGGTGAGTAACTGTATATGTGGAAGGCAGTATAGGTGAGTGCTGGAGTATATGAGTGACTGTATGTGTGAGTGACTAAGAGTGGCTGTATGGGTGAGTGTGTGCTTGTGTCACTGACAGTATAGGTGAGTATGTGTTATTATCTGTATAAATATGTGAGTGGGTGTGTGTATAACTGTGTAGGTAAGTGGCTGTGTGATTGACTCTATGGGTGTATGAGTAGGTGTGTGAGTAGCTCTATGGGTAACTGACAGTGTGTGAGTAGCTGTATGGGTGTATGAGTGGATATATCAGTGACTGTATTAGTAAGTGAGTTGGTGTATGAGTGGCTGCATGGGTGACTGAGTGGATGCGTGTGTAGACCTATGAATCAGTGAGTGGGTGTTTAAGTACTGGTATGGGTGTGTCAATGGTTTTGAGGATGGTAGTGTGGAAGTTGGAGTGGGTGTATGAAAGGTTGTATTGGGGTGTGAGTGGGTGCGTCAGAGACTCTGTAGATGATGTCATCAGTAATGTCACTGACCAGGTCATGAGTGATGTAATATGTGAGGTCATAAGCAGTGCATTGCGGGGCGCGAGTTACAGTTAGCTCAGCTAACTAGAACTGTTGAATTTCTCTGGTTTTGTATGAGTAAAATTTCAGCCTAACTATAACGTCCCTGTAACCTTGTTTTTTTCAGTGAATTTCGAAAGTTTTTTAATTCTATTTCCAAATTGTAATATCCACTTTTTTAAGTAAACCTCTAAGATTTTCGTATTTTCTTTCTATAATTGGATATTGTAAATCATATTTATATTATATACCGCTCATTTTTAGGTCTCGCGCCTAGCGTTGCAGTGCGCAACACTGCTCGCGCAGCGCGAGACCTCTAGAAAGGGCTTCTGAAAACGACCCACACGCTCGTGCGTGTGGTTTTGTTTTCAGAAGCCCTCATTGGCTGTAGCGTGCGTTGTTTGTGAAAAAACGGCACGCGATTGGGCAAAGGCGGGTGCATGTCCCGCCTTTGCCGCGCCCATTCCCGACGGTGGCCAGAACGCGCAGCAGCGCGCGTTCGTCTCGCTTTTGCTGCCGCGCTCTCTAGCCCCCTCTCCTATGTGGTGCGCGCGCACTACGTTTACTTTCAGAAACCACACATTTCCTAAGCTGCGATTTTACAATGAAGCGAACGTGCGTTCGCCTCGTTTTGTTTGTTCATGCTGAGCGCGGGACACCGCGCTGTTTATTTATTATTTTAGCTTGCACGAGGGTCCGTGGCATCTTAGTGATGATAACACCCAGTCTCGCGCACCTGCCGCCGCCCGGCGAGTTAACATGCTAGCCACACGTTCTTATTACTAAGAACACTAATCATTATGTGTGACTCCCGAAGGTTCGAACCCGGGTGGGTGCAAATTGCCGAGGTAATCACGATTACCAGCAGGACAGCAGTAAAACGCAAGCAGCAAATCCTAGCGTGAGACTCCAGGTAATGGCTTCCAAAGGACCACACCCGAAGTGCCTCAGTCCGTCTTTAACATAGACCAAGGCCTCTAGTGCTTGGGACAGCGTTAAAATTCTGTGCTCTACCTCCAGGGTGCGTGTTTTTTTATAAATCGAACTCGATTCTGCTGCTACAGACTGATTTTCAGATACCACGCCTAGTCATCAAAAGTCACACAGGTGCTTGTGGGCCCCAGGGGCGGCCTCGTAAAGCCTTTCGCCTGGCCTCGTGCCCGAAGGGCGAAGGCGATTTAGACATGGGTTACATCGACTGAGTTTGCTAAAATAAAAGTTATGGTTTGGGGCCACAAAACCTGGACATTGGGAGGCACAGCACAAGCCGCACGATATGCTCCTCTCATAGAATGCTAAATAGTTTAAGAACCCGCAACAAGAAGTGTTTTAAGGACCAAAATAAACACAGACTAATTATGCAGTTAAGTAAAGGCCCACGCCGAAATTTATAAGCGGCCTCTCAGCTAGTCACAAGTATACAACTGTACCATCACAGCTAGATGCGGACCCCAAACCGCCACAGTAAACAACCCCCGCTCACCTAAGCTCCTCTCTCCTCCGCCAGCAGCTCGCCCTAGACTAAAATGCATGCACCTGCTCAACAGGGCCTGTGGAAACTCTTTAAAGCTCCCCCGGCCACTGCCGATGGCGCGCTGGGATTGGTGGGGGGGGGTGTCATGTGTCCGTGCACTGGCTGAACCAGTTCCCCCTATGTTTTTGGGGTGGGATCACAGCGACTGGCCCTTACTGTTCTTGTTATGCAGGAATACGTCTCTCAAATGGCAGCATTCCTCTGTGCGCACAGGGTTGGAGGCGGACATCAAAGTCAGGTGAGTCAGAGAGCCTGTGAGCTGACATTTGAGGGGCCTGTTGAACCAGTGTCGGATAAATTCTAGGTTGTGCTATAGGTATGAGTAGCTCCTCTTTTTCATATGCATTCTGGTACTGGCAGGGGCATAAACCAGCCCCCACAATGCAGCATCTCTGCCCAGGACCTCTGCACATACGAGGGAACCAGCCTCGATGACATTTCAGGATCCTTTCACCAAATATTGGAGAGTAGCCCCCTCATTCGGCTCAATCTGGCTGACTACAAGTACCAGAATGCAATGGAAAAGGCAGGCTACAATAAACTATTCATGCATCCATAGGGCAGCCTGGGCTCTTATGAAGCCTGAATGTTTAGCAGAGATTTAGCGTTTTTTGTGTCCTAATTCGTGTTTGAGTACCTCCTCCCACCCAGGAGTTTTCTATGCATTTTGTGACTTAACGTCAGAACTAGATTGCTCTTTGGGGCAGTATCGAAAAGACCTGCCTAGGGGAGGGTAGATAAAGGTACAACACCCCACACCTCCAACACCAGTTGTGGGCAGATTGTTATAACTCTCTGCTCTGTCTTCTATAAAATACCCAATACTTTCATAATTTCCTGAAAGTTGTGGTTAGTTTATAAATTGTTCTACGAATGCCTGTGTATTTTTTTTTGCGGCCCCAAGTACAAAACCGATTTACCAGATCTCTCAGGTGACAAGGGGTAATATGTAACTATCAAACTTGCTGCCACGTGTTTTTTAGCGAATTATACTATGCATGATGGGAACATCATGAAATTAGGTAAATATTTGGCATTGCAAGTAGTTATTATGCAGTTGAAGTAGTTATTATTATAAAACAAACTACAAGTCCCAGAATCCACAGTGGTACTTGTTAAGGAAGGCCTGGCTGAAGTGGACCATCATGCTACAGAACCAGTAGACAACTGACATGAATTTTCTGACCGGACGGTAAATGGCAATTTTCATATTTTTTTCCCAATGTAAAAATGTTAATAACTTAATTGGCCATGAAAAATTAAGAATATGTGACTTCTGGAATGCCGTAGTTTAAAAGTAAACATCCCCCATTAGCACGTAGGCGTTCTCTCAACAGGCCCCATTTTGCATGCTCATTTGTGGCCCCAACAGCTCGGGAACCGGCTTTATCCGCACCGGATTGGAATAGCGGTCAGGTGGGGCATGGCCGGCGTAAAGTGTCGGCAGTCCCCGTCAGGGTCCATAGTGAGTGTAATGATGAACAGTGCAGGTGTAGGGATCTAAATCCCCTACACTGCACATTGGATCTGAGGTGTTATTCTGAGTAGACCAACAGAAACAAAGCGGTGTAACAACACATCACATATTGCATTCTGGGAATTGTAGTCTTCTCGGTTTTAGTATCCCGAGACAAAGGGTCAGTAACGCCTAAAAACAACGGTTTTTGCATCAGAAAATCCCTGGGCTGTATACACTGTGCGCCGTGGCATGAAATGGCGTGTCAACTCCAAATCTCTATAATTTTAACAAATCTAGGGCTGAAAGGGCGCCTTGTCAATGAACATGACGTCATTCCACGAGGGGTAAGCTGACTGGAAACATAGCGGTATTCCTGGGTTCTGCCATTCAAAATTACTACATTTCAACCATTCCTAAACAACTTGATGGATGTATAACTTTCCCCCAAAATATTCCCGGACTGGTGTTCGAATACCAAACAAGCATTTACAATGCAATAGGTCTCGCATTACTGAAAGTTTGAGCTATTGGTGTTGCATTATTATTAGCAACGCCAATAGCTCAAACTTTTAGTAATGCGAGACCTATTGCATTGTAAATGCTTGTTTGATTTGGTATGTGTTTATCAGAAAGTACATAAATAACTGGTTTTATTTTTAATAATTTTTTGAGTCAGCACAACATTTACTATGGAGAATCTGTGATCAGCAAATGTATTTCACATACTGAAAAATACACTTAGACATTTTTTAAATCAGAGCCACCTAAAATGCCAAAATGTTAATTTTCTTGTCAAACAGCAGACATTCAACGACTACCATATTCAAAAATGTTAACTTAAAAAATGTATTCTAACTATTACAATACACACATTACTAACCACATCACTGCTTTAAAAACATATTTGTACACATATATTTGTAGTCACTTTAAAAAAAACTGTGTTTGAACCCTACTTCCAGTTTTTGCGATTACACCGAGAGTTGCAATGACTCCCGTAACCGCAACGATCGCGCCTTTTTTAGGGGGTGCAAAACACATATATTTGCTCACATTTTACATTATTTTAGACAGTAGGGGTTTATTACTGCACTGTTTAAAGTCATATTTGTTCAGGGAGTTTGCATAAAAACAACCATTTCAACCGATTTTCCGTTTTTGCTGTGCCGCCGGGCGTCACGATGAAATTGGTAGATGCGATCACCGTGAATATGTCGCGGAATGACAAAACAAATACAGACATTCAATAGCGACCACCACATTCAAAACTTATAACTGCAAAATGAAATCTAACCAACACACTAAACACATTACTATCTAAACGACTGTATGATAGCAAGTACAACTCCCTTAATATCTCTATAACACAGTGCATAACTTTTTCAGTGTAATCTATGACTACATACATCACTGTATCACTAAGTCTCTCATTCACTGTATAAGTATTTGAGGGGATCTGTGAGACAATGCATCAGTCAATCAATACTTCTGCGACGAAATGCATGACTGCCTCAGTACATCTACGAGTGGGTGCATCAGTGTCATAATGGGTCTGTGACTGGTTGCGTAAGTCTCTCACTCAATCTGTGAGTAGGTGCATGAATGCATTTGTAAGTAAGTATATGACTGTTTGACTGGATCTGTAAGTGAACACATGAGTGTCTAAGTGGGTGTCTGAACGGGTGAGTGAGTAGGTGAATGAGTGTCTAAGTGGATCTGTGAGTGAGTGCATGAGTCTCTCAGTGGGTCTATGACTGGCAGCGTGAGTGCCTGAGTAGTTCTGTCAATGGGTGTGTGGGTCTGTCAGTGCGACTGTGCGTGGGTACATGATTCTCTGAGTGTATTACTAACTGGGTGCATAAGTGGCTGTGTGAGTGACTGTATGGGTGTGTGAGTGTCTGACTGGGTCCGTGAGTAGATGTATGAGTGTCTGAGTGGATCTGTGAGTGGGTGTATGAGTGTCTCAATGGGTCTGTGAGCGAGAGCATAAGTCTCTTAGTGGGTGAGGGAATGGGTGCATGCATGAGTGTCTGAGTGGGTCTGTGACTGGGAGGGCGAGTATCTGGGTGGGTCTGTGAGTGGATGCATGAGCCTTGACTGGGTGCGTGTATATCTGAGAGAGTTTCTGAGTGGGTGTGTGAGTTTCTGAGTGTATGAGTGACTGACTGAGTCCATAAGTCTCTGAGACGGTCTATGGCTAAGTGTGGGAGTAACTGTATGGGTGTGTGAGTGGGTGTATGAGTGTCTCAGTCGATCTGTGAGTGGGTGTACGAGTGTCTCAGTGGGTCTGTGAGAACATACATGAGTGGGTCTGTACATGGGTGCGTCACTCTCCGAGTAAGTCTGTAAGTGGGTGCATAAGTACCTGAATGGGTATGTAAGTGCATGAGTATCTAAGTGGGCAAGTGACTGGGTGTATAAGTGTGTGAGTGGATATGTGAATGGGTGTATTAGTGTCTGAGTGAGTTTGAGAGTGCGTACATGAGTGTGTGACAGTGACCGGCAAGTGTGTACACATATATATATTTTTTTATATTTTCACTAATCTTTGCGATATTCGCGATGTACCCGCAACGGTACACAGGAGGCCTTACTGGTGGTCGTGGTATCGTCGCAAATATTGCACACGATTAAAAAAAAATTGGACACATAATTTGTGCCACTAACACACCCATTTCTCAAACATGGGGTCAGAGTATATCCACCCTGATCTCTTATGTTAGCTTCACACAACGTTTCAGCCCCAGGAACCGTTCCCAGACGATAAAATGGCAGCTGCAACTTTCTGTTCAGGTTGCGTCCAGCCAATCAGTTTCTCAAAAACTACTGGACAGATTTGCACCAAATAACAAAAAGTACAGTCTGCGTAACAACATCTACCTTTCTGCCAAATTTAGTGTCATTCCATCCATCGGTTCGGGCTGTAGGTTCGACAACACGTTCCTATGGGAATTAACATTACAAATGCCCCCTTTTTTCATGCCCCTAATTCTTGGTCCCCCACTGCAAACTTTCCATGATACACAGAACCTACTTTGGCCCCTTTTTTTGGAAAATTTCATGAAGATTGGTCAAACGACGCCAAAGTTATAGGCAAGTCAAAAAATGCTTTTCCTATGGAAACTAGGTCTTAACTATAACTACCTACTGGTGAAACCAAAAAAGGGCTAAGGGTTGGAAAACAGCCAGGTCTTCATGACACGTCGGAAAATGTTTCAGATTCAGCCATACGCAGGGACAGTGGCAGACTATTCCAGGTTTTGGCAGTAATTACTGCGAAAGCTCTGCCACCCATTCTGGAACGGCGGAAACGGGAAGTCATCAAGAGGCAGAGATGATTCGATCTAAGTGAGCGGTTGGACTGAGAATGCTTAAGTCGAACTCTAAGGTAGGCTGGACCCCGACCCTGAATTGCTCTAAAAGCCAAAACCAGCGACTTGAACTGAATATGTTTAATCACTGGAAGCCAATGGAGCTTCTTCAGGTGGGGTGAGATCGAGTGGCGATATGGGATGTTACAAATCAGCCTTGCAGCCGCATTCTGAACAATCTGCAAGCGTTTGATTAGGTAGGCTGGAGCCCCTGCGTACAGACTATTTGCAATCAATCAATCAATCACGGCATTTATAGAGCGCGCTACTCACCCGGGAGGGTCTCAAGGCGCTGGGGGAGGGGGTAAGTTACTGCTCGAACAGCCAGGTCTTGAGCTGCTTCCTGAAGGCGAGATGGTCCTGGGTTCGCCGAAGGTGAGTGGGGAGGGAGTTCCAGGTCTTGGCCGCCAGGTAGGAGAAGGATCTTCCTCCGGCGGTGGTTCTGCGGATGCGTGGTACGGTGGCGAGGGCGTGGCTGGTTGATCGTAGCTGGCGTGTGGGCGTGTAGAAGGACATGCGGTCGTTGAGGTACTTTGGGCCCAGGTCGTGGAGGGCCTTGTGTGCGTGGGTGAGGAGTCTGAACGTGATTCTCTTGCTGACGGGGAGCCAGTGCAGGTCTTTCAGGTGTACGGTGATGTGGCTGTGTCGGGGGATGTCCAGGATGAGTCGTGCGGAGGCGTTCTGGATGCGCTGGAGTCTCTTTTGAAGTTTGGCTGTGGTTCCGGCGTAGAGGGTGTTCCCATAGTCCAGTCGGCTGGTGACGAGTGCCTGGGTGACGGTCTTCCTGGTTTCAGTGGGGATCCATCTGAAGATCTTGCGGAGCATGCGCAGGGTGTTGAAGCATGAAGATGAGACGGCGTTGACTTGTCTGGTCATCGATAGGGAGGAGTCCAGGATGAAGCCCAGGTTGCGTGCGTGGTCCGTTGGCTTGGGTGCGGTGCCCAGGGCCGGGGGCCACCAGGAGTCGTCCCAGGCGGAGGGTGATGAGCCCAGGATGAGGACTTCCGTCTTGTCTGAGTTCAGTTTAAGGCGGCTGTTCCTCATCCAGTCGGCGACGTCTCTCATCCCGTCGTGCAGGTTGGCTCTGGCGGTGGTGGGGTCGTTGGTGAGGGAGAGGATCAGCTGGGTGTCGTCGGCGTAGGAGATGATGTTGAGGTTGTGTCGGCGTGCGATGGCTGCGAGGGGGCTCATGTAGACGTTGAAGAGGGTCGGGCTGAGTGAGGATCCTTGTGGAACGCCGCAGATGACTTCGGTGGCTTCGGATCTGAACGGGAGAGGCGGACTCTCTGGGTTCTTCCGGCGAGGAACGAGATGATCCATTCCAGTGCTTTCTCTCGGATTCCGATGTTGCTGAGGCGCTTCACTAGGGTGCGGTGGCAGACGGTGTCGAACGCCGCGGAGAGGTCCAGGAGGATGAGGGCAGCTGTTTCCCCGTTGTCGGTTAGGGTTCTGATGTCGTCGGTGGCTGCGATAAGGGCGGTCTCGGTGCTGTGGTTGGCCCGAAACCCGGACTGCGAGGGGTCGAGGATCCATTCGTCTCGAGGAAGGCGGCAAGCTGTCTGTTGACGGTCTTCTCGATGACTTTGGCCGGAAACGGAAGGAGCGAGATGGGGCGGTAGTTCTTGAGGTCGGTGGGGTCCGCCGTTGGTTTCTTCAGGAGGGCGGTAAGCTCGGCGTGCTTCCAGCTCTCCGGGAAGGTGGCGGTGTGGAAGGAGGAGTTGATGATGTCCCGGAGATGGGGTGCGATGGTGGCGTCGGCTTTGTTGAAGACGTGGTGTGGGCAGGGGTCGGTTGGTGATCCGGAGTGGATGGAGTTCATCGTGCGGGTGGTGTCTTCGGTGTTGATCGGGGTCCAGTTGCAGAGGGTGGTGGTGGCGGGCATTGGTTCGGCGGTAGGGTGCGTTGTTTGTGCGTCGAAGCTGTTGTGTATGTCGGTGATCTTGCGGTGGAAGAACGCGGAGAGTGAGTTGCAGAGGTCTTGCGAGGGGTGATGTCGTTGTTTCCGGCGCTGGGGTTGGAGAACTCTTTGACGATGCTGAAAAGTTCCTTGCTGTCATGGGCGTTGTTGTCCAGTCGTTCTTTGAGTGCCGACTTCTTGGTGGCACGGATCAGCTGGTGGTGTTTGCGGGTGGCGTGCTTGAGGGCGGTCCTGTTGTCTGTGGTCTGGACGAGTCGCCAGGTTTTCTCGAGAGTGCGGCAGTTCTTCTTGGATTCCTTGAGTTCGTTGGTGAACCAAGGGGTTTTCTTGCTTCCGGGTCTGCTGGGAGGGTTTTTAGTGGTGCGAGGTCGTCGGCGCAGGCGGTCAGCCACTTGGCGAGGTTGCTGGCTGCTTCGTTTGGGTCCGTTGTGTCGGTGGGTGTGTTCTGGCTGAGGAGGCGGTGAGCTGCTCGGCGGTGATCTTGCTCCAGCTCCGGCGGGGAGCCTGTTGCGGGTGGTGGTGGGTCGCAGTCTTTCTGAAGCTGAAGTGGACGCAGCTGTGGTCGGTCCAGTGGAGTCCGGTGGCGTGGCTGAAGGAGATGTGCTTGCTGGACGAGAAGACGGGGTCAAGCGTGTGGCCGGCGTAGTGGGTGGGCGTGTTCACCAGTTGCTTGAGTCCGAGGTTGGCGAGGTTGTCCAGCAGGGCGGTGGTGTTTCTGTCGTTGTTGTTCTCCAGGTGGAAGTTGAGGTCCCCTAGGAGGATGTAGTCGGCGGAGGGCATGGCGTGCGGGCTGATGAAGTCTGCGATGTCTTCGCTGAATAGTGTGCGTGGTCCCGGGGTCTGTAGATGAGGGTGCCTCGGAGGGTGGTCTTGGGGTCCGTGTGTATCTGGAAGTGTAGGTGTTCGGCGGCGGTGAAGGTCTCGTCGGAGTTAGTCGAGATGCGGATGGTGTTCTTGTGTACGATGGCGATGCCTCCTCCCGTCTGGTTGACGCGGTCCTTCCGGGTGATCTTGTATCCATCCGGGATGGCTATGGCGATGTCAGGCGCTGAGGAGGCGTTCATCCAGGTTTCGGTGAGGAAGGCGATGTCCGGTGCTGTTGCGTCGAGCAGGTCCCAGAGTTCCACGGCGTGCCTGTGGACGGAGCGGGTGTTCAGCAGGATGCATTTCAGGTGGTTGCTGCTGTTGCTCGACTTGGCGGAGGTGGTGCACGTCAGGGGGCAGGTGAACCGGCAGGTTTGGCAGGTGAAGGGTCCGTGGGTGCGTCTCGGTGAGGCTCGGTAGCAGGCAGGGTTCCGGCCGGCATTGAGTGCGGTGAGTGTGGCGGCGTCGTAGGTCCGTCGAGTGGTGTTGCATCGGTGGGATCCAGGGGTTCTGGCGCTGGGCGCGGTCCAGTCGCGGACGGGCGCAGACGGGCTTGCCTTAGGCGCGCCTTCGGCGCGCCAGCGGCGCGCCCGCTGCGCACGTCCGCTGCGCGGCCGTGCAGCGGCCGCCATTTATGGGGAGGTGGGAGGGAGGAGCAGCTGGGAGGCGGGAGGCAGGGGCAGCGAATGGGCAGTCAGGGGGGCGGGGCCGCAGGGGACGCAGCGGCGGGAATGGCGATAGGCAGCGAGGGGCACAGAAGGAAAACCGGGGGGGAGAGCAGGTAAATCACGGGCACAACAACAGTGGGGCAGCGAGGGGCACAGTCTTTGCATAGTCTAGATGTGAGGTGATCAGGGCATGAATAATAGTCCGGCGAGACTCCAGAGGGAGAAAAGGGAGAATTTTACGGAGCATGTGTAATTTACCAAAACTAGCCGAGGAGACCTAGTTTATTTGAGATTTGCAGGATAACTCATTGTCAAACCGGAATCCAAGATTCCTAGCTGAGTCCACAGGTTCCGGAGGGGGATTCAACTCAGATGGCCACCACAATAGTGGCAGAGGGGGGGTTTTTTGATTAAAAAACAGCACCTCTGGCAACCCGAAGCAGGATATATCAGTGGGGGGACAAGTCGAGCAAACTCTTACATAGATTGTGCCAAGGGGCGATGGGCTCCCCGGTCCTCCCGGGTATTGTCGGTTCCGATGGGATACCGATCTTGGATCCGTCGGCCATCGCAGAAAGTTTCGCGGTCTACTATGCGGACCTCTATGCTCCCCGGGAATGTTTGTCGGCAGAGGTTATAGGCCGATTTTTGGATGATCTCCCACCCAGAGCTCTGACTGACGAGGTAAGCGCGGACCTAGACCGCCCATTCTCGGCGGATGAATTGACTTCTGCTCTTCAGGAGCTGAGGCCTGGTAAGGTGCCGGGTCCCAACGGTTTCCCGAATGAATTCTTTAAACGGTACTTTCAGCAGCTTGGTCCCCATTATTGCAAGGTTGTGGAAGAGGCCAGGGAGCTTGGTCGTTTGCCCGGAGACTGGCGGCATGCTGAGGTGGTGGTTTTCCACAAACCCGGCAGGCCTCCCGAACACCATGCATCTTATCGTCCTATCTCTCTTCTCAATGTCGAGGCCAAGGTTCTGGCCAAGGCGCTTGCTAATCGCCTCCGTCCCCATGTCTCGTCTATTGTCCATCCGGACCAAGCCGGGTTTATGCCCCAGCGGGCGACCCGCCATAATATTCGTAGGGCTCATACAGCTATTGCGGCAGTCGGGAATCTGGGGATACGCGCGGCCGTATTGCTCGCAGATATGGATCGAGCTTTTGATTCACTGAGCTGGGAGTATTTATTCGCCCTCCTCCGCAGATTGAATCTGGGACCTCGCTTTCTCTCCTATCTGACTTTACTTTACACGGACATAACGGCGGCCGTGCGCGTGGCGGGTTCTGTCTCGTCGGTCTTTCCCATTGGTCGAGGCACCAGGCAGGGTTGCCCCCCTGTCACCATATTTGTTCGCCCTGGCAATGGAGCCTCTGGCCGCATGGGTGCGTATTGTTGCGCAGGTGGCCGGGCTTGAATGGGCCAACGGACTGTCGGATCGTATTGCCTTATATGCGGACGATGTGCTGTTCTTTCTTACTCAGCTGGATAGGACTGGCCCGCGGTTGCTGCGCATCATGCAGGTGTTCGGGGAGACTACGGGCCTTTATATGAATGAGCGAAAGTCTACTCTGTGGGTCTTGGGTGGAGGGGCTGACCCTGGTGCCTGGGCCTCCTCGGTTCAGGTGGTGCGTGGGGGGCTGAAATATTTGGGTGTGTTCCTCTCAGACGCGCGGTTGATTGCCTGGGAAAGGAACTGGGTGCCGGTGTGAAACAGGGTGCGTTAAGATCTTAAAGTCTGGTCCCACATGCCCCTATCTATATTTGGTCGCTCGGCTATCTTCAAAATGGTCTCTCTTCCTCGTCTGCTGTACCAGTTGCTAAACCATCCATATCCTATTTCTTCGGGTTGGTTCCGCCAGGTGGATGCGGCCTTGGGCCAGTTTCTATGGGGCGGGGGGGTTGTCAGGGTGGCTCTTCGTACTTGCTTTAAATCCACGTATTGTGGGGGACTCGCTACTTCTGACATACTTTCGTACTATATGGCCTCACACCTGTTGGTTCTCAATGAATGGTGGTATGGCGATAGGTCAGATCCGGCGTATGCCCTGGAGCGACGTTTGATGGGTGATCACTCGCTACATACGCTCCTCTATTCAGCGCCCTTGCGGCGTTCTCTGCCGAGTGTGACACAGCTGGTGTTTCAGGTTTGGCGGCAGGCGCTGCGGAGGATGGGCTGGTGGAATCGCCTAACTCGAGAGACGCCGCTTTGGCAAAATGGACGTCTGCCGCAGTTGGCGGCCTTGCCTAGCTTCCAAGGTTGGGATGCGATTGGGATCTCCACCCTGGGGGATGTTATGAGGGGGCCCGTCCTGAAATCGTTTCAGTGCTTGCAGAAGGACTTTCAAATGCCGCGTACACAATTTTTTTAAATATTTGCAATTTCGGCATGCTCTCTCCCCTAGCTTGGTGCGCCTGGAGGAGTTGGCTGACTTCAGTCCGGTAGAGGCGAAAGTCTTCATGGGGGACCTGCAAGACCACAAAATATCTAAAATCTACCAGTCCCTGGTTACACACTGCTCCCCATCTTTACAACGTCTTCGCGGGGCCTGGGAGGAGGATGTGGGCTCACTTGGGGAGGAGGACTGGACGGAGGCCCTGGCCTCCCCGCGCGGGTCGGCTATTGCTATGAGCCTTCGACTCATCCAGTTTAAATACCTCCATAGGATCTATTTTACTAGAGTCAGACTGTACAGGGCTGGTTTGGTGGCGTCCCCGGAATGTCTCCGCTGCTTGCATGAAGAGGGTACTCTGCTGCATACTATATGGGATTGTTCTGCGCTAGCTAGGTTTTGGCGGGGCGTACTGGCATGCCTCTCAGAGGTTCTGGGTTGGGATCTCCCACGTTCCCCTAAATTAGTGCTCTTGCATGTTATGGACGATATAGGGGGCAACGTCTACAAGCGCCACCTGATGCTCCTGGGCTTTACCCTTGCCAAGCGCGATATTGCTAGGGCCTGGAAGGCGACTGCCGCACCCTCTGTCTCAGTGTGGAAGGCAGGACTGGATTTCTGTATGGGCCTCGAGGCCCCCATTTTTATAGCACGGGGATGCCAGAGTAAACATTATAAAATCTGGAAGCGCTGGGCGGATTACAGGGGATTAGATTTGGAGCCCATTCCAGCGCAGGGATTGGGTGGGTTGTAGTCTTCCCCTCCCTTGTCTTGGGGGGGCTGGTACTATGCGTGCACCGGGCGGCTTGGTGTCTCTTAGACATTACCCATAGCGAGTGTAGAACTGTTGCCCTGATCATACATGCTGATTTTGCTGGGTTGACTGTGCGATGGGGTGTGGGGTGGGGGGTGTTATTTGTGTTTCTTTTGTTTAATTTTGTAGTATTTCATATGTATGTCCCTACATTATTTCTCTTTTGGTATTATATGAGAAAACTGTCAAAGTTAGGATATTATTCATTGATGCTACGGAAGTCTCTGGATTACAGAGCTGCGCTGTATGTGCATTTGACAAATAAAATTTGTTTAAAAAAAAAAAAAACAGCACTTCGGTTTTGTCTGAGTTGAGCCTAAGCGTGTTTAATGACATCCAGGTGGAGATGTTACACAGACAGTGTCTGAAATTAGAAAAGCTGCTTCAGAGTGATCTTTCAATGAAAACACCAATTGTGTGTCATCAGCATAAGAGATCACTCTGACTCCACAGGATTCTACCAATGTGGCCAGAGGAGAGGGATATAAATTAAAAAATAGCGGGCTCAGAGCAGAGCCCTGAGGGACTCCACAACTCAGGGGTTTCTCCTCGGAAACAAATGGCTGAAGGGAGACTTGTTGAGTGCGGCCACTTAGGAAGAATCGAATCCAGGACAGAGGGGTGCCCTGAATCCCAAGACTGTAAAGTCTCTCAAGCAAAATAGCATGAGAGATCGTGTCGAATGCCGCGGACAAGTCGAGAAGCACTAACATCGCTGCTTCGCCTGCGTCCACGCATTCGCGAATGGTCTCAGAGACCTCAAGAAGGGCAGTCTCAGTGCTATAACCAGATCTAAACCCGGACTGCGAGTCATGGAAAAGATGACGGGACTCGAGATAGCTAGATAGTTGCTCCTGAACTACTTTTTCCAGGACTTTGGCTGGTTTTGGTAGGAGAGAAATGGGGCGGTAGTTTTTAAAAACAGAAGGATCTGCATCAGATTTTTGTAGGATTGGTATTAACATGGCCTGTTTCCAGGTCGAAGGGAAAATCCCAGTGCGCAGGGAAGAGTTCCAGGTCAAATTCAAAGGAGAAATAATAAGGGGGGCTAAAGAACTAAATAGTTGTGCCGGGCAGGGATCCTTTGGAGAGCCTGATTTGCAGGCAAGAAGTTTTTGGAGTGATATATCAATGGGGACCGAGTGAAAGGACGTGAATGCATCACTATTAGCTACCACAGTGTCTTGGACCGGGATATAAGGGGTGGGGACAAACGTTAAATATATGTCTATAATTTTATCATGAAAGAAATCCGATAGCCCATTACAGAGATCCTGGGTGGGGGGGATCGTGCTTGATAAAGCGGGGGCTTAGTAAAGTCTTTCACTATTTTAAAAAGGGTTTTTGAAGAGTTACCGGCGGTGTTGACTTTATTGATAAAATACTCTCTCATTGCAGAGCGCTTAAGTTTGTGGAAATTCTTAATGGCAGCTTTATAGATTAATTTAGCCTCCGGATCATAAAATAATCTCCAGCTCCGCTCAAGTTTCTTACATCTGCTTTTTTCGGCACGCAAAACCGGGGTAAACTAGGGGGCTGATGGTTTTTGTCTAGAGGAGACAATGGGTTGCAAGGGGGCGACGGTATCAAGGGCTGAGGAGAGCCAGCTATTAAAGTTAGACACATCTAGTTCCGAATCACCAACCAGCTGCAGAGGGGTACAGGAGAGGGCAGGGGCCATGGTGTTACAAGTAATTTTAAACCATTTCCTACAATAATCCCGGGCCATAGAAGAATTAGTCGAACGAGAGGGTAAACGGGATTAGGAAATGGTCTGACCACGTAAGAGGTATAGGCGGTGCTGTGGTCAGATTAGGATTGTTAGTGAACAGTAGGTCTAACGTATGGCCGGCCCGATGGGTGGGGCCACTAACCCGCTGGGTCAAATTAAGGCCTTCCAGAGTTTCTAGGAGCTGGCCCGCTTTAGTGCAGGGAATGTCATCCACATGCAAGTTAAAATCGCCAAGGATCATAAAATGTGGATGTTTAAGCGATAGGTCAGCAGCAATATTATAAAGTTCTGATAGATGTTGGGGCGGGGATCTAGGGGGTCTGTAAATGAGAATTCCATCCATGGCTATGTTAGATGCAACAGAGATGCTAAAATACATAGCTTCTAAGGGGCCAGTTTTAGAGAGTTTCCTGGCAGAGATTTCCCTACTAGAACGTAGAATCACTGCAATCCCACCTCCCACCTTGTTGTTAGCCCGGTTTACTCCCACAAAACGATAGTTAGTGGGGATAGCTAGATTGAGGTCGGGATTAGAGAAATCCCTAACCCAGGTTTCAAGGGAGAGCCAAATATCATCCGAATGGCGAGGGAGAGATTTACAGTTGAGTAGACAAGCTTTGATGGAGGGGGAAAGAGAAGCTTGCTCCTCTAAGGGGCCAGAGGAAGTCGGGGATACCATGGGTGGAGCTGTGGGCTCTAGCTTAAAAGTGAATAGACAAGAGGCACATTTGAATTGAGCCGGGTGCCCAGAAAAATCAGATAAAGTTGGGGCAGTGCAGCACCTATCTCTCAATTCAAGCAATTGAGTCCTGGACCAGAGGATTCGGGCACCGGGGGGGGGCAACCGGCAGCATGGCTGGCGCTGGCCGCGGAACTGGCGCGGACGGGCGCAGACGGGCTTGCCTTTGGCGCGCCAGCGGCGTGCCCGCTGCGTGCGTCCGCTGCGCGACGAGAATGCCATGGATTTAAGTAGTGAGCGGGCGCTAGAGCGCTAACCCACTGGTTCCACCCCCAGGAGAGACCGGAAGGAGAGAACCAGGAAGTCCCCGTCACCCTCCACAACAAACTGGCGATCCCGCGGTGGACCGGGGTGTGGGGCAGAAGGCAGCTGAGGTAGGGGCCCTGAGTGAAAATTCAATAAAGTGCAGTGTGCCAGAAATATTAAAAACTGGTAAAAACACATAAAACCAATGCCGAATAACAGCGCTGAAAGCGCAAGTGCCTCACATCTGCGCGCGTCCGCTGCGCGATGAGAATGCCATGGATTTAAGTAGTGAGTGGGCGCTAGAGCGCTAACCCGCTGGTTCCGCCCCCAGGAGAGACCGGAAGGAGAGAACCAGGAAGTCCCCATCACCCTCCACAACAAACGGGCGAGCCCGCGGTGGACCGGGGTGTGGGGCAGAAGGCAGCTGAGGAAGGGGCCCTGAGTGAAAATTCAATAAAGTGCAGTGTGCCAGAAATATTAAAAACAGCTAAATACACATAAAACCGATGCCGAATAACAGCGCAGAAAGCGCGAGTGCCTCACATCTGCGCGCGTCCGAGCAATATGTATGCCGATGCATAGAGTGTAATATGTTATTTACTACCCTCTAAACAACAGTAATGATAGATTATCACACATGGAAGATCTGCATATTTCATTTATACTGTGCTGTCTTTTCAGGCTTGGGTGTTTCAAACAAAGGTATTTAACCAGCACTAGGACAGAAATGAATTAAAATGGGATCATTCAAGCCTGTACTGTAGTAGTAATATTCAATTTGACCTTTGCACTATACTAATAACATTACACATGTACACCAATGTTGTTTTGGCTATAGTGCCCTTGTCACATAAGTACTATAAAACTCACTGAGGCTGTATCTCAACCTTAGAAATTGGTAAGACGTTTAGTTTTTAGTGTTTAATTCTACCTGCTCCGCTTTACAATCTAACTGTAGCATATGATAAAGTGATGATGAAATGCTTGAATTAATCTCAGCCACTGATAATACTGATTATTACTTTGGGCTGCATCCCAATCCATAGTTATTTTAAACCCTATGCCACCTCAGTTTGGACCCAGTCATATGCAGATCAGTCTTGACATTCTCCAATGGGAAAAGTCCCGCCTGAACTGCCAGGGCAGGACCACCCTGAAACGGAACACAAGCAACTCAAGATCAGTTTTGCACTTATTAATGCTCATCAGTTGGGAATAGCTTGGCTTGGCAAAGTATGCAAGGGACATACGTCTGGGCATACCCGTCCCAATTATGCCGTAACACTGAAGCATAGAGAAAAGTGATGAATGGAATGCTAGAATGAATCTCAGTCACTGGTAATTACTCAGGGCTGTATCCCAGTCCATTGTTATTTTGCATCCCATGCCATCACAGTTTGGACCCAGTCATTTGCAAATCAGTCGACTCTGTTACAATGGGAACAGTCCAGTCTGAACTGCCAGGTCAGGTCCTCCCTGAAACAGAACACAAGCAACCCAAAACCAGATTTGCTCTTATTAGTGCTCATCAGTTGGGAATAGCTTGGTTTCAGGGGCACAGTATGCAAGGGACCCACATCTGGGCATACCCGTTCCACTTAGGGTGTCACACATAAGCATACAGTTTATGGAAGCGCCATCCCCTGCAAGGCTTGCCCAGAACCCAGGCCTCTTCAGCTGGATTTATGATTAGCATCAGAGGTGGCCTATTGGGTCTCAATGGATTCTTGGTTCTGGAGAAAAAGCAGGTTCAGCCCACCGCAAAGTGGTCACACACAAACACACACACACACACATCATGTCAGGCAACCAGGCATCAACGAGCGCGACATACATGAACGTCACACGTTGGCATCAATCCACATGTAAGAGACGCCCTTTTGTTTTCTGAAGAAGCAGTGCAGTGCGTTGTCTGGCAATGCCTTATACACTATGAACTGTGAACAGTGTTGCCGGATTTAAGGTTGTACATCAGGTGCTACTGAAACAATTTATGTAGCAGCATTATATTAAGGTCATCTGAGTTATTAAGACTACTGATAAACAATTCTTCAACTAATAAACATGGAAGGATTTTTGGCAGTTCCTGGAGCGCCACACCATGATAGGAAAATATACAAATAATTATTTGAGGCTTATCTACATGCAATCAATGAGGATGTCTTAACTAACAAAGAAAATCAATGCAATCTTAATACACAATTTGGGCCCTGAGGGCAGGGCAATTCTCAAAACCTTACCAGTGCAGGACGTTTTTAAAGATTGTACAAGTAAGGAGGGTGCAGGAGAAGAGAGTGATGCTGCTGCAAAGCCTATTGATATGTATGCAATGGTGGTAAAAATATTTTGCCTCCATCAAAATGTTGTGCTGGAGAGAGACAACATTTTTAACAAGAACCTAACAACCTGGAGAGTCACACTGATGATTTATGACACTCGTGAAAACTGGCAACCATGTGCAAATTATTAAGACCTAAAGGATGAAATCACTTCCGATCAGGTAATCGAAAAAACGGACAAGAAAATCCAAGAAAGGTTATTGTGTTTGGAAGACCCTGACTTGGAGACAGCTTTGAGTATTGCTAGAGGAATGAAACACTAAAACGTATATGAGAGAAGTGTACGTGATGGTGTGTAAAGAGATTAGGACACTGTAAGTAGCTGAATTATTATTTGGGGTGGGTGACTATCTACTTCAGGGAACAATCACAACCCTTGTCAGGATGAATCCTCAAAGGCACTAAATTAACCACCCACCCTCTGAGAGCTATGGCACAGAGCAGATGGGCTTAACTTAGGACAGTGTGTTAAGTATCTATGCTGTACCTAAACAGTAATTACATTAAAAATGCAAAACAAATAAAATCCCCAACCAAATTAGAAAAATAGAGTATAATTAAATAAAAAAATGACACCAAATCCAATAATGGAACTGGAGATATGAATTTTTAAGGTTTGTGTAGAAATAACGCCAGAAAGCATAAACCACCAATGATATTCAATGGTTTCTGTAGCCCGGTACCTAAGCACATTTTGAGGCTGATTGTGACCGCGGTTAGAGACACCAACCACATTCGTCCTGGTCAAAAATGTTGCCTTCTGACTCAGTCTTTAAAGTGCCAATCCACCACAGAAGTACACTTCTAAAGCCCCCCCAGGTCCTCAGGGGAGGCACTTAGAGACTCACATGGTATTAGGCAGAGGCCAATAGCACGGCTCGGTACACGTCCAGCTGCCACTGGTCAACTGGGCAGCAGAAAGAAAGGTCTTTTCCTGTTGTATCCCTGTAACTTGAACAGGAGGTCATCCTTATGACTCTGAGTCCACTTTGTCCTGGGCACAAGAAGGAGCAGGCCCAGTCCTTCAGTGCTCCTCTCATGTCACACACAGTAGGTTCAGAACTCTTCTGTTCTTCCTAGGGTCCAGAAAGTGTTCTGGAGTGGGTACCTGAAGGTGTCACATTTATGCCTGGCATGAGCTAGTGGAAGGGAATAACTCCTGGGCACACCCTAACCAATGGGATAAAAGTTCCCAGGGCCAACCCTACCCACTTTGGCATTTTCAAGATGGCGAAAGCATTTGGCCACACTCAGCTTGGACTCTGAGGGCTGGGTGTGTGTGGGGGGGAGTATACCATGGTAATCTTATTGTCCTCCCACATCTAACACCAAGATCCAGTTTGCAGTACCCACTGTAAAACCCAGAGGCAGAAGTCTGGTATGAGAAAGAGGGGTTCATCAGCAACCAGACAGTGGATACACAAGAATTGTCTTGCCATTCTGTTCCTGTCCTTTCAAGTGAGCTCCCATTAACCCCATCAGGTGTATCAAGCAGGATGTGACATTGCAGCAGGCTTTGACACTGCAGTGTCAAAAATGATGCTCACAGCCGAAATCCTGCATATTCTGTGCTGTTCAGAAAAGTCACCTCTGACCATTCAAGGCAGCTTATAGTTTGCTCTCCGGAGGCATTTCACACCTATTTAAATGCTAATCACTGGCTGGGAGAAGTTGGGAAGCAAATTAGCCTCTATGAACTTTAGGCAGGAAAAAGGTAACTTTCTAAAAGTTACTTTTCCTTAATATTTATAAATAAAATCTGACCACCGTTGAATAGGATTTTTATACATGATTAAAATAATTGTTTATTTTTCTAGAAAGTCCCATTCCCAAGATACAGTATTAAGATTTTAATCTGTACTCTGGTTTTCTACATAGGTCAGTTATGCCTGCGACAGTGAGAAATAGCTTTTGATTGCTAGTCACAGTAAGAACATGTTAAAATTAATTTGCTACATGTCCTAATTTTAAATACAATGCACCCTGCCATGTGGGCGACAGGGCCTGCATGGGGTGACCTATTAATATTTAAAAAGGAGGTTTTTGACCATTCAAAAGGGTTTATTTTAGATGGCGCAATAGTGCTGCAGTCCACAAGTGAAATTTAACTTCCAAGTCCTGGGTACATTTTGTACCATACACTAGAGACTTATAGACAAGTTGAATATACCTATTAGGAATATACCAATTCAACCATGTTTGAAAGGGGGTGGAGAGGAAGCTCAGCACTTATTAGCAAGGTTAAAATGCACAGAGGTCTAAAACCAGCAAAAATATAAAGCTCAGCAAAAGTAAAAAAAATCCAGAATGACTAAGCAGAAAAGGTGGATTTCCTACAGACATAATGAGTAAAAGACAGAAACCCTCTAAAACCAGTTCTGGTTGTAGGACACAGAAGTGGAAATCAGAAAGGAGAGCAAGGAATTTAGTGACTGTGTGTTTCAGGAGTGAGAGTAAATCACATGTGCGCAATATAGCTATACAGCCGATGTAGCGGGCTATACTGGCCATTAAAGGCCTGCTACAGCGTTAAAGGCCCAAGCCGAAGACGAGGGCCTTTAACAAGGGAGCGGGCCTTTAATGTCCAGTAAAGCCCAGCTACGGTGTGCTATAAAGCTATTAGAACATTCAGCCCCATGAGGGAAGAATGTTCTAATTAGAAAAACAAATGTCTCTTGGAGCCCGAGGGGATTGCAATCCCCCTAGGCTCCGAAGTCTTTGTTCACAGCTCTTGCTGTGAATGTTCTACAATTAACAGCAGCACGCAGGGCCACGGTTCCAGTACAAATTGTAGTATTTGCAGAATAAAACAAACTTTGTGCCTGATTTTTTGTCAAGGATGCGGTTGACCAATTGTAAGGATGAGTGGAAGGATAATATGGACCTTGTGAGCATAGTAAGCCAGAAACATAGTATACTGGTTGGTGCATTAAAAGAAAGTGAATGAAGGAAGGTGTATCGGAATGGGTCATCGAGTATGTGGTAAAAGGTTGAACCTCCTTGAGGAAGACAGACAATGAGGTAGCACCTTTTGATCAGGTACTAGGGGAGATGCAGTGTGGTGGTTAGTTGTTGATGGGATTTGGAACTGTTAGTTGTGCCAGGGACATTGAAACCAAAAGAGTTGAACATCGCCCATGAAGGCCATATTGGAATTAGAGCTATTAATTGAGGAATCAGAGAGGCTTTTAGATGGCCAGGGGTCAACAAAACTGTAAAAGGGTAGAGACTGCAACACATTCATCCTCAGCAATAAAACTTTGGTGACTAAACCTATGACAGTAACTCCCAGGGAAACACCCCTGTTACTGTGCAGTAAATTGGCCTTGGACATTTTTGGACCATTATGAGATCTGGAGGAATCTCCAAAGCATCCTTTGGTGTTGGTCGATTACCTGTCCAAGTGGTCAGAGGTAAGATTTGTGGACAGTGTCAATAAGCGCAGCAAATATTGGTATGATGTGTTTGGTAGAGAGGCTATCCTAATGAGCATGTGGCAGTCAATGATACTCAGTATCTGAAGAGATGAGGAGTACTTGGATTTTTTTTAAATCAAAACTTTAAGACATCGTTCTATTATCCCAGAAGTAAGGGTTGGTCGAACAAGTCAATAGGGTCATTAAAGAACTGAAGTTGGCTTTGATTAACAAAGTATGATGGAAGATGTTGTGGGAAATGAGAACGCCTCTGCATGTGAGGTGGGTGTATTACCATTTGTCCTACTAAGAGGACAAGTGTCAGGTTCCATGTTGAACAGAGAATGGATGGGTCGTAGGGAGGTTGACCAGTCTAAACAGGGCAGGTGGTGGAAGTCAGAATGTGTATGCAGAGCAAGTAAGCAGGAGAAATTAAGAGTTCTGGTGGAAAGAGAATGAGTGTGGGCAATTGAGTCAGAATCAAGAAGTCTGGTTGTATCCTAATGGTTGACTCGTGTTCCAGCGCTTGCACAGGTCACTAAGTTGATGCACCATGCTGCTTTTACGGTAGAGTGTGGAATTTTAGACAAGATTTTGATGGCACCAAAAAGAGAAAAAGTGGAACTGGTGCTATATTGGATGGGCGTTGGCAAGAGGAGTTGCAGTAAGAGTGGTGAGGATATGGTGTTAAAGGAAGGACCACTTACAAGGAAGTGCCATCCACCTAGATATTTTAGGGATTTGATGACCCAGCAGTATTCTGTAAGAGGATTACCCGCTGTTTCTTTAGCTCTACCTCATGTACCCGCAGCAATTTGCTTATTTTTTAACTTGGTTCTATTAATATTGCACTGACATTGTTTTATGTATGTGATGAATTTGAAGTTTTATACGATTAGAAATAATTTGGGGAACTAAAAGGGATTTCTTCCTTCCTACCGCTTCCGTGGTTCTTAGAACGGCACGTAGGAACCATAGAGGCATTTCACCGCTTAGAACATAGAGTGTTGGGAAGAGGTGGGAGGTTGGCGGTCTAGTTGCCGACTCCACCTCCTCCTTAAATGACCACTGCGGGCCGGGTGCGCCACAGGCGCGCCGAAGGCACACCAAAGGCAAGCCTGTCTGCGCCCGTCCGTGCCTAAACGGGCCCAGGGGCCAGGAACCCTGGTCCTCGCAACCCAGGTTCATACAAATATTCCAGAGATCAGCTACTATCCTTTAGATCTCCAGCACATCCCGCCTGCACCCCTCAGTTAGGAGCTAACAACATGCCCACTCCCAAAAGAACTTGCCTCCAGTGTGGCTATGAGCCACACCCAAACGAGAATTTGCAATCTATAACTAGTGACTTACAAGGACCCACATGGAATCTGGGATTGATCAATGCCCGTTCAATCTCAAGGCACATCTCAGACATAAGAGCCATGCTAGAGGAAGACTCCGTATACATATTGTTTGTGACGGAAACATGGCTCAATGATAGCTCAGGTCCGGACATCCACCTCGCCCTCCCCTTAGGCTACCAGATACATAGATCAGATCGGGTAGATAAAATTGGGGGCTGTATTGCTATTATCCTAAAAGATGATCTTAGATGCACCACATCCAAGTTTCCTCTCCCTGAATGTGAAAGTTTCCAGTTTCACATCGCACTTTTCCCCACTCACACCTTTTCAGGTGTATTCATCTATAGGCCCCCAGGCACGAGCAGCAGATTCATGGAGGCACTACCTGATTCTCTAACCAGTCTGGCGACGGAGAAATCTCCCATGACAATATTGGGAGATTTCAACCTTCATTTTGACGCACAAGACACCCCCACCATAAGAAGGCTGCAGGGCGACCTGGAAGCACTACAATTAACGCAACATGTGTCATCACCTACTCATGAGAAAGGGCATATATTGGATCTGACCTTCTCCAATGATCCCCAGATCATGGCACCTAAAGCAATCCCAGTCCCCTGGTCAGATAACTTTCCTACCTAAATCTGCTCAGCAGGCTAAGGTTAGAGCCCAAACAACTTCAACCAGAAGCTGGTCCCAGAAACTTGGCAAACAGTCCTGAGGACAATATCCCCAATTTTGCTGGTAAACTAGAAGAGGGGTATCAGCAATGGGAGAAATGGATTATCCAGTCGTTAGATGTGTGTCCCCAAGAAAACTATCATCCTAAAAAGGCTCCATGGTACAATGAACAGCTCATTCTATTGAAAAAACAATGTAAAAAACTAGAAAGACTCTGGAGAAAGCAGTATGACCCTGCCCTTAAATCTCAATATAAATCTATAATTAGGTCCTATCACAATGAAATAAAGTGTGCGCAAGCTAAATACTAAGAGGACAAAATCTCCCAGTCGGCAAACTCCCCAAAGGAATTATTCAGAGTGGTTAAAACTCTGACTAGCCCCCATGAAAGCAATATTTCTTTCCACACCTCTAAAGAGAGATGCAATGACATAGCATCTTTCTTCCACAAAAAAGTGACTGAGATATATGATCAATTGCCGAGCAATAGGGAATTTAGTCCAGATAAAGGAAATAAGGCAAGAGTACCATCGTCTTTTCCAATATTGGTTCAGTTCCCTAGACTTGAGGAAGAGAATGTTCTCAACTTAATTAAAGCGACTAAATCTGGCTCTCCTCTTGACCCTGCACCCCCACATATCCTAGCTACAGCACTGGATATTATTCTGCCATCTGTAACGGAATTGCTCAACTTATCACTAGACACAGCTCTGGTCCCCAAACCTTGGAAGCATGCGGTCATCAGACCATTACAATAAAAAGTTAACCTCGACCCAACAGTATTCAATAATCTGCGCCCTATTTCCCTCCTGCCGTTTCTAGGCAAACTCTTGGAGAAACATGTAAATCACACATTGGCCAATTTTTTGGAGACTAATGACATACTTCACCCCACTCAGATGCGTTTTCGCACATCCCATAGTACAGAGGCAGCATTATTGGTGATTACAGAAAAACTGAAGGCACTATTAGATGATGGTGGATCGGCCGCTATTCTCCTATTAGATCTTAGCGCAGCTTTTGACAGCGTGGATCACGCCATCTTAAAAGAGAGACTAAGGGAAGTAGGAATTCAGGGCAAAGCCATGGATTGGCTCACCTCTTTTTTAGAGAACAGATCTTTTCAAGTGATGGAAAGGGACTGTTTCTCAGACCATTTCCCAATCACTTGTGGTGTTCCACAGGGCTCGTCTCTTAGCCCTACACTATTTAATATTTACGTGTGACAGCTTGCCAATATAGTGCAGGAGTATGACATATCAGCGGTGTCTTATGCAGATGACACCCAGCCAGTAGTGTCTTTGACAATTGGCCCGAATTAAAGAAACCATCAGCTCATTCACTGTCTTGACAAGGTGGCAAAATGGATGTCAAACAGCTGCTTGAAGCTAAACTGTGAAAAGACGGAGCTTATGATATTGGGAAACCTTGCCATTCACACACCCCTGATTCAATGGCCTAATGGTATGGGTTGCCCACCTGTCCCCAAACCGGTCATTAAAAAAATCTGGGAATCTGGCTGGAGGACACACTCACAATGGACTGTCAAACCAAGAAACTATCAGGAATTTGCTTCTCACTACTCAAAATCATCAGGAAGATTATTGATCTGATCCCACCAGTTCATTTGAAACAAAACGGTCATTCAGTCCCTTATAATCTCACGCCTGGACTACGGCAACTCTCTCTATGTGGGCTCGCCGAAATATGTAACAAAGAGACTACAAGTGGTGCAAAATGCGGCAGCCAGGCTTTTATTAAAAAACTCTAACCAGGTATCAGTTAAAGAATCGCTTAAACAGCTTCACTGGTTACCAATCGAAGCCAGAATCAAGTTTAAATCCCTCTGTATTGCACATAGGGCCATTAATAAAAAAGGCCCACTAAAGCTTAGACAACTGATATCCAGGTATACCCCGACTAGACATCTAAGATCATCCCAGCTGCAGCTCCTCAAGATAACCAGAGCCAAAAGGGCAAGATGGGGAGGTAAGTCATTTGCCCATCTGGTACCAAAGCTGTGGAACACCCTCCCACTTGACCTCAGATCATTATCGAATGAAACCTCCTTTAGAAAAAAACCTAAAGACTTGGCTGTTTCCCCGTTAAGTTTACTCATGATTAGAGCTTTTACAATAGCACTCACCAGCGCGAGGAAGCCCTCGGGCAGCCATGCGCTTTACAAATCATAAACATAAACAAAAACATTTTCATGCTGGGTCATTTCCTCTCATTAGTTTATGCCAATCATATTGTATTGGTAATGTGATACCACTTTATCTAACCTTCATTTAGCGCTCGTGTTATTTATTCTTTATTCAAATGTTGAATTTTATGTTAGTTTTTGTTTTCTAGCAAGAGTGTTAGTGGGGATTGTGTTTGTCATATATTCCGTGTGGAATGTTTTCTTGTTTAAATACTAGAGTTCCAAACCCTGGCAGTAGCTGCACTGGTAAGGTGCTGGCAGTGTGACTGTTTGCTTTGTCTCTATTTAAACAGCATTTTCTGCAACCTACGACCTGTCTCTGCAGTAACAGAAGACAAAAAATGGCATGAAAGTTTGAAAGGGGGGCCAAGGAAAGCATCTTCAGATGCATCACATGATACAATTTTTAACTCTTTAATCAGCACAATTAATATAACTCATATACAGTGGTACCACAGCGCCTGGAATTCTGGAGACACCACCACTCCTCAGATGTCACTCCCTGTCAAGAATCATCTATCAAGACCCCTAGGCGGAGTCGTTCCAGAGAGACGAAGCTTAGCTGGCATTGCACCCTCAATATTTCTGACCTAAATTCCTTTAGGGCTTCCTATAGATGCTGCCTACTCATCTATTACTGTCTGTTCAGATTTGGGACGATCAGAATCCTGCTGGATCCATAATCCTGTTCTAGATTTGACCTTAATGGTGCCACTGTACAGCACACGGCGAACGTTTATCACAAGCAGAAAAGTGGTGCAACGCTGATATATTCAAGTCTTGTGTTTTCATGCATTAAGGGTCACACATTTTTGTATTTAAAATGAAGTAGGATACCTTTATGCATAAGAATGCAATTGAAAAGTAAATTACTCCAAAATCTGCTCACCAGACATAGGAAAACTTGAGCAAGTCGAGTTTAGATCTCTGAAGATGTTGCAGTCTACGTTTTTGTGTTAAAGGCACTAATTTCGTTAGTACAGTAAAATAATATGTGCTTCAAGGAAAAGACCATCTTGTGCCAAAGCGAAAAGCTGTAGAACCAATCCTGTGTAGGGTGTTTGCTCCAAGTTGAATAGCAGTTGTGTGCTCCAAAGAAAGTGAAATCCTATCTCGGCTCAAACCTCTTGCATTTTTAAATGCAGCAGTTCTTGGCTGGAAGCCTCACGACGTACCCTGGTCTGTAGCATTTGTCATCAACACAATGAGGGTGACATTTTCAAGATCTCCTCTACTGAGGAGATAAAGCGATTTCCCACGTGGGTTTTGAAGAACTCTGTCGAATTCAAATAAATTTAAATCCAGAAAATTATTTCTTGTGAAAAAAAAACTTCACATGATCAAACAGTAGTGGAAAGCCCAGAATGTGAACATACCCTGGATGCCATTTTAAAGCATTCCAGTTTTTCAATCATTTGCTGTACCGCAGTTGTAGCGCATTGCTGAAAGTCAGAGGCTTCAGTTGTCTTCTTTACCATCACAGTAAATTTAATCGCAACAGATTTGGACTTCTGCCTGAAGGCCTTCATTAATTTCACATTGAGTCTTTCTATTGAGTCGAATGGGAGAAGCCCGCCCTCTTCTACATGTCTGAATGTGGCACAACTATGACTGCCCTCTACAAATTATTCCTCACTCAGTGGTTACTGTATTTAATCAAGTTTATAATAGCACCCAAGTGCGGAACAGATCAAATCCCTCAATAAAAGACTGTCTCTGCTGTTTCTCAAGGGATGTTTTCGTCTGGATCTCGGTGATTCAATCCTGATTCTAGCTGCATTCTCTTCTCTTTCTACAGGCTTTCTGTGCCACTCGTCCTAGTCATTCTGGAGGGCTGTAGTGTGAGATAAAACCCTCACTCCATCATCAAGGGCTGACATTAAGACCACACTCTACAGCTGCTCTTTAGGTCATTACAGCTTGGGCACAAGGTACATCAGCCCGCCGGGCTACGCCATTTGCCGGAGCTATTTTTTCAGAAGGAGATTGGTGGGGGTTTGAGATGTCACATATATTTTGGAACATCTGTAACCCTTTTCAAATAAATTCTATCTATCAAGAAGCATTGTTGACTCTACTCACCAGGGGTGTACAAGACGGTCCAACTTCATCCCCTTTGCAACGAGTAGCTTCGAATATGGAAGCTTCTTCTTGAGCTCTTGGCAGTTCTGGGCTAGATCCAAGAACGAAGCCTCTTCTGGAGGTATTGACAATGGTAGGCTATTTCTGAGTCCTACTGACAGGGACCCGACACCGTAAAAGTTTTTAAACTTGATACAGGCAACAGTATAAAGTACTAAGTCTTACTCTGACAAAAAATTGCAGCTCCTGGTCTTTATTCCAAGGTAGTTCCTCAGAATGCTAACTTACGTCAAAATGGAGTAACACCACACTTATGTATTCTATAAAATCTTCCACTGATGCACTTTTATTCCTAAAAGATTGTACAAAACAGGAAAATCACAAGCGCCTCATAGTGAAAAGGTATACTGAAATGCTAAACTAGACTTCAGATAAGTAAAGGTTTCCACACTTATGGTGAGTTACAGTATGCATATTTAGGATCCACAAGAATTAAGAGTATTCTGAAGCACCTAAGCCATTTCAACATAAACATTTATGCAACTCCCAGCACAGCAAAAGCAATGACTAAGAAAAGGCTTGCTTGTTTGTAGCATCTCAAGATTTCTGAAATGAATACAACCCTCCACAAGTTTGCCTACGATTCTGCTATGACGTCAGCATAGCTTGCACAGGAGACACCGCCTCAGTCTTCCATTTCTCTATATTCATCCTCAACATCCAGGGTTTTTATCACCAATGGAAATCCAGGATTTTTATCACCAATGGAAAGTCATTATCAATATCTGTTGGTGTGGTTCATCATAAAGGACGGTTAGGTTTTGGCTTGTTTTGACCCCTCCTGCTTATCAAAATCTGTTCTTGAGCAGGCGACCTTTCCACATGGTGGCTTGATTTAGATTTGTAAAGCTTTACAGGGAGAGGGGACAGTCTGGTGTTATTAGATTTCAAAACGCTACTTTTATATCCATGCCAAGAAAGATCACATGACACTTCCCATCATTGGAACAGATAGGCAACATTATCATTGCACATCTACTGGTCTATCTTAAATATCTCCCCTTACCCCACAGAGTTGACAAAATGGGTCTCTGGTGGTCAATTCACCATCAAAGTGGAAACTTTTATCCATATCTGTATAACTGACTGATAGAATGATACATAGCAATGTACCGTCATGCAACTCCATTACTTTGAATCAGATCGCCTGAGCGGTTGGGGCCAGTCAAGTTGCAATGTGGCCATCATTATCCAGAGCTCTGTTGCATGTCCATTCCAGCGCTAAGGTACTACTCCATCTAGCTACTGACCTCTTATGTTGGTGAATCCAAGCCTGACCTTACAAATCAAAGGCTTGGTCTCCACTCCATGGCACAAGGCTAAGAAGCAAGAGGCAGCAATGAAACTTAAGTCTCGGCTAGGATGTGTCTTCACACAGTGATCACTTTTAGCAATGTTCAATCACGGCTAAAGGAGAGACACTGGAGAATGCAATGAGAGATAGTGGAGCTTGCAGGCCCAGTCAGATCGCCATCTGTTAGGTGTGACTTTCCCAGATGTGTGCCCAGATCTCAGCAAGATGGTCGAGAAATAAGATCTACAGCAAATAAAAAGGAAATGATTTCTACAGGACTGATGATATTATTGCTCTTTCAGTGAGACTGAGTGAGTGTGTTGCAGGTAAGTAGTTTTACATGTGGAGGCAGCATGCAACTTTCTGGGGTCCTTTAGGAAACAATCAAGATGAGTCAAAACTGAGCTGACACTACACTGTATATTGCATTGATCTGGGGCAATTTAGTATAAGTTAATGGTTGATGTTTCTCCTCCACAGTGGGATTAGGAGAAGGCATAATGTGTCCTTTCCATGCAAGAGGTCTTTTTCTTTGGTACTGCATTTCCAGCACAATTGTTTTCCTTATGTGCTCTGTTCCCTCTTTTATGTCTCTCTCCCTCCTAATGGGACTTGATAAGCAACGTCGGGTTCGTTATAAATTATACCTTGAGGACCACTGCTGACAAAAGTGAAATGCGTTAATTTAGGGGATTCTACAGAGGTGTGGTTAAATAGGTATGTTACTGATGTTGCAACTTTAGTTGGGAGTTTTATGAATGTGTGACTTATTTTCTAAGGTTCGAATAAAAATATTTTGAAAGCTGAATCAGATTGGGCAGTAAAAACATTACATCACCGTCAATGGCAACATAACATGCTGAAGAGGGCAACCTTAACAATAGGTAATGTCTGGGCTCTAGCAACTTTTTAACACTCTTTTCAGTTTGGGATTCTCAGTGAGCATGTCAGATCCCATATTTCTAGATGCTTTCGGTCATAAACGATTTTCTCGACACTCACTCAGCACAGCCTTTTCTCTTATGGAAAAAGTTTTGTCTAATGTCTGTAGAGGCTTTAAAAAACGACATTAACAGTTTGGGCTGGTTGGAGCTAATGGTTTCTGGTGCCTAATGCACTTTGCATTCATATTGATCTATCACTAGAGAGTTGAGATGCTCCTTTTGTTTCATTTGGGCTGAACAATGCTCTCCCATAAAAGCAGCCTTTTACATTTTCTCAGCACCAGATGGTCTTAAAATGGGGGGCCGACCACACCGTGTCAGTGTTTATCAGGATACAACCGAGCTAGAATCAATGCAAGCTTCTTCCTGGAATGTTTTGCGCTGATCCACCAAGTGGTGGCCAACTAAAACAGTGAGGGGGGCTCAAAGAACAAGTTACGTGCCTTCACTAATGCACTTGCTAGTGGATACTCTATTTACCTGCTTATTCCTCACCTTGTAAATACCCCAAGATGCCAGACTAGATTGGGGAATTTTTCTCAGCATTGCTCCTGCGTGCCACCAGGTGACATCGTATGGCTCTGTGTCAGCTTCATCCTGTCCATAAGTGACATTGGCTATACAGCTATACTTGGCTGAAGAGCCCATAACATGGGCGAAACCGGTCCTGGGTTGCTTCTGTTCCCGTTCAGGGAGGAACTGGCATGGCAGTTCGGGCTGGACTGTTCCCACTGGAGAAGGGTCAAGACTGATTTGCCTATAGCTGGGTCCAAACTGAGGTGGAATGGTGTGCAAAATAACAATAGATTGGGATGTGGCCCCAATAAATTACCAGTGTGGCTGACATTAATTCAAGCATTCCATCCATAACTTTTTGTATACTTTCGTAAGTGACACTGGAGCCCTGCCCCCTGATGTCTGTTTCTTTCTTGACTCTGTCCGCGCCTTAGCTGGGCTAAAGACAGTACAAAAAGCAAAACACCGTCAACATTGTTTGCAATGGGTCTGTATGGTGGGGACTACACCAGGAGACACACGTATCAAAGCATCCGGTGTATACAGATTTTTTAGATGGACGGCTGGCCACTAGAATGACATGCACGACTTGGGGAGGGATGTCAAATGCTGTCAACTGTTGCCGCATTGAGGTGTCCATTGTGCAGGCCTTGGTGCAGGACCCTCTCCTGCTGCTGCGACAGACGAACCTCTAGAAGATGCAGCCTGATCGAAGGACAGATACACATGCTCAAACATTCTGGGTACCACACTCGCCTGGCCCAATCCAGTGCCACTAGGATGACTTGAGTCTGGTCATTCCTGAGATTCTTCAGAACTCGGGCAGGCAAGGCAGGTGTGGGGTCCTGAGATCCACTCTAAATGGAAGGCTTTTCTGAGAGAGAATTCCAGTGCGCAAAAGTGTCGAAATTGTGCGTTTTAGGCGGCGGTGAAGAGATTGTGTCAGGGTTCTCCCCATTGCTCATAACTGTCATGAGTGATCCACTAGGCATTGATGACTGAGTTTGCCCGCCCCAGCATTTAGAGATCCCGTCAGGTGATTTATGACCAGAGAAATGCCTTGACGGCTCAGCCAGGTGCTGAAGAGCAGAGCCTTTTGGCACAGGACCCAAGACCCTACCACACCATGCTTGTTGCAATACCAGAAAGTAGTGGTATTATTCGTGAACCAGCCTCCTGAACCTGAACTAGCCTACCTTTGATGGTAGGAAGGTAGGTGTTTAATAAGCAAATGGCTTGCACCTCCAACTAGTTTATGTGAACCACGTCTCCACCGAAGACTAGAGTCCTCTGATCTCCACCTCTCCCAGGTGACCTTCCCAACCCAATAGTGATACATCTGTCATTACCATCAGCGCTAGGTGGGGTATGGAGAGGGGTCTGCTGCCAGTCCAATTTTGGTTGAGGAGCCACCACTGCAGGTTTTTGCAGTCTCTGATGAAACCTGGATGTAATTTGACAGGTTCACTTGCTACTGAGCACACAGAGTTGGGTTCCCACTGCAAAGCCCATATGTGCCATCTGGCATAGTCTACAAGCAGGATGCAGGAGGCCAAGAAGCCCAGAAGTGTCAGAGCCACTCTCAACGAGACTCAGAGCCAAAGCTGAAACATTGAAATCATAGCAAAAATGTCCTGGACTCACTGATCCTGAGGGAAGGATCTAAAGGGCACCATATCCAGAATGGCTCCAATGAACGGAAGTCTCTGCAAAGGAGTCAGGTGTGACTTTGGCATGGTCACCACAGGCCGCAGAGTCGTGTAATGATCCCAGACACCAAAGACATACCCTGTGGGGGTCTGTCTCAAACATCTCACAGTCCCTACAAGGCTTAAACTCTATAGTTGTCAGTGGGGACATGTCTCTTGTGCACTGGAAAAGGAATCTGGAGCAAAAACGTCACCAGAAGATGAGGTAACATTTGGGAGCGAGCTCCAGATCCTCATCTGAAGGCAGGAAAAGCAAGGAAAGCAGGGGTGGTGCATATATGTGGCTCCGATGTCACTTTCATGGTAGGGTGAAGCTGATGTGGAGCCGCACAATGCCACCACAAGGTGAGGAACAGGCGGTTAGAAGTATCCATCCGAAAGTTTAATTTTCAATTTTAACTCCAATAAGAAACTTTGCTGTCTGATACAGAAAAAACAGCTGACTGAAATGACACCAAATTTGGAACAAAGTTAGAACTGTACTCAGAAATCGTGATTTTTGTTATATGGTGTAAATCTGTTGAGATGTTTTCAAGAAATTAGACTTTTAAAAGGAGCTCGGGTTGGGCATGAAGGGGTTAACCCTCAGAAAGCGTTAGATATATCTGGTCATTTAGTACTGAGGGAGTACTACCGTATTCCTACGGTACCACAATATTAAAAAAATTGTTGAATACGTTTGTCGCAGAAGCTTTTCCTCCCATCTGCTATTTTTGTACCATGGTACCTAAACAATCGAATTGCCTGGCTGTAACATCTGAGAAAATGTTGGCATGATATTACAGGACCCAGGTCCAGAGTCTTGAAAAAAAAATTAAAAGGGCACAAAAGGGGCCAGAGTAAGTACACCCTGACCTCCAACCCAATGCAGAAGAGACCTTCTCTTAGGTTAAAGTTCAGAAAAATATTTTTGGTCATGGGAATCATAGTTCCAGTGGCTGTACCTGTGGTACCCAGCGAAGGCCTCCTGTCTGGTACTGTGGTACCAACCCGGTACTGCTGTACCAAAAAACATGCTCGGCTTCTCCCTCTTGTAGATTTTCTACATGCAATGGAACGTTACCTCGCACTGGCCGAAACCCCACGCATCCACAGAACCAGAGCAGGCGGAAGATCCTTCTCTCGCATTGCAGCCAAGACCTGGAACGAGAAACCGGCAGACATCAGACGCGCCCCCTCCCTGAACACCTTCAGGAAGACCCTCAAGACCTGGCTCTTCGGCTAAACAGATCTGCGGACCCTCCCCCCCCTCAGCGCCTTGAGACCCTCATGGGTGAGTAGCGCGCTTACAATTCCCTGATTGATTGATTGATTTAGTGGTTCTTTGATACCTCACCTAACTATAAAATGTTTAGTAATCCACATAGGGATCTACCTACCATCATTGTAAGGAGGTCACTGTCCAGTCCACATCAATAATGTACCAGTTATAAGTAGAGGATGACGGGACCAGGAGTCATCATAGCCTATAGCAACTGCTCAGCTCAATCTTACACACCACTGAGTCACAGTTAACCAAGCAAGGTGTTTACTGTAAAGCTTAGAGCAGTCTTCTTTCCCTATCTATAGTGCTCCTTTTTTCTGTTCCCTTTGTTGGTTTCAAGTTGTTTGTTTGTTTCTTTGGACGGATGGCTTTTGAAATCTGTCCAGGAGTTAGATGTCATGATTCACTCCCTGTGCTCTCGTTCCCACCACCAGGGGGCCGAATTGTGGGGCTTTCCAGTATTCTAATATGCTTCCAGACACTCGCCTGTATGCATATCCTGACTTCCAGGCATTTGGACATCATTTAGGAATTGACATCCATTCCCAATCCATGCCGGGTTTTGTGGAAGCCAGTCTGCTCATGCTGGAAACTCCATTACCTATAATCCCCTGCTCACTGCTTGTCTCCACCCCTGCAGGCCAAGGATGGGTGGAGGAATTCAGTTCACCTGTGGCTGGCTGCTGCTAGCCTGCTCACACCTGATGCATGCGATTACTGTGAGCTCTTTTAAGCCCCAGCTCCCTTCAGCCCAGGGTTGGTCATTGTAGCTGTTTTACAGTGAGACCGATCCTTGTTTCCTGAGCTTTTGATATTCCTTGATTCCTGAGCTATAGTTAATCCTTGTTCCTTGATTCCTGAGCTATAGCTATTCCCTGTGCCTGAATTAGCACTGCCTGCAGTGCTACCGCTACCTTGTTTCCTGAGTTCCTGAGCTATAGCTATTCCTTGTGCTTGAATTAGCACTGCCTGCAGTGCTACCTTGTTTCCTGAGTTCCTGAGCTATAGTTATTCTTTCGCACTCGACCTTCACGCTACCATGTCGCTCGCCTGATGTTACAACGATCATGGATATAATGCAGACATCTCCTGACTTGGAATAAATACTACTCTCGAATAATTTGAGTAAGGGAAGAGACAATATTTTCAGAATTTCTCATAAGAAATATCAGACAAAAACCTGTATTTACCTGCTCGTGGAGGAGATGGATATACCTATGACCCCGTACTATTGCTAACTACAGATAAACAGTGTTCCGCCCTGAAGAAGTCCGAGAGGACGAAACGCGTCGGCTACGTTCCTTTTTATCATGTCATAAGGAAGACAACAATAAAGAATTTGAAGACTCAACTTTGCCGAATTGCCATTTTCTGTACTCATATAATACATATTGTTAAATTGATGTGTTAAAATTGATATTAGCTGAGAGTGCTGGACCTTATGTTGTTCATGATGTATTTTGAAGATCTAGGGGTATTGGATCTCAGGTCACAGGCACCTCAAACATTCTAGAAAAAAAATGTTTCTTACTACGGATAGGTGCAGTCTTTCTTTGCCTCAATCCCTGTCTCTCATAAAATAGTTATTCTTTTTTCCTGTTCCTGGGCTTCAGCTATTTCTTGTTCCTGATTTGCACTACTTGCAGTGCTCTCTTGACTCCTTGTTTCCTGAGCTGTATCTATTTCTGTTTCCTTGAACCAGTATTGCCTGCAGTGCTACCTTGACTCCTGAAGCTTTAGTAATTTCCCTGTTCCTGAACCAGCACTGCCTGCAGTGCTACCTTGACTCCTGAGCCTTAGCTCAATTCTTGTTCCTGCCCCAGCACTGCCTTCTATGCTACTTTGTTTTCTTGATTCCTGAACCTGCACTATTCTAGTATACCCTTGCAGCCTCCCCTTCTGTATATCCTTTTCCAGTTCCTGCCTTTCTTCCCATTTCTTTGGTTCCAGTTCTAGTTTGCTGTCTTTCTATTCTGCTGTCTTGCTTCTGTTACCTTGTATGTTTGTTACCTGCTTTCTGCCAAGTGTGCCCTGTAATTTCCTTCCTTTCCTGTTAAGCACTCCTCCTTGCTAGCTCCTTGTCTATTGTGCTTGTGTTTAGTTATACCCCTTTGCTGTTACTGCCTTGCGTGTTCCTGTTTGATCGCCAGGATCCGTGGGCACAGCTGACTACCTAGGTGGTGTTTCTTGTTCACTGTGAGTATTGTCTTTGAGTTACAGTTATAACATCACCATAGGTATAAGCTCCACAGACCCTGCCTTTGCATACATATCCTATATGTGGGTATTTTCAGTCAGTATCTGTAACAGCAATTGTGGGTGAGGAGCTTACTGAGCTTCAGTCTTACCATGTGGAGCTCCTGAGTGCTTTACCCCACATTCCCTTTATTGTTAATGTTGTATTATATATATGTCTTGCACGTCCGTCCTGGGTGTAGTTAGTCTGAATGCTAAATTGCCTTGTGAGTGCCCTTCCTTTCCGAGTCTTAGCTATCTTGTACAGGCTTCCCCTTTGGATCCCTTTTTCTCCTCTGACTCCTTGTGTGATCCTGGGCAGCGCTGTACTACTCTTTCTGTGCACGGTACGTTTTCTACCCAGTCCCCAGTCCTTGCTCAAGTCCCTGACTGTGTTCCCGACAAAGTCCCGGACAGTCCCCGACATTAGAGGGGTGTAAGTTAAGTACCTTAAGTGGCCCTTACAATGAACCATAGACTTACACACAACCCCATAAGAGCACACAACCAAGACACACGTTCCAGAAGACACCCATCTACTAGGCTTGGGGGGGGGGGGGGGAGGCAGGAGGCTCAGTTCTTTACCTACCACTCTATGACTTCGTAGACTAGGTATATGATCATGACAAGGAACATCCGCAGAATGAGCACAGCCACAAAACGATACAAGATATACACACAGCTTAAAAGGAAAGGGAGGCAAATAGTGTTTTTACAAGAGACATATATAGACAATGCTGAAGAAGGTAAACTGCGGAGAAAGAAGAGAGGCCAGCTCTTATGCACAAAATTCTCAGATCATTCTAGAGAAGCAGATCTCTGGATACGAGCAGGACACCTCCTATGGCAGTGGAAGTGCTTATCAAACAAGACAGAAGGTATGTCATGCTTAGAGGTAAATTGGACAGCCGACCATTGGAGAACAAGTGTACTTCCTGGCTACGCTCTCTCAGAGAATTGCACAGAGGGTAGATCTCCCCATGATCCTGGGTTGAGACTTCAACAGGGTGCTACATGTACAACGTGACAGGTAGCATCCTCCCTTTCCTCAATCCCTCACAGTCTTCAACGCTAAAACACTTAAACAAGGGCTTTGGCAAAGGCCTCTCTGATTCCTGGTGCAGTCTTAACCCCAGGTGCATGAATACTAATTCTATTCCATACCACATGAATTAAATGTGCAGTTAGACTGAATCATTTATTATTCCACACTACAGCCCGATCTGATTTCTACTGCTTAAGTCAGAAAAATTATCTCTGACCATACCTCCCTGGAGATGCACATACACAGGGGCAGAACTACTATGCTAATCCCAACATGGAGAATGCAACCGGCCTGATATGCCGAGGGACATAAATAAAAACATCAATGAAAATAAGGGTACTGCGTGCTCCCCCTTAGTGGAATGGGGCACATTTAAGACAGTAATAAGAGTTGAAAATATTCATTCTATGATTGGGGTATACAAAACAATTGAGCAGGAACTTAGACAAGTGGAAGATACGCTAATATGTTTAGAAAATATTTCAATACTGATCCCGGAGTAAAAACAACAGGTGACGCAACTGCGGTAAAAGCAAGCTGAGCTCCTTGATAGGGTACACCACCTAGATCTTACACTCTGCAGCGGACAAAGCAAGTAAACTGTTTTTGTCCTGGTTGATAAAGCCCCACGACTAAAAGACAGAATGGGAAATAAATAAGACACTATATGATTATCATAAAGGCCTATACACAGATAAACTCAACCTAGCGATGATGTATTAGAGCAATAGCTAAATTAAACAGCGGTACCACAGGAGACACTACTAGAAATGAAAGCCCTGATCACAGAGCTGGAAACAAAAGGAGTAATACTTAATTTGGTGACTGGGGAGGCGACTGGGACCGATGGGCTAGCAGCAGACTTTTACATGACATTCGCAGATCTACTACTAACCCCAAAATTAATACAGCCATTTGAAACAGCGATTGACTATGGCCATCTGCCATATACAAGAAACTAAGCCATCATCAATAATTCTTTAACTACAGCAGTCTTTTCAGAACGCTTAAAAAAAGCATACATATGCCCATTGTTAAAGAAAACAAACTTGGACCTACATGACGCCAAAAACTACATACTGATTATAAATCGACTTTTCCTGGGAAAACTGATAGAAAGAGCAGCATTCACCCAAATGTCACAATTTGTTGCAGACAAATCCATACTTTCCAACTTTCAAACAGGATTTAGTCCAGGAAGAGCCACAGGATCTGCCCTCATCGCCATCTGGGATGACCCTAAAAACACAATAGACTGGAACGGGGTCGCTGCACTCCTCTTGGACCTCTCAGCAGGCTTCAACACAGTTGATCATAACACTCTAATCCAAAGACTCTACGAAGTCGGCATAGAGGGAACTGCTCTAGACTGGATCACATCCTACGTTCAAAATAGAACAAATGTCAACCATACTTCCCATTTCTCATCCAAACCGTACTTCACAAAAGCAGGGTTCCCTCAAGGCTCTATCATCTCATCTGTGCTTTTCAACATCTACATGAAGTAATTACCAGCAATGATCAATGAATTTCAGCTCACATGCTATAACTATGCAGATGACACACAAATGCTTCTTAAATTGGAAAGCCCCACAGACATTGGAAACTCAAAACTCTTCAGTTGCCTCAGAGCCGTTGATCAGTGGATGACATGGAGCCATCTCAAATTGAATGCATCTAAAACTGAAATACTCATACGTGGCGATTGGAAAAATGATGACCCACTATGCGCTTGGCCTGACGATCTGGGACCACCTCCTAAAGTAACCAAGGAAGTAAGAAACCTTGGAATTAACATGGACTCCAAGCTATTGATGAAGTCCCAAGTGGATAAATTAGCAAGATCAAACTTCATTACTATGAAAACTTTGCAGCACATCTTCCCACCACCTAGGATTTCCACACAAGGTCCAAGATACTATCTCTCTTGTACTGTCTAAACTTGATTACGACAATAGCCTCTGCCACGGATCATCCTTATCAACTATGAAAAGACTGCAACGGATTTAGAACTCTGCCACCAGACTACTCCTACATGTAAAGCCACAAGCCCACATCTCACCTGCCTTGAGGGCACTACTTTGGTTACCGGTTGCCAGAAGATCCACCTTCAAGCTGCTTTGTATCACCCACAAAGCAATATATGGAACAGGACCACTTTTTAACAGGAATAAAATCATCAAATACATACAACAATGGAACCTCCGCTGCAGACTGGCACCTCGCCTCCAAACCCGGGCATAAAAGAAAAAAAACATGGATGGTACATCTTTCTCTGTTCAAGCAGCCAAATGATGGAATTCATTACCCCCAAACATAAGATCCACGGATAACTAACTTATCTTCAGAAGACTACTCAAGAGTTCTCTTTCCTACATGATCACCATACTCAAAACACAAATGTGCAGCTTATGCCTGGTGTACAATTTGATTATATGTATGTAGTTAGATATGTGAATATCTGTGTACAAATATATATATACTACTTATGGTTTACAAATAAGTAGATAGTCTTATAGGTCTGCTTAAGAAATTTATATATTACTTATGTTTAAAATACATATATTATTTTATGTTTAACATGTATATAGGCCACTGCATAGTTTACATTAAAGTTATTTGAATATATGCTTATGGGTCTCTTATTTTATCGATCACAATGTGTAAATTTGATCATAATTGTATGTGGAGGTCACAGAGAACTTAACCATGACTATAGGTCCCCATAACCTCCTACAACTTGAAGCTTGTATCCTGTGAATGTTACAGCGGTATAAGCAGGGGCGGCTCCTCCATTAGGGCGGAGGAGCATCGCCCCACTGCTTTCTCACAGTGCGAGAAGCAGAAACATAAAATGGTATTTTAAATACCATTTTATGTTTCTGCTTCTCACACTGCGAGAAACATAGAAGGGTATGCCTGGGAGGGGGTGGGGGGGGGGGGTCAGGGAGGAGTGAGCAGAAGGGTATGCCTGGTTGGGGGCAGGCGGGTGGTTGGGTAGGAGTGGCTTGCCCAATGCTGTGGGCCCAGACTGTTTGGTCGGCCCTCTGGGGCTGACCAAACCAGCCATGCGCACTCTCCATTTTCTCTATGTAGGCTGCATGCAGCCTACATAGAGAAAATGGCCTCCCCATAGGCGCTGTCCCCACCAATCACAATGCTGCCATTGCAGCGGTGTGATTGGCTATGGGGAGGGAGGCTGCCTGTGCCTGCTTCCTGTTGGGAAAACGCGGGACCCAGCCAGGAGCTGAGGCGGCGTGGGACCCGGTAAGGTAAGTTTTTTTCAATTTACCCCCCCCTGCGAACCCGGGCGACCCCCTGCAAGTCATGTCGGTTGCGACTGGGTATAAGTGAGGCAAAGTAGCATCGAGATTGATCTGGCATTCCTTCTAGCCAAAAGAGATACTACCCTTTCATGGAAGTACCCTATTATGGATTCTGTTGAATAATTGGATGGAAACAGTGATCCAATTAGCTGAATTAGAGAGTTTAGCACTACACAGTGAAGAAAGACTAGGGTTGAAGAAGGAGTCCATGACAGTGCAATGGGATGAGGTGCTGCAGTTCTTTAAAGACACTAATAAAGACGACTCTCGAGCTCCATGGAGTGATCCTATATGGCATCAACGAATGTACAGGACTTGAAACTGGGAATGTATGTTCAAAGTTGGTAATCTATACCTGGCTTTGTGCACTGGACAAAACAAAGACTATCTGGACATATATGTGAGGGGTATATCTTGAATACTCTCCCCAGATTGAGATGAATGCAATGTGAAGAATGCAAATAGTCTATGTGTGCTGGTTTTTGGGGGGAGTAGGTGGGAAGAGGTTGCTATTAAGTGCTCTCTCGTGGGAAATAGGGGATGGAAAGATGTGGCGTTCATGTTTTCTGCTACTTAAAATGAACACAGTTTGGAACCGAATACTTCTGCAACAATAGCACCAAACTAGATAGCAGTGGCCTAGGTAATAACTATTGGGAATAAAAAACCTTTATAAATAAGCAGTGTATGTAATGCACTTGCATCACTGCTGCCTCTGGAGTAACCTATGCAGTTGGAATGATGTATGCTCAAAAAGAAATACTGCGTACTTTTAAAACAAAATGGTGCTTTTGATAGGGTGATCCCCTAAAACACAGGCACATAAAGAGCCAGTACTGTGGTGATATTTGGTAAGGTAAACTGTTCTATAAATGACCACATGTCTTTGCAAAGTACAGAGATGCTGTGAATCATTACTTAGGTACATAAAACAAAATGTTTGCATAATATGCTAATATTTCAAACAGTGACCTGCACTACAAGGCACAAAAATGAATTAAATAGATTAGCAAAACAAAGCGGCATCAAAGATCCCACAGAGGGTGCTCATGGTTACATGTCTTCAGGAGACATATGTGAAGTGTTTCCGTCTACAGAAGAGGCATTCATTTACATGTTCTGCTAAAACTTCAAGCAGAAAAGCAGATTTTTTATAACCACTCAACTGCCCCACGTTTAATAATACTTGCGTTTCAAAAACTGTAGTAGGGAGAGAAGGGCACAGGCCTGGAGTGCCTGTCCTGGCCCTAATTAGATTCAGTCACCGTGGGATAAGGGCTAAGCTCGGTCAGGTGCTTGGTTCGAGTCCGGCTTGGCTTGTCCCCCTCTAAGTATTAATACAGTGGGCTGGGCGCAAGCCCTTTAGTGGGAAGAACCTCTCCTTGGAACTACCCAGCCTACAGGTCGCAGCCATCTCCCTACACAGAGCACAACCTGGGCTCGACGCGCAGTTGTTGGACTGAGTGCCCGATTCTCAGGATGCCGCACATGATCCCTGTTGCTTGCTCGCAGAAATTAATCTTTATTACCCCCGTAGGGCTTTCACGCAAAGTATGGATTTCTTAATTCCCAGTGGAATATTTTTCATACACGACTGAAGACTATTAAGTGGCAGATATTACATTATGTACTTTAGCTCGGCACGTCTGGAGCCGTCCGCGTTTGCTGTCAAAGGGAAGGCGCATTCCCTGTTCTCGCAGATACTCAAACTATTAGAGGAAATTCTCCTTCGGGGTGTTCTGACCGTCAAGTAGACAAATAACAATAATTGTGTAATGATCATCAATCTGTTTGGAGTGCCGAGGAAGAAGAGGCGGGGGAGGGCTGCGAGAGATTCCGTTCCCAGAGCGTCCACAAACAAGTCGCAACGCAAATGGCGCCGAAACAAAGCATTGCATCCATTCTGAGGCACGGTCGGCGCTGCAACGACGTCATAAGTGTGGAGCGAGCGGGCGCAGCCTTCTCAGGAAGGAGGAAATGGCGCCGAGCGCCTAAACTGCTGACCCTGTAGCCAGCAGACCTGCGTGTTCTTGCCTTAGAAGCCGCACTAGATCAATGACGGTGGGGTGAACAGCAACTCACGTCATGCGCCTGGATACCCTATCGGGTGATTAGCCACGCTTTATAAAACCCGGACTGATTGATCTCCTAGTACCTGAAATTGTACAATAGTAATGTAAAAATTATGTCATCTACTGTGTGTTGCCAATGATCCAACATACACCATGTTACTACGTGCAGCACTTCTGTTAGAAATGCTTCTAAGTGCTAATAAATTTAACAGATAAGGGAACAAACGGATTAAAAAGATAACGCGGTTAAATCAGGTGCACACAACTTGATCAGGTGGGGGGACGAGGGGCAGGATTCGAACTTGGGTCTTCCTTATTCCAAAGCTAACTAACACATTAACCATTCTAATACCTTTCCAAACAAGCTGATACATGAATGTTAATGCTAACAAGAATAACATTTAGGAATTATTTGAAGTAGGCCTCGAGCAGGTTCACATACTCATTGAAGCTTTCGAGCCATTTTCACAGGGAGCAGGTCGTATGTCAATGTGAACCCACAGGAGCTCAGAGAAGGTGGGCACGGTGAACTACCATAAATTAGGATTTATTAATTTAGGAAATTAATAGTTATTTGAAGGCACAAATCTTTCCTGAGAAAACATCAGAGTTCTCACTCCCAGAAGGAGCAACAAAAGAGGCTGCAGTGACATGATGTGTTACATCCTACTTGAATGACTCCTGACTCTTGCACGAAGACCATGCCCTCCAACTACAACAGCGAATTGTAATGATGATAAATTGGGCTCCCGGTTTTATTGTATTTATTTTTGTAACATTTCCGTCTGTATTTATCCATATTTATTTTTTGGCCATTTTATCTGTATTTATCCATATTTATTTTGTGTTTTGTGTATAAATGAAGTTGTAAAACTGTACATTTCCATATTTATTTAACTGATAGACACGCCCTCATACTTTGATGTCTGTCGCGTTTTAGCAATTTAAGCTGCAAAATATTACGTAACAATACATCCACTACATATTAGCATTATACCACAAACGTATGTTGACATATGCCATTATTTAACAAAATGTCATCCTATTTTTTTATTTCCCATGCTGTCCATCTGCTCAGCTGTTGGGCTACAATTCATGAAAGACAGCACGGAGAGTCACTTAAAAGAAGCATAATTTTCTGTATTCATCCACTTTTAAAAATAAATGCAGACAGAAAACACATTGTTTTCTGTCTGTATTTATCTGTAAAAACGGAAAACAGGGAGATAAAGTACAGGTGAGCTGGCTCTGTAGTAGTAATTATGCCTAGAGAACACATGACATTGCACCACAGAGTGTCACTTTATTCGAAGTAGGGACCCTCCCCCTTTATTTACCATTGCCTCATCTCTGCCGTCTAAGTGACTGGCATATGGCATTGGCATTTGCCCTACTCCAGTGTTTCATCTGGGTGCCAATAGTGGGTCCCATGGCCACCACACCCCTCCAACGATGGGCTATAAAGAGGTTTCGCACCCTCATAAACCCGAGTCTGACCAAACCCCTATCATGATAAAAAGAAGCTCCCCTAATCTCGGAAACACTGACCACATATGGGTAACACTAATAGGGTCAAATATACAAACCTCAAAAGTTCTAGGATGCCCCTAACTCTAACATAAAAGGACCTAGTTTTGCTCCAGAACAGCTCCAATTAACTGTTTTGCAGCAACCTGTGGTACCAAAGTTATAGCATTTTAAAGTTATTGGGCTCACCTAAAGCTTTTGTTAGGATAGTCCAGTATCCCTGCTCCCATGGAAACCGGATTTTTTCAGTCATGACTATTAGATCCTGACAATGACCCTGACCTCGACCGCGAAGTGCCTAGAGGACATACTATCCAGGGGAACCTTGTAAAATTTTGACTGCGTTAACAAAAATTTGGATAATTATACTATTATTCATCTTTAATTAGGACTAATTCAACTTATTTCACAAAGTAGCCCGAGAAGAAGTTATGTCTTTAACAATTTATTAAGGCTGAGGAGCAGCTTCTTTCCCTTTAATTCTTTCGTGCGTTCTGAGTAAAGAAATGCAGAAAATGTGCCTAGCTGGTCTGTATTATGAATAGGATAACAGGACGCCGCTGCTGCATAAACTTGTCTCAGAGAGGAGTTGTGTTTTTTTTCACTTCTAATTTCCGAAGCATTTTGTTTCTTGTCTTCAACAGTCCGGGCCTAACTCGCCATGTTGCACTGTGACCGGTAGGCTACAGGCTTTCGGCTATTTTCAGAGAGGATGGCAGTCATGACACTATGGCTCCCTTCCACTCTAGGCCTCATGCGTTGTGACACTTTTTTGAAATTTTTTACCAGGGCTGATTTTGGGTTCCAGTCCGACCCGGAGAACCAAGGAGGGCCAATGAGTGGACAATTAACTTATTATGAACGACTTTTCCTTGGGGGTACTGTATGATTTTTAGCGAAGGCCTTCAAAATGGCAAGTTATGAATGGTGTCTGCCCCAAGTTAACGGGGGCTGTTCCGTAATGGAAGACTAGGTTTGACACGAAATGGGAGTCAATCTTGAGACAAGACCAACAGCAGGAGGCTTAAGAAGGGGCACTATATCCAAAGGCTGTAATGTCTCTGTCCTTACAGTACTACATTCCTTGGTGTAGTTAAAGATTCAGATTCATCATCCATTTCACGAGAATCCATTTGCATCTTTTAGTCTACTTAGAAGAAAGCACAAGATAGAAGAACAGCCTCCAGTTCCAGCTTAGTAGTCACACGGACTAAAACCCCATGCATGGGCTGTGAAGGTGAACTAGGCGTGTCTCACATCTGGAAGAGACGCTGTAATTTCGGGTACTGATTTGTTCTACTTCAAGGAAAAGTTTTAACAAAACATAAATCACATTATCTGTGTTGTTATATGCCATGCTATAGCCTGGGACTGAAAAACCTTGAGCAATATCTTCCAATGACGATACAGGAGAAGTGCCAGAGTCTTCAATGACAGGAGAAGAAATCAATGGCAGCAACCTGAGGAATTTCCACACTAATGCTATATCTTCCACCCACCCTTGCTCTACAAACCTTTCAGGCAACAATACCTCGGGGACGCTTGAAAGATTTCAGCCTATCTCTCAAACTCAGATGCTAGACGTGCTGGTACAAACTAAATTGGCTCTCCCTCTTATCTGTGTCCCTCTCATGTAATAACTACCCTATCCATCCTTCTTGTGCCCACAGTCATGTCACTGTGCAACCAATCTCTGACCTTAGCCGCAGCACCCATTTTAAAAAAGGCCAAGGCAGATCCAAAGGAGTCAGCTAATATATCTCCTTCCTTTGATGGGCATAGTTCTGGAATCCTACGTCAACAAACAGCTATCTTCCTATTTAGAGAGCCATCAACTGCTGGATGCCTCACAATCAGGTTTTAGACCCTCCCATACTACCGAAACCGCCTTACTAACAGTAGTAGACTCAATCAGGTTATCCCTGGACTTCGGAACTCCAGCTATGCTGGTGCTTCCTGACCTGTTGGTGGCATTTGGTACAGTCTCACATTCCATCTTAATTCAACGTGTCCACGAGATAGGTATCCAGGGTACTGCCCTCGATTGGTTCAAAGACTTTCCCAACGACAGGACTCAAATGGTTTCCATTAGTACCTCTCAATCCAAGACTCTTTCCTTGGGCCTCAGGCCTCCTCCTTGAACCCCACACTCTTTAACATCTATGAAGCACCCTTGCCCAGCTAGTCAAGTCCAGTGCTTTCGAGATACTTTCATATGTATTCGACACCCAATTAGTCATCTCCTTTGGGCCTGACATTAGAAATGTCAAACAGCAATTCATCGTCTACATGAGAAAAATCACCACATGGATGTCCCTTAACTGTCTTCAGTTAAACAGGGACAAAACAGAGATCCTTTTGTTTGGCAAAGCTCAGCTCCACTGGGCAGATGACTGGTGGCCTGCTGAGCTTGGCCCTGAGCAATCTCCCGGAAAAACAGCTAGAAACTTGGGTATATTGCTGGATGACAATTTATCAATGAAGGACCACCTTACATCCACATGTGGCACCTGTTTTGGCACAATGCACCTTCTTAGGAGAATTTTTCAGTGGTTTTCTCTGAGTTCAAGAAAGACCCTCACTATTATTATTATTTGGTCATTTGATATCGCACCTGACTCACTCCGAGAGGAGTATCTCGGCGCTACGCTGCACGAGAAGAGAAATGGAGGGTATCTAAAACAACCAGGTCTTAAGTCCCTTCTAAAAGGAGGGGAAATCTGGGTAAGAGCAAAGGCTAAGAGAGAGTTTGTTCCAGTGATAAGGGGCTGAATAAGAGAACAATCTGCCCTCATATCTTGAGGTGCAGATAGGAGGGATCACCAAAAGTGCCTTGTCCGAAGATCTCAGACATTTTGCAGGAAGGTAGAGATGTAATCGAGAAGACAAATAAGCTGGCTGAGACTTGTGAAGTGCTTTGGGTGTCAAACAACAGAGTTTAAAGATGACACGCTTCCTAATATGCAGCCAATTAAGCTTTCTAAGGATCGGGGAGGAAGGTGAGCAAGAAGGAAGATTACAAATTAGCTGAGCAACAGTGTTGTGGACAACCTGCAGTTTGGACAACAGAGTGTCGTTTACTGAGGTCAGCAGGCCGTTCCCATAGTCCAGGCGACCTATGACAAGAGCCTGGACAAAAGTCTTCCTAGCGGTGTCTGGAAGCCTTGGAAGGGCTTTCTTTAAGAGCTTGTGGCTCAGGCATTGATAATCAGCTTCCTTGATTATGGAAATGCTCTTATTCTAGAATCCAACGAACCCCTTTTTTCTAAAATGCAGGATGTTCAAAACACTGCAGCCCACCTGGTCAACAAACTGCCGCCAGGCACACCCTCCGCCCCCTCACTCAGAGCCCTCTACTGGCTCTCATTTAGGAAAAGATCACTGTTCAAACTACTCTGCCTGACTCACAAATCCCTGACAGGTAAAGGCCCTAAATACTTACATGAGGAACTCAACTGCCTGATAGAAATTTAAGATTAAAAAAACAACTTATTTTATGTCCCCACCGCATCTGCACATCAAAATACATGCCGGCCGGACCTTTTCTTATCTTGCCCCCTACCATTGGAACAGGCTTCCCTTGTTCATTTGTGCATGCACCAACTTCACTGGTTTTAAAAAACATCTTAAAACTTGGTTATTCTGATCAGCTGATACTCCATTTGACTGTCGCTACAGCATCGAGATGCCCCTGCGGAGAGAGTCGTTCGCGTTATACTAAGGGGCTTATTCCGATGTCGGTGGGCCTGCCACCGACAGGCCATCTGTGGCGGGCCCACCGACATCTACATGAGGGGTCCGACCGCCGGATTCTGCTCTGGCGGGCAGAGGCATTGGGCGGGGAGACCGTCCGCGGCTTTTCCAACGTGCTCAAGGAGCCCGTCGGTGCGTCAGAGGGTTAGTAATCCCTACAATCAGGGGGGTGCGTGCTCAGGCACCACCGTAGGGATTACAATGTCCCTTTCCGCCAGCCCTTTCATGGTGGTTCACCGGCCATGAAAAGGCAGGTGCAAAGTGACCTATTGGGCCCATAGCAGGGCCCCCTTCTCCCCTGGTCCTCCGCTATGGGGCCTGGGGGGCACTAACCATCCCTGCACCATGGTTCAGGCAAGGCATGGTGCCTGCCACACGCTGCAGGAATGTTTTTGAAGTGTTTATTTTCTATTGGGGCGTCTGCTGCAGCCCGCAGCACACGCCGCAATAGAAAATATACACATTGAGTCCGCCGTGAAGGCGGTCGCATTGTAATCAGGGCAGAGGGACCGCCGACTTATATTCAGGCGGTCCTGCTTCCGCTACGGTGCTGGTTGGAGATGTGTTATGGACCACAGACTTGCTTGTGAAGAAGACAGAACTGACAAAAAATAAAATGTGTCCAAATCTTCTTCAATTTCTGAACTGGTTGGAATAATGGTTTCTCACAATGAGGATGTACCAGACGACTCCCAAAACAAGAAGACTTGGTGCCACTGAAACTGAAGGCCACACTAAAGCTGGTAGAGAAAGTGGTTTCTTGTTTATCTTATCCTTTTTATGCTTACTTTTAGGTCTTGCCTGTGACAGTGCCAGTGCTCTCGGTTGCGAGAGATATTGTGTTCTAAAAGGGGCTTGGAGCCCGCCCACTGCTTACCATTAGTTGGCTTTATTGTCACTCTTTTTTGCTGCCTCGCGATTGGTCAGCATGTCCTGGGTTCATTTCCTCTTTTTTCATGCGGCGCATGGACCAAGTACTGATTGTTTTATCTTCACTAGGGTCCTTTCACTGCTGCTGCTGTGATATAGGTACTATTTTGCTGTTATTTTCCTTCTGCTTCTTCCTTTTCATCACCCACCCTCCTGTTGTCACTGTTGCTTATTCTCTACTCCCCCTCACCCGAAGTTGTCCATGCTGCTTGCTCCCTCCCGGTCCCCACCCTCCCATTGACCGTGTTAATTATTTCCTCCCACCCCCCACTCTCCCGTTGTCTGTGCTTATTCCCTCCCACCCTCACATTTTCCATGTTTCTTATTTCCTGCCAGTCTCCTGTTGTCTGTGTTTTGCTGGCTGCATCATAACACTTTCCCCCTAACATTCAGCCATGCTGCACAGCAGCCATGTTGCTGTAAAACATGGCTAAAGGACATTGGCAAAGCCAATAGCTCTTGCATAGGGTACGAGAGCTATTGGCTTTGCCAATGCTTGTTTTTAAGAGGCACTGACAAAGATATGAACAAGGCTGCCTCAAGCACCAATTTTTTTATTCCTTTTTCTTAGAATGCACACCGTCCTCTCTTTTGTAGTTTCTGCTACATGTGCACTAGTAAAAAAGTATTCACTTTTTCAGTTTCTTTGTTTCCGTGGACTCTGGAAGCACTAGAATGATGACTTGGCACTGCCTCAATATGCAAAAGAAGCGTTTCATGTATATAAGGGATTTTTCTTTGGAAGCCTACTCAACCCCAAAGTGCTCCAAGTCTGTTCATTCTGATCCTGAGGTAGGAGCAAGACCACATAGTACATTCCCAATCTTGCCAGAAATTAAAAGTATTACAGAACCCCACGTCTCGTGGCTTGGTGCTTTTACCAATATGAGGTACTCATAGAAGTGCGCATGTGGAGGATAATCATGCTGGGTGGACATCTGAAACACACATCAGCTGGAGAGCTTTATACGGCTTTGCCTACTGGGAGAGCATGCTGGGTTGTTATCCCCCTTTACCTTATTTCTGACAGTGAAATCAAGGGCGTTTTTGCTATCAGTCCCTTATTACAGATCAAGAGATAATTTCTCAGTGACCTTGGCTGAATTCCGGTGGAGAAAAGGCAGGAACTCCCCAGGTCGGAATCTAGCAAAAGTAACACATTGGTCTTGTGAGAGTCAGCCACCAAGAATTGTCTACCACCCATGATGCACTGCTTCAAACCCATCGCCAACAGCAAGTGCTGAAGAGGAAGGCAAAATATTCTTAGCAAAAAAGTAGTTTAAAGAAGAGAATCCGAAAGAAAGGATAATAGCACCCAACATTGGGGGACAGGAGCAATTAACCTAACAAGTCCCTTCTTCTACCCCTTCCTGTAGACAAAAAAAAAAGGTCGCTGGGATGTTTGATGACACACAGGGCAGGGACTAGCCCCTTGTACCTAGGTCTACCCGGCTATCCCATCCAGCGCCTGCAAGTGGTGCAAAATGCCGCGGAAAGGGTGATCCTTAGACCCAAACCTAGATCTCACATGGCTCCCATCCTCAAGACCCTACATTGGCTACGAATGAAGGAAAGGATCAAGGTTAAAGCCCTAGAGATATTTTTTAAAGCCCTTCATGACACGGGAGCCAGTTACTTCAAAAGGCGCATCAACCGCTACACTCCAGTGCGAACCCTAAGATCCTCCTCCTCTGATCTCGTCTGCATTCCGAAAGTACGCTTGGCCCGCATGGGGGGGCAGGACTTTCGGGTTTTTAGGGGCTCAGGCATGGAACAAACTACCTGCTACATTGAGAGCCACCACTGACTTAGTAATCTTCAAGAAACACCTTAAAACTTGGCTTTTCAAAAATGTGTCAGCCTCAGAGTCCTGCCATCAGCTCCGTCAGCGCCGGGACACTCTTGTTGAGTAGCTGAGTGCTATATTAAATTTCGATCATTCATTCATTCATTCAAAATGGTATGCTTGAACAGAATTGTGTCAAAGTTCTTAAAGTGACTGCATTCTTTTGGAAAAGCTTTCTTCGTTTCAGCATGCAGCACAGGCAATTTCAATGCATATGAGAAGATGGCAAAGCAGGGCGACAGTACCAATCCTGGTTTACAAATATGAAAAAGAGAGCCATTTTTATGGCTCACCTCCAGATAGCGCCGGTTGTCTGTTGTCAAAGACCTACTGTCTTAAAAATCCAGTAAGATATACAAATACTCAGCTCTGAGTCAGTCCCTTACTCGTGACTGGGCACCTTTCTTTTTGTATATAATTCCCCAGCTTCTTATACAATGTCTTTCCTCCATGTCAGAAGCCTTTATTTATTGTATTCTGGTTAGACGACTTGTGTCATTACACTGCTTGCATTCAGGGAACGACTTTTTTTGTTATTCATGGGGAATGCATGTATTTTTGCTCTTTCCGTCCATTAAATGCCTCCCAATCGCCCTCTTGCTTCTCTTCTCTCGCAGCTATTCAATTGCTTCCCAACTGCTTTTAAAAATATATATACATCCCACCCCACACTCCATCCCCTCCATCACCTAATTTTTTGAGGGCCCGGCAACTGCAATACGTTCCTGGGCCACTCATTTTTTAACATGTGTTTTGCGCACATTTTATTTATTTTAAGTATGCTACAAGAGAGGCAACCGTCATTTTTGAACAGTTGTGGCTGCATCTTGCTCTAGTGCGCACATACGATTTGAGTAATGAAGAATTCATGCTATCCTTAAGCATCCTCAGTGGTCCTCATCCCAAAGCCAGACAACAGATTTGATTCAGTGCGGACTACCTCACCCAGAATATTATCATAACTATTATCTGCCACGTATCACACACGGAAAAACGTCTTGACCGTTTGTTAGAAGAGCGCCCTAAGCAACCATGTTCCATTTTATTATTGGTGACCGAAAAGTGGTCCTCCTCTTAGAGGACCATAGTGTGTTCCAAGACTATACATGAAACATACACTATTTAAAAGGCTGGTACCCGAAATGGATTAGAATAATGTCACCGGGACCCCAAGGTGTCACAACAGGACATTTATGTACATTAGCGGTTATGCCTTTTTGTATTAAATATAATAAAAAATACTGTGGGCACTACACTGTTTTAGATGGATAATTCATGATGTGAACTATGGGAAATATTTCACAGGTATGATTACTATACTGTTTTTTCTTTGTTTTCACTGTGCTTAGTTAATGTGGTCACCTGCAGCAGTATGGGTTTGTGCTGCAGATCGGGGGACAGGGGGAATTGACCAACAAATTATTCTGTGTCCAAAAACCCTCGACCCTGGTCTTGGCAAATAACTTTTATTAGATATAAATAAATAAGTATAATACAATTTGCAGTAAGCCTTCCAGATTACATCTAAAGATCTGAAAAACCTTCTCTATGAAGGGAAAAAGTGCAGTTCCTGGGAGTGGTGGTATCTAACCAGCCTTGTGCCTTCTTGTACAGCCACAGACCTGTAAGCACCATGTCTCTTACAGATTCTCTTTCTCTTAATGTGCCTCAAACCATCTACCTCAAGTTCACTAACCACACAACCACAACTAACCACGATTGACGGGGTAGGAAGAAACCGAACATCTCTCTGCAAACCATCTTAGCATCTATTTTGTCATGAAGAACAGGGACTACTTCCAAAATTCTTACTCTCCTCCCCTTCCCCTTTTCCATCGTCTTGCCGTCCATCCTCACTACCAAATTAGGTTCATTTTTCCTTGTTTTCACTAGCCTCAAATTGAAACTGCAGCACTGAGTTTCCAGAAAATCTTTGCTCATATTTTGTGTGACCTCTAGTGTTGCTAGAGAGAGAGCACTGGCTTACATATGGAATGATATATGTACAGTTAGATTGTCATGTACTATCTTGCTATTCTTTTTTAAATGCAGCAAACATTATTCTCAGTAATTCACAATACCCCTTACTTAAGTGGCCTCTTCTCTTATCATTCGCTGCATGGTGCTCCTGGCTTTGCTGTACAGTCCCAGAATAGCGATTTTAGAATATCAATTGGCCAAAATATCCTGCGAAAATATCCCTTTATTTATGCGATGCCTTTAAAAGTTTGTGGAACTGGAGTTAGTATAGTGCAAGGATAAACAACTGAAATTAATAAAGTATATTTTATCAATATTACTCTGTTTTGTTGAGTTTTAGTTTCCCTTTGAATTTTACAAATATTCTGTTAATGTGATTTAAAAAAAGAATTTTAAACGTATGTAGCCTAAATAAATTATTACCAGTGTTTGAATGAATACTGCATGTTTTTATATATATATGTATTTTCTTTCAAATTACAGTGTAAGTGATTTCATGTAAGGTAGGTAGTTAGTTTTTTAATAATTATGTACACTTATCATTTAGTACTTTCATTTCTATTGCAAGTCAAGATAAAGCTTGTATGAAATATGTTTCTTTTTACATTTGTTTTATTGTTTTAAAATATGATACGGTATTTTAATGCTTAGATATGGATTTTATGGTTTGTAGATTTACAAATATAAGAAATAAATGTTCATGTGCATTGAAAAAGTTATAAAATATTAATATTTTTAATATATTTACAGTTTTGAATAAGTTTTATGTTGCATTATTTAGAAATATATTTAAAAATTATATTTTGTATTATATATTGTGGTGAAGTCTACATATTTTTTAATACTATAAAACAATATTTTTTGTAGTTAGTATTTTGTTAGTAGATATTTCTGCACGTTGCTGATATTTTGGTCATAGATATTATTGACTTTTAAGCTTCGTAAATGTAATATATTTGTTATCAATATTTTTACATCTAAGTATTTTGTAGTCTATTGTACGACATACAACCAACTCTGTCTAGAATATAGTTTCCCTCTACCTAGACTCAGGCATTCTGACAGCCAAATCTGCATAAACGTTTTAGGGTCTGAGCCCTCAAACTCTTTTGAGAGACTGATCGCTCACAAATTATAGACTCTAGATCCTGTTCTCCATTTTCCTCTCTATCATGTTGCGCTACATGCATCACCCACAGGGTTGATATGTCCTTGTCATCTATAACAATCTGTTGTCATTATTGTACAGGGGATAAAGTATCCCCTGCCGTACATTATAAGGATATTGCAAGTCACCGAGGAGTTCCATGACCATACAGAGGAACGAGGCCGAAGGCCAAGTTCCTTTATAAGGTTATGGAACTCTGAGGTGACTTGCAATATCCTTATGTACGGAAGGGGGTACTTTATCCCATATAATACATGGTCACACCATCCCCTTTCCTACAAACACTTAAAACCTTGGTGCGTAGCTCTTTCATATGAAAAAGCAAGCACGTTTGGAAACATGAAGAATAAAAATAAAACCTCTAGTGCAAAATGAAACGCATCAAAAACCTATTAGATATTTGTTGCAAACAGATATTAGAAACAGTTTAATACAAATCAGTTTAAAAAAAAAGATGCAGTAACTTGGAACCTGTAAAAACATGCAGACAGATTCTAGCTTTCCTCTATCTAAGGAGTGCAAAGAAATAAACATATTCTCTCTGCTTCTCATTGTAAGCTATTAAAACAGAGCAGAAGAAAGCAAAGCAACCTTATGTTTGTTGCTTTAAACAGCAGCTTCAGTTATGCTCCGTGACCTGACCTACCTTTCATCTCGACTGCTGGTTCTGGCATCAGGCATTGTGACATGAGAACTCGACTTTAATAACCTTATATTGGTCGAGTTCTAACGTATTTTCTTTATAATCAGCGAGCTGGTGCGTCAGAAGTCGCCGATTATAAAGAAATTAGTGACTGCCGTTTATACAGGGATTACAGAATGCCATGTATTATAATGACATTTTCCACATTAGTGACTCTGCTCTCTACTTCATTTTGATTCCTGTAGCAGTCATGCAGGCTTCTCCTCAATGCTGGGCTGAGCCTTGTGTCTTCTTCCTCTTTCTGTAGCACCCTTTGAGACTCCTCCTCAATTTCCACCTGTACCTGCTTCCATTTTCCTTAGCAATCATAGATATCTCTCCTGACTCCTCAACCGTAGCAGCCATCCACCCCCATTCCCAATCATACGATATATCAGCTTTTCATTATCAGACCCTTTCTTAATAATGGGCTATGTGCGGTGACCACTATTTCTGTAGCAACCACAAACACCCCTTCTTAATTGAAGGCAGTGGTACGTCCTTTTTCCGTGGACGCCATTTTATCCTGCTCCCCCGACGCTCATAGTTTCACGTTCGTTTCTCTACAGCAGCCTCACAGGACTCTTCACAGCCCGTAGTTGCTCCCTGCGTCCACTTTCTATTCTTGTAGCAGACACTCAGACCCGCTCAATTTTCAGAAGCGCCAGTGGCCCCGTGCTCTTCTTGAAGCAGACCCCCAGATCCCCTACTCAACCTCCAGCTCTGTCGGACTACTTGTCTCCTTCTCCTCTAGTGGTGACTTAGATACCTCCTCAGTCCTGAACGCCGTTGGGGCAGGGGGGAATGGGTGGGGGGGCTCTTCTTCACACATCTGCCCATTTATTTTCACTTTCAGCCAAGCCTGGCTTTCTCTGCCTTTTACCATTCTTTTCCGAATTTTAAGCACGCGCCTCGGTGTGGCACAATACAAAGTACCGCTGGTTGGCCAGGATTGGTTTAAAGAGGCACACATGGCACTGAGCCACGTAAAGCTACACATTTGATGCAACCCGCATCTTTAACAGACACAGGTGTGCACCCGGCCCATTCATTTTGTCCATAATTATTATTACTAAGGGACAATTACATTTTCAGCAGGCCAGATCACCCTGCCACAATGGGGCTACTCTCTGCCTTCAATCCTGCAATCGCACCCTCTAACCACTCGCAACCCCCTCCTGCCGCCTCATTGGGATCTTCAAACCCCCAGCTCTCACCAACCGCCACCACCCCCACCTGGCCATCCCAAAGAAAGTCCTTGATTTTCATAACCATTTTTAGGTCTCGCAGACCTGCGTTGCAGCACGCATGCGCTGCTCGCTCTGCGAGGCTTCTTGTAATCAAGCAGATTTCAGGAGTGGAGTGTAGACTCCGCCCCTTCTTTCCATTGGCTTGCGTCATCGTGCATGCTAAATGCTGGCTTTCCATTGTAAGTGAGGCTTTTTAGTCACTCCTTGTGACCGCCCTGTCTCCTTTTGGCCCCGCCCACCCGGACTGGATCGTTTGCTTGCGGCGTTAGACTGTCTCCTTTATTAGTCCGTAAGCACTATTTTGTTGTTTATTCGGCTTTGGCAATGGCGGCCAGCAGACGTGAATCCGCATGCACAGACAGGCAGGAAACTGAGCACAAGAGCAGTAGCATCGTGTCAATGTACAGATGTGGATTCGAACCAATACTAGTTTCAGTTTATAGTGAAGTGTCATTCCCCACATAGCTGGATCGCACATCCTGACACCAGCGTGGCGCTAGATCAGCCTTTGAAATTTGCCCGAGTGAGGATGGGAGTGTGTGAGAGCTCCCCTTAAGCTATTCGGCTGCTAGAAACCAACGATCCTCAACTCAAACCAGCACGCCCACTTCCACCACGGCCCTTCGTGTGCATTGTGCGCTGCAGAATGAGGCAGGCTTTCATCGCCTGGCTTTGCTTGTTTATTTTTAGTATTCAGCTTGCACTGAGAGACTACATACCTCTGCAGTGCCTCATCATATCTCTCCCAGCCCCTCCTGCTCTCCTTTGGACCACCCGTCCTCGCGCTCTCTGTCAGTGACTTGTTATATATACCACAACGGAAACATAAAGAGCATAAACAGCAACCACTTAAACTACCCCGCCCCGTCTTGTCCCGTATCAGAGTCGGATCAACATCCTGTGATTATGGGCAAATCACTTGAGGTAAAAAAAAAAAAAAATGAGTAACGTGACTGGTGTTCATGTAAAGCGCTCCGAACACCGTCGGGTCGATTTCGCGCTATATAAAACTGCAAAAAAAAAATAGTGGACATCTCTAAATTATGTAATCCGCTTCTTCACAAAAACTCCAGTTTAAGGAAGTAGACCGCCTATCTAATTGTTTGATATTTTTCAGAGACATTGCACGCGAAGAAATCATTAGCCTCGCACCTAAATGGGTCACATGACAGAGTACCTTTATATTTTCAAAAAATATTTTTATGTCCGTGCAGCATGAGCAAGGATGGGCTTCTGCAGTAACTATCACGATGTGATCTATATGAACTCTAGTGGCGGGAAGTCGTTTCAACAAATAAATGCTCTCTCTGCTCTGCACAGATTACCTGCTTTCATCTCCGGGAATACAACAGAAAAAGGGGGCGGGTCTGCGCCATTGCCTCACAAGTAACCGGTATTCCCGGCTGCATGAAAGCGGCCTTTAATACCTCACAGAGGTCCCGCCTTTCCGAGGTCACACACTCCTTAACCACCAGAGTCAGGCAAACTTTGTACCTCAGTTTGGCCCCCGGGGCTCACCTTTCCCTCCTCCACACTTTCAGAGGACACATGTTTTTCTTAGAAAGGCACATCTAATCTGAAGGGGTCTACGTGTCCCCTCTTTATCACCCAGCATACCCAATGTCAGAAAACTACCTACCCCAGAAACAATGCCAGCTAAAATATTAATTTGGGGGCAGGACACACTCTCTCCTATCACTTTTTTAAAAACAATTTATAGGACGGGCGTTGAGCGCATTTGCGAGAGTTTAAGCTATTGGCATTGTAAATGACAATGCCTTTTATTCATCTGTTTTAAAACAACACATAAATGAAAGGCATTGTCATTTACAATGCCAATAGCTTAAACTCTCGTAAGTGCGCGACCTATTGCATTGCAAATGCTTGTTTAACTTAGTCGATGGTATAGCCAACATAGAGGGAAACCTGCTAATTCACCTTCTGGGACATCAAAGCAAAGGCGCCCAAGACCTAATCCTAGAAGACTCAAGACTGAATAATATGTTTAATAATGGACACAACTGCAGTCAAAGCTAGAGCTGGGATTATAAGACATCAGAGACCACGAGATTCGGTGTGACGGCCTTTAGGTTACCAGTGAATCCTTGAGAGCTCTTCACATGCTTATCAATCACTGACCAGAGGGGAGGCATCTTCATTTTACAGATATTAGCATTATAAATCCATACCTTTCATTAAATAATGCTCTTACTATAGATGAGCTACGAATGACCTTTGCACTCCGCAATAATAGGAACATGACAGGAGGTCAGCACGCTATCTCTGCAGAGTTCAAAGGTCATTACTTAGCAGTAATTACAAATACAATATCTGTGATACTCTGATGTATGAATATTGGATACATAGTGTGTATGCGGCAGGAAGCAAAGGGGGAGCGATTAGAATGAGGGAGAAGGGGGGACAAGGAGAAATGAAAATTACGGGAGATAGAACTCCAGTGCGATAAAGTGGGTGAGAGAAAAGAGGGAAAAAAGCATCGGAGCCGCGAGTATGAGAGGGGAAAAGGAGGGAGAGCGCGGACGACGGACAGGAAGGGGTGAGACGGAGAAAGAAAGGGTGAAAGATAATGAGTGAAAATGGCGGGAGAGTGAAACGCGGAGAGGGCGGCCGAGAGCAAGAGAAAGAGGGCGAAGTGAGTGGAAAAGAAAGAGGGAAGATACGAGCTAAAGAGTTGGTTCTATGGGCGGGTGGGGGTTGTTTCAAAGGGCAAGGATGGTGCAAAACTGGAAAATTGTTAATTCTGACAAAGAGGATGAGCTGGCGCGAAAAAGAAGGGTTGATAAAAAAGGGTGTGCGGCAGGGGGAGGAAGGGAAGAACGGGTGCAAAAGAAGGGTGGGTGAGCAGGTAGGAAGAGGGAGAGGTGGACCACGGGGAGGGAGGGTGCGATAGGCAGAGTGAGAAGGGAGAGGGAACAGTGGGCAGGGGGAGAAAAGGATGAGCGAACGAGGCAAGGAGAGAGGGGAGATGAGGAAAAGGGTGGAAACAAGGGTTGGCGTGACTGGAAGAGAGGTGGCAGAGGAGGATGGAGGAAGAGGGAAGCAAGGGGAGAGAGGGAGTGACAGCGGAGGGACGGGAGGGACTGACAGGCAGGGAGGGTGTGGGCAACAAACGAGAAAGCTCGTTTGCTGTGGAGGGAGAATATGGCAAGAGATGGAGTGTGGCTTGGTGTAAAGGAGAGGGGTGCAATGGAGAAGAAAGTAAACAAGGGGAGAGAAGGAAAGTGGAGGCGGGCAATTACAACCCCCCCTCCCTCACCCCCCACGCTTGAGCAGCTACAGCGGGGTGAAGTGCCTGATGGACCTCTTCTGTCTGCAGCTCGGCAGGCACGCTTATAATTAAACTGATTGAAAGGAAGGATGGATGTGTGAGTGAAAGGATGGATGGGTGAATGGAGAGACGCCTGGATGAATGAGTGAAAGGGAGGATGTATGGGTGAGTGAAAGGGTGGACAGAGATGGCTGGATGAATGAGAGCAAGAATGGATGTAAGAATGGATGAGTGAAATAATGGATGTTGGATGGTTGGACGGGTTAAAGAGTGGATGGATGATTGAAAGAATTGGTAGTTGAGTGAAAGGGTGGCTGAATGGCTGAGTGAAACGGTGGATAGATGAGTAGGTGGATGGATGGATGGCTGAGTGAAAGGGAGGATGAATGAGTTCAAGGGAGGATGTATAAGTTCACAGGTGAATGGATGAAAGAGTGGATGGATGGGTGAAAGAGTGGATTGATGAGTGAAAGGATGGATGGGTCAGTGAGTGGGTGGATGGATGGGTGGGTCGAAAGGGGGTGGTTAAGTGAAAGGGCGTATGGATGGATGAGTGAAAGAGAAGATGGATGGAGTGAAGGGTGGATGGTTGGATGAGCGAAAGGATGGATGGATGGCTGAAAGGATGATGGAGGGAAGGATGAGTGAAAGGGAGGTTGGATGGATAGGTTTGGACAGGGGTGTTGTGAACTTCCCGCCCTCCCCTCCCCCCCGTTTTAGCTGCTATGGTGGGGCTGGAGTTCTTGATGAGCCTCTACTGTCTGCAACTCGGCAGACAAAGGTTCATAATTAATGTGAAATGGTGGGTGGGTGAGAGTGAAAGGATGGATGGATGGGTATGTGAGTGAAAGGGTGGGTGGATCGATGGATGAATGAGTGAGTGAAAGGGTGGGTGTAAGGGTGGATGAGTGAAAGAATGGGAGGATACGTGAAAGTAATGGTGGATGGACGGACCGATGGATTGATGAGTGAAAGGGTGAATGAATGGATGGATGACTGAAAGGATGGATGGATGAGTTAAAGGGTAAACGGGTGGGTGTATGAGAGAAAAGATGGATGGCAGAGTGAAATGATGGATGGGTGAGTGAAAGGGAAGATGGATTGATGGATGGATGGAGTGAAAGGGTGGGTAGATGGATGAGCGTAACAATGGATGGATGAGTGAAAGGGTGGCTGGAGGGATGGATGACCGAAAGGATGGATGGATGAATAGGTTTGGAGATGGATGGATAGGTTTAGAGATGGATGGAAAGGTTTGAATATGGATTGGCGGACGGATGGATGGGCAGAATGGAGAAAGACTGAATGATGGATGAAAGAATGAAGGGATGACAGAAAGTAAAGATGAAATGGTGGATATCAGTAGGTGGATTGAAGGATGAATGGAATATGCTTGAATGGAAGAGACAAGAAAGCTCTTTTGAGGAGAGTCGCAATGACTTGCTTTGCTTGCTTGGTGCCATAAGAGCTTTAGTTCAAATTGGGGGGTATTGTAATCTTCTGGCTACCCCCTTGAGTGAGGTGGAAAGAAGGCGGGAGACCGAAGAATGGAGGAGTGATGGGGCCGGAGTCGGATGTAGTGAATAGGAAGCCAAGGGGAAACAGGGAGAGACATCGGTGAGAGTGAGAACAAGGGATGGGGGGAAGTAGGAGGCAAAGGCAGGTAGTGGGAAAGAAAGGGAGAGGAGAAGTTAGGGTAGAAACTGGATGAGACACAAGGGGAAAGTGAGAGAACTGGGCACCAAATAGATCAACATGTCACTGCCATGGGCATCTCCAGTATCCCGAAGGCGAGGAACAGCTAAATTCTGATCCTGCAACGTAAACTCTGGGCAGAGGTGCCATAATACTGAGATGCTGATGCATTGTGTGAAAACTTGCTGCATCTCTCACCTGGGCGTGCTACACCTGCAGGATTATCAAGTACGGAAGATGCCCAGAGCCAGAGGAGCATCTTTTACAGCACAGAATTTAAAGCATGGAAAATTAATGCCACCAAAAGGTAATATAGCAAAGCGCAGTAAATCTTAAGCACCAAAAAACAATTACGGTAGCGGCCTAGGTAAAGGTACACGATTTGGGAGAGAGTTAGAACCTGAGTTAGGTTTCAAGTTAGAGATTATAGTTAATGAGGTGTGTGTATGACCAGAGTTAATCATTTAGACAGAATACATTTTGGTACTTTACAATTAGATTTTTTTTCAATGCTTTAAACTAGGAGGATGGATATAGAACAACCCATAGCAGAGCAGGGAAAGCTAAAGTGTAATACAGAGAACTCTAAAATGTATGGAAAGAGCATCCAACGAGGAAGTTATGGACATTTCTTTCTGGTGCATAACGAGATTGGTGATCCCAACTAGCACAGTAATGTGTTAAAGTGCCGCTATGCAACCCATAATAGAAGTTCACGCTACCAGTTCAGAGTGTGACTATCAATAGAATGCTGTAGCAAAAACAGTGCATCAATTCACCACATACAATTTGGCCCAATCAATTTACCTACGGTTTCTTGTGTGTTCACATCAAGCACATACCATCTTGCAACATTTTTGTCTGCAATGCCTCAGGGAGCAGGCAAGCTTCCCAGAGGCCTAAATCTCTACACTTTCCAATAGAGATATCCAACACTAGTACACATCTGTGCTTGTGTGTGCTTTCTGTTTTAAAACATATGTTGTGGCAGCATTAGAGCTAGCGTCAAACCAGATTTTGGCAGAATTCTTCTTTCCAGGACGGTCATTGCAGGGCTTCCAAGAAGAGCTTTCACATTCATTTAGGAATCAACAAGATCCTTGACCAAGTATGACTAATTTTGTGTGTGTTAGCGACTTGCCCCATCTTATATTTGTATCCCTTTTCTCACATCCTTACCTGCCACTGTTGAGCTGGGTATCTCTTACCCTTTGGCAGGAACTTGAAGCGCATTACATTCTTATATTATTTTGAATTCGTACATCGAGCTTTCTGACATTTTTAAACTCTACATATTTGTGCAACATTCTGTTGTTATCTGTTCATTCCTCTGCAGAGGGCCTTGTGCTGGACCCAGCTACCAGAAAGCAAGCAGCTAGGCGACTTCAAGAAGTCTGTTACCCTGCTGAGATCCATTTGAACTGGACTTTAAATGATCTGGGTGATGGAGACTAAGGAAGATGCCATCCTCAAACCCATCATTAGCGGGTCAGGAAATAACTGAGTGCTGTTGGCAAAGTCACTCTTATTTTGAACCAGTAGGTGAAGGGTTGGACTTTTGAATTAGCAAGTAGGGGAAGAGAAAAGTCAAACGTAGGTCGAGACACTTCCCAATAGGAAACAGGGACAATTTGCAACAGGTCAGTGCCCGTGAAGGGCCAATGGGGTTGAGGCAGAGTCATTCACGAACCAGGCTGGTATCTGACACGTGACTTGATGTACCACAGCCCTATTGGTCGTTCTAAAACATACTCACAATTTTTGCAATAAAAAAGTCAGAAGACACACACTTGCACAAACGCTTTGTACGGGTTACGGGGTCTGCCGCATTGAAGGTTATAGAGGAAGGCGTAGGGGAACTCTGCAGAGGAGTGGACATTTCCAAAGCTGCTCAGTAGACATGTTGAGTAACAGAGATGGAAATCATCGTCAGAGGAGGAAGTATGAGTTTCACAATAAAGACTGAGTAGACAAGGTTGGGGATTTGGAGTTGTAGGAAGCACAAGGGCTGGCATGCGGAAGCGAAGGGCGCAGCTCAGAACACCTGAAACATTTCTCAAAGTAGAAGGAACAATGGACAGACACTCACTTGTAGACGGTGCCACCGTTTCCATGGCCCAGGATGTCTCGGTAACAAATGTCCTGCTCGTTCATCTCCAGGAGAAGGAGGGAGGCGGAGGGAAAAATAAGACAAGAGAGGTGTCAAACTACCGAGAGAAATGTCAAGGAAAAGCAAGCGCGGTCCATAAAGCATCGGCTGCGCAGGTCATTCCAAGTTCAGCTGCAAGAAGGCCGGGATCAATACAACATTTGCTGTCCAATTTATAAAAGGCGATACCAGGGGACACTGTGATGGACGCTTTAATGGCCATTTGTTTGCCGGGGTCATTTCATTAAAGTTTGATAAAAGGTGTCAAAACGGGATGATATAGACATGGCTGAGCTGCAGCCGGCCCTGGAGCCCGAGGCATGGCGGTTCAGGGGGGCATCCCAGGTTGTGGTGGAGGGCAGGGAGGGGGCACTTGGGGAATATGACCCTTTCTGGGGTCAGCTAGTCTGGAGGGGCTTTACCCACTCACAGGGGATACCTGACAAAGATACGCAAGCAGTGACAATTGTGTGCACTCAATTTTTCTGTTCAATTCAAAGCTGCATCGCTCTTGTGAGTGCAGTGCTGGACCACGGCTTGGCTCCTCTAGTCACAATATTTTTATTAGGCCTCATGAGCAAAGTAGCCACACCTTAGGCGAGTAACCCGAAAAGTTGCACCCCACAAAGATCTGCAAAATTCTCCTCTTTCACGGGTCAGGTCTTTAGCTCAGCAAGTCACATTCAAAATCGTTCTGCTTATGATCGAGATTTTCCACGGATTCTGTCATGAGCAAAAATGAGTATTATGCTTTTGCTACTGACAGCAGAAAAGAACATTCACGTAGCATAACAAACATAACACAAACTTCACACTGTAGTGTTAAACCAGATGTGACTGACTTGAATTCCGAGACATAATTTACAGGGGGTTAGAAAAACAGTAATTAGATGTATCAAACAAAACGTTGTGCCTGTTTCTTTCCAAGCCTCATTTGAACACTGCCTGATGAAGTGAAATCTTTTCATAAATGCTTGCCAATAAATGATGTGTTTAGCTTAATTAGGGTATCAATTCCTTGCTTCCTTCTGACGAATGATAGTTGTAGGAAATCCACCTTTTCTTTGTGGTCACCCCAGATTTTTCACCTTTTGCTGAACCCTATATTTTAGGACTATGTGCACTTTACCCCTGCTATCCAATAGTAAAGTGCCTATGCTCCTCCTTTAAACCTGGTCAAATTGGCCTACTCAGAACTGGTATATTCAGCTTGCCTATACATACTTAGTATATGGTACAGAATGTACGCTGGACCTGAAAGTTAAATGCCACTAGTGGACTACAGGTCCTATTGTGCCCAGTGGTGGTTGCCAGCAGGGAAAAGTTGTGGGGCAGCGCTGGGGACAATAACAAATAAATTAAAAAGAAAACTTACCTGCCACCTCAGTGCTCTTCTGCTCCTGATCACGGGTTTCCAGAATCCCTTGCGCCAATCCAGATGCTGCTCTCATGATGATAATACTATTACCCAGCATGAGAGCAGTGATGGGATTGGACGCAGGGGGCTGGTTTTACGCTCCCAGAGAGACTGGGAACCTGTGCCTGCTTCTTCTCCATGTTATAGACTATAGCCTGGAGATATCCAAGTGCGCATGCCGGTTTGGCCGTCCTAAGACAGCCGTCCAAACCGTCATGCGTACTTGCAGTGCCCTGTGCCCACCACTCCTCCTGCTGCTGCCAGAGGATGGCCCCACCCTCAAGACTCCGCTCCGGCTCAGTCATATGAAATAAAATGATAATAAAACTGCTTTATTAATATTTTATTTTACATGTTTTTATCTGCTGGCTGAGGCAGTGGGGCAACGCTCCTCCGCCATAACGAAGGAGCCGCCGCTGATTGTGCCATCCACTGCAAGTGCACAGCAGTGCAAATATGGCTTTAGTCCTACTATTGTAGCCTGGGTGTAACAGTGAAAAACATAGTTAAAAAACTATTTTTAATAATTATTAAAAATCCAATTCAATGGTGAATTTAGATTTTTTAATAAATGTTAAGGGAAAGTAACTTTTACAAAGTTATCTTTCCCCAGCCTCAAGTTCCTGGAGGCTAATTTACATTGGCTCTCCAGCTTCGTCTCAGCCAGTGACTAGCTTTGAATGGTAAATATCCTTCACAACAAATTTTTTATTACGAATACTTTTACCCCGCATACAATTTCAACGCATGGTGTTTAACAACGCAGTCTTTTACTCCGCATACCATTACAACGAAATTACTATTAGCACGCATCTTTTACTACGCTTATTCGTTGTTATGGTATGCAGAGGCAGCAGAGATTGGCTCCTTGTATGAGAAGTGGGTGTTGAGCGCTTTGTCTCCAGCACGTGAGGAACACTTTGTTTGACCCCAATATGAAGCACATGGTGAGCGCCTCAGTTTTCATACTTGTTCTGGACAGAGATCAGCGAGTCTTCAGTGCTTTCGGCAGCGAAGCCTCTGGTTTTTAGTATGCCCCCCTCACCCAGGGACGCCGCGACGTGCAACTGATGAAAGGGGAAGGGCTGTGCTGAGGCACCATTCCTCTGCTTCTGACTTTGTGCCGGCTGCCGACAGTCCCCTAGCGAGGCCCCTTCTGCCATGAGAGACGTCACGCGGAGAGCAGGACTCGCGGTCCCCCTAACCAGGAGAAAAAGCGGGTCCACAGGGACCGCCCTACTTGCACCAGGAGTCGAGGTGGTGAGTCGGGCTCTGGATGGAGTTTGTGACGAAGAGGGGTGCTGCACTGATTCAGTAGCTGCAGGCTAGCCAACAGCTGAACTGGTGATCCTGCACGACGGGAACCAGGAGAGGTCTCCCCGCTAGTGTCTGCAGTGTGTGCACCCCCGCCGGGCCATGTCGGGGGCCTTTGGCTTCAACGGTGGCATTACGGATAGAAACCTTGAAGGAGGGCCCCCTGAGCGCGGTGTAGTATTGCCGAAAGATGCGCAAAGGTTAAGTCAAAATACATTCACATTTATTTTTCGTTGTACTCTCATGCGTTTTTAAATTATGCGTTGTAAATGTACATTTAATAGATTAAATACAAATTTCGTTGTATTTGATTCGTTCTAGTAACTTGCGGGGTCATTGCATTTGCGTGGTGAAACATTCGTGGTAATGGTATGCGGAGTGTTTGTCTGCGGGGTAACGTCGTATGTTCGCTTTGAATAGATGTGAAAAAGGTGTGAAATGCCTGACAGGACCAAAGAATAGGCTGACATTAAAGGGCAGAGATGACTCCTCTGAACTCCACAGAATATGAAGGGTGGGGACTGTGGGCATCCTTTTTGAAACTACAGTGTCAAATCCTGCTTGACAAGTCTGTTGGGTTCAAATACACCATTTGGGGTGCACTTAAAAGGGAAAGAACAGGATGTCAATGCAATTCTGGTGTATCCAGTGTCTGGTTGCGGAAGGACCCTGCTTTTGTCCTATTAGACTACTGTCTCTGGGTTTGCTGTAGGCACATTACTTGCTCCAAACTGGATTTTAGTATTAGATGTGGGAGGACTCTAGGATTACCACAGTATATTCCCCACACACACCCCAGCCTTCAGAGGCCAACTTTAGTTTAGGCAATGACTTTCGCCATCTTAAAAATGCACGGAAACGGGGGCGTGGCCTGGTGTCAGCCAAGATGGCTGCACTTTAAGAGAGCCCTGGGGCGCTAGCTGAAAGAAACCCTACCACCTGTATCATTATCCGCCCACGCCTGCACCTAGGGGCACGTATCACCATTTCTGGGCGCCAGGTACAGTTGAAGGCATTTTGGGATTGAATCTCACCCGAAAAGTTCTGGATTGGGCGACTGGGAGTCAGCCACCCATGCCCTGGCTGGGCCGCAGAAACTAAGACCAGCTCACTTTCGGGAGTGCTCGCCGACCCAGTGGTGAAGCAAGGAGATGGCGACGTGCGACAGCGGCCCCCGCGGGCGCCCCTCGGGTAGGAAATGACAGCATTGCTCCTGCTGGGGCGCTCCAACAATCAAGAGAGGCCCGCTGCCTGGGTCTGGAGTTCGGCTGGCCTGGGCCTGGTGACGACGAACGGATTGGGCCTGTGATGCACTGCGGAGGAGGGACCACTTGGTGGCGAGACGCGCCGAGCAATAGCAGACCTTGCTCACTGTGCCACTGGATTCAAGCTAGCCTGGCTGAAGAAGGGTGACATACCCTGAAACCGGTCCCAGGATGCTTGTTTCCGGTCCAGGGAGGACCTGGCCTGGCAGTTCGGTCTGGACTGTTCCCAAGGGGCACAGGGTCAAGACTGATTTGCATATGGCTGGGTCCAAACTGGGGTGGCGTAGTGGGCAAAAGAACGATGGATTTAACCCAGATCTTTTGACTGGGGGAGAATGTTTGCATTGTCAGCATTCCGTCCATCATTTGTTTGCTGTAACACTTTTCGCCCTAAGTGGGATGGGTATGCCCAGACGTGGGTCCCTTGCTCACTGTGCCACTGGATTCAAGCTAGCCTGGCTGAAGAAGGGTGACATACCCTGAAACCGGTCCCAGGATGCTTGTTTCCGGTCCAGGGGGACCTGGCCTGGCAGTTCGGTCTGGACTGTTCCCATGGGGCACAGGGTCAAGACTGATTTGCATATGGCTGGGTCCAAACTGGGGTGGCGTAGTGGGCAAAAGAACGATGGATTTAACCCAGATCTTTTGACTGGGGGAGAATGTTTGCATTGTCAGCATTCCGTCCATCATTTGTTTGCTGTAGCAGAAACTAAGACCAGCTCACTTTCGGGAGTGCTCGCCGACCCAGTGGTGAAGCAAGGAGATGGCGACGTGCGACAGCGGCCCCCGCGGGCGCCCCACGGGTAGGAAATGACAGCATTGCTCCTGCCGGGGCGCTCCAACAATCAAGAGAGGCCCGCTGCCTGGGTCTGGAGTTCGGCTGGCCTGGGCCTGGTGACGACGAACGGATTGGGCCTGTGATGCACTGCGGAGGAGGGACCACTTGGTGGTGAGACGCGCCGAGCAATAGCAGACCTCTGGAATGGTGGTGAGAGCGCGGCAGTGGTGGGGACCATCAATCCTGGTGGTAGTGGGTGACTCCACAGGAGTCACGTCTGGCCCCCGGGCAAGGAAAAGAGGCTGAGGATTGGGTGCCGGGGCACCGCGGCAGAGACTGCGGGATTGCACGCCCACGTGGCGGAGTGATCTGAAAAGCAGGGGGACCCTCCTGCAGACCTGATCGCCTGGCTGCGAGCGGAACACAGAGCGTGAGGAAAGGGGAACCGGCTGGACTGAGACCCTGCGCTGTCAGAGGGAAAGGCAGCGTGGGCTCTGCTTTCTGGACCTAGATAGCTGACTGGGCCAAAAAGGAGGCAACAATACTGGTGAGGAGCGAGAGACGACAAACGGGTGTGTGAACCAGTCCTAGATATCCGGAGGCCCCCTCTATTCTCTCTATTTGAGAGTTTACCGCTGATACTGGCCTATGCATGGTCATAACAGAGAGCTGGGAGCACCTGGAAGGGTCAGTTCACAGAGGGAAAGAGGTAACCTATTACACCCTGGAAACTTCGTAGCCTGCAACCAAACAAACTGGTGTGGAGGTGGCTTGGGCTGGGCGGAGCGGTCCAGGCATTGCGGGCCCCGCAATTACCACAGGAGCATGGCCCGTTGATGAGAAAGGATACACAGGGTGTGCGCGCTCATGGTCTGTGGCTGAGACTTGCAGTGGTATATTTTTGCAGTGACTACCAGGTTCAGGCCATTCCATCCTATGCAGCGCGCATTTGAATATCCACAGTAGCGCCAGTGGGATATTACCTTTACTCCACCCCCCTTCCTCCTCTCTCTTCAACAGCTCTATAAACCAGGAAATGGTGAAACCGAAGGGGCAGCAACAGATGCTCATAAGATGGACAAATACGCTGTGCCCAAACAGTCACTGGAGGGGACTGGGCCAGGCGCGGAGACGTCAGAATCGGCAGAAAGCTCACTAGGGGATATAATAGCCGCGATTCGTGACCTCAAAGGTACTCTAGAACCCAAAATTGATGGAGTGACAGTGAATGTTAATCTTCTTAAGGCGGACTTTACGAAAATGTTTGAGAAAGTCATGGCAGATGAGGCGGACATCCATACATTACAAGCCACAACTCAAAAATTGGAAACTCAAGTTCGACATCTCACTAAACAACAACAGTCATGGTAGCTAGACTCGAAGATCAGGAGTGCAGGGCCCAATGTAATAATATTAGGGTGGTTGAGGTCCCCGAGGGGGCAGAGGGGCCTCGCGTCGACCTGTTCTTCTAAGATCTGATTGTCAACACCCTCCGTCCCAAGCACCTCTCCAATTTTTTCTCCGTCGAGCGGGCACACAGGGCGCCAGTTCTACAGCTAAAAACCAGGGGCCCACCGGTGAACGATTATTGCCAGAATTTTCAATCATCGCAACAGGGATGCCATTCTTCAAGCTGCACGCCCCAATGGGGATTCAATATATGAGAATGCCACAGTATGGATCTTCCCTGACTTGACACTGCAGAGCAGCGCCAACACCGCAGTTTCGACGAAGTTAAAAGAGCGCTCCGCGCCAAAGAACTCAAAAATATGATGCTTTTTCCTGCCAGGCTCCGAGTGCTGGCGGAAGGTAAATCCTGGTATTTCGCCATGCCGGCAGAAGCTTGGAATTGGCTAGAGGGATGGCGCACCCCAGGACGGCGGGGCAACTGAAAAGGGGGGAGAAGATGCCCCATGGCAAACAGGGAGGTGACTCAACGGACCATCATGTCGGACAATCTCTAGAAGAGGTGGAGGTTTCCTGATTAGCACAGCCGGCCGAAGGTTAAGTATCCCTTTGCTAAGCGCTGCTGGTCCCACTAGACAAAACTGATAGCTGCAGAGGACGTAAATGTGTAGACTCTTGCTGGGAGCCAATGTTATTGTTTGGACCACTATACTGTACCCTTGAATGGCTCTTGGAAACGAGGGGCGGTGCTCATATATCTGGGGACTCCGCTGTGTGATAAAAAGTTTGGGTTGGCACACAACTGCACCCCTTGGTGGCTCCTAAGCATTCAGGAGTGTGAGGCCACAACATGTCTTATGTGCCCTTGGTGCAGAGGGGACAAGTTTTAGTAGTTATAAAGGGTTTACGATTGGCTTACGAGTAGCCCTAGGCAACTTGGTGACATTGGCTAACCCTTGACATGTTAGTTGTTATGTTAAGGGCGACAGGCACTCTACAAATTGGTGTGGTGGGCGTTTCAAAGCCTACGGTGCAGGGTAGCAGAGAGAGGGGAGTTTCAGGGGACGCTTACAGTTAAGTTCTGTTTTCAAAGTTTTGCACTGTACGATGTGTATCTGCTCAGACACATGGCAAAGCAAGGGGTGTGGCTCAGATCAAACAGGGGGAGGAGGGTGGTCCCTGGGCATGATCCAGCAGTGGGCCGCGAAACCGTACATCGCAACACACTATGGGGTCCCACGTCTGTTCCAATTTGAAGGTCATGACATGGAATGTTAATGCTGATCCACAAAAAAGTACTCCCCTATTATCCTAACCGTGTAACTCGGTTGTTAAATACACACAGATACTGAATAACAAATGGTGGAATATCCCTTAATGAAGCTTTAGATTTTACACCACTCTGGAGTGGCAAAGGTGGCAACTCCTTTTGTTTTATATTCCCTCACACACCCTAGTGGTTTCATGCTTCATCATCGGGATACCCCGACGCCTATAAGTCGGGGTGGGCTCGACCATATTGCAGGGAGCTCTTGAAGAAATGTTTGGCCAGGGGGATAAAGATTAAAAATCCACTGGCAGATCCCGGTTTCCCTTTATTCTTGGATCTGTCAGAGATATTAAAATAGAGAAGAATAGGGTCATTGGGATATTGTGGTCCTAGGACCCTAAAGCCAACATGTTTCAGTCCAATTGTTGCCCAAAAAGTGGTGCAGGACTTTCTTCAGGGCGATAACGTTGTCCCCCCTGGAAGAATATTAATATGGGAATTTCCCTATACTAATTATAAAAAGGGGAGAAAGCTGCTCCTTTTTTTGTCACAACCTTAGGTTTCGTTTGATCACTCCATCTGTAAAAAGATAAAGATAACGCCAAGACAAAGAAACACACCATTGTTTTTAGCATGTATACAGTATCCAAAATCACATGTAGTGAAGAGTGACGTCACCCTCTGTGCCAATTATGCCCGAGGGTGATAAGACACAGCAACAAGCATGCTAGTACCATATGCGTAATGTATGCTCATTCGTACCTCTATATCACACTCTAAAATGTGTGCATAATTGTGTCGTGGTGGCTAATTCCCGAGTAAGAGAGGCAACCCCCTAAAGCGAATAATTTGTCAGGTCAGGGAACAACTACACTTACTGTTTTTTTAAAAAGACGCTGTGATAGACTCGCCTACTTCCGGGGTCACGTGTAGGATCTGTCCTGTCCGCCCCTTGAACTCTGGGAAGTATAGTTCACAAATGCTCTGTGGGGAAGTACTAAAGAAGCCACATAAACACGCTAAGTTTAAAAAAAAACATTGCATGTTCAATTATTTTGTAGAACCCTGTACACAATTACGTGACCAGTATAATATTTAAAAATATTCACGCTGTTGAAAAAAAGGGTCGCATTAGAATTGTATGCTTCTTATGGGGCGCGTGCGAATTTCGTCACGCATACCCTGTGAATTATGTGCTTCTTGCGGGGCGCGTGCGAATTACGTCACCCTGTGAATTGTGGGAACTATAGTTCCATCGTTATACCGACGTTTAAAGAATTTTGCCAGAGGGTTCTAGTGCGGTGGTATTGTAGAATGCCTAAAATGCACTTAAATATTTTTTATGGGTTGTCAAACAATGATTAGTGTAAAAATAGCGCTTGTGATAACTTGCAGACCAGGCGTTTAATGTGAATATCAATATTGATTAACATTACACAAGGAAAATTATGTATTTTTAGTAAGGTTGTTATTGTATGTTAGCACAGTGGAAAATCTCTTGGCAATCAAGTTCATCCAAGATATTGATCTACAACTCATCTACTCAGTCGGGTGTGTCAGTGTTAGTGTCACAGACAGGTGGTTATCAACCCTACTAAGACACGGTAAGTGTCAGCTGACACAATGTGTTATGATTCATCTATTCTTGTTTAGTTGGTGCCAGGGAATGGAATCATTCAATCCATGGATGGATGTTTTTAATCGGTACACCCATCGTTGCTCTCTCTCTAGAAGTATTCTGGTTAGATCGCCTTCTCCTTTGACTTTTTCAATTACTGTCCACCACAAATCCTTGTCGGTGTGTTTCATCTCCACATAGTGGGATGTTAATCTTGTCGCTGTGATTGACCTTCTGATGGTGCTTCTATGTTCGCTTATACGCACCTTTATTTTTCTCCCTGTCATGCCAATGTACATGAGTTGGCATGGGCATTTGATCATGTATATAACCTTTTCGCACGCGCCCCATAAGAAGCATACAATTCTAATGCGACCCTTTTTTTCAACAGCGTGAATATTTTTAAATATTATACTGGTCACGTAATTGTGTACAGGGTTCTACAAAATAATTGAACATGCAATGTTTTTTTTTTTTAAACTTAGCGTATTTATGTGGCTTCTTTAGTACTTCCCCACAGAGCATTTGTGAACTATACTTCCCAGAGTTCAAGGGGCGGACAGGACAGATCCTACACGTGACCCCGGAAGTAGGCGAGTCTATCACAGCGTCTTTTTTAAAAAACAGTAAGTGTAGGTTACCGGTTGCCACAAGCCGCAGGGACCCACACCGAATAGGTCATACCACGGGGCAGGACCCTTGAGGACGAGAGTAAAAACGCTGAAAAAACGCCAGAAGCAGGTATGAGTGCATGTATCTCCAATAAGGAGGTTTTCTTCCACCGCAAATACTGACGCATGACATTGTTTGTTTTATCTCCCACCTTCAATCACATCATTTGAAATATTGACTGTGAACTATTCGACCTAATTTTTACGGCAACAGTGTTTGACTACAGGGCTACCCCATTACTATGTGAGGTTCCATGTGAAGTCTAGCCTCTCCCTAAATGGGGTAAGAAACGGAATTTTGTGAGTCCTGTATGAAGTTTTACGGCAACTTTTATAGCGGTATGAGTGAGAGTGAATGATCCATTCTTTTCACAAATATTCTACACACACAAATGTTTTGGGTACTGTTAGTATGCGACAATTAGCCGCCACAACACAATTATGCACACATTTTAGAGTGTGATATAGACCTACGAATGAGCATACGTTACGCATATGGTACTAGCATGCTTGTTGCTGTGTCTTATCACCCTCGGGCATAATTGGCACAGAGGGTGACGTCACTCTTCACTACATGTGATTTTGGATACTGTATACATGCTAAAAACAATGGTGTGTTTCTTTGTCTTGTCGTTATCTTTATCTTTTTACAGATGGAGTGATCAAACGAAACCTAAGGTTGTGACAAATAAAGGAGCAGCTTTCTGCCCTTTTTATAATTAGTATAGGGAAATTCCCATATTAATATCCTTCCAGGGGGGACAACGTTATCGCCCTGAAGAAAGTCCTGCACTACTTTTTGGGCAACAATTGGACTGAAACATGTTGGCTTTAGGGTCCTAGGACCACAATATCCCAAAGACCCTATTCTTCTCTATTTTAATATCCCTGACAGATCCAAGAATAAAGGGAAACCGGGATCTGCCAGTGGATTTTTAATCTTTATCCCCCTGGCCAAACATTTCTTCAAGAGCTCCCTGCAATATGAGTCGAGCCCACCCCGACTTATAGGCGTCGGGGTGTCCCGATGATGAAGCATGACACCACTAGGGTGTGTGAGGGAATATAAAACAAAAGGAGTTGCCTCCTTTGCCGCTTCAGAGTGGTGTAAAATCTAAAGCTTCATTTAGGGATATTCCACCATTTGTTATTCAGTATCTGTCTGTATTTAACAACCGAGTTACACGGTTAGGATAATAGGGGAGTACTTTTTTGTGGATCAGTGTTATAAAACGGGAGGGTGTACTCCTCTTTCAGAGTTTCTCTCGGCCCTTCAAATAGTGAGAGGATCCTCTTTCGCTACATTAGTGTATTACGTTTTGTGCAGCGCACAGCTGTGGGGCATCCCAGAAAAAAAAGTGTGTTCATAAATTTGAAACTCAACAAAACTTTGTTTGAATAATTGTGGAAGTTTGGAAGTGTTCACTCACCGCTTTTTTACCAATTTTTACCTAATCTTTTCATCATGAGCATGCCAGGAACATTGACAACATCTGAGACCCTTGGGATAGGGTACACGGATGAAATGGCGTCTGCCATTCTGGCTGGCCCATCATTATTCCCAGACACAAATATCAACCAGAGTCTTAACCAAGCACAGAACTGGGACGAACTAAAGGAATTGAAACGTGCCCAGATGAAGATCCTACTTCATGGGGCCATCTTAACGGAATATCTGCGCGGGAATGCGGCACCAAAAGGCCTTCTAGTAACCAACGCCCCCAGCATCTTCTTAGACGATCCGTTGTTCAAAAGAGAGTGGTCACTAATCGCGTGGCGGTGCACGCGCGATTGGTTGATCCTCATTATAAATACTGCAAAACGTCTTTCAGAAGCTATCCTGGTTAAGATCAAGACCAGCGAAGACGCTCTTATGACGGAAATAAAAATCACACTCTATAAGAAAAAACTAGAGGAGGTCAATAAAGAGATTGGGGAACACAAAGACTTTCTGATGCAGAGTAAAGTCAACAAGCTACAAAAAGATCTTAAGAAATTTTCTCACGAAAAAGTATACCCCTATATAAGAGACGACTATAAAAGCCAGGATAATTCAGAATCCGGATCCTCATACCAAGGGGACTCAAGCAACTCAGAGTCAGAACAAGAAGATTGGTCAAGTGACGGCTCTAACAAAAGTTGGAGAGGCAGACCAAGGAAACCAAGAAGAGGAAACTTCAATCAGGGATACTAACCATCTTAGATGTATCCATGGCCCAGTCCATACGGTCAAACACTAATCATTGTTTGACAACCGATAAAAAATACTTAAGTGCATTTTAGGCATGCTACAATACCACCGCACTAGAACCCTCTGGCAAAATTCTTTAAACATCAGTATAACGATGGAACTATAGTTCCCACAATTCACAGGGTATGCGTGACGTAATTCGCACGCGCCCCGCAAGAAGCCCATAATTCACCGGGTATGCGTGACGAAATTCGCACGCGCCCCATAAGAAGCATACAATTCTAATGCAACCCTTTTTTTCAACAGCTTGAATATTTTTAAATATTATACCGGTCACGTAATTGTGTACAGGGTTCTACAAAATAATTGAACATGCAATGTTTTTTTTTTAAACTTAGCGTGTTTATGTGGCTTCTTTAGTACTTTCCCACAGAGCATTTGTGAACTATACTTCCCAGAGTTCAAGGGGCGGACAGGACAGATCCTACATGTGACCCCGGAAGTAGGCGCGTCTATCACAGCGTCTTTTTAAAAAAACAGTAAGTGTAGGTTACCGGTTGCCACAAGCCGCAGGGACTCACACCGAATAGGTCATACCACGGGGCAGGACCCTTGAGGACGTGAGTAAAAACGCTGAAAAAACGCCAGAAGCAGGTATGAGTGCATGTATCTCCAATAAGGAGGTTTTCTTCCACCGCAAATACTGACGCATGACATTGTTTGTTTTATCTCCCACCTTCAATCACATCATTTGAAATATTGACTGTGAACTATTCGACCTAATTTTTACGGCAAAAGTGTTTGACTACAGGGCTACCCCATTACTATGTGAGGTTCCATGTGAAGTCTAGCCTTTCCCTAAATGGGGTAAGAAACAGAATTTTGTGAGTCCTGTATGAAGTTTTACGGCAACTTTTATAGCGGTATGAGTGAGAGTGAATGATCCGTTCTTTTCACAAATATTCTACACACACAAATGTTTTGGGTACTGTTAGTATGCGACAATTAGCCGCCACGACACAATTATGCACACATTTTAGAGTGTGATATAGACCTACGAATGAGCATACGTTACGCATATGGTACTAGCATGCTTGTTGCTGTGTCTTATCACCCTCGGGCATAATTGGCACAGAGGGTGACGTCACTCTTCACTACATGTGATTTTGGATACTGTATACATGCTAAAAACAATGGTGTGTTTCTTTGTCTTGTCGTTATCTTTATCTTTTTACAGATGGAGTGATCAAACGAAACCTAAGGTTGTGACAAATAAAGGAGCAGCTTTCTGCCCTTTTTATAATTAGTATAGGGAAATTCCCATATTAATATCCTTCCACAGGGGGGACAAAGTTATCGCCCTGAAGAAAGTCCTGCACCACTTTTTGGGCAACAATTGGACTGAAACATGTTGGCTTTAGGGTCCTAGGACCACAATATCCCAATGACCCTATTCTTCTCTATTTTAATATCCCTGACAGATCCAAGAATAAAGGGAAACCGGGATCTGTCAGTGGATTTTTAATCTTTATCCCCCTGGCCAAACATTTCTTCAAGAGCTCCCTGCAATATGGTCGAGCCCACCCCGACTTATAGGCGTCGGGGTGTCCCGATGATGAAGCATGACACCACTAGGGCGTGTGAGGGAGTATAAAACAAAAGGAGTTGCCTCCTTTGCCACTCCAGAGAGGTGTAAAATCTAAAGCTTCATTTAGGGATATTCCACCATTTGTTATTCAGTATCTGTCTGTATTTAACAACCGAGTTACACGGTTAGGATAATAGGGGAGTACTTTTTTGTGGATCAGTGTTATAAAACGGGAGGGTGTACTCCTCTTTCAGAGTTTCTCTCGGCCCTTCAAATAGCGAGAGGATTCTCTTTCGCTACATTAGTGTATTACGTTTTATGGAATGTTAATGGCCTTTGTAGCAAAATCAAACGAACCCTAGTATAGCAATACATCCGAAGACACACCCCAGACCTCGACTTATTACAGGAAACCCACTTGAAAGGGAGCCCAGGACAGATGGGGTTACTCCCTGGTAGCGTACGCAGGTTTTACCTCCAGCCCCAGAGGCACGGGCATCCTTCTTAGATTATCTACACCGTATACACCTGTCTAGACATGGTATGACCCATTGGGTAGATTTGTTACACAGACGGGAACTTGGGAGGGCGATACCCTAAACGTTTGTCTGGTTTATGCACCTCCTAGACTGCAGGCGGACACTCTTTTGGTCCTGGGGGCCTCACTGCTGGAGATGCCGATGGGTACCCTGATACCCGGGGAGGACATGAATGACGTGATGAATCCTGCGAAGGACAGGTTTATTGGTAGAGAGAGAGGTACAGATGAGAGCCCACTTAAATCCTTCATAGAGGCCATGGGGTTGATGGACCTTTGGCGTGAGCACAATTAAACCTCGAATCAGTTCACCCACCAGTCGGCGAGACATGGTAGTTTTGCCTGTCTGGACTATATTTTTATCCACCACCTTAGCGTGGGCCACTTTCATGGTATGGGTCACCTAGGGTGAGGCATCTCTGACCAGTCCACAGTAGTGGCGTTGTTTTCAGGCCCTTTTAGAGATTTTGTGCTGCCCCCAAGGATAGCCCACTGGCATTTAAAAGACAGAAAATTTCAAGATACAATACGAGAACAGACGGAACATTATTTCCAAGAGAATGTGGGGTTGGTAGGCTCTGCTTGTACCTTTTGGGAAGCTTTCAAAACAGTATTGCGTGGCCAAGCTCAAGTCCTCATAGGGGTAAAGAGGAAGGAACAGGTTATCAAGTATGAGTCGTTAGAAAAGGGGATTGCCTCTCTGGAATTAGAAATAGCGAGGGGGGAGGTGCCTGACACCCGCTTGAGTCACCGTCTTCAGTTACGGCAACAGAAGTTGAGAGACTTAGCAGAAAATAGGGCCCACGCACATATATTGGCCACTCAGACGACTCGATGACGTGGTCTACAAGGCCAACAAGCTTATAGCTTGGTTAGAAAAGACAGACGGGTAGGAACTGGGTGGTAGAAATTGAAGACCCGGCGGGAGTGTCTCATACCACTGGAACAAGTGTATTCTTCCAAGACTACCCGCTCTAGTCAGGATTGCACTAATCTTCTGAAAGATCTCTCCCTTCAAATCCTCTCCATAGAGGACAAGGATGCATTAGAACAGGATTTGAGTGTTGATGAGATAGAAGGCGTAATGCGGGGACTACAGGCCGGCAAGGCTGTGGGGCCTAATGGCCTACCGGTAGAACTTTACAAATGCATAGCCGGTAAAATTTCACCACACATGCTTAGCATGTTTCAATCCGCGAGACAAATAAGTACCCTTCCAGTGGATTAGCGACTAGCCACTATTATCGTCCTACCCAAGAAAAATAAACCGCCTACGGCCTGCAACTCCTACAGGCCTATATCGCTTTTGAATTTAGAAGTCAAGGTCCTAGCAAAGGCCCTGGCCAATAGACTGGTGAAGGTAAGTACCACAGTGGTTCATCCAGACCAATCCGGATTTATATGCCTCACAGGGGCACCAGATGGAACCTCAGGCGTCTTTATGGGGTACTATTTACGACAGCGACTCCTCAGGCAGAAGATGTTGTTCTGCTCAAATTGGATGCAAGAATGGCTTCTGATAGTATAGAGTGGTCATATCCATTTGCTGCCTTATCCAGACTTGGATTCGGTCCCAAATATTGCAACTTGACTAAACTTCAATACTAAGGTCCCATGGCGAGGGTGCGGGTTAACGGAGTACATTCTCACCCTTTCACTCTTTATTGGGGCACAAGGCAGGGTTTCCCCTTGTCTCCAATGATTTTCGCCTTGGCCATGGACCCACTGGCGGATTTGACCCGAAAAGACCCGCTACTGTGAGGAATCCGGAGGAGCGGCGCATGGGAGGAACAGATCTCCCTGTATGCCGACGTCATTCTGTTGTATGTAACGCAGACTCTCTTTTCAATAGATAGAATCCTTCATATCTTCAAACTTTTTGAGAGTTACTCCAGTTATCAGATTAATTGGGACAAGTCTCTCATTTTTCCCCTTACTGGAGGACGGCCGGTTTTACCGCATACGTGTGGGGCTCCAGAGGTAACTCAGGGCTTTCAATATTTAGGTATATATGTAACCAGAAATGCTGAAAATTTTATAGAGCAGAATTTGATTTCTCAATTGGCGTGTCTTAGGGAAGACGTGGCACATTGGAGGGCACTTCCGGTATCCCTTATGGGAAGGGCAGTGCTCCTTAAGATGATGACCCTCACCCGCATGTTGTACATCCTGCAAAATACCTTGTATAGGATGCCACCTGATTTCTTTCGTAAGGTGAATAGCGAATTGCGCAAACTATTGTGGAATGGAAGCAGTTCACGGATCTCCCTCTGTAGGCTCCAATGGGGGGTGCATGAAGGGGCACTGGTGATTACCCGACATTTAGATCTACTATTGGGCGGCACAGTTGACTGCAGTGAACGATTGGGTATTTGGAGGCATTGAAGATCCAGCTTACCGAGTGGATCGGGGTGCGATGGGGGACCGAGGTTACAAGTCAGTCCTATATAATAAAAAACAAGCAAGACTGCTGCCGTTGCATACTCAAATGGTTGTTAGGGCGTGGAGAGAGGCTAATAAACATCTGGGCTGGGATGGCAAGCTGACAAACAGGACTCTGTTATGGGACAGTGAACTCTTGCGGGAAGTTGGAAATTTAAAAGGCTTCCGTAAATGGGAACTGATATGTATTGAGTGTTTTGGGGACATCCGGAGAGGGGGCACACTACTGGCCTTTGCAGAACTACAGAAAGAGTATGAAATGGGGGAAACGGAGCAGTTGAAATACCTGCAGTTGGGACATGCGATACAGTGATATGTGCTGGAGGAGGAGCAACTGCCAGAGTTCACTCCTTTGGAGGACCGATTACTACAGGACCCTATGCCAATGAAGGCGATTTTGTTGCTATATAAGAAAATAATGAGCAACTCAGCTGACCCGTTGCATTCCTTGAGAGAGGCATGGGATGGGAAGGAGACATAGGGCTTATTGAGGAGGAGGATTGGGTTGAAGCAATTCAGAGCCCTAGAGAAATAGCCGTTCGGGCTCGCTGCCGTATGATACAACTACGAATATTTCACAGATCCTATTACTCTAGGTCTTTACTACACCGTCTGGACCGGTGTGATACGGCCCTTTGTGCTAGGGGGTGAGGAATGGTGGGCTCATTTTTCCACAAACTCTGGGAGTGCCCCATAGTCCAGCGCTGTTGGGAGGGAGTGGTACAAGTCATGGCCAAAGTTGCAAGCATTACAGTCCCGCTAGAGGTCAGATGGCTGTTACTATGTATAACGGGGGAAGATACTTGGCCCAGGTATTCCAAAATGTGGTTACAATTGGCATTATGGGTGGCCAAAAGAAACAGTGCGAAGGCATGGGGAGCGAGTAGACCCCCGAGTGTCCAGGATTGGGAGGATGACTTAGACTGGTGCCGGCAGGCGGAATGGGTGATCTATCACAGTTGGGGCTGCCCTAGGTAATTTGATAAAGTGTGGGATAAATGGAGTTTGTATAGAGACACAAAGGACAGATTAGGGAAGCTAGGGGGGGGGTAGGGAGGTTTACGGTTATCTGGGTAATCACTGACAATATTATCTGCATGTAATCATAATTATGTCTTCGTGATCTGTACCATGTCTATCACTACTGCAACAGTAACAACGCTATGGCTTGCTGTCTTGAAAAGTAACATTGATTGCAAATGATTGTATCATTCGATGTGCACTGAGCAACTGTTTAATAAATAGATTTTTTTTTTAATGCGCTGACACACTACATTTTGGGCCTGTTTGCTGTAAGGCAGACAGGAACTATTGAGAAAGTGGATAGAGTAGGCCCCAGAAACATCTACCACATTAGTTAGGGAGGGGCCAGGAGTCACCGAATTGCCAGATGTAAATATGGCACCAAACACACAAAAGATGTGAGGAATGTTTGCAATTTATCTAACCACTGGCAATCTCTTGGGTACATTCCAACCCATAATTCCTTTGCCCACTACTTCACCTCAGTTGGGCTCCAGTCATATGGAAATCAGTCTTGACCCTGCTCCAATAGGACTAGCAAAACCAAAGGGGATGATGGACGGAGTGTTGAACATTGCAAGCACTCACCCCCAGTCAACTGATCTGGGTTTAATCCATCATCATTCTTTAGCTCACTCCGCCACCCCAGTTCAGACATGGCCATATGCAAATCAGTCTGACCCTGTGCCTCATGGGAACAGTCCAGCCCGAACTGCCAAGCCATGTCTTCCCTGGACCGGAAACAAGCATCCTGGAACCGGTTTCTGGCTTACAGCCGTCATCAGCCAGGCTATCTTGAATCCAGTGGCAAAGTGAGCAAGGGACCCACGTCTGGGCATGATGGATTTAACCCAGATCTCTTGACTGGGGGTGAATGTTTTGATTTGTTCTGCATTCCGTCCATCAATTGTGTGTCTTTTGCTTTCTCGCCCTAAGTGCGCCAGGTATGCCCAGACGTGGGTCCTGGGCTCACTGTGCCACTGGAATCAAGCTATCCTGGCTGAAGAGGGGTGGAACCCCGAAACCAGTCCTAGGATGCTTGTTTCCGGTCCAGGGAGGACCTGGCTTGGCAGTTCGGGCTGGACTGTTCCCATGAGGCACAGGGGCAAGACTGATTTGCATATGGCCAGGTCTAAACTGGGGTGGCATGGTGAGCAAAAGAATGATGGATTTAACCCAGATCTCTTGACTGGGGGTGAATGTTTTGATTTGTTCTGCATTCCGTCCATCAATTGTGTGTCTTTTGCTTTCTTGCCCAAAGTGCGCCAGGTATGCCCAGATGTGGGTCCTGGGCTCACTGTGCCACTGGAATCAAGCTATCCTGGCTGAAGAGGGGTGAAACCCCGAAACCGGTCCTAGGATGCTTGTTTCCGGTCCAGGGAGGACCTGGCTTGGCAGTTCGGGCTGGACTGTTCCCATGAGGCACAGGGTCAAGACCGATTTGCATATGGCCAGGTCTAAACTGGGGTGGCATGGTGAGCAAAAGAATGATGGATTTAACCCAGATCTCTTGACTGGGGGTGAATGTTTTGATTTGTTCTGCATTTCGTCCATCAATTGTGTGTCTTTTGCTTTCTCGCCCTAAGTGCGCCAGGTATGCCCAGACGTGGGTCCTGGGCTCACTGTGCCACTGGAATCAAGCTATCCTGGCTGAAGAGGGGTGAAACCCCGAAACCGGTCCTAGGATGCTTGTTTCCGGTCCAGGGAGGACCTGGCTTGGCAGTTCGGGCTGGACTGTTCCCATGAGGCACAGGGTCAAGACTGATTTGCATATGGCCTGGTCTAAACTGGGGTGGCATGGTGAGCAAAAGAATGATGGATTTAACCCAGATCTCTTGACTGGGGGTGAATGTTTTGATTTGTTCTGCATTCCGTCCATCAATTGTGTGTCTTTTGCTTTCTCGCCAATAGGACTAGAGCAGACGGAGCTGCCAAGCTAGGTCCTCCCCGAACCAGAACACATATACATGAGAATAATCAAAAATTCAGGTAATTTATAAAACCACTACCCGAAATGAACAGGAGTTCCACACTATGTCTAAAGTGGACTCTTGATGTCAGTGAGCCAGTTCACAAATTCTTGATGTCGGGGGATCTGGCATTCAGTATCACAACACAGTTTGGAAAGGATTGTGGGAGATTTGCATAGTTGAATTCGAAACACATCTCACAATCCTGGGCAGCTGGTGCTGGATTTGGGCTAGCACCCAAAGTAGCTTCACAGGGATACTAGACCTGCAGAGGCACCCACTGGGGTGTGGGCACTCAATGGCCCCATAGGCGTACCCGATAGGACTGGGGAACTGATATTTTGGGTTAGATTACATCCGTGGGCTCCAAGGTCAGAGACCACCAGGGGAAAACCAACAGACGTTTTCACAAATAAGGAATAGGGTGCAGGGTTCTAGATTCGAGACAAACAGCTCTGAATTTGCACCATGCGTGTTATTTGGTACTTGTAGCCCTCCGGTATGAGGTGCTCTGCCCCACTCAATGGATTGCTTTGTGTTCCCTTGTATGACACATAAGCTGCCTTCTCCCAGGCCTCTCTCCTGCTTCTGTAAATCACGTCTTGAGGGTTCCAGCATGAACTATGACAGATCCTCGCATGTTTTTTGTAAATCAGGATTACTTGAGGAAACAGGATGCATTGAAAGGGAATTGGCTGAGATCCGCTCCTTGCTAAGCTGGTAACGCCCCTTATTGCTGCGATGTTCCCCTAAATATTCGCCAAAATATCTGAGTGCCCTGCACCTTTAGGCTCTGTAGGGTAGGGGTGCCCAGGGTACCAACACAACCCCGTCCTCTGTCCAAGCCCCGAGCACCTTCGGTTGCAGGATAAATACTGTGTCGTGTTTGTGGTGCAGGAGGCCGGCAAATGCCTCTCCCGGCCCGGCACCTGTCAGCGGCCCTCCCATCTGCCCATTAGGCTCAATTGAGTGAGACATCTGTGTCACGGCAAATAAGAGAGCCTTATTGATTTTCCCTAACCGCCCCTCACTTGCCCTCTGTTCTGAAGGCAGAAATCTTAATTATCTAGTCTGCGCCCGTGCTTCTTGCGTGGTGGTCCTCCTGTCCGCCTAAATGGCACTTTCATGAATCAAATCGCTGCTGCCCGACGTGTCAGAGGGCTAATTACCCAGCCAGGGCCTCCGCTGGCTGCAAGCGCCTTCAGACGGCGGTCTGGAGGGTACCTGCAGCGCTGGGACCACGGCGGACCCTCGCGCCACCTCAGCCTCATGCATGTGTGTACAGACTGGCTGCACTACGGCGAAACAGGTGTGTGTGTGTGTAGCCCTGGCACTAAAGTGCCATAGTGAGCACGTGTACACACCGTGAGATGCCTCGAGCTAGTAGAAACCAGTGCCTCGCGCAGCAGCCCACCTTGGTCGGTGTGTGTAGCTCTTGCACCACCACGCTGTAGTGTGTGTGAGACGCCCTAAAGCCACCACATGTCCAGCCTCTGTATCTCATTACCTGCTTCATTTGTAAAAATAGAAGTGCCAGGGCCCTCTTCGGGAGGCAATTTCTGCTTGCACTGCCCATTGCTTGCTGTCAGCACTACCAATTACAGGAACAACACAACTACCACGGCACAAGTCCTAAAAATAAGAAGTGGGGGGGCTAACCAAGTTAGGCAGTATGCAAGTAACATCATGGTGCGTCACATCTCAGCGTGACGTCACGGCATCACAGGAAGTGACATCTCAACCATGATCTCACAAGAAGTGACATCAGGTCTTAACACTTCACACGTTTCGCATTTCTATAACGAGTACATTTGAGCGCATTATGCAATTTAACAAATTAGATTTTGCATCTGGGTTGTGCCAAAAAAGTGACGTAACCCCAACGCAAAATGTGGTCCTCAATTTATACATTGAGGGCCTCATATACAACTTTTTGGTGCAGGGCAGCGCCACAAGGCTTCTTGCAGTGCTGCCCTGCTTCAAAAGGAAAGGGGAAGAATGTGCAGTATTAATGAAATACGGCACATTCCTGTCCTTTCTGCATGTTCAGGTGCACAAATTGGTGCCTAGCACCAATGCAGGCAACCTTGCACCATGGGACAGGGGTGCCTGCGTTGTTGGCAGGATTGTTTTGTGCAGGAACACCTACCTGCACAAAAACAATCAATAGAGGCGTTTTCCTCATTCTATGTGTGCTGCAAAATGCAGCACACATAGAATGCTGCAAAATGCAGCACACATAGAAAGAGGAAAAAAGAGGAGAAATAAAGTTATTTCTCCTAGTTACTCCTCCCCTGGGGAGGCACACAGTTTTGAAGCATTCCAGGTTTAAAGATCCTTGCAAATCTGGAAATGTGTCAAAACCCATGGGTGTTGCATGGGAAAACCCACCGCAACGCCCATGGAACGCCTCCTTGAACTAGAGTTAGGCAACGCAGCGATTTACGCTGCTTTGTCTTACTCCGCATCTATGAGGCCATGCAAAGCCACGCAGGGTTGCTTTGCATCGCCTCAAAGATATTATTGAGAGGCCTGCCTCACCGGAGTGTCATAAGAAGTGAAGTCTCTTGTAAATGAGGCCCTTATTTTTTTTTTTTTTTTAAACTCTGTCAAAAAGAAGATGAAAACAAGGAGACAAGTAGCAGTAAATCTAATCTGCTTAACTGGTCGCAAAGTATGTATTTTAAACTATCTTATGGGGTAAGGCACCTGCTGCAAAGACCTTTGTGAGCCCAGTAAATCCCAAAAAGAATAATAATAATGGTAAGAATAACTTTGGAGGGCAATGCATTTGCTGGAGAGACCTGTGTTTTCTCTTGTCAAGTTTTGACAAAGTAGCGTAGAGGGTTAATGCGTCTACTGCAAAGCACGTCATCTAAAATGCAGATGACAGACTTGTATTTTATGTAGCTAGGTGAGTTAGTGCTTTTAACACAGAGATCCTTTAGTTACTTGCACTTCATAAATTGTAAACCTTCTAATATAGCACAGTGAGCTAGGAGGGACATGTGACTCCTTCACCTTGTAACCCTCACTGTTTTTTGTAACACAGTTTGTACATTGATTTACACACTTAAATGATTTATTGTCAATGTATAATGTGTAGGTGTGATGCAAAGCTCTCCGACACCCTGCATTGGGATGAGTAAATTAAATTAAATAAAACAAAATAGCAGTAAATTGCTATTTGTGTAAATACTGGAGCCAACCACCACATCTGACATTCTTGCAGTGCAGGCATATCAGGGATTGAACAAGGTAAAAAGCATGCCTTTCAAGAATTTGTGAAGGGATAACAACAATCTGTGTGCCTTTGTTTCCTATCCCTTGCATTTGCATCTAAGTGCTCAGATAGCTCGGAGTCAGGATAGTGAAACAAAAGGAGGCCTGATTTCCTCTTAAATTCGGCCTTTCTTATGGGCCCAGCTGGAGTCTGAAATATGACTGGAGTCTGAAATATGAGAGCCTCCCTTTTCCGTCTGCACGTTGCTGCTGGAAACAAAAGCAGACAACGTGCAGGTGCTGCTGAATCTGGTCCCAGTGTCTTAAAATTACACCAGGACAAGTTCATCATATTTGAGTGGGGCCCACTTCTTGCAGGGTGGACGGCGCCACCCTGTGAAACGAGTGGGTAAACGTCGTGTACCTGCGTGTACCCCCGACTTGTGCCCGGTCAACTACTAACCATCACACACATACAAGTGTGACAATTCTGACTCTTCCATACCTCCAAAGCTATAAGAATGCCTTTGGCGGCAGAATTGTTATGCTCGTCTCTAAATGAGAAAAGAGCACCACCATGTAGACTGTCATAAGTGCTGGTGCTGACTATTAAGTGCCGGTGCCGAAAAACTACCGGCCCAAATTAAGCACTGCGTGAGCAACCCTGGCGCTGTTTTGCTTTAGTGTGTTTTTGTTTCATCCTGGTGACACCATGGCCTAGTGAATCCTCACGGCCTTTGCTTCACTGTGTAATCCTGTTATCACCGCGGCCTGGTGGATGCTTTCAGCCCTGGCTCAGCGGGTGCATTAGCATACACCCTAAGAATTTCCTGGCCGAGTGAGTGGATACTGCCCCTTGTTGCATCTCTGGACTAGTGGATGAATGAAGCCATGGCGCCTATACACCTAAGGAGCATGCGCAGCACTGGAGTCACTGTGGTCTTGAAGGTTTGTACACCCTGGTGGTTTCACATATACCACCAAAGCCTAGTTGGTGTATGTGCAGCCATGGCACCATAAAGGCCACTGTGACACCATAACCGTGCAGCTCCCCTCTAGTGCTAGGACAGCACTGTGGTGACCGCACCTCTTGGTTCATGTTGGGGTCTGATGGCGCAGCGGCAGAGTAGAGTTGTGTATACTTCATGCCAGCCCCTCCTTCTGCCTTAATACAAGTATGGGGCCTGGTATGCCACCATTTCAAGTTGTGTGTAATTTCAGATTGGTCTGGAAAGGGAGTTGGTAGCTGACCTGGGAATGCTGTGATATTCCTGCATCCAGAAACGACTGATGTCTGCGTTATTGGTAATTCGCGAGCAGTAATAGTCGAGCTGCTTGGAATGGGGGCCTGGGTCCATCTTTCAACCAAATTGATGCCTAAGCGTTACTTTACATCACCACCGTGCGTGAGTGATAGCATCTGTAGATGCATGCAGGGATTTGTGTGGGCCGGGTCCTGGCTGTGCTCAGCACCGGCAGTTCTAAAAAGCAGGTGCTGAGACAGGTCCCTATCAGGCTCTCCATTTTTGCCCTGACCCTCAGGGTGCAAAAAAAGACAACTCTGCAGCAGTGCCACCCTTCACTGCCTTTGATGTAACTTCAAAAAGAGATTCTTTGTAGGTCTTTCATAGTCTCATCATTTCAGAACTGAAGCATTTTCAATGTTATATACAACGAAGCCGTAGTTGTTGCTTATTTATCTCACACAAATAACAACCATTGGCAAAGCCAATACCACTGACTTGTTGTAGGTGTAATGTTACTTGATGCATGTATTATATATCTGTATGTAATGACAGAAGCAGCAAAACACCAGTCGGGCGGCACAATATGCTAAACACAAGTTTTTAGCTTCGGTATTTATAAGACACGTCCTTAATTACATAGGCCACGCCCCTTTGAGAGACCTCAAGGTTTTTTCAACCCACTTAAAGCCCTGGATGCATGACTTCCTTAAAGGTGCATGCAGCCTCACTGCATTCATAACCTGTTGGGGAAGCACATTCCTCGCGCCACCCCATCTTTTAGGAGCATGTCATAATTTAGTAAGCTCGCCCAGAGGCCTTTTACAGCTCTGGCTGTAGTGGATAGGATAGCGCATCCTGGGATACTTCATGTTTTCTTGGCCGTTTGGAGCTCTGACTTCTCAGCGAGCAGCTAATGGCTGCATGCAGAACTGGCACCACCATAGCCCAGCGGGAGAGTACAGACTGAGAACTACCAATGCAGAGTGGATGCATACAGTGGTGCCACCACAGAATAGCGAAGATGCGGGTATTCACCTAGTGGGTGTGTTCAGCGCGGGTCGCACCGAGGCCCAATGTGCGCTTTCAGCTTTGGGTCTGTCATGCCTCGTGGATGCTCGCAGCCCCAGCTCCACCGTGGACTATCTGAGCGCGTGCCGCCGTGGTCGGGGCAGGCATTGGTAATGAATGACAAGGCACCCTAAAGCTTGCAGGCAACTCTGGCGTATGCAGCGCCCCTTAAAGCAGCCACAGCCTAACTGGTGTGGGGTGCGACCCTGACTCCTGCATCGGATAGGCTCGTCTATAGAGCTAGACGTTTGTCCAGAGAGGCGCAAAACATATATCGGTGTCCCCGGGCCCAGAGGGGGGAATTCATGGCGGAATGAAAGGGCGGCGCCATCCTTCAGGATAATCAAATATTGACAACTTCGAAATAGCCTTCTTGGGCCGCTCCATTGACACCGGTTATGCGACATAAATATTTATGCCGTTGCCGTCACTCAAGGTAAATGGCGGCCATTGATCCGGTATCGATGCTGTGTCAGCCGCAGTTCATAACACGCCAGCGAGTCGCGTTTGGCTTTTCCGTCATCGTGTTCGACTCCATAAAGGGGGATTTTCTATATCCTCCACCGTAGCCCGTCCGCGGATGGTGTGTGATAGCCAGCCAGCCAGCAGGGTATTGGTCTCTAGGGACGCAGGTGTGGGTCTTGGAAGGGAGGGAGGGGAGGTCCATCACCAATGGATGATTTTTTGGTTCTCGAAAGAATGACACATTCGAGTAATGTCTTTGGTTACCTACCTCCTCCACCCAAAGGACGTTGTGATCTTCTCTAACAGTTATTTTTTAACCGTCAATGCTGGGGGAGCGGGGTCAGGGGGTAGTTAAGGCAGTGTGTTATCATGACTGTTCAGAAACCAAAAACATTCTTGTGCTCGTTAACAGGGAGATCTTTTATGTCTTGTATATTTAAAATCACTAACAGAGCGATCTTATGTCTCATGCTTAGAAACCGAACTCTTTCTTATGCTTAGTTTCTGGAAACGCTTTTCTTCCCCTTGTGCCTAGAAATCAAGCTCTAATTTTTCTAATGTTAAGTACTGGTGTCTTGTGTTTCAAAATTATGTTAAAAATAGTGCCACTCGAATTATGCGATTTTACAGCTGTGGTGTTTTCTGCACAATCATGCCTTTGCCGCATTTATCACTTAATTCATCATCTGCTCCATATTCTGAAGATTTTCCCCAATTTTTTTTTGTTTCTAGCTCATACGGATCAAAAGTTGCAAAAAATGCAGCAGCACGTGTTGCCGCTCAGTGGAAAAGCCCTTTGTAAAGGATGACTGGACACCTTTCTGTTGGTTAGTACCATATTTGGGTGTTAAACAGATCCTACCTGAACCAGAACACAAACAACCCAAGACCGGTTTCACCCTGATTGGGACTCGTCAGTCGGGTGTAGCAAGCATTCCTCCCATCACCTTTTGTGCGTCTGATCTACCACCCTAAGTGGCAAGCGTATGCCCAGACGTGGGTCCCGTGCTCATTGTGCCACTGGAACCAAGCTTCACCAGACTGGATCCGGAAACATTTCATATGTACCTCTGCATGCCCAAAGGTGGCGCCTTGTGGCTCCGCACTGATGCCTTACCGTACTGGAAACGACAAGCAGGGCCTATATAGACGCCATTCCTCCGTACTGACGTCAGTTTCTTTCCCGTATCCAAATACAGATCTGGAGCTTCCTCTCGACTCTTTGAGACAACTTACCTCAATTATTTTTCCAAACATCTGATACAGTGTGCAAGGGTTGTCAACCCGTAAAATGAAAGGTTTCAAACTCTGTACGGACTGTCACAAACAAATATCTGTGACAGATCACCCATCAGGTGTGCCTGTGGTAGTTTGGCTTGAGCCACGACTCAAAGACCTGCGGAGACTGCAGGTCGAAGAACCAGAAGCCCATCAAGGAACGTGAAGTGAAACTTTATGTGGCCAAGCAGAAGAAAACTCAGCACTGGGATCGCTAAAAGACACATTCTGCATTGAAGGTTCGTTCGTTCGTTCCAGGTCCCATCCCCGGAGTAGTTGGAGCCACTCCAGAGGACAGTCTTCGTCACATTTCAAGTCATCAGGTAAGCACAAAAAACACAAGAAGTTGATGCAGAGTTTTGCACCTTCATGCCACTTGCACTCCCCTGAACAAGCGCATGGGCGGCATCAACAGTCTCAATCCCACTGTCTAAAGTCGATCAACTTCGGAGCCAATTCCGTATCTGGTTCCAGCTCAAACCGAATTTCCGGAGCCTTCAGCCACGCTGTGCCAGATCAAAGAATTCTACACAGCCATGCTCCAGCTCTTCGGTTCTTCACCAACTTTCTCTGGTGCGCCTATGGACCCCAGACAGCCAAGATGATTTTCACCTGTATATTGCCAGAAGGGTACACCCTCGGCGCCAGCAGGTCCCTCAAAGGCCCTCTTGCCTCCAGCTCCAGCTCCAGTTCTGATGACACTTCCGGCACCTAAAACCATGCCGCCTGATCCTGGGTACGTAGATGCAGATCTCGCTGCCTGAAGAGGTGACCCCATAGATCTCTCAGATGCCAACATCGCCCCTGAATCCACCCGCGGCACCCATTTCTGCTCTCGACTTACCACAAGGCAGGCAACATTCTTTGCATTCCCTTTTTAGCACTGACTTTGATAACGATTGTGACCCGGGTGATGAGTTTGCTTAGCCCAGTCAGGATGAAAACTGGTATGAGGACCTGCAGGAGGCCAGTGGGCTAGACAGAGACAGCTCTTTTCTCTCTCCTCTTGAGCTGGCCACTGAAGAATCCGTATCGAATGCCATAGTCATGGGAGGAGTCGCCGAAGTCCTTGATCTCCAGCTCCCCACCCTAGAGGTTAAAACTAATATCCTAACGAGGTCCTACAACCAGGCCAGACTTCTCCTGAGCCCCTCCTGCCCTACAATGAGGGACTGACATACACCCTTATAGGAACTTCGGCCAATACTTGCTCTGGCCAGCCAGTTAATAGAAAAATCGCCAGGTATCACTGTCCTTCTCCAGGCGATTCTGCTTTCTTGTCCCAGTCCCAACACCCTTCTCCCGAAAGTCTTGTTGTGCAGACTCCCACCAGCCATTTCAATCCAAACACTTTTCCAACTACTCTTCCAATAAGTAATTGACGAGAGTGGAAATATTTGGTAAGCGCCTCTTTTTGTCCACTAGCTTGGTACTTCTTTCTGTTAATGCTTACTGTTTGTTGGGCTATGATATTCACACCCTTTGGGATTTGGGGGCACAAGTCCTCCCTGGTGTTCAGTAAGATCTTCGCTCTGTTCTGCCTTAGGCGACCCAAGATGGTCTTATTGCGGCCAAGTTCAGGATTCATTGTGGCTTGAACACCATAGAATTGTATTGGGTGTGCAACTGGCACCAGCACTGCCATCTGCCACCACGCATGGCTGCACTCGACTGGGTTCTCTGGTGATGTCCAGTTCTCCTTGATGGACATGCCCTTTGATAGGACTTGTCTGTTCTGGGACAAGAGTGACGCCGCCCATGAACATTCCAAAAAGAGTACGGCCAGCGCTCGCTCTGGTCCTTTAATCCCCACCTCGCCAACCACACCAGTTCCAACACTTTCTTGGCTTTGGCAGAGGCATCCTTTACTGCCAGCCTGTCCAGCCCCACAAGGGAACCAGCAGTTTTTCGAGAGAGGCAGAGGTCTTCACCGCCCCGCGGCCAAGGTCTGCATGTCACTCAGCCCACCGCCCTGACAGCCCCACCTACCAAACTTCTTTAGTGTACCCTTACAGGGTCACAGCCACCTGGTGGGAGGCAGAATCCACTGATTCTATCCGGGTTGGCAAGCGATCATATCGGGCAGGTGGGTCCTACAAAGGGCCGGACTGGGCTCACAAACCAGACTTGGCAATTACCTCTGACCGGCCCCCAGGGAGTGGGGTTGGGGGGGGACAGACGTAATTGCCAGGGCTGGAACACTGCTGCTGCGCTTTGGTTACAAGGGGCCGATTTTGCAGCACTGCTGCAAAACCGGCCACAAGCATCAAAAACGGTCCCCACCGGTACAAAACCACTCTTCTGGCCCACCGGGGAAACACCTGGTGCCCGCTTCGGCCAGTCCAGCCCTGGTCCTACATATTACTCACAAAGGCTATGCCTTACCCTTCCTTGATCCCCGTTGCATCTTCCACCATCCACCCAACGACTGATGGAGGTCAATATCCCCATTTCACGGCAGGAAGTGCAAGACATATTGGTCTCACCGGTGCCAGTCGAGTGATGGCAGTTGTGGCAGCACCCCTTCCGAGGTCATGGGTGCCAGTCTTCCCCTACCTCAACAACTGGATGTTTAAGGTGGGCCTTCAAGTGTCCTCTCCGACCACGTTTAGATTTCGGAGGAGACAACAAAAGACATGCAGTGGTAGTTACTGGACCCCGATTGGGTCAGTGGCAGACACCTCTCCCTTCCCCACCCAGAATTGACAGTGGTGATTGATGCATCACTTCTGGGTTGGGGCGAGCGTCTGGGAGCGGTGGAGATCAGAGGCCTCTTGTCTCTGGCGGAGACCCAATTACACATCAACTTTCAGGAGCAGGGACCATCTGCTTGGCACTGAAAGCCTTCCTTCTGTCGAGTAAAGGGAGACTGGTACAGGTGCTCACAGACAACACTACCGCCATGTAGTACTACAATAAACAGGGCGGGGTAGGGTCACGGACCTTGTGCCAGGACGCCTAGCACCTCTGGAAATGGCTGGACCACCAAGGCATTTTTTTGCTGGTGAACTACCTGGCAGGACCGTCGAATGCCAGAGTGGATGAGCTCAGCCGTCAGCACCTAGCCAATCACGTTTGGCAGCTACATCTGGAGGTGGCGCACAGTCTCTTCCATACATGGGAGAATCATGACTTGATCAGTTTGTCTCCTCTGAGAACACGCAATGTCAGCACTGCTGTGTGTTAGAGTTTCAACAGCATTTCTCGCTCGGAGATGCATTCCACCTCAAGTGGAATTCAGGACTTCAGTATGTCTTTCCGCCAATACCACTCTTGCCCCGAGTTCTCAAGAAGATCAGGACTGGCTGGGCCAAAGCCATTCTAGTAGCTCCGGATTGGGCATGGAGAGTATGGTATCCAGAGCTCCTGGGCTTGAGTATATGCCCTCCACTCAGGTTGCCGCTCCGGGAGGATCTGCTGTTGCAGCAACAGGGCAGGGTTCTGCACTTGAGGCTTCACAATCTCCACCTTCATGCTTAGAGATTGAACAGGGAAAGCTGAACACCTTCGATCTTCCCCCTAAAGGTGGTTGATGTCATCTTGGCAGCCAGGTGTCCCTCGATGAAAATTGTATACGCCTGTCCTTGTGACAAGTTTGTGGCTTTGTGCGGTGCTCGCCAGATAGACCTCTTCCAGGCCAAACTGTCTGACATTTTGTTATTTGTTCTGTCTCTTGCCTGGCAAGCCTTTGCCCTGGGCACGGCTGAAGGCTATCTTTTTGCCCCCTCAGTTATTTTAGGGTTGCCTGATCAGCCCTTTGTATAAATCGCAAGGTGTAATGTGGTCTTTTAAAGGGCTGTAACCCATGTTTTACCCTTCTTTTGTCATGCTCCATTGGAACCTTAATCTGGCCGTGACTTATTTGATCTACACTAAGATCGAGAAGCTTCACAGATGGCACCTACAGGTCCTTACTATCGAGACCGTGTTTCTCATTGTCATTACTTTGGCATGGTCTGTGAGTGAGCTTCAGGCACTCTGTGTCAATCCACAATGAACTTCCTTTTTCCTAGACAGACTGGTTCCGCAGACATTGGCATCCTCCCACTGAAAGTTGTGACGCCATCCCACACCGGCCAAACCATCACTTTGCTGTTGTTTTAAGGAGGAGAAGAGACTTCATCTCTTAGATCCCAAGAGAGAGCTGAGCTTTTACACCAAAGACCACCTGGTGGACGATCAGCTCAGCTTTCTGTGAGGTGCTCTGGAGTGAAAAAAGTAAGGCAGTGAAGAAGAGTACCATTTGCTAATGGATCGTGCTCTGTGTAAAAATTTGCTATACATTGGCTGAACAGTAGCATTCGGAAGGACTGCGTGCTCATTCTACCAGGGCCAAAGCTGCTAAGACTACGTTATCACGCGTTCTGCCAGGTGGCAAAGTGGGCAGAGATACTGCTGAAAAGTTTACGGATACGGTCTGATGCCTGGGGCATATTGAAAAGGTGAGGTATCTGCAGCTAGATAGAGTCTCTACCGGAAAGAGCATTACCAAAGATAAGCAACTTGTTCATTAGGCAGGAAGTTTGGAGATACCATGTAAATTGAGATTTTGTGAAATGACCACAACTTAACAGAACATAGGTCGCATCACAAAATTACAGAGAGATCTCAAATAGTTTTGTACTAATTGACTTTTCATTGTCTACCTACCTTCCTGTATGATATCCCTCTAATGCACAGGTCTTTCATGTGCATTTCTCAAGGAGGATTTGAGTTTGTCTGTTATCCTTTCTCTATTTCTCACTTAGGGCGTAAATTCTCATTGTAAACATACCAACATATCTTTTGACCTTCTTGTTTCTATGTACAATGCTCCACTGCCGTATGGTGCTATATTCATGTTTTATAAATACCCTCCATAAAAATTTTAAAAAATCAGGTCGGTCTGCCTAAGGAGACCATATTGTTTTTGAGGATATGCATATTTTCTTCACCCTGTAATCTGGTATAGCTCTGCTGCATTGCTTTGCAGACTAGGTCAATGAGAAGTAAAATAAAGCAATAGAAGGGCTTCACCTGTTTAAAGACGCCCTGGACCTTTTAAGTAACTTAACTGAGGAGATCTCCAATCCTATCACATCATCAATCATTTAGTGGTGCAGGAATATCTTCCTCTATGATTTCAACCGCCTGCAAGACTCCACAACTAAAGAAGACAAAAGCACATTCTTCGCCTTCTTAGCACACTGAACATGAAACAAAACTCGCTCATTCAACTAGCTCATTCCACAGTCAACACCTTCAACCTAACTCTTACATTCAAACCAACACTCAACTGCTCTGCTGCTACATGCCTGAACTGGACAGGCCACTTCAAAATACCCACTAACAGCCTGTTACCTATGTCAGTCAACCTAAACTTAAGAAACATCATATTCTCTTAAAAGAATCTCATTTCCCTGTCATTTTTCAATCAACCCTCTACCAATGTAAACACACTCCTTGATTCATTCACGATTACGCTGAAAGCACTTACAAACACATATATCCCAGTGAAGCTCAAGGCCAGGAAATTAAAGCTAACTCCACCCTGATACACCGAAGAGCTGACTGAAAGAAAAAGAACTACCTGTCATCAAGAAAAGACTGGCACAAAACCATATAATAAGACTGTCTAGTACAAAAAAGAACCCTTTGCTCCATCCACTGGAAACCCATCCCACAAAGTCTTCTTAAAGGCCTTCAAACACAAGATTACTCCTCTTCGAGGCCTACTCATTTCACACTCGACGGACAAATCAACATCATCAACCTGCTTTTCACAGACAGGATCACACACTACATTGAAAATATCAGACTGCCACTGTTACCCTCACCCCTCACACACAACAGCCACGGACTGATCATGTGCAAACTATCCTGAATGATAGAAATAACTGACAACATCACCACTCTCAAGGCCACTTGTTATAACCTATCATGTAGTTAATGTACCTGAGGGGCATTCTCACCCATCCTTAACAGTCAATATCTCACTCACACAAGATGTCTTCCCTGACCTCAAAACAAGACAGATCTTCCCTTATAAACACAAAAACAAATCTAGGGGACAACTGAATAAAGTTGATCTGGCCTTCAGGAGATAGTTTTAATCACATTGGTTTCATATATACTTTTTGTACTCAGCCCCTCACTTACCTTATAAAATCGTCTCATCTGAAAAAAATACCTCAGCTCCTCCCTTTGGAGAGTTGTAGCCCACACCTGGTACCTTGCGATCCGGGTATGAGGAGGGAACCCAATGATGATGCATGTCATCTTCAGATAAATGAGGGTTCTCGTCCTTTAAGAAGCTCTCTTAAGATATTACACTTCTCATACACACACATATATATATATATATATACACACACACACAATATATGTGTTCACTCTTAGTTAACTCTTCCTATTCCTAGCACTTAACTAGGCATACTTTTTTTTTAGTTTGATTAATAGAGAGGGAGTAGTACGTGTCTGGTTGGGCCTCTCCTGCTTGATCCCCTGTGCGATTGTGAAAACCAAATCTAAACCATGGCAATATCGCAAAATTAACCCATCTCTTACCGACCATTTCTTGGACAGATACTTTAGAAGGTAATCAACATTCAATGCCAGTAATCAAGGCAACATTAACTTCCACATGCACGATTACCAATATGACACTACTGTAACACTGAGACAGCAACCCTTCTAGTCATGATGTTGTACTCAACATTAAAGATAATCAGCCTGGCCTCAAAAGTCTGATTGACCAGTCATCACTCACTGGCCTTGTGAACTGCCAAACCAAGGCCACCACTAGATTAACTGGCATGGGATTTACAAAGTGGGCAATTAAATGGTTCAAGTCTCACCTCATGAACCAGCCTCAACCAGCACAAATTGGCATCACTGGGGTTCAGAGGCGCTCAGTGACTTTTGGTGGTCCTCAAGTTTACAACCTCTGCTCAGTCATCTTAAACTTCTTCAAAGAGCTTTTCGGAGTACTGCTTGCCAGTCTTTGACACAAGCTCTAACAATATGCTGGTGACGTAATATCTGCCCAAAGATCACCACGACTGAAGATACCCACAGTATCAAAGATGTCTTTCACTCATCCAGGACTAGATGTCGAGCAAATACCACAAGTTGAGTGGGAACAGAACCACATGTTTTTCTGTAAGAACTTGCGGGTCCTCTGCCCATTCCGCACTCCAAATTGCACAAGGGGTGTCCACTTTATGCACAAAATATCATGCTCCAGGGGGTCGTCAGTGATATGAGCCTGCGTGACAGTACAACAGAGTTTGTAGAACGCGGTGCGAGCGTCTACTATTCGGACCTTGCAGAGTGAGCGTGTTTCAGGGGTCTCTTGATTTGGGCGTAGATTGTGTCACGGTACTTGGACCACATCCTGTCTCACAGCTGTTCTGCAGTTTTGGGAGAAGTTGCAGTTTGACACGCTTCCCATTGCACAGGTGCCACTTGTGTTACATAGAATGGGTAATCCCTCGGCAACGCATTGCTTATGGAGAAGGCATTACAGACTTTCCCATTATTTCCCTCTAACGCGCTGTACACTCGGCGGGCTGTGTTTCATTATGAGGTCTTTCCCGGTGCTGCTTTCTGTGATCTTTTGCTCATTTAAGGAGTGATTAAGTGTGGCATTGTTGATGAAATCACTGTATGAGGAATTCCTTGGGCTTGGGTTGTTTGTCCTGTGTATTTTGAGAGGCTGTTTGGTGTTCGTGCAAAGATTGCACAGAGTATTACAATACATACATATGTTTGAAATAAGCAACCTAACAAGATTATGATGTGTACCAGATGCTACACCATTGATATCTGATGTGCTGATAAGGGTGGTGTGTTGTGTGAGAGTTGACAATTCTATGAAGTTAAAATGTTTATGAAATGAATTCTCAGTGAGTATATGTCACAGTATTTACATGGAATAATTTATGATTAAAAGAGTTCTGCTTGAGCTTGGCAGGATTCAAGCATTGTTTGGTTGCCTTTGTTTTGCAGGTCTCCTTCCCTGGCGTACCTTCCCTAATTTCCTTCCTCCCCATCTAGCCACTATGATCCTCTGTTCTTGTATAATCAGAGCCGGAGCTGCTGGAAGGTGGGCCTCTGGGGGGAAGGGGGTGGAGGGGGTACTGTTCCAGAGGATCTCAGGGAGTGACATTTTCCATCGACAAGAGCCCCCCCAAAAAAGCTCAAAACCAAGAATGGCTGTTAGACTCGAAGCAAGGTGACTTCCTCTGACACTCACCAAGTGTGACAAATAACTCAGATTGACCATTGATTGTGACCGCTCCTTCATAATACACTTGCAATGAAACCCAGGCAGGTGTCTACCAGTTATTTTTACCTCTGCAAGATACAAATCTACCTCTTAGAAAGATTCCAAATCACAGTTCAGTTACAGCCCTTACCTGGGCAGTGGCAATGCCTTATGTGCCAAAATACAGATCAATATTGGCCCCACTGAAGTGTGTCTTACTTACCAGATTGAATAAAGGGCTCAAGAAATACTACCATATGACCTCAACCATAACCGACCTGTATTGTCTGCCCTTCCTGGTATGTATCCTCTTCAAGACTAATGGCATAACATATAGGGCAGTAACAACAAATGCCCAATAGATTGTCATTTACTACAGAGATCAGTATCAGGTCATAATTATAACCATCAAAGGATGTCAAATGTCCTAATCCCTGACTATTGCTATGACAAGTTACTAATCTTGTTAGCAAATGACAATCTAAGGGTTACAAAACTCCCCTCTTTGAAAATGGCATGTCAAACAAGTTACTGCTCTAAAAGTCTGACGCCTGGGGAATATTGAAAAGGAGAGGAAGATGTGGCTAGAGTATCTACCAGAAAGAGCATTGTTCAGTAACTTGTTCTTCTGATAGATATTTATAACTGCAGATTCCTCACATTTTGAATAGATACCAAAGCAATACCTCTTAGGTGGTCAGTCTGTGAACTGGACCAAATTAAAAAATACTGCAGAACTGAGCTGGCAGAATGCCCATCTCAATGGACCTGCCTGTCCAGAGAGCAGTGTTTGTGAACACATGGAGTGGCGCCCACGTAGTAGCCTATACAGAACAGGCACTCCACATGCCAACATAGTGGTAGCAGTCTTGGCTATGGTGGAATAAGCTTGCAAGCCTTCTAGGGGTTGCTTTTTGGCCAGTGCATAGCAGATTTTAATGCAGAGCACAATCCAACAAGAGATGTGCTCTTCTGAACTGCCTTACCCTTCTTTGCTCTAGCGAATCCTACAAACAGCTGTTCATCCACACAATGTTCTCTGGTGGGATCAATGTAAAAGGTAAGGGCTCCTTTGGGATACAGTTGATGGAGTCTCTCCACCTCCTTAGAGGGGTGAGGTGGAGCAAAAAACGCTCATAGGGTGATGTTTTGCCCAATGTGAAAAGGAGTCACCACCTTCAGAAGAAAGAAAGCTCGGGTTCTCAAGGCCAGTTTGTCTGGGAAGAACGGAGTGTATGGCGGTTTGATGGAGAGGGCTTGTAGCGCACTCACCTACAGTGCGGAAGCATAGTCGATGAGGAACGCTGTCATAAGAGTGAGCAGCCATGGTGGGCAGCTTTGTAGCGGTTCAAAAGGAGCACACATCAGAAAAGGGAGGACTAAATTAAGGCCCCACTGAGGCATGATAAAGGAAGAGGGTGGGAACAAATGTTGCAAACCCTTCAAAAATGCATCACAATGGGTGATTTAAACAACGAGGGTTGATCCGGCAACTGCAAATAGAGCCAACAGGTACCCTTCAACAACTGAGAACAAAGAAAGTCCTTTTTGGTCTAGGGACAACACAAAAAGTAATACTTCGGATAACCTAGTTAGAACCTAGCTTGAAGTGGGTCAATCTGCACAGTACTGCACGGACCCACAAACGTGTCCCAATGGCAGGCGTATACAGATTTGGTTGAGAGATATCTGGCTGCCAAAATAACATCTACAACCTGGGGAGGGAGAGTGAAGGCAGGCAGCTGTCACCGCTCAATCTCCAAGCAAGGAGATGAAGATTGTGCAGGCCCGGGTGCAGGACCATACCCTGCTGCTGCGTAAGAAGATCCTCCAGGAGTGGCAGCCTGATTGGAGGATAGCAGTCCAGGATACTACACTCTCCTTGTCCAATCCAGGGCCAATAGTTTGTTCATTATCTTTTTCAGAACTCAGGAGAGGAGGGGTATCGACTAGAAGGTGTAGAGTAGTCCCAAGTTCCACTCTTGGCAGAACGCATGCCTGAGAGACACCGTTGAAACTCCAACATTCAAAAGTGCTGACGGTGCGTGTTCTCGGCAGTGGTAAACAGATCGAGCCAACATTCTCCCTCTCCGCAGAAGATACCTTGCACCATCTATGGATGTAACTGCCATTTGTTATTCTCTAGGCATCTGCTTTTGAGCTCATACGCCTGGCATTTAGATATCCTGCCAGGTGGTGTACCACCAGGAAATTCTCTAGGTGTTCCAGCCACTTCCAGAGGCAAAATGTCTCCTGACACAGGGCCCACTACCCCACTCACTCCGCCATGTTTGTTGCAATACCACATTGTGATGGTGTTGTCCATGAGGAACTGCACCAACCTCCCTTTGATGGATGATAGGCAGGCCTTCAACACCAAGCGGATGTCCAGCAGCTGCAGAAGGTTGATATGACTGACATCAGATGTCTTTGATTTCCACCTCTCTAAAGTGGCCACCCCAAGCCAGAAACGACTTGTGGGTCATCAGTGTTAGCTCTGGGAAGGATAGATAGGGAGAGGTTTCTGCTGATCCAATCGCGGTCCACCAACCACCACTACAGGTCTTTTGCAGTCTCCTCCAAAATCTGGATGTGATTGGAAATGTCTCCCTGATGCTGTGTCCACTAGAACTTCATATTCCACTGCAGAGCCGCATATGCCCTCTGACATACTTGACCAGCAGGATGTCATAATTCCCGGCAGCCTCAGAGTTATCCTCAATAAGGTCGATCCAGGACAAAGGCTGAAACATCGGGATCATAGTCAGACTGTCCTGGACTCTCCGTTCCAGGGAGAAAGCAGGAAACTGCACTGTGTCCAGAATGGCTCCAATGAAGGAAAGCATCTGCAAACGAGTCAGGTGTGACTTTGGCACATTGATAGTGAACCCCAATGAAGTGAGGAGGTTCACCGTAGTCTGGAAGTGGGGAGGACTGCCTGGACCCGCTTACAACAGCCAGTCGTCAAGGTTGGGTAAGACTGGAACCCCGATCTCCAATGATGTGCTGAACACCCGAAGGACACTAGTGAGGCCAAAGGGAAACAAAGCAAATTGAAAATGCTTTTGTCCCACTGTGAACCGCAGATACCATTTGCGGGCCTGCAGGACCGGGATGTGGCAATAAGCATCCTGCAAATCCAGAGCTACCATTCAGTGTCCACAGGCTAGGACAGACAAGACCTGGCCAGGGTGAGCATCTTGAATTTGCACTTTAGCAGGAAGGCATTGAGGGGGCAAAGGTCTAAAATAGGACAAAGGCCTCTGTCCTTCTTCGGCAGCAGAACTTAGCAGAAGAAACAACCACAGCCTACTTCTGATGCTGGCACACTTCCTATGGACATAAGAGCCTGCCCTTCCTGCTGCAAGGGGGACAGGTGGTCTTCCGTTCTGAGGATGGTCGAAGGTGCAAGAAATGGTAAGGCCTAACCCAGCTGGACAGTAGGACCCACTTGTCCTGGTTTACAAAGTTATTGCCTGCCACCATGGCAGATAACGTTAGATCCTCCAATAGGATGGCTTGGTCCCTGAAAGGACCTCTAAAGAGGTTTTGAGGCTGCAGGTGGGAGAAGGGTGGACAACTGTACTGCATGCTGCCCCTGTTGTTCACATGGTCTGTGGGTACCACAGCCTCAGCAACGAAAAGGCTGATGGGTTTGCTGGGCAGGCTTAATTTGAAGGGAATATTAGAAGTCCCTACCATAGCCACGGAGTGCAGCTGACGTAGCAGGGTGGAAAGGCCCCAGGGTGGAAAGGCCCAAGGAGCGTGCTGTGGTCCTATTATCCATAGAGGGCTGACGGGCAGAGACATCAAAAAAGTGAGAGTCTTCGAAAGGCATGTCCATTAACATGGACTGAACGTTGCTGGATTAGCCCGTGGACCTCATCCTAGAGAGCCACACTGGTGCAAATTGCCCTACCTAGGCAATCTTTGGGGTCCAAGCCACATCGGACAGTAAATTTTGCTGCAGCGCTGCCATCCTGATTAGTTTAAGTAAGGACGGGATGCAAATCGCCAGGGACCCCCGGTAAGACCTATGCAATGGAGTCCCAGAGGGCGTGATTATAATGCTCTAAGAGGGACCTGGCATTAACATAACATAGTGCCTAACTGGTTGGCAAAAACATGCGCTTCCCAAAGGTTTTGATGTTCTTTCATTCCCTGTCTGGAGGTGCAGCAGGGAATGCATTAGGATTGACCTTGCTCGTTGAATCCAGCACGACTGCCCTCTTAGTGTGGGATGCAGAGTCAATAGTTCCAGGTCAACTGGAGCTGGACCATGAAGCCATGCTGCCTGCCTATTCAACGGAGGTCAAGAACAGGGTTTTGTTCAAGCCCCAAGAAGGGTGTCTGTGAGGGCTTTATTGAATAGAAGCAGGGGCTCAGTGTTTCTTTGTCTAGGCTGAAGGACCTCAGTGAGGACATTAGTCTTCACCTCAATAGTAGATAACTTAAGGACGAAAACCTCAGCCACCTTTCGCATAACTAAAGCAAATAAGGCACTTTCTCCCATTTGCAGGGCCCGGAGGCAAAACTATCCCAGTGTCTGGTGACGTGCCGAGACCACTGGCATCCTGAAGGCCCTAATATCAATTGTCATTCGTGTAAGATTGATCAAATTCATTACCAGCATCATTTGTATCATTATCAGAGTGCATTCCAAATGGAGTATGAAGGGTTTGGACCCTATCAAAAGGCAGGGGAAAGTATCTGATGGATTGGCCCTAGCCTACAGCCCAAAGGAGTTAAGGCATGGCCTCGGTCAAAGCGGCACCAGCTCAGAGACGGTGAGCACAATAGGTTGCGCTTTGTTGTCCAGCATTAACAAAAAAGGCAGAGGCGTCAATGCTCCAGGGTCTGAAGTGCAACATTGCGTTAGAATCTGAGTTGGCAGCAAAGCTGGTGCACAGTCCATAGCAGGTTCAGGGGGCCCAGCTGATGCCAAGGGCTGACTCACTGCAGAGTCCCAGGTGGAGGCCATTGTGCTTCCTTGGGGCACAGAGGCATGCCAGAGAGAGCCAGTAATGTGCTTAAGAATTGCAGTATTGCTTCAAGGAAATGTTTGCTTTGCTGCAGTGTCACTGACGGCCCTGGAAATTTGGGTTGCCTCTGGGCAAGGTTCAGAATTGGCTCTGAAGGGCAAAGGCTTGGAGGGAGACCAGGATGCATGCTGACTCCCTCGCGCCTTCTCTGGAATTCGAGAGTGGCGGGAAGGGGCGGAGTCCCGCTTGGACTTTTTATGCTTTTTCCTCGACTTACCTAAAGTCTTTGACCGCAGTGATGATCAGCCACGGGAATGACTGAGAGCGGGTCTTCCCTTCGCCTGGTCATGACATTGTGTCTTTCGTTGCGGGCGACTTAGAGATTCGCCCCACAGTCGCGTATGGCTTTGGGTTTCATCATGGCGCAGTTACTCCAGGCAAACCTGATGGGGTCTTGCACAGATATGTGCCGATGACAGTCCCTACAAGGTTTAAACCTTGTGAGATTATATTTTCCCTTGCAGACTCGATTTTTTGAATAATTTTAAGAAAAACGTATTTTGAAGCATTTTGAAGAGACGAGGGGTAACTCTAGATCTGCGCCTGGTGATGTGGAAAGAAAAGAATTGAGGACAGCAAGCGTGAGTGACCCCTACATGCAGTTCCACATGTCACTTCAGGAGCAGAACAACATAGGGGCAGAGATGGATGACCCCACCTTCCCGCGCACAGGGGTACTGCTGGTTGGGGAATATTCAAAAGGTGAGGAATCTGCGGTGAGAAGTATCTTCCAAAAATATCTTTTGATACTGTAGTAGGGAGGCTGCATGACAGGCCTTACAAGTAGATTTCTCTAGCTTCTCTCCATTTGCTATAAGTAACAACTGATACACCAGCCTACGTGGCTAAAACAAACTTACCATTTTAAGAGGCCAACACAACACAAGGAGCCACAATATCACCAGACTCGAAGATATATAAGATAAATAAAAACAAGCCTTACTTAGCTATACATCCTAAATCTGGAATAACACCACCCACATTATAGGGGTTCCTACATTTGTCCAACAGATAAAATATGTTAAAATGTGATCTCATTGAAGAGGTACTGCAACAACTTTCAATAAGGATGCTCTATGCTCCTAGGCTGCATTACTGAACAACTAAAGACCCAACTCTTACACCGCCTTCAGAAGTCTATATATGTCATTATGCATAATCATGTACTTTCCCTTCAATTAGGGCAGTGTTCTGTTGCACTCCATAAATAAATACAGATCGATGGATGGATGGATGGAGAGATACAGATTGATAAGGATAGAACTATAGAAGGACCGTGTTTTGAGGAGGAGCTTGTTCTTTGCTTTTCAGGGTGCATTCCTAGTTATGGTGCACACCAGCCTGGCACAATACTACAGCTGTCACAGCTAGGAAGAATTAAAGCTCATTCAGAGATTGTTCCGCAGTGTATTTTGTTTTTCTTTCAACTAAGAGTTAGCGACAAAATTGGGTATTGTTCACTGTTTTACTATTGTGCTGTTCTAGGAAGAATTTGTTGCAAAAGAAGAAGCCTTCCTCCAGCAAAGGGGTGTTTCTTTTTACTGCCAGTCTGGCTGACCTGGATTGGATGGGGAGCTTAGGGGTAAAGCAAGTTAGAAGCAGACATTCTGTTTTTTGGAGCTTAATTTCAGATACGTTGCATCCCCAATTCCATTGCTGCTAAAGTATTTTTCTTGTCATTTCTATGCACGTTTGTATGTTACCCACATATTGGTGCACTGTGATACAATGGCTATCAGTCACGATTTTTAGAGGTTGAGCATACAGGTAGGCACACAGTATGGCCTCATGCCAGCTTTAAACTGGCTGCAGTGCTTCATTTCAGATGGCAAGGAGGCGCGCTGCGGGAATGAAGAGCATTCGGAGCGTATTCATTACAGGAGGATATGGATGAAAACTTCCTGACTGATCAGAGTCAAGACAAGATATTGAACAGCAGTAGGAGGCATGCATCACTATTGAGAAGCATTTCGGGAGTGTCACTGATAACTTGCAGTGATAAAAATTCTTACTGCCTTATGGTATTAATCAGATTTGTAGTTTTCCCAAAGTCAATCCTGTAAGCAAATGTCATCAAATGCTAATAAGTGGGTTTTCCATTTTTGGGTCTCGCCTGCATGTGCAAGTGCATGCACTCTCGCTTGCGAGACTCTTGTATTCTTTAATGGGCTTGCAACCAGTCCATTACTTACCATCTGTTTGCAGCATTTTCTTTGCTGCCTTCAAATTGGGCAGCGCTTGCCATGCGTTACTTCCTTTTCTTTTGGTGACGCATGGATGAATCACAGATTAAATATATTTATTTAGTGTCCCTCTGCTGGCCATTTGCTGCTCGCCCTACGATTCAGGTACTATTTTAAAAAAAAATGTTTTTAAGTGTTATGACGTGGTCCACGCTGGCTGCGCCATGGCTTTTTTTTTCCTTCACCCACCCAGCCCCATCCTGGTTCTTCTCTCCCCTAATTCTCGCCCTCCCATCCCTGTTTCTTCTCCCCCAAAACCCTCCTGTCCGTGTTTCTTTCCCCTCACCTGTTCCCCACCCCGTTAACCACACCAGCCCAAATGCCAAAGCCAATAGCTTGCCCATAGGTGAGACTCATTGGCTTTGCCAATGCTTGTTTATTAGGGGATGGCAATTTGGTAATTCTCTGTTGCTGCGACTGGATGAGTAGGGAGACGGATTTCTATTGAAGGCGAATTTTCCTCAGACTGCGTTCACGCAGATGGGTCCAAATGGGCTGAAAGCAGTTTTCATAAGAGCCGCCAGCAGTGGGTTAGGATAGTAGCTAATCAGGTGCAAATGATGCCATAGTTTATGTCCGTTATACAAAAACATCCAATCAAATCAGATGACTGAGGTTTGGAGGATGTGAAGGGGAATCTTAAAACACAGAGTATGTATCTCTATAACCTGAAAGTGGATAGAAAATGTGACACAGTAAAAAGGAGTTCCCACTATAAGCACTGCTGATGAAAGAAACATGTTAAGGACATTGCCAGTTGCAGGAGCTTGATCTGGAAAAGCATCTCCACTTACAGGAAACACAGCGGGTGCACTATTCACAGTTCTGGATGCACCATCTCAATCAATGCATTCAGTTTTGGAGCCGTATCTGGAGCACGGTGCCCAATTCGTTAGGCCACATCTGGAATACAGTGTGCAGCCCGGAGGGTCACAAAATCTAGTAGGATAAGTAGAGACTATAAAAGAGCTGCTGAGAGATTAGCAGCCAAATTGGGGAAAAGAATGAACATGTTATTTAAAGAAAGGAACTCAAGAATCTAAATAGGTGACACAGGAAAAGAGATAGGGAATAACAGGCATACTCAAATCATGAAATAAATAAACACAGTAGAAAAGCTGATTTTTAGGACAAGGATCCTTCTTTGACTTCACAGCTGGAGGTTCTACCTGACATACACATGCCAGTCACTTGCTGCCCATACCTGCCCATTTGCTAGAATCTTCTTCAGCTCCGCGGAGGACTTCTTCAGGCTGTGGAATGCAAACAATTAATATTAAAAGGAAATAAAAAGGAGCGATAAGCATTTCCCAAAGACCTTTTTGTACAACAACTGCACAGAGGTTAATCAACCTAGAAAGAGTGACTCCGAATAGGGAAATCAAAATATCAACTCTCAAACCTGACATAATATTCACATTTTCCGCTTATGTACCTACCCCCGATTGCTGTTCATATGTTTCATATATTAATTTATTTGAAAGAACATTTCTCATTTATAAATGTACATAAATGCTGCATTTGGTGTTGTCTGCACATGTGTACCATATAACATTTGCTTTATTATAGTTCTGCAATAATTCATATATGTATTCACCTGACTCATAATGTTTTATAGATATAAGAGAAGGTGCAAGAAGATTAATATGTTCATTCTTGCATTTGACATCATTAGACATGAGGACCTCCCTTTAAAAACTCACTAGAAACGTGTATTTAAGCTGGGAAGTAGAAGGCAGAGACAAAATCTTCAGCTTCCTAGGGTTGAGGAAGGAGAAGCTATAAAGAACCTTCATGAATGGCAGAGACTGGCAACTCGGAGACAGCCCAGCCTTATCAGCTTGCTGAGATGCCATAGCTACCAAGCAGAAATACACAATGACCTTCTTCACAGAGAACAACACTGTTGTTCAACAAGGTATGAGGGTGAGAGGCCACCGTAGAAACTAACAAATGTTCTTTTGGAGCTACAACTGCCTAGCTAGAGGCAGGAAGGGAGGGATTAGAGGATGGAGATAAGACTTCATTTTTAATGTAAAAGAATTCTGAATTTTGAGTCACCACTGCAATGTTGAAATTGTTATTAATATACAGTTTAGTATTTGTTTTCATTGCCACTGTATTGTTCATTTTTATCATTACAACTATGCACTAGGATAAGATGTTGATTTTAATAAATTCATAAAACATTGTTATTGCGCAATCTCGAGTGTGTCTATACATGTGAAAAGAGGTTCGGAACATACTAAAAACAAATAATTCTGTGAAGTTTCACAGGACTGACCATTGTTACCCAGAACACATCATCCTCATGTAATACTTAGGTGGTTCGTGGGCTACAGTCCACTTGGTATCCTGGCTCTAGCTGGTAAGTTGGCATTGAGCCTATAATTGTGCTAGAGGATTTAGAAAACTTACATTCCAGGCCATATTTTGTATGGAATAACAAAAACGTAACAAACTGGTCAATAGTTTTGAAGTGATTGACTTATGAAAGTGTACCTGCATGGGGATTCCAATTTTTGTTTTTTTCCCTTACCAACTGACAGGCAATTGCCTATGTATGGTGGTAGAATTGAAAGACTTCTCTAAAAATAAGAGAAAATGTGTCTTTTGTGCAAACAATTCCCCATCCAGATGGGAAGGGGGGATAGTAGATGAAGCTCATGACCCAGGAGACTGGTGAGAAGAAAGTACCTTCAATTACAGGGTGAAGCATTTTATGTGTATTTCTTTTTTTCTATGGTTTATAAGAGCAATATTGCCAAGAACTATGGTGTGTGGATGGGTTACAATAATCCTTTGAAATGTGCTTACTCAAAGAACGCATAAATAATAACTGGGAGCGCTCCTTTACACACAGTGGGCAGACATCTGTGTTTTGCAAACTACTTGAGGGATCAGGGCTCTCTATCTTTAAGTTGGATGAATGAATCAAATGCTTGATGCAAATCTACTGCGGGATTAGCTCTCCATACTCACCCTCAATGAGGGTTCAAACCTCCGTATACAGCAGAATCTCTTAGGGTTCAAACTTCCATGCATATCAGACTCCCTGGGGGACCCCGAGTTTGTGCAGAGCAAACTCTGAGGATCAGACATCTGTGCAAAGCTCCTTTCAAAGCAAACTCCCTGAGGGTTGTGGCCTCAATGTACACCAAAGTCAGAGGCCTCTTTCAACACTACCCCGAAAACTCCCTAATGACTATGGTTTCTGCACACTGCAAACTCAATGCAAAATCAACTACCTGGACACAGCAAAAAACTACAGGTACCAGAAAAGTGAAAGCAAAACAGGTTTTGGCAACTCAAGTAGGTTGTAAGGGAATATAGGCCCTGAGCTGTCTTATCTCTGCACACAACCCAGTCCCAAATGAACCAGACCAATACAGGAAACCCCCTGGGGAATCAAACGTATGAGCGAGCATACATCTGAACATAACCCACAATAGTGCACTGGCTGGCAATTCAACGAACTGTAACCAGAAATCCCCCTCAAGGTTTAGACTACACCACCAATGATAGAGGGATGAAACTGAACATACAACCTATTTCCTGATGGTTAGACTGTACATAGACCACTCCCTGGGAAATCAGGCTATGTACGAAGCCAAACACTGAGGAACTGATTGTTACAAATCTCCTTTTTGATTAGTCAGATTCCATAAGTAGCCATAGACTCACCTGTTGCTGGGCAGACTTTCAGAGACAGCCGGGCTGTTGGTATTGGAGGACCCAGAGCGAGTGTTCACCTGTCGGCAGAGAGAAAAGCCCATAGAGGTCACAGAAGGCGAGAGGCTGCAATTGTGATTCGAGGAAAGATGTTGGTGTGCTGTTCTAAGCAGGTCACAACCACAATGTCATGCAAGGTGCTTAGAAACACAATTTATGTTACTACACTGTTAACATAGCAGCAATCACACAAGTGGAATTTTATTTTACTAGAAATTAATTCTAAAAAGAATTCCCAGTGAACAAATGTTCTGTGGCTGTGTTACAAAATCATGAATTTCGGATAAGAATTTTTCTATAAATGGAGTGCATTTTTTAAATGTTCTGAAAAAGAGAGCGCTGACACTGAAATATTTAGCTATAAGAGTTCTATCACTAGAGAATAAGCAATTTCTGTATGGACAGTTTTCCTATGAGCAAAGTTCTATCAGTGGATCATTCCTAGGGAAGGATTTCTGAAAGTAAGATGTTCTTATGACTAAAATATTTGCGTCAGCCGCCAAACAGAGTTTCTTCCAACTACTGGACAGTAGAATGAAGGAGAATTAGAACTGCTTTTTGTTTATAGCTGGCACATCCATGTTCATCTGCTGGCTTTGGAACTACCTAACCTATGGTCCTGTGAAGATAGAATTTCCCTGTTCTTACCAACAAACCAATAGATTTTCTATGGCACCTCTGATGACAGCAATTCATTTGCCAGCTAGGCTAAGTGTTGCCTGTTTCTCCAAAATCTTAAAAGTTTCCATTCCTGTGCCTACATGAAGGCACCTCTTTAGAATTAGTAGTTTATACCACCAGGAGAGTATGGATTCGACGTGGTCAAGTTTAATCTAACACATTAGAACTGTTTAAATGGGTGTGCCCCACTGGTACCTAATCATTACCACCAGTTTCTCCCAGTCTACTGTGCCTCTAGGCACTGGCAATATTTATGTATTCCTTGCCCTATTTGGCTGTTGTTGGTTTCTTATTTTTTTTGACAGTCTATTCTTCTGCCTGTTTCCTGGCCAGCTGAAGAACATCTGCTTCTACCTTCCAGTTTGTGACGAACTGGCAGCAACCAAGCACCTGAGTTCTCTCTGTAAGATGTATCTATGGTATTCTCTTCTCACTAGCCTTTTACTCCTTGCTTTCCATCAAGCTGTTCTCTTGAGCTTTCTAGCTCGATCCCAATTAGTTATCTTACTCATTTTATGCTTGCTTTTCTTGCCAATGTGGCTTTCGATTGAATATATTTATTAAAGTTTGTGTCTAATGTGTTTTTCTTGATCCTAAGATCTAGCGTTTGAATTGGTTTACATCCTAGCGTGGCATCATGACACCCACCCACTTCTGGGTCTGCCATTTTTTGCAGTGAGTTTTTTCTTCTTGTGTCACACTAGTACCATGTTTTGTTTATGTGTACAGTGTCATCGAAACAACAGAGAAGAAGTATGAGCCGTACTCTTCTCTGAACAATCTGAGTATCTGTAATATCATTCACCAGCACTGAAGATATCAAAGTGCTTCATACTACTTGTCGGTGCCGCCCAATGTAAACACTAGAATAATCTAGTGTTGCATGCTGCAAGGTTTTATTTAATCCCTCACCCAGATACGTGCACCATACCTACTCCCCACGTTACCCTTGGTTAATTCTGTCCTGTTGTACCTACTCTGTCTTATTTTCCAAATGAGAAAGGGTTATTGACTATATCCCTATGTCCTAAAATACACAATCTTCAATAGAGAGTTCTTTCAGTGGCTCAAAGATGCACTCAACTAGATTAAAGCCCTTACATCTAGTAGCAAATACACTGAATAATGGGATGGTACATTTGATACATTAACAAGAAGATCAAACATACATGTCATTAAGCAAAATCTTGAAATATAAACAATGTAGGTGAGAGTTAGTTATCAAACAAACAAGTTTTATAGAACATATTTATACTTGGTGACACATAAAAGTTCTGCTTATGTGTACCAACAAGGACTCAGCCAACACTTGTTTCGCCCTATGATGGCGGACAGACCTACTGCTTTTTCAAGGCAATTAAGTACTCCGTGTTCGGAAGGACAATAAGGAAGCTTAATACCAAGTCCAGTACGCTCATCAATTTGTAAGCCGTGCCCAACAACAGGAATAATGAACCGTGAAATCTAATGCAGTCGGTGTAGCAGAAAAAACACTCCACTTTCCTTATTGTCCTTCAGAACACAGACATGTTCATTGGGTCTCGCTCATTGCACTCTCACTCATGAGAGATTTTGTATACAACAAGGGGCTTGCAGCCTGCCCACTGCTTAACATTTGTTGGATTCACTGCCACACTTACTTGCTGCATTCCAAATGCCCAGTGTGTGCTTGCTTCGCTTCCTCTTCTTTTGGCTGGAGCGTGGACCAAATACTGATTGCTTCAGCTTGATTGATGTCTTTCTACTGATCGCTTTGCGATTAAGGTACTACTTTTAGTTTATTTTTTGTCTTCTCTGTTGACCTTGTTGAACATCTTGTCACTTGGAGCTATGTGTGACTATGCCACACACACTTCAAAGAAGCCCTTTTTATGGTCTGGCTTTATAGCGTAGCTGTCGCCAGACAATTTTGTGAGACTCTCCAACAGAGGGAACTTGGCTCAGCCCACATGCTGGGATGTTTTGATTGTGTAGTAGTTGTGTGCTTTCACAAAAAAAGCACTTGCTCTCTTCACAGCTGTGATAATTTTTTTTTTACCCGGCCGCCTGAACCTGAATTTTCAGGGGCAGACAAATGACATTGTAATACTATTCTTAGTTAACTAGATAGTTTATTGTGTTTTTCTCTGGCAGCAGCACAAATGGGAAGAGAACAGTCATTAACCTGCACTGAATTTTTATGTCTGGCTTGACAGTGCTACTGCAACTTGACCTTATAACCTACACAATATTATTCTACAGTACTTTGCTTCCGCACAAAATACACATCCATTCCCATGCTATCTACTTGTAATTCTTCACATTACCATAAAACATTCCTTTAAAGCCAGACCTATTGGCATTGCCAATGCTTATCTCCTTTGAAATGGATGCTTATTGTGACAACAGATGTAATCTGCTTCCAAATGTATTTTCACCTAGACAAGGGCATGGATGCAATTGCTTCCTTTATGCAATAGGATTTTTTGCCGAATATCGAAAAAAAAAAAAATGTCACGCATGGGGAGATTACTTGAGTTGTCAGAATCAAACGGGTGGTGTGCCGAGACCTAACAAGCATTGGCAAAGCCAACAGGTCTCACCTTTGAGACTATTGGCTCTGGCATTTCCTTTTGTTCATGCTGTATAGCATGGGCATTGCCTACTTGGGAATGATTTGTAGCCAGGTTGTATAGCAGCATAGCTAAAAATAATAATAAAAAGGGACTATGGCGCATCCAGCGCTAATGCACTTTAATCAAAGTGCATTAGTCCTGGCTCCGTCAAAGCACTTTTTAAAATTAGTTTTAGCCACACTACAAAGCATCCGCGCTGCTGGACAGCATGTCTACTAAACATTGCGAAAGTCAATATCTAACCAAACGGTGGGTAACTGTTCCTGTGTGGGCACAATTGTTGTCCACAGAGAAAGGGAAAAAGAAACAGAAGGGACTAGGTCTAAACCTCACAGAGTAGAGACAAGCACAAGTCTTGTCTCTTGTTGCCCTCACACATCCAAAGGGATGTCATGCTTCATCATTGGGCGTTGCTCCTCGTCAGGCCGGCGCTGCAATGGTCCCCCGAAGGGTTGCTTTAGCGGAGATCTTTTGGTAACGCCGTATGAGGAGTGAGGGTGTGAGATTTAGGGTTCATAAGAGAGGGTGAGTGAGTGAGTGAATGATTAAAACTGGCTAGGGGATACCAAAAGAGCTAGTTTAATGTGTGGGTTCCCCTGACAGGTTAAAAAACCCGTAGGTTGTGTGTTACTGACTAGGCAATAATATAAAGTCAATATCTCTCATAGACAAGACCTATTGACTTTGCCAATGCTTGTTTTTCTTCTTCTTGTGACTAGTGTGAAAACATCAAATTCCCTGGACCAGTACCTGCCCATCAGGACACAAGTTACCTCTTTGATTCCCGTCCTGTCCTCAGATGAGCTGACCTGGAACCCTTACGTATTACTTAATTGCCCTGAAAGTGCCCTCGGCTTGCCCCATCATAGGGCAAAACGTGTTGGCTGAGCCCGTGTTTCTACAAACAGACTTCTATGTAAATCAAGTATGACTATGGAATATGTGCTATAAAACTTCAAATGTTTAATAACTAACTCTCGCCTGCATTGCTTACATTTTGTATTTCAAGATTTTGCTTGACGACATGTATGTTTGATCTTACTGGTAATGTGGCAAATCCAACATCCCATTACAGAGAGTCTTCTATTCCATCTCACGGTCCTAAAACTTGAGTTTCAGCCTTTATGGCTTTTTCATCCCATAAATATACTGGTCACTCATGTTTTCTTGTAATGCAGTACAAGGAGATAACCTGAATATTTTGTTCATTTCCAGTGAATTAATACCCGTGGTTCGGTTTGCGGTTATTTTGAACAGGTCCTTGCATCATTTGGCAACACTTCTCTGAATAGAACGCTCCTATGATGAGAGTTCCATCAGTGTACGTCCCATCAGGGAAGTTCCAACAGTGCATGTCCCATCAGGGGAGTTCCATCAGTACATGTCCCATCAGGGGAGTTCCATCAGTACATGTCTCATCAGGGGAGTACTATAAGTGAAAGTCCCGTCAGGGGAGTTCCATCAGTGGACATCCCGTGAGGGGAGTTCCATCAGTGTACGTCCTGTCAGAAGAGTTCCATCAGTGTAAGTCTTAACAGGGGAGTTCCAGTGCTTAATTTGACCTGGTGGCTTCCGGTGCTCTGCACTGGCACTTCATTGTCAACACCGACACTTATGACAGCTGTTTGTGTAATTTAAAGATGAGCAGAACAACGCTGATTATTATTTCAATATGCATTTAAAATAACTAATACCTGCTGCCAAGTCATTCCTATTGCTTTGAGGGACTTGAACAGTCTGAATTGTCACACTTGTAGCAGTGTGATGGTTAGTAGGTGTGTAGGTACAGTCATTGGCAGCGTTGACAGCGGCAATGGGTGGTGCAAGCTGTGGTGGCCTCCTGAGGAGGGCCCTGGCATGTATTTTTTTTTTTTTTTACACAAATTAAGCACCCGGGAGTTCCATCAGTACATGTCCCATCAGGAGAGTTCCATCAGTACATGTCCCATCAGGAGAGTTCCATCAGTATATGTCTCATCAGGGGAGTTCCCTCAGTGTATGTCCCATCAGGGGAGTTCCATCAGTGTATGTCCCATCAGGGAGTTCCATCAGTGTATATCCCATCAGGGGAGTTCCATCATATGTTCCATCAGAGGAGTTCCATCAGTCTATGTCCCATCAGGGAATTTCATCAGTGTATGTCCCATCAGGGGAGTTCCATCATATGTTCCATCAGAGGAGTTCCATCAGATTATGTCCCATCAAGAGTTCTATTATATGCTTATCAGGGGAGTTCCGTCATACACCCCATTAGGGGAGTTCCATCAGTGTATGTCCCATCAGGGGAGTTCCGTCCGTCATACGTCCCATCAGGGATATCCCTCAGTGTAAAGTACATGAGAGAGGTGTGCTAGCAATGAAATACTCCTGTGGGGTTCTAGCAGTGGAATATGCATATAACGGGACATCCTGTCAGTGATCTTTTCATAGGGCATGCATTCTTTCAGTGAAGTTTTCACGTGACAGGAGTTCCACTTAACTAAGGATAGCGGTTTGTGCTCGGAATCTTCCTGTTGACTGGGGGAGGGGTGTCCAACAAGTCCAGGAGGGCCGGGTCCAGGTCAGACTTTCAGAATGTCCAAATCAAATACAGTTACATACAATGAATCAAAATTGAACCCATTTAAAAGACTCAGTGTTATACTGAAAACCTTGCATGGAACCGACCCTCCTGGAGTGGAGAAATGCTCCAAAAAGGGCCGTTCTCAATTATTCTGAATCATGAAGTCCAAGTGAGAACCCGCAAAGAACAGTCACATCACTTGAATGAACCCACCTCCCCCAAATAGCCGCGAATGCTTCCTGCCCCCTCCACCAGTCAGTGCCAGAGAAAAGGAAATTGTGGGTGACATTTCAATAAATAGAACACGACTTTACAAAGGTGCGCGCCTGGCGGCGGCGGTGCTGCCTACCTTGAGCCCGTGGATGTTGCGCTTCCCCGGAGGCTTGCAGGCTGAAACAGTAATTGACTAAATTGAAGCATACATCAGAGCCATTCAAAAACGCGCTCAAAAGCAATCGTTTAAAAAGAAATGAGGGCGACACCGAAATTAGCAGCGAGGAATGATTGAGAAAGGACCCTGGGGACGGGCGAGTCCTGACGCCGCCTCCCAACCTCCCCGGAAAATCACAGACCCATTTCAGCAGAATTCAGTAAAAGATGCAACAAAAAAAACCATAACAACGCGGAGCGCAGCGTTCTCGGTCATCTTTCGTACATTAATTACACCTGGCCTCAGACTGAGAATGTAAACGGCCTCAAATGGGGAAATGTCCCTTTAAAGTATCAGGAGGGAAAATACTCCGTTTTTTTAAAAATATGTATAATTTCAAGTATTTTCAAGATAAGCCAAGCACATGATTACCAAACACGGTACAGTACGGTGGGGCCTCGGCCAGCGCCTTTCCATCGTAAACTACAAACGTACAAGTGCGTATTGATAACAACAACGCTATGAGCGTGATGTATCATGTAAGAGGTGCCTGTGTGTGGTGGTGCTTGTGGACCGCGTCATGCTTGAGTGTTGTGAAGTGTGTAATGGTGCTCGTGTGAAATCTACCAGAGCTGTGCTTGATGGGCGACATTTATTGTGGGATACATGTGGTGTCTGGTAGTTCAATGGGTTGTAGGTAGGCCCATAAATAACAACACAGAAGTAAGGTAAGCCTGTATAACAACGTCAGTGCATCCAAAGGCTCGGACTATACAGACACGTGATTACTTGATACACAACGCACCACTCTCAAATGATTTGCAAACCGGTTCACGATTGGCACAAACAAGATTCGCAGCTACAGTGCCCTGCTGTTACCCCCACCCTGGGCACAATCTATTCTTTTGAACTCAAGTCCCCGATCTGGCTTTTATGACAACAAGCTGCATTGCTGAAAATATAACTTGTAGCAGACTTTACCCTAGGGGTAGTCAGATGTGACAATAGTCCAACAACAGAGCCGGTGAGGGACGGGGAAGCCTTGAGCTTCAGCCCCACACATTAAACCAGCCAAGGGCTGTATTCAGTGATTACACTCAACATCAAGGAATCAAACCTAAGTGCCAGACCAGTTATGGTCCGATTTATCTTCCCAGCATTAAACACGGCCCCAGGGCATTGCAACAAACTCTGGGACGCTCCAATTCCAACCAAACAGATCAATAAAGTGAATAAAGGTCCAAAAAGACAGTGTGGATAGAGTCACGAGATGCATCTGGAGCAAAAGCTATCCATCCGCCCCATAACCAACACACTCACTAAAGCTACTCCAAAATCAAAGTCCTACGACAAAGAGGCATCTTAAACACATCCAGCAACCCTACACTAGAGCTCCTCAATCAAGGGAGAATATATCCCCAAAAATATTTTGAAGTACAGTGTCTGCCAAAAGAACCCTAAGACTCACAAACATGCCTCAATACAGTTGGATCTTCTGGTTGAACTCAGTAGTTTCATATGCAGTCAGTCCCCTACCAGCGGTCTGTTGATATTCCAATGATCCAAACTAAATCAGTTATTCCAATCTTCCATGTCGGAGTCTGTAGTAGAGTAAACCTTTTGTCTGCCAATCCCGGCATTGTTATCAATAATGCCGACTTCACAACAGTGCAAATACTCGGTGTTAAATCCACTGAATGGGATATTATAAAGCACACAGCACGGCAAAACAGCTTTCTATTGCAATTGCATAAAGGCCACTAAACAATTGAAGGAAATATTCGGTATCTTATGGAAGGGAGTGATCCAAAAGCACAAAAAACTTAAGAGTGCGAAACTCAGTAAAATAGTGTCAGTGTCAAATAGTAAAGTGCAGCTGCAAACCATCCCCACACTCTCCTCATTTACCTACCAGAATCAAACCCAATTTTACCGACTTTTAAATCCTCTGAATAGCAAAGATAACAATTCTAGCAAATAGGATTAAAGCCTTAAAATGGCCGGTGGAGCCATGTTCAGCATCATGCAAAGAAATATGGCCAAGCATAACCTCAATGACATTGTGATTGCTCTCATACTAAAAGGGGGAGTTTCAGCCTTCTTGAAGCATGTAATTATCTCCCAGTCTCAAGTAAGCCCAGAAAAATATTTTAGAAAAATGACCAGACAGTTCCAGGATTATATGAAACACCACAATCTACTCTGTGAGGGTCAGTCAGGCCTCAGATCCAAGAGAAGTAAAGAAACTACAGTTGCGAACATCAGGGAGGACCTTCTCATCTCATTGCTATGAAGCATAGGCAACCCTCTGAAAGGATCCTACTTGAGTGGTCGGTAAATGTAACAAGGTAAAACACAACATTTTGAGATGAGAATTCTGATATTTATCCGAAGAACCAAACAGATCATTCAACTCACTCGTAGCCACAGCCAACCAGTAACAAGCATTGGTACGGCCAACAGAGTTCATCTGAGAAATGTACTGGTTTTGCCAAGGCTTGTTTTTCCATCCCCGAGATGGCTGCTACGTGCGTCAACCAGCAAGGAAAACAATTATTTTCTTTAAACATATGTAAATCCATTGAAAAATGGCTGCCAAGGATGCATACACATCCGTGGTGTTCAACGGTGAATGGATTTTCTTATGCTTTAAGAAGTTCCATTCAAAGGCGGATGTCCAGTGTGCACCCTCGTCGCCAATAAGCAGTAACCACTCTTGGGCGTTGTGGTTAAAGGAAGCTTTTTTTTTAGTATCAGGAATCATCCCACTACCAGCAGGCATCTGATCCTCTGACGCACCCAGCAGTAACTGACTCAGCCTCCAACTGGAACGCTAGTAATCGTTCCATTCTGGAAAGCGGATACATTGCAAAAGTATACAGAGCGCCCATGACAAAAAGGTAAGCAACAACCCATAAGTACAATGATTAATGCAAACAACACCCACTTTAAGGCCTTTACCAGTGCTCCTTCGCTACGGGGTGTGAAATAAACTACATTTGGAGTAATTTTCTGTTTAAATGAAAACTGTCATTTTTTGATGGAATTCGCTGTTACCGAACGTTCACGCGCCCCACAGTTGGGCAAAATAAATAAGTAAAAACAGGTAATGAATGAGTCCAAGAAGGGAGTGGCGGAGAGGAGAAGATGACATTACAAGGGGTGGGGTTCCAAAAGCAGTGCGAAGCTGCAGGGCCTTTGCAAAAAATGCTTTCTTTTTTTTTTTTTAAAAGAAGCAAATTTTAAAAATGTAAAAGTAGGGCTGGGAGAGCACAGGCTCAAAAGCTAACAGTCCTGTAGCTATTTTTTTTCTTTAAAGGTAATAATCAAAGAAATAAAGAAAACGCAAGTAGGAGAGTGAGAAAAGCAATGCACCCTCACGGAGTGCCGAAGGCATATTAAAAAAGAAAAAGTAGTCCCTCCCTGCCAGTCAAGGGTGGAAGGCTAGAAGTCAACCAATGCAGTAGGTATATAAAGCTGAAATGCTCCTGAGGCGGGGTATTGGAAGGCGGGCACAGACTCGTGCACGCCACCAGTATGGCGGTCGCGCTGAGCCCCCGCACCCAGGGGAGGCAGGGCAGGCCGCGCACAACAGTGATGTGGCACCCTGAGCTCCCCCGAGCCCCACACGCGATTGGCTGACCGTGCGTGAACCGGAAGCACTTACAAGTGCTTCCGATTCACACGTCCGGCCAACGTCGGCCAAGCCGGTCACAACCGGCTTGCCTGACCCGGCATTTAAAAGGCTGGGGAGCAGAGCGGACGATCTCTTTTTCGCCGCTCCCGAGCCTGCAGGTCGCGTGATGGGTCCGGGCCTCAGTCGGAGGCCCCAACAATTCTAGGTGCTCACAGTGTCTGTGGGGGCGGGACAACGTATCACCTGATGGCCAGCGGGGGTCGCTCTTGGTCACAAATACCTGAGCCGGTCCCGCCTCACGCTTTCGCAGATGGGTGGGGCAATTAGAGGAAAGGGGCCCGCTACTGGGATTTGCACATATCAGTAGGGCTGCTATGAAGAAGACGCAACATAACACATGAACTGCAGGGTAACGTCCTAGTCTCCAGTTACCTTCGCTATAGTTGCACACCGGCTTCTCACACTGTCGCTAGCTCTTGGGGCTACACCACCGGATAGGAGTATCGCCTCCCTTTCACTGTTTATTAGCTTTCTTTGTGGGATAGGGCTTGAGTTGCTGTGGGTGTGGGTTGTAAGGGGAAAAAAAAAAAAGGGGGGGAGGGGGCTTAGGGCTGGCATGTGAACTCTATCTCTTATCCAAAAGTTAGGAGCACTAATCGTCTGTGTTTTGTGTTCCTTTATGTATGGTTGGATCCACGGCTGTGATAGCTGGGATGCGATCCACACCACAATGACAGGAAGAGACCGGGGGAGTGATCCACACCGCAATGACGGCAGGATCTTACAGGAAGTGGGACCGGAAGATCCGGAACGGGTGTTGCCAGCGGAGGCATCAGGTGTGATGAGCGATCAGGAAAGGAGCTCAGGGGTGCCAGCATGCATGGGTGAGATGCTGCGGCCCATACACTGTCTTTTGGGGGGGATAGATATAGACAATCAGAATTTGCCGTCAGGGGGGTATTTAGCAGTCCGCTGCGATACAAGTGTACATGTCTTGCCAGCATGACCAAACTCAGGGGTAACGAACAGCTGCAACTCAGCACCCCTCCCACCCCCCGTTTTTTGAAATAGTATTCTGCTATTTAGCAATATCTTACGGCGCTTGTAAACGCAAGGGCCATCTTAGCAGGTACTGCGCAACATGGGGATGCTCCGTAGTATGGGATCTTTTCCCGTTGTAGGGACCGGGAAGAAAGGAAGCAGACAGGTAGTTATTAGGGGAAGAGTCTCATTCGGTGCCCATCCCGCAGCCTAGGGGCCAGGCGCGTGTTTTGTCACATTTCTTGGCTGGGTTTAGGGGGTATCTTAGGGCTTGTGGGCCACCCCCTGTCTAGTCTTCAAAATCTTTCAATTTTCCGGGATCAGCCGGCTATTTCGGTATGGCACCAACCCTGTGGAGGTGGGTGCAGTTACACTAGCAAGGTGACTCATGTGGATCACTGACAAAATATCGAAGGTCAAAAAATTGAAATAAAAAAATATCGGAGCAAGAATATCGATGTCAACAATATCGATATCCTATCTACAACATGGTAAGTACAAAAATATCGAGAAAAAAATATCGATGTCAAAAATATCGTTATTAAAAATATCGGGTTTTTTTTGTTAAAAAAAATATGTAAAATAAACTAAATACTTATAAATAAAATAAACAGTTAAAAATATTTTATAATGTTTAAAATTAATAAGTAATATATATAATTTAATAAAACATTAATTAAACAAACATATAATATATAATATATATACTTACTTAATCAGTTTTAATAATTATTTTAATAAATTATAAAAAAATATTATAAATTACAAATGCATCTATACACAAAACAATAACAAATAAAAATTAAATAATTATGTATAACAAATTAAAAAATTAAATTTACTTTTAATATTTTTAAAATTAATTATATACTACATTAACTAAAATAATACAAAAAATATTAAATAGCGGAGGGAATAAAACTACTATTGCAACTCCCAAAAAAACAACAGTAAGAAAAATGTTGGATAGCGTAGAGCTTAAAATTACTATTCCCACTCCAGAGAGTGCAACAGTAGAGAAAGTATTGGATAGCGTAGGGGTAAAAATTACTATTCCCACTCCAGGGAGTGCAACAGTAGGGAAAGCGTTGGATAGCGGGAGGGTAAAAATTAATATTCCCACTCCAGTGAGTGCAACCGTAGGGAAAGCGTTGGATAGCGTAAGGGTAAAAATTACTATTCCCACTCCAGAGAGTGCAGCAGTAGGGAAAGTGTTGGATAGCGTAGGGGTAAAAATTACTATTCCCACTCCAGGGAGTGCAACAGTAGGGAAAGCGTTGGATAGCGGGAGGGTAAAAATGAATATTCCCACTCCAGTGAGTGCAACAGTAGGGAAAGCGTTGGATAGCGTAAGGGTAAAAATTACTATTCCCACTCCAGTGAGTGCAACAGTAGGGAAAGTGTTGGATAGCGTAGGGGTAAAAATTACCTTTCCAACTCCAGAGAGTGCAACAGTAGGGAAAGTGTTGGATAGCGTAGGGGTAAAAATTACTATTCCCACTCCAGGGAGTGCAACAGTAGGGAAAGCGTTGGATAGCATGAGGGTAAAAATTACTTTTCCCACTCCAGTGAGTGCAACAGTAGGGAAAGTGTTGGATAGCGTAGGGGTAAAAATTACTATTCCAACTCCAGAGAGTGCAACAGTAGGGAAAGTGTTGGATAGCGTAGAAGTTAAAAATAACATACTTATAAATAAAATAATTTTTTTAAATAATTAATGAATTATTAAATAACTCTAAACTATTTACCAATACCAATAAATAATTATTAAAAACATAATTACCAATGGAAAATTTATTAACAATAAATTAATAACAAATACCAATAAATAATAATTAATAAATATTAATTACCAAATAATAAATATTGAACAATAAAATATTTTTAATAACAAAAAACATACTAATTATTAAAACTTAATTGCCAATTAACTAATATTGAACAATTAAATGCTTTTTTATACCAATAATAATAATTATTGAACATTAATTATCAATTAATAATTACTTATTAGTATATTAATTAAATTTATCAATAAATAATATTTAATAATATTTAATTACCAATTAATGATAAAACAACAATAAATTAATTTATAGAACCAAAAATTCTAATTAAAAAATTACCAATTAATAATTAATGTCCAATAAATTAATTATCAATACCCAATACATTTAATAATTACTTAATTAGATTTCAATTACTTCCAACACTATTCCCCTATAAACGCACAACACACTCCAATAATACACTTAACATAATGATCAATTAATCAATTAATAAAAATTAATAACCAATTAATAAAAATTAATTACCAATTATTAATTAATTAACAATAATATAATTAATACCAATTAATTAAAATAAATGATAACTTAATTACAATTAAATTACTTCCCACCCTATTCCCCTATAAACCCACAACCCGCTACAGAACTTAAACGCAAAAAATAATTAAAATTAATTTATAATTCCTAAAAATTAATAATTAATTTAGTATAATTAAATTACTTCCCACCCTATTCCCCTATAAACCCACAACCCGCTACGATACTAAAAAAAAACTTTAAAAAACATTATTAACATATAAAAATTGTATACATATATTTTTACACAAGTAGAACACTTAACAAAAACACATAACGCATACATATTAAAGACAACAAAATACATAACAATAATACAAATATCGATATTAGTAACATCGATATTAGTAACATCGATATATTTGATTTCGATATTACTAACTTCGATATTACTTACATCGATATAAAAAAAAAAAATCGATATTACTTACCTTAGGGTCGATATTCTGTCCATCGATATTCTTAACATCGATATTCTGTCCCTTCGATATTGTCACCTCGATATTAGTGTATATCGATATTTAATTTTCGATATTTTGACTGCTCACCGTCTCATGTATGGCGCAACGTGTCTGTCTGGCGCAACGTGTCTCTATCAATTGAGGCCATTTATTGGCAGCTGGTGCAGAAGTCCCTTAGGGTAGCCTGCCCTGCCAGGACACAGCCAGTATGCCTGTAATTAGTAGTAGATAGAGGCACCCTGAGCAGGTTTCGGAACATAGTTGTTACGGGAGCATCATCCACCGTGGGTAGGGCGCGAGGAGATATCACCCCTTTTTGGGGATGTTTCCGGCGATTGACCGCCTTAGGCACGGCGCACGTCAGGTATAACGGGGTTATTCTGCGTAGGGGGAGGGTAGCATGGGCCAGGCAAAAATTAGGTACCAGCCAGTTGGGGAAGTAGGTACGGTGGCGCCAACGTATTCTGCAATGCTTACGGGGCTGCAATTTCTCAAATTCAGCCATTTAAGGCTCGGGTCTCCCCTTGACGCCAGTGCACTTTCAAGTATCAACGGACCTCGCTATGTTAGAGGTTTTGCGTAGGGTGACCTGTTTCCCAGAAGCGTCTTGGGTGGCGCATTCCTTGCAACCCTGGAACAGTGGGTTGGTCAAGTTTATACCAAGTGCATTCGGGCAACCCCTTCTGCCAGTGATAAGGTTGACTATTTCCGCAGAAAGCAAGTTGGCACAGAAAGTGCATAGTTAAGTCTCATTGGGCCGGGCATCGTTTCGACGATAAGGTCTAAAGTCCTGTGGGGAACGCCTAGTAATGCTTTTTCCGATGGCGTGATTAGATACATACGCTCTAGACTGAGTAATGAAGTATTTCTGGAAAACCTATTGGCATGTTTCAATAGGGCAAGGAGCAAAGCATGACCTTTCTAGAAGGCAGAAGAGGCCTGATAGTCGGTCAACTAGACTGGGTAATGAGTCCTTTTTGGGAAGCCTACTGGCATGGTTAAATGGGGCAATAAACGAAACATGACCTTTCTAGGAGGCTGAAGGGGGAGGCCAGATAGTCGGTCAACTATACTGGCCTGTGGCGGTAAGGTCATGATTGGTGAGCATATTTTTCGGTCCTTAGCGGGCATCACCATTGTCAAATGGGGACGTCAGAGGGGGAGACAGTGGGTCTCTCATGGAACTCCAGGGGCAGTTACAGCCAGTAGGCTGTGAGGGGTGCGGGGGGTAAGGGAAGTCTCGCTTCCAGTAGGCTGGTTGGCCAATCCCCGCACGCGCATGCGCTCAAGGGCGCAAGGATGCATTAACTGCAGCGCCCCTTTATGGAGTTTAACGCGGAGGGTGCAGGGGGGGCCCGGGGGAGGTATCCATCCGGTAAGCTGGACCCCCTGCGCAAGGTCACTCCGGTAAGGAGTTGGGACCTAGCTTGAACGGGATCTGGGCCCGCCAGTCATTGACCTTGCCGTAGGCTCTAACAGGGATACGCAGAAAGAGAATATTTTCATCGCTTAGATTACGATAGGAATGGCTATGTACTAGAGGCATGTTAAGGTTAGCCAATTGACATCTTGTACCTATCAACGTTTTGGACTTTCTGCGTATTGTACATAATGCAAATAATAAGAATTTAAATGTTTTGATTATTTTATGTAATAAAATACAGCCGGGGTTACAACGACCCCTAATCCAAACAGTTATGGTGTTTGCATTGTTTGTCTTGGGGGAAAGCGGGGCGGCGAGCCTCCACGGGAGCTGGGAGGGTCCCCATTCCCAAGGGTCTTTGGTTTATTAGGGGGAGGGGGCTTTTAGGCAAGTACCAGACCATATAAGAATAGGGATGAAAGCCATCTGGGGGATCGGGGGACTGAGATAAATAAATCCATCCAATCAGCAGCAATGGCCCGATTCAAAGCCTGCTGTATAGCAAACAATAGGTCTTTAACAGCAGATTAATGTATCTACGGGTCGGGATCTAAAAACCAGTGGCGCAGCTAAACAAACAGGCAACCACCAGCAATTCCACATGCACGCAAAAAAAGCCCACATTTAACACCAATGAGAAAATACACAGTATCGCCAAGCAAAATCTACAGGCCTAGATGATTATGCATATGTTTGGATAAGGAAAAACGCTCAGAGTCAAACAGATAATGGCTGAGGGATCAAGGTGACAGAGAGGTAGTCTCACTTGCAGGAAATACTCTCAGGTTAGCAAGTAACAGTATGTTATAACGGAGGGTGCCGGTGTTGGCTCCAGAGGGGGCTGTCTGCAGGCACCGGGTGAGGTGCAATTCGGTCCCGTGAGCCCCTGCAGTGTTATACAGACCTCCCACTATGCCAACACCTTCCTGCGCTGGAGACCATCATTCCCTTAGCACTCTAAGGGTCGAGCACCTTCAGCACAAGTTAAAGAACACGGAACACATTCGGGCTTGACAAGCCACCGCTGGAACCTACAGCGCCCGACAAATTGCCCGTTAAAGGGCCCGTCAATTTTGATTGATCGTCTTGTACGACTGAATTAGATATTATTTTGCCTTCTCTTGTACTTAACCCCCGCCGTACCAGCAGGGTGCAGAGATTAAACGGCGCTGTTAAACAGAAGTAGGACTTCATATGGGGTGACGTATCAGTCAGGAATCAAAAACGTGTGGACAGGGATACGGCTGGTAATGAGGCGCCGGATGTGTCCGCGAGACTGTCCATGTTCAGTGGGATGGCAGGCGGGTAGTAAAGACGCACGTTTTAGCGGAGACCGAGAACGGGAACCTATCGGCTGCAATTCTATATCGGGATGCGGCGCGGGGACATTCCAAGCGCGTTCAGCAGGCCATAATGCACTGCAACTCTAAAACAGAACTGGGCATTTGGAAGCGAGAGATGTTATTTTATGGGAAACAAATCTCTCCTAGGCATCGGCTACCTCCCAGCGAGCTAACTGTAGTAACGCTCGGTAAGGAGGCTGCACGTGGTGGGCCCCAACAGACCACTGACCTCAGCCCTCAGTCTCAGTGAGTGTCACAGAAAAGGCCGAGCTTCCAAGGACACACAGTGTAGCAGGTGCTGTCAAAGGAGGTCAAAATGTACAGAGCTTGCTATGATGAACTCGAGAACAGAGGCACAAGCTCTCCAAATCCATGCAGGCAGTGGGCTTATTTCCCAGTCAATAATAATCTAATATTCTATCTATTCCTCTAGGAAATATGCTCTCGACTCACCCAGATATGAATATGTTTAACAATCTCATTACTCTTTTTCTTATTCCTCTACGTGAAATCCTATATTTGAAAACCAACCTATATGTTTAAATAGAACCCTGTGGGTTAAACACACTGCGATGTGCTCTGCTTGTGTGACGTGCACGTCACAGATTCAAATCCAGCATGGTCAACTCAGCCTTTCATCCTTTCAAGGTCAATGGAATTAGTACTAGGCTACTTCAGGTACTAATGAGTGCATGTTCGACCTATGAATAAAAGCACACTATAAGGAACATAATACCACTAAAAAAAACTGTGCGGGTTTCCAAATATGATCTATCATTGGCCCCTTTTATATATGATGACAGCGAAAACCTACTGAGCACAATACAATGTAAACGTGGAGCGGTTTCTAAAACAGCCCAGTGACATTTTGTAGAGTCAGAAAAGTGCTCAAGTAATTTAGCACAAAAGGTACTCTACAGTAGTATATGGATGGGCCAGAGGACAGTCATCAAATCCCAACTGCCCCTGACATTCAGGCCTGCTTCTTCGGCACTTGCCCTGTTCCTAAGGTCATTTAACCTCTTTACAATGATCTCTAGATGCTGAAAGCTAAAATGTAGGTACTTCCGTTTGTGTAGAACATTCTGCTGCACTAGTCACTTGAGGAGTGCCCCTGCCAGCAAAGAATGAAATAAAGCAAGAAAGAGAGGACAGTGAAAGAGCAAGCAGTGTTGGAATACAGACAAGTTGTAAAAGTGACACTAAAATAAACTGCGAGGTAAGAACCGAGCTAGTAAAGAGAGAGACGGGGGAATGTACTTAACGAGGAAGAAAACTGCAGAAAACAGACCATTATTGAGAAATTAATGTAGGCAGAGACTGCAAAAAGACAACACAAATGAAAAATGACATACAAAGAAAACAGCAAAGAATAAAACAAGTATTGGCCATGCCAATAGGTCTAGTTCATAATGGAAAATGCAAGCCAGATTTACCGGCTTTACTACAAGAAGTCTTTTGCAGAATGATTAAACTACTTGCTGAGGCCATGGAGGCCTACAAGGCCTGCTTGTACACTTTCTTAAGGAGCATTTTAGATTTGGCTAGATAAGTAGCATGCAAAGGGTGTGAAAGTGCTTCTGGTAGTGTGTACCTGTTACTCTGATGAGCGTGGGGGTCCTGTCTGAAAAGTAAGACTGCTAGTATGGCAGTGAATCCAAATTTAACAAGCATTTGCAAGGGAATAGGTCTCGCATTACCGAAAGTTTGAGCTATTGGTGTTGCATAACCAATAGGTTAAACTTTGAGCTATTGGTGTTGCATAACCAATAAGTCAAACTTTGAGCTATTGGTGTTGCATAACCAATAGGTCAAACTTTCAGTAATGTGAGAGCTATTGAATTGCAAATGCTTGTTTAAACTTGATCTTACCTCAGGATCCGTTGACTTTCTTCAACAGCAGGCCAGTGGCCTGTAGAAAAGGGCCTAAATGTTCCCCCTCCAGATAACGACATGGATGGATGCTGCATTTGCGTTCGGAGGGTGGGGGAGAACTCAGGAAATTATTCTATTGTAATGAACTGTTGTTTTATTTATTTCAAATTTTTGTATCAACAGACCATGCTGTTAGAACAGTTATCCCATCAATAGTTTCATGCCAGCAGCAATGACGAGATGGGGGGAGGTTGTGCAAGCAAGGAGTCAAGAGATGGACAGAGATGGCCAACCAAAAGAATCAATTGGTGATGTCCACTGGGAGGGAACCAAGTACCGAAAGGCGGGACAGATGCACAATATTAACCAACCAGAGAAAATAAATTTTAAAAAGCAGGCCAACTAACCAACCAGAAGCAGTGGGCGTGTCCAAACTCCCCAATAGCCCATATACCGAATACAGCATGGCTTGCAGAACAGTGCATGCGCTGCCCAGGCTCGACCTAAAAACCCCTCCCCTACTGTAATTGTCACAGGGTCTACGTTGTCGGTTATCTGCAACTGAACCAGCAACTGCTGTCCAGTTTGGAGGATGTGAGGAAGAAATTCTACAGTAGCGTATGAAAGGTATTCTGTGAGGAGTGTGCAACTGCTAGTCTGTGAGGGGTGTGAAAGGGCTGTCTGTATCTAGGATATTTTGCTTTTCCGCCCTAAGTGCTTTAGCAGTTCCTCTTAGGTCTTCATTGAGGCCATAACTAAAGACATGTAGTGTGCATATTTAATGACAGAAGAGTCAATCAATCAATCAATAATAAACTTTATTCAGCTTTTCTGATGAAAACCATAAAAGTCACAAATACGACAGTACAAAAACTCCCAACCAATTAATATCGGCAGTCGTCAAGTAACATATACAACTATCAGACACATTTAAAAAAAAATAGAAAAATGAGAAAAATCAACAGGCCTAATCAACGCAGGATGCTAGTCACAGCTAGATCTAAGCCTAACTGCGGCCTTTAAAAAACTAAGGACATACCATAATGTAGACCTTGAGAGTAAAGCTAAAAAAGTAAAACCAGGACGCACTTGATTAAAATTTGCTGTTTTTAAAATTGGGATTATGTAGGTCTTCCTCGGTACCTCATAATAACTGCAAAACATTAAAAAATGGATCATGTCCTGCAGGGACTTGTTGTCACAGCCACATGAAGGCAAAGTCTGACCTTTGCTGCTCCCTCGGGGGTGGGCAAGGAGGAGATAAAATAAGTCAAAACGGAACCTTGTCAATAAAAAACGGTCATAAGTGTTAGAAAGCCCTAGAAGATCCGGTTCCGTTGATTGTACGGTTTTCAAAATAATGTATTTCCGCACACTGGGTTTCATTAACTCGCACTCCTCCCTTTTTACTCCCCAGAGTCTACAAAAATACTCCTTGGCCCAGACTAAATCCTTCCTGTTAATAGTATCCGGGTCACTAAAAAGGTCAGCCCTTCCAAGGGTCCTGAACCCTTCCCCAATATATTTTAACCAGGGGATATGGTGGGCATAATCAAGGGCCATACAATCCCTTATGATGTCTTTATGTAAGGCAGTCCCCTTGTTCCCCCACACTTTGAGCCAGTAAGATAATGGGCGAAATGACAATAGGTCTGAGAGGTAGGGCATACCCAATTCTTCATGTACAGAGAAGGTAGGGGTTCCCTGGGGTACACGTAGGAGTCGTCTCAGGAACCTGTTTTCAATTCTTGTAACTCATCAGCCGAGGTATAGCCCCAAATTTCGCTACCGTAAGTTACCTGAGCTCAACACTTTACTCTATAAATCTCCAGTATTGCACCTACTGGTTTTCTACCCAACCGCGAAGCGAAGTTAAAAATTGCCGCATTGGCCCTTTGGAATTCCCCTTTCTTTTTGCTTCTTAGGAGGCCCCAATTTAGTTTAGCATCCAGCATGACCCCCAAGTAAGAGAAGGCATATGTCTTAGGGACCAATGTAGACCCTACCTTGAAGTTGAAGGACTTCCTTGCACCTGGCCCCACCTCCATCACGTATGATTTGGAGTTGTTGACTAACAGGTCCCGGTCCTCCATAAACTTCACAAAGGAGTTAAGTAGGGTTTGCAGGCCCCTTGCTGTCCTAGCCATAAGGACAGCGTCGTCCGCATACAGTAGTACCGGCAGACCACGCCGTCCCACCTGGGGGGAGTCCACCCGAGCCTCGACCAGTACCTTCTCCAGATCGTTGATATGTAAGTTAAATAAGAAAGGGGCCAGGATACAGCCCTGATGCACCCCTCTCTGGATTGGGAATTGACGGCTAACCTGACCATCTTTCGTGAACCGGACCACCACTTTGGTGTCCCTGTGGAGCTCACGGAGGAAAAGGACGATCTCCTTGTCCACGCCCATGCCCAATAAGCTTTCCCATAGCTTATTTCTATTAACACGATCAAAAGCAGAGGACAAGTCCATGAAGGAGAGATATATCCTGCCAGGTCGAGCAATAGTATATTTGCTGACAATCATATACAGGTTCAAACATTGATTGATTGTGGACCTCCCTGGGCGGAAACCGTATTGTATATCCGTTAAGATGTTGTTATCATCCGCCCATATGGACAGCCTGTCCAACAAGACACGTCCCAACACCTTAACAGACGAATCCAATAGGGATATGGGCCTGTAACAAAGGGTACTGTCCCCATTTCCTTTTTTGAAGACCGGGACTATGGTGGATAGGGACCAGGTGCTAGGCAGGTCCTCGCTAATTGCAGCATTTATAACGGTGGTAAGGATTGGCACCCATTGCTGTGGATTAGATAGATAAAGGTCCGGAGGGATGCCATCGGGTCCTGGCGCTTTGTTCCTAGACAACCCTGGTATACCCCTTGCTGACTTCATCAGCAGTGACAATAAGGGACAACTTCCCTCCAACTCCAGCTTGATATACGTCTACTGAGCTGCTGAACATGTCCTGGAAATGGCCAACCCATTCCTCTTCTGTGATATGTGCGTCTAAAGCCTCAGAGTTTTCACCCGTCAGAAAAGGACAGTTGACAATACTCCAGAACTGGGTACTATTTTTCAGGCTACAGGCCTCACTAAGCTTGCTCCAAGCCTCCTCCTTTAGCTTGGCCTTACGCCTTGCTAATTCGGCTTTATATATCCCTCTGCACTCCTTTACTACAGCTGGGTCCCTTGGGATGGTGCCTAATGCACCCCTCAAGTTCCTGGCCGCACAGGAACAGCCATGGTCAAACCAACTCAAGGCTTGACCCTGCGAGGACGTAGATGGTACCTCAAGTAAATGTCCAACTGTACGTGAAATGGCAGAGAATGCCTCCAGTGCAGCCCCTGCCTCCTCACGTCCAGTTGTACAAATGTCGATTTCCCTCTTGCACTTAGCCATAAGGGACTCATAGAAGGAGTCCGGGGATATCTGAGCCCACCTTAGCCTTCTGCTCTGATCTGTTGCCCTTAGTGTTCCCCTGGGAACTGCCCTACGGGATTTCCCATACTTAGGCCAAATGGTCGAGATACACAGCGGGTTATGGTTGCTGTAAATGCTGTCTTCAACAAAAAAATCTAGAAGAAATTGAAAGAAGGGGCTGGAAACAAAAATAAAATCTATGAGCGTTGAGCTCCCCCTTCCAGTGAATGTCGGGTGTAAGTGGTTCCTACCATGAGCCACCCTGGTCCTTGACATGATTAAATCAAACTCATCGGCTAGGGCATTAAGACCATCTCCCTGTGGGGTGTGTTCAACATGCAGGCCCGCCATCCGAGGGCATCCTGTGCTGGTTATAGTGCCTGCATCTGGGTTCCCGCAAAGATGAATATTAAAATCTCCTGCGATCATGAGGTAGCCTTTCAGGGAAGCCTTAATGGCCATATTCCTTAGAAAAGTGCCCATCCTGGTGATATTACAAACAGCTGGATGCACGGGATTAGCGTTATAAAAGTTTAACAACAACAACTTTACCGACCCGTGTGAGAATGCTATGGCCTGCAAGCAAACATTATCAGTTGGTAATTCCTTCAAGCGGCATTGTATGTCCAGGGAGACATAAATTAACAGACCTTCCTTAGGTCTAGCTGCCCTTGAAGGAGTAGCATGTACAAAAAAGGTCTTGAAGCCCTCGAGAAAGAAACTGTTAGTAGTAGTCCAAGTCTCCTGAAGGCAGATGACGTTAAATCCTTTTATAAAAGTAATCCATCCGGGGTCATTTATCTTGTTTGCTAGCCCAGCAATGTTCCATGAAATACATTTACAGACTTTACCGTCACCAGACCCTAAAGAGGGAGGCCCTATATTCCCTCCATGTGAGGAAGCTGTCTCTACTGACTCTTTATCCGTGAGTCAATCGCAGGCATCCAACGATTCCAGAGGTGCAAAAGAGCTGAAAAGGGGTATGTCTTGGGTTACCATCTGACGATCCTGCTCAGGACGTCCAGGATAAACTGGGAGTCTCCAGGTGCCCACCCTATTGGGCGTCGGAGCGCAGATAGAGGATCTGTAGAAATACCCTAAGTGGAAGGCCATAATAGTCGAAGCTGACCCACCCAAGTTATTCTGTAACACTGAGTGTAAAGTTCTCTCTACTAGGTGTGGTCTGTTGAAGTTGACAATTACACAGTCTCCTGCCAGGTTTTTTGTTGACCTACCCACCCAGGAAAATCTTCGCACCATAATAATATGTTTCTCCAGCCTTAGTCCAAGAGACGTGTTACAATCCAACAAAGGCAGGACCTTGTTCTTGAGTTGCTCAAATTCCTCGACAGCACCCAGGGGGAGCGCCGGAACATTACCAAGTACCACTACGTATGGAGAGGATTCCGGGGGAAGGTGTAACGTTGGGAGCCTCTGCCTCGAACTCTCCTCCGTAGGCTCTAATACATGGATCTCTGAGTGAGCACCCCCACCTCTTACTGCTTTTCCAGCTGGGGGTTTGGCTGGGCCGGGACAGGCTGTGGGGCACTGTGACTTTGCTGCCCCTACTCCACCCGTTGGGACCTCCTTAGATCGTATAGGAAAGATACTACTGATATGCTCAGAGGTAACTGAAGGCCTATGCCCACTTGACCCCTGCTCACCAGGTGGGGTAGTAACTGAGCAGGGACCAGAGGAGGCCCCCCCTCGAGGATCCAAACTCCCAGTTGGACTCGATTGGCGGATCTTTGTGAGCTCCTGCTTGATTGAGACTAAACGTTGCCTAATGGGATCTAGTTTGCACTCGATATTTGTCATCAATGTTCCCATCCAGCCATCCATCAAGACTTCCATGTCCTCCTTAGATAGTAGAAGGGATTTGCTAACACAATGTCCGGACCCTTCTCCTCTCGGGCGTTTGGCTTTTGCCCCTGTCGCAGGTCCTTTCCTTTTTACCCCATTACCTGCCCCTGCTTTTAGACCCCCTGGCTTGACCTTGTTACCAGAGCCCATAGATGTAATTGGGCCTGTGTGGTCAAGACTGATGTTACGGGTTGTGGCTACCTCTAACCCATGATCTCCTTCGCCGTGCTCTCCCTCGATCTCCAAGGACGATGATCTTGCTTGACTAAATGAGGGACCAAGTTCAAGCTGGGTGACCTGGGCGGGGTGCAATGCGCTACCCCCCACCCCCCTGCACCGAGTGGGCTGGAGACAGGGCGGGGTACAGGCGAGCGAGAGTGCCGACGAGACACCAGTTCAATTTCCTTGTCTATGATCCCCGCAGCCTGTAATAAGAATGCATCCATCTTCGTGGCTGGAGGACCTGAGGTTACTAAAGTCGTGCCTTTGCGTTTCCCCATAGTTCCCGAACAAGGATAAATGTTATCTAACAGGCTAGCCAGCTAGCAGTACTAAGAAGGGCTGAGATACAACAGCTGGCTGGTCAGACAAACCTCACGCTTCTAGATGGACAAAACACAAGAAACTCCTCCTACCTTCCCGTGTTCATAGCTGGAAGTAGTTGACAAAGTCCGCAGGGCTCCTCTCCCGGTACCTTCCTTTAATTCTAACCCTGGTTGTTCACACGGTCACGCCAGGCTCCTACCAAAGGATCTCAGAGCCAAGAGGGGTGGCCCAGCCCAGCCTCCTCCGGGCTCTAACGGGCGCGGATGTGCCCGCCCTTCGGCCTGGGCGCGCCCCGCGGGAACCGCCGCTGTGATTTACGTGCCTCCGGGCACAGCGAGGCTTACGGTGCCGCCGGGGAGTCTGGGATATGGAGTCCTGCTACTTGCTCCTCTCCCGCTCCTCTCCGGTTGGCTGGCGCAGTGAGGTCGTGGATACAGCTGGAACTGGCTCTGAATTGGCTTCCCGCGTAGCGGGAGCCGCCGCTGTAATTTATGTGCCTCCGGGCGCAGCGAGGCTTACGGTGGCGCCGGGGAATCTGGGATATGGAGTCCTGCTCCTTGCTCCTCTCCCGCTCCTCTCCCGTTGGCTGGCGCAGTGAGGTCGTGGATACAGCTGGAACTGGCTCTGAATTGGCTTCCCGTGCAAATTGCTGAATAATGATGTGCACCAATACTTTAGTCCCCTTTATATCTTAGTTAGTTAGTGGGATGTAGTCCCCCTTTCTATGGCCATTCTCCTAGAGCTGTAATTTGAAGAAGAAGCAAGGACGTCTGAAAGCCACACACTGGAGCCCTGGGTCGGATCGAGCAGCCGGTGGGTGAAATGACTGTAAGTAGCATGCAAGAGTCTTACTTCTGAAACAATGATGCAGCATTTGCTTCTAAGTGGAGTCCCCACTCCACTTGTAAGTCTGCTTTCCCCAATGAGGCTGCCCAATAATTAGGGAGATCATTATTGAGCAAGGCTGCGCATTTACTTACTCGCAAGAGCTCTCACCCAAGTCTGGCAGGCTGCCCCCACCAACAAACACCCCAAATGCATCACTAACCCCCACATCATGTGCTCATTTTGTTGTGTTTACTGATGTCACTAAGCAGCAGTTAAACCAGTCAACAGAGTCTCGGGCCCCTCTCCACATCAGTCAGTCATTCTCTGCTCCTGGATGCTGCCTCTGACCTCACCCGAACAGCTCTGTAGTAGTTTGTTATTGCTACTCAGTTTGGCTGACACTGGTCCCAGTGCCCAAACCCAAAGTCACTCTGTTTCCCCAAAGGGTACATATCCAAAGTGCCTATTCAGTGCCCAAATGCAGTACAGTGAGCTTAATGGAAGCAGCTGGTTTGCCACCAGGCAGGATCATTATACAGGTCATGTGCCAAAGAACACATATCCGCACGCATGCAAAGCGCCATACAAGCGCACTATATGAATCAGCATAGACCCCATCCACCACTGTTACTGGCCCCTGGTATGAATGAGTGGCAGATCTGGGGGAAGCCCACTAGTGGTTAAAACAATACATTACAAGATTACCACTGGGACAGAGGCAAGGATGACACCACAGCGGCTTCGCAATTTGCGTCTTTAGTGCAACAGGTACCGCCCACCAATCCCCTCCATACATCGCCGCATCATTACATCTGGATGTGGTGGTCATCTCAGAAGTAAAGCAATGATCAGCACACCATTCCGTGTTGTACCGAAGTGCAAAAACAACAATTGATGGACAGAATGCAGAACAATGTCGTACATTCACCCCAGTACAGAGATCTGGGCCTAAATCCATCGTTTTTTTGCTCACCATGCCATTCCAGTTTGGACCCAGCCATATGCAAATCAGTCTTGACCCTGCGCCCAATGGGAACAGTCCAGCCCGAACTGCCAGGCCAGGTCCTCCCTGGAATGGAAACAAGCATCCTAGGACCGGTTTCGGGCTTTCAGCCCTCATCAGCCAGGATAGCTTGACTCCAGTGGCATGGAGAGCACGGGACCCACGTCTGGGCATACCCGTCCCACTCGGGGTGACAAATGCAAAAACAATTGATGGACAGAATGCAGAACAATGTCGTACATTCACCCCAGTACAGAGATCTGGGCCTAAATCCATCGTTTTTTTTTTGCTCACCATGCCATTCCAGTTTGGACCCAGCCATATGCAAATCAGTCTTGACCCTGCGCCCAATGGGAACAGTCCAGCCCAAACTGCCAGGCCAGGTCCTCCCTGGACTGGAAACAAGCATCCTAGGACTGGTTTCGGGCTTTCAGCCCTCATCAGCCAGGATAGCTTGACTTCACTGGCATGGAGAGCACGGGACCCACGTCTGGGCATACCCGTCCCACTCGGGGTGACAAATGCAAAAACAACAATTGAAACCGGTCCCAGGATGCTTGTTTCCGGTCCAGGGAGGACCTGGCCTGGCAGTTCGGTCTGGACTGTTCCCATGGGGCACAGGGCCAAGACTTATTTGCATATGGCTGGGTCCAAACTGGGGTGGCATAGTGGGCAAAAGAACGATGGATTTAACCCAGATCTTTTGACTGGGGAGAATGTTTGCATTGTCAGCATTCCGTCCATCATTTGTTTGCTGTAACACTTTTCGCCCTAAGTGGGATGGGTATGCCCAGACGTGGGTCCCTTGCTCACTGTGCCACTGGATTCAAGCTAGCCTGGCTGAAGAAGGGTGACATACCCTGAAACCGGTCCCAGGATGCTTGTTTCCGGTCCAGGGAGGACCTGGCCTGGCAGTTCGGTCTGGACTGTTCCCCTGGGGCACAGGGTCAAGACTGATTTGCATATGGCTGGGTCCAAACTGGGGTGGCGTAGTGGGCAAAAGAACGATGGATTTAACCCAGATCTTTTGACTGGGGGAGAATGTTTGCATTGTCAGCATTCCGTCCATCATTTGTTTTCTGTAGCACATGGCAAGAAGGGCTGATGCAGGCTTTCCAAATTTAAAAACCCCTTCCCTACTGTAATAGTCACATGGTCTCCGTTATCAATTATCAGCAATTGAAAAAACAACTGCAGTCCAATTAAGATGATGTGAGGAAGAACATCTGCAAAGGGACAGAACTAAAGTACATCTCTCTATAGTGCTTTCAAAAGTTTATTTGCGATTGCATGAGCTCTGGCAGACAGCTATGCTGCCAAGCCACATCTACAAAATAAGCAGGAGAGAGACAAAAAGTGACGCTGCAGACACAAAGGAACCTAAATTTGAAAATCAGAACCAAAGGAGAGATAATGACAATATTAAGAAAGCTAGCCGAAAACAGATTCTGTATATCACAGGTTACAACACACATTCATGACACTGGTTCCAGTTCTTCTGAGGTCAGTTTGTGGGTTAATATATCGATCTCAGAACTCTGCAACCTGAAGATCACAAATTCTAATCCTAATCTGGGCAAAGGCACCTAATGCAGAGGCCTGTACAGATGTGTACAATGCTGCACTCACTGCCTTGTGGCACAATACAAACAACCACATGCATAAATACCTCTGGGAATATTTAACAGGTCGCCTTCTTTTAATCCCAGTGCAAAAAATCTGTAGTTTAATGCACCACTGAAGAGATCTAGGAGTAATAGATTGCTCACAGATTCCAGTTAAAGGGGAGACAGCAATTGGTTAATGCGCCTACGTCAGTGACCTTTGCATGCCCTGCATGATTTCCCCCTGGCAGATAGCTCACTTTCAACTGTGCACTCATAATGTGAGTGCTACATGAAACGAGTCATTGGATTAAAAAAACAAGCATTTGCAATGCAATAGGTCTTGCATTACTGAAAGTTTGAGCTACTGATGTTGCTAATAATAATGTAACGCCAATAGCTCTCACTTTCAGTAATGCAAGAGCTATTGCATTATAAAGCAATCACGACACTCGCGTTTTAGCTTTAAGCATTTTAAGCTAAAGCACGGGTGACGTGATTGCTTTAAAAGTAAAGAAATAGAAAAGCATTTTTTTTCTTTTTCTTTACGTTTGAAGCAATCGCAGCACCCGCGCTTTAGTTTAAGATGTTTAAAACTAAAGTGAGGGTGCCAGGATTGTAACAAAAGCAAACAAATAGATTAAAAAATGGTGGCCACATGTTTTTATCTTCTATTTATTTACTTTTATTACAATAGCGTGTACCGCGTTTTAGCTTTAAACATCTTAAGCTAAAGCGCGGGTGCCACGAATGCTTCAAAAGTAAAGAAATAGAAAAAAAATGCTTTTCTATTTCTTTACTTTTGATGCAATTGCGGCACCTACACTTTAGCTTAAGATGTTTAAAGCTAAAGCGTGGGTGCCGCCGTTGCAAGCAAAGGACGCAAACAGATAAAAAAAGCATGCAGCGTTCAGCGCCGCAAATAACAAAATAAAAGCGCAGCCGCCATTACTGGAGCCGAGGCGTGCCACACATGTTAAATTAATAAATAATACATTTTAAAAAGCATTACAGCCTCGAGCACTATTTTCTTACATGGTTTTCTCCTGCCTGCTGTTGGAGGCAGGACAAAACCATTTAAGAAAATAGTGCTCGAGGCTGTAATTAAAACATCTAGAGTAACAACACATTTAACAGGGGGTGTCCTCATGGGAGGTTACAAGAAGAGAAAAGGAGGTACTAAGGAGGGACTACTAAGCCTATTGACCAATGAAAATCCACCATTTGCAAAGGACAGTGACCGGAGCCAACTAAAAAAATGGACGGAAAATGGGCATGAAGCTCCTCCCATATCCTGAATACAGCATGTTTCGAAGAGACAGCGCAAGCGCTGCCTAGGCGAGACCTAAAAAAAAAAAGATTACTTCTAAAATGCACCGAAGTGGCACCCAAGCTCACCACAAACTCCAACTACCCCAAGCCACACTTTACATCCCCCTGGGGACTTCAGTCCTACTGCAAATAACACTGTATACAATACTACATAGAATGGTCTTCACATCAGTCCTTGTTCATGATTAGGTGGCTTTCTTGGAAATCGCACACCCCTGCGCTTTATTAAATGGCTTTTCTCCCTATTCTGCCATTGAGCATAGCTTGCTTACAGGGTTGATTTAGATTGGATAAGGTGTATCCTTCCATTGCTGACACCACAGATCTACTTTGTTTTAATGTCATGTGTTGTTTAGCACTCCGTGGGAATACACGTCTTGCTCTTCAGAGTGCTCCTGCGCTCTTTCTCCTCTCACTCATTCTATCTCTGATCATGAGGCTCCTCTGAGACACACAAGGTGCCAGATGGCAGCCCTATTGATGCCCTAGATGCTGTCATCTTCTCTCACTCACCCTGTCCCTCCCCTCTGCCTCTCTGTCCTTATGCTCCTCAAAGTATGCCTGGCGAAGGAGACATTGTCATGCTGGACTTTAACTGCATCTCTCTCCAAGGAAGAAGCTGCTATGTCTTTGCCAGTGCTGGATACTTTCAAAGTAAGCCGGCATTGGCAAAGGCAGTAGCTGGAACTGGGTATGTAATAAGTATAGAAAATAGTGTTTTATATACTTTAAAGATGCCCATCATGTTGCACTGAACGGCACAATCCGCATTGTGTAGTCATGCAATGCAGTTGTATAGAAAACCATGTTTTACATACTTTCATAATGGCTGCTATGTAGGGTCGTCACTTGCATAACGCAACGCTGCGGCCTTCTTGAAAGTATAGAAAACATTGCTTTCTATGCTTTGAAAGTAGCTACCGCATTGTAAAACACAACGTGATGGTGTGACGCATGCTGCATCATACAGCCCGGAGACTAATTTCAAAGTATAGAAAACAATGGTTTCTACACTTTTAACATGGACGGCCGCACCTATCGGCTTTGACATTTTAAAAACCTCCAGGATTTGGCCAGCCATTAGCGCTGCCCACACAGCATTGGCAAAGCGAGACCGATTGAGTTTGCAGCTTCTACCTTGGAGAGAGATGCAGGAAAGTGCAGCGGGACAATGTGCCAATGCGTGTTTTATTTCTGCTCCTGACAGCATGTTGGTAAAGGCAGTAATGCAGCCCCTGCACATTTTAAACCTGCGCATGATTCTTTCACCCTAAGGCTGAAGCCCACAAAAACAACCGCTCAACCAAGGTGAAGATAGATACAGACTGGCAAAAATGTTGGGTTTCAACCGTCTAATTCTATAACTTATAGTTCTTTGTTCATTCCCCGAGTCACTTCCAAAAGATTCTCTCAGCCACTAACTTGACCAATGACGCACTTGGCACACGCTTAGCGCCGCAGTATGCTAGAACGTTTGATAAGCACTGTTGCCCAGGAGTGCTCACCTCTGGGGAAGATGTTGAGGGGCTCCGTCAGCACGCCGTTCACCTGCTGCTCCATGACTGTGTTGTAATACTGCAAAAGATAAAACAGGGTTATGGAGGCTTTGTATGAGGGGTTGTAAAGGAGATGAGAGATGTAAAGCTATAAAACGGGTGACTTGGAGCCTGTTAGGATTGCTGGTTTACTTACAGACACAAACTAATTCATTCTCTATTCTTATTCATCTTCCTACATTAAATATATAGACCGTAATTTTACATTTTCAGGGCACAGGGACTTCGTCCTAAACTATGCAAAAAAGGAAACAGGGAACTCTGGGTAGTTCTCAAGTTTAGATGGGGAGCTACACCTGTCTGCTGAGCTCTAACTAGAAAGAACCACATGTTGCAGGTTGCTTTTATTCATTCCAGGTTGGATTGAATGCATTTCACCAATCCAAAGTTGTAATATGGTGCGTGGAGTGGTACAGCTCGGCATGGATGGCACTAGCCAATCCTATGCTTCAAGACTTTGCTGTGAAACAGGGAAAACGCTATTTTAGCGTGGATTACACTGCTAATCCTCTGCTGAAAAACTCTGCTAGAAAAATAGACATTTGAGGAAAGCAGATTCAGAGTGTCAGTGAAGTTGTAGGGTGCTCCACATAAAGGAACTGCTCTCCACCTAAACATAAAAAATACACAGAGTTCCCTGCTTCCTTTTTTTGCATAATTTATGTAGCATTCTAAGCTTGAAAAGGTATTGTCTTATACATATACTTATCACCCTTAGCTATGAAAACCCACACTCAACCATGCTGAAAGAATGGGCGGATCATAACGCCAACAGCTCCGCATGGATGATGTGAATCCTTGTTAAATACGCCCAAATTGACAGAGAGAAAATAATTGCCCAAATCAACATCATCAGTGAAACTACTGAAAAGAACACTGACAATGAGTTAATACAATCTCTCATATAAGTGGTGACAGACAGGCTAAATATAGCAGAGGAAGTCATTAGTCAAAAGAAAGCACGCAAATTCAACCGAGACAAAGGCAACTATGACTCCGGGCAGATTTACAACTTTAGGCCCAGATCTCTGTACTGGGGTGAATGTATGACATTGTTCTGCATTATGTCCATCAATTGTTGTTTTTAGATTTACAACTTTGCCAGGAGATTTAGATTGCGTACGAGTGGGAATTGTTTACCCTCAAACTTTGTTCTGTATATTTGGGCAATTGTGCCGTAGTCCATGAAAAGAATGCGGAATTACAATGTTGACAAGGGTGAGTGCTCCTACAAAACAATATATACCAATGTATGATGTAATATTTTGAGTTTGCTCTGTATTGTACTTTTAAAAGACATTTGTATGCTATACTGTTTTTCATGTCGATTATGACGTAGTGCACGTGACTATAAGAGTGCAAGCAAAATTGCGCTGATTATGTTGAAAAAGGCAATTATTTGCCGAAAAGCGTCCTGTACCAATGTTATTGCTGATGCCAAGCAATGAAAAATATTAGCACACGCACCCGGAGTGCCTTTCTTCCTTACCTGGAGGAGTTGTGGACATTCTAAGAACCATGAGGCAACACTGAAGGCACCACTAGCAATTAGGCGACGACCGGCAGCACCAATTTCAGAGGATGGATATATATTGAGAAAGGCTGAAGGCCAGCTGAAACACATCAGTGTTGGACTGCTGCTAGTAAAACTAAGGAATTGAAACGTTGTTTGGAGTGCCCACGTTTTGTCCCGCATAGTGGGAAGGAATTGGGATCTATCTATCTATCTATCTATCTATCTATCTATCTATCTATCTATCTATCTATCTATCTATCTTATAGATATATATGTGAGAAGCCGGCTTGGTATGTGGTGTACACTTATGTAACTGGGAACCTTGCACCAATCCAGACAACACATATGGTGATTTTAAAGGCCTTAGACAACCTTAGAAAGCTCTCTAAGAGGTAGCTGTGGAGAGCAGCCTTCAGGCATAGTCCAGAAGGAGTGTAAAGCAGCTTGTTTTACCAGAACATAATCTTATAGGTATAGATTAAGTGAAAAAGAACCACACTGTATTTATAAAAATATGCATTTATTTTAAGACACTCACTAACACATACAGATATCTCCTAACCGGAGATATACACAATGCACACAATACTTTGCAATAGAAACAGGTAAGTAGCACGAAATACACAGTGGTCACCAGGGGAGACCAAACCATATACTAAAATAGGGGTATGCGAACAACGACTCAAGTCACGACTATACCCAGAAGACGTAGAAGTGCCGGGGACCCAAGGAACCACCCAATGTAAGTAACCAGGAGCCCCATGGAGGCCGTGTGCAGAGCGGGAACACGACCGCGGGATCAATGCAAGTCAATGGGTAAGTCGCGTTGCAATTTTAAAGAAGAAGGACCCTTCCCAGTGGACCCTGAAGAAACCCCGTGGACGACAGAAGGTTGGAGAGCCGCCCCACCTGTGGATATCCTAGGAACCAGGATACCTGCACCAGGGAAGCCGGGTGCAGAAGGTGTGAAGTGGCATCAGAAACCGATGTCGAACCCAATGGAGGACTTCAGGAAGATGCCGCTGCTGGAGAAGGTGAAAGTGTCCGGTGGAACCCAAAGGTGGATTCAAGATGTGAAGAACCTGCAAGCAGAGGGGACCAAGTCTATGCCACTCAGGAGTGACCAGGAGGCACGTAAGATGAATGCCCAAGGATGTTGAGCGTTGCAGGGAAGCGGACGGTGACCTTGAAACTGCAACTGTGCAGATCAGGCAACGCTGTGGACGACCAGGAGCCAGATACGAGCTGTCCCACGTTGGATGTTGAAAGTTGAGGGGTCTGTGTCCGTCGGGAGCACCAACAAGCCTTGGCAACTGCAACCAGCGGGGAAGTTGAAGAAGGTGAAATGTCGGGACCAGTAAGGTCCGGGAGACTCGCCACAAGCAGGGGAGTCAGGGCAGGCCCAAAGCAATCAGGGGAGCGAAAAGAATGCAAAGATGACCCTCAAGAGGACCTACAGGCCGAAGGCACTGGAGTCGCGAGAGGACCTCGAGCAGCTCACCAAAGATTCAAACCCACGATGCAAGTGACGCGGTGAGGACGAAGATCTTGGTCACAGGATATGCTTGAGGTTGGAGCTACTTGGAGCCCGAAGATCTTGGTGGAAGGAAGCCAACAAGCCTTTGCAACTGCAAGTCGACGCCGTGCCCCGGGGTTCGGTTCCTGCGGCTCCAACAAGGGATACTGGCCTCAAACTTGGTGAGAGGACAGGGCAGGCCTCGAGGGATGTGAAGAACCACCACCTGTGTTGCTGAGCCTTTCGGAGTCCGTGGGAGCCCAGGATCAGCAGACCGGTCAGCTTGGTTGCGGTGCCTGCAGATGCAGGGAAGCGACTCCTTCACTTCAAGGGAGATTCCTTCAGGTGTCTTGGATGCCCACAGGCCTTGGAAGGTTTCTGTATGGTGCACAGGCACGGACACTGCAGCAGACGAGCAGGGCATCGAAATCAGGAGCAGCAGGAATCTTCCCGGTTGCAGCTTGATGCCCAGAGCGAAGTCCGGCGAAGTCCAGAGTGCCCAGACAGTCGAAGAAGAAGTGGTGTCTGAAATGTATCTTGTCCCATGACGAATCTAGGGACCCACCCTCAGGTAAGTCCTTAAATACCCTAAGGAAAGGGTTGGGACGATACAGGGGTCCCTCCCTAAGGAGGGGCTCGACAAGGGGGAGGATACTCCGCTGTCCTTTGTCCAGGATCGCTCCAGAGTGGGAGCCAACGGCTCCCTGAACTGGTTTGAACTGGACTATGCATGGAGGGCACAAAGTGTGCCCTGCACGCAGACTATGTGGCGCTGGCAAGCGCCCCCACCCTGCCCCAATACACTAAACCCTGTCTGGGAGGTGTCACACCTCCCTGTGACAGGATACCTATTGTTCTGCCTTCCCCTGCCCGAGCTTGGCTCAGCAGCAGGAGGGCAGAAACGTGTCTCTGGCCAGCAGCAGCCCTAGCTTGCTGTCCGGGTCTGGAAGACTGGTACCGGGAGCAACGAGGGCCTCCCAAAGGAGCTTTACAGTGCATGGTGTGGGGGTATGATTCCAGTATGTTTGATACCAAACATGATAGGATTAGTTACAGCCAGTTTTGAGATGGTCATCGCGTAATTACGCGGTGCCCCTCTATATGTCATATGGCTGTCTCACTTACAACCAGGGAGAATGGACTCCATGGGCTGTAGGGGTGTCCTGCTCATGCAGGGGCACCCTCACACTTAGAACCAAGCACCCTGCCTTCAGGATTGTAAGGCCTGCCTTATGGGTGACTTATAGGTTTTTAGTGTAGTGACCCTAGATATAGGTAAACCTATATCTTTCGTAAGTGGTGTTAGCACCAACTTACACAGGCTGCAATGGCAGGCCTGTAGTTACAAATTGAGTGGTCTCCCATGGGTGGCATAATACATGCTTCAGCCCATGGGGGACCCCTGGTGTACCTATGCCCTGGGTAGTTTAGTACCATATACTAGGGACTGATAAGGTTACACCAATGTCCAATCTGGGATGTACCAGAGTACTTACCAAACCAATTTAGGGGGAGAAAGCACAGAGACGGGTCCTGATTAGCAGGATCCCAGTCAGACTAGTCAGAAACAGCATTACATCAAGCAAAAAGTGGGGGTAACCATAACAACAGATCCTACTTTCCAACAATATACATACACACACATATTCACTGAAAAAAAACAAAGGTTACAGGGACGTTATACAAAACCAGTGGATAACTTACGCCACCCCAATGCACTGCTTATGCCCTCACATATTACATCACTCATGACATCATCCAGTGAGTGTATTTTCTAAGAGTTGTTGATTGTTAAACATATATACTAAGCTACTAAAAAAGTTAAATTAGTATACTAGGTGTACTACTAATAATTGATACTACGCCTAACATATTATGTGAGTGACTGTGTGTATATCTGTGTGTGAGTGAGTATCTGAGTGGCTGTATGGGTCTGTGAGTGGCTGTGTGAGTGGCTGTATGGGTGTATAAGTGGGTGTGTGAGAAGCTGTGTGGGTGAGTGAGTGGCTGTGTGAGTAGCTGTACTGGTGAGTGGGTGGGTGTATCATTGGCTGTATAGGTGTGTGAACGGCTGTCAGGGTGGGTGAGTGACTGTATGAGGGAGTGAGTGGGTGTCTGAATGGCTATATGAGTGAGTGACTAGGTGTGTAAGTGGCTGTATGGGTGACTTAGTGGCTATTTGAGTGAAGGTTTGATTAACTGAGTTGGTGTGTGAGTGGCTGTATTGGAGAGTGAGTGTCTGAGTGAATTGCTGTATGGGTGAGTTAGCGGATGAGGGACTGCTTGCATGGATGTGTGAATGGCTATGTAAGTTGGTTGTGTGAGTCCTTGTACGGGTTAGTGAGTGACTGTTGAGAAGCTGGGTAGGTGGCTGTATAAGTGAATAAGTGGATGTGTGAGTGTGTGGCTGTGTGTATGGGTGAGTAAGTGGTTGTATGAGTAGCTGTTTGGGTGAGTGAGTGGTTGTGTGAGTGGCTGTATGAGCGAGTGAGTGGGCGTGTGAGTGGCTCTATGGATGAGTGAGTGGTTGTGTGAGTGGCTGTATGAGCGAGTGAGTGGGTGTGTGAGTGGCTTTATGGATGAGTGAGTGGTTGTGTGAGTACTTGTATGGGTCTGTGAATGGGTATGTGAGTGGCTGTGTGAGTGGTTTTGTGGATGATGTCAGCAGTGAAGTCATTTGAGATATCAGTGATGTAAATGACCATGTCATGAGTAATGTAATATGTGAGGTCATAAGCAGTGCATTGCGGGGGCGTAAGTTATAGTTAGCTCAGGTAACTATAACTACTGAATTTCACTGGTTTTGTAACAGTGAAATCTGAGCCTAACTATAACATCCCTGTTACCTTTGTTTTTTTCAGTGAATTTCTAAGTTTTTTAAAATTATATTTCCTAACTAAAACATCCCTGTAACCTTTGTTTTTTTCAGTGAATTTCTACGCTTAAAAAATAATAATATTCCCTAACTAGAACGCCCCTCTAATCTTTGTTGTTTTCAGTAAAAGTTAAGGTTTTTAAATTTGTTAATCCTAGCTGTAACCTGTCACCTTTGAGAGTAGGTGTGTGAGAGGCTGTGAAGGTCTCTGAGTGTCTGTGAGTGGGTCTGTAAGTGGGTATGTGAGTGGGTCTATGAGTGCCTGTGTGAGTGTCTGAGTGGGTGCATGAGTGTCTGTGTGGCTCTGTGATTGCCTGTGAGGGCCTGTGAGTGGGTGTGTGAGTACATGTGTGAGTGTCTGAGTGGGTGTGTGGCTCTGTGAGTGGGTCTGTAAATGCATGTGTGTGTCTGTGAGTGTGTGTGTGTGTGTGTGTGTGCCTGTGTGAGTGTCTGGGTGGGTATGACTGAGTGGGTTTCTGAGTGCCTGTGTATTTCTGTGAGTGGGTGTGTGAGTGGTGCTATGCATTTTGGTCATTTGCATACTTGGGGTATTTAAAAGGGTGAATCATGGACTCAGCTCTCACCAGGAGACGATGAAAAAAAAAATCAGGGGTGGGTAGTAAACTCCGCTCCGCCAGCGAAGTTTGCTGAGTTTTGCCAACTCCGCACTCGGCTGGGACCGCGGAGTTTGGCAAAAAAACTCAGATTCTGCCGAGTGGCGGAGTTTGCCCCCACTGCCCACCCCTACTTACCTTCACCCAGCCTCTCGGCCGATCTAGGTGCTGCCACCCCTCCTGCCGCCGTGGTGTTGATCCGCTGTGTTTCTTCTGTAATGTAACCCCTTCGCTGCAGGACTGCACAGGCGCGTGCATGGAGAGTGCAGAACCTAACCCGGTCTCCACTCTCCATGCGAGCACTTGAGCAGTCCTCGCGTGTCCTGCAGCGAAGGGGTTAAATTAGAGAAGAAACATCGCGGATCACCGCCACGGCGGCAGGACGGGTAGCAGCACAGTGCCCGACGCAGAGCAGCACTTAAACCGGCCGAGAGGCTGAGTGAAGGATAAGAGGTAAGCCGGTAGAGAGCTGGAGGCAGTCTGGGGTCAGGGGAAGGGGGGAATCCTCCATGACAAACGCGGTGTGCGCTACCAGCTAGGTCTGTGACTTTACGGAACACCGTGAGTTTTTAGGCAACTCCGCGGAATTCCGCGTAGTGCAATACCGCCCACCCCTAAAAAAAAAAAAATCACTCGTCACAGTCAACCTAGATCAGATTGCGCTCCAAGAGATTAATGATGCAGTCACCTCCATTAAGGTTTTCATCTTCTTTCAACGTGGAATACGAGAGGAAACACACTTACTTTGCTTTCGCCAAGCCCAAGAATTTAGGATTGTTTGTGATTTACGGAAGTGGCGCTTCCACTGGGGCACCTGCTATGTTTATATTTATAAGTGCTTCCCGCTGAGGTTTAATTTCTGTGAAATGCGCACCAGGGCCTGAATGGAACCTCATTTTTCCAAGAAGAGTCCCCAGTTTTGCCGAAAACACCTACCCAACTGGAGTACTTTCATCTGGCGAATTAGTAAGTGGGCTGATTTCAGTCCCAGGGACCCCATCCCTAGAGTCCAGCCACATCTCCCTGGGTGCCCTGCAGCTCACCCAGGGCACCTAGTAGTGTGCAATGATAGGGACCGCGGGGGAGACTCAAGGCCCCGTGGTCCCAGCCGGCTCCCCCTTCTGCGGGATCCGGCATTGCATTTGCACGCAGGGAGCTGCTGGAAATGCACCTCCCTGTGCAAGGGAGTAATACTTTCCTCTCTTTCCCTGCCCACATGTCTGAGAGCACAGAAAGAGATGAAAACTCTGCTTCCAGCAAGCCGGAGCGGTCTGACAGCTCCCACCCGCTGGAAGCAGTGTTTTTGCTTTTGCTTGGCGGGAGCCGTCACACCTCCTGCCAAGCGAAAGCAAACAGCTATCTCCCGAGGGTGGGCATTTTGGGAGATAGCAGGAGTCAGCCCTGGGGGTGGCGGTTTCCAGGAAGGGGGCTGTCCTTTTTTAATCTAGGGCCTGCCCGGGGGAGATGTGCGTCCCGGGGGCCATATATGACCCATGAGAGGGGGCGCGCGACCCCTCTCACTCTGTTTCAAAAATGTAATTTGCCCCAGGGGGTGGTGGTCCCCGGGGGTCCACGTGGACCCCCTCTTTAATGTTTTTTGTAGCCCCATGGAGGTGGTGGGTTCCCAGAGCCCAGGGGGATCCGCGCAGTCCACCCTATCTATTTTTTTATTTATAGTCCCGGAATGGTGGTGCTGCCCCGAGGGTGGGGGGTGGGTCCACGAGGCCCCCCCTGATTATTATTAACATGAGGGAGGTGGCAGTCCCAGGGGCATACATAATTCCTTGGAAGGGGGCCCTGTGCACACCCTCCATTTTTTCAAATAAATCTCTGCATACCCCCGGGATTTGGCCCACCCGAGGGAGACATTAAAAAAAGTGCTGGCGACTGCGTTTTTTTTATTTTTTATTTCACGCCGATATTTGCAGATATTTGCGGGTTTTGCAGTGAATTAAAATAAAATGCTTTTTTGCCCTGCCGGACTTCCTGTGGGACCCCAGGACCAAGGCAAGGGGGTTAGGGTATTCATACCTTGGCCCCTTTTATTTTTTTTTGCATTTTAATTTGGGACTCGATTGCAGCCGACTCCCAAGATGACTGCCAACACCTACTGGTTGAAGTGTTGGCAGTCAATCGAAGCTCTGCAGATCTCTGCACAAGCTTGTCATTATTTGAAAGGCTTCACGACCGTAGATAAAAAAACTTGGATTTCCTTTAATTTCTCAAAAACTACTGAACGGATTTACACCAATTAACTCGGCCCCCCCATTTGACGGATCACCCCGAAACTTTCCGTGCACAACAAAATCCAACTTGACACTTTTTGGGGGAAATTTTGTGAAGATTCGTCAAACGGCACTAAGTTATAGGCAAGTCAAAAAAACACTTTTCCTATGCAAACTAGGTTCTAACTATAACTATCTTCTGGCGACCGCCAGTAGGTGATATATATATACATATATATATATATCCCTGCGTCAATTTTTTCCGCAGCCGCCGCTCTCCTCACAGCGGGTGCCTCAGCACGCAAGGGCGAACTCGCGTTGACTTCCAATATCCTAAAAAAAAAGCGCCGAGCACTTTAGGCATTTCGTAATTTCAGAAGTTTAATTCATGCAAAGACCATGTGCAAAAATAAACAAACAGACGCGTTTCAGTTCCTGGCTTTGGTCAGTGTCAATTCATCTGAATGAGCTGCCTTATTTTAAATCTAAGTCTCATTGGTTCCGCAGCCCATTACAAGTGACACAAGAATAAACATAAAAGTAAAAAGAGGACTCAGCCTGTTCCCATTCATTCATGGTACGTTACACACGGCGGCCATCTTTGAATGTGTATTATACATTGCATGTTAGCCGATGGGAAGGGGATTACCCTTAAATTCACACAGTTTATCATACAAATAAACAAAAATGATTCAATGAAAAATTATTTTAAAGCAATACATTAGCAAAAATCTCAGCACAAATTAGTGAGGGGAATGCCATCATGGATTTCAAATTCACTAGAATCCCTGCGACTGGATCAATATCAAGCCCAAAATTGGGCTGTGTGACAACCCCATTGCATGGTAAAACATGAGGCCCTTAATGGGCAAATCTAGAAAACCTCAATTCTGTTTCAGTGGGTTGTACCCTGACTTGATGAAAATAACCAGTCATTCGCAGACTATATATGTCTAATCTTTTTTCTCCCCTCTACCAATTACCATTATTGTCAACGGTTTTTGGTTCTACTCCGATGTACATCTAAGTGTGGGAAGAAATAGGGTGACCTGATGCTTGTTATTGTTGTTATTGTTTTTTTGAGTAATGTTTACCCTACATGTATCCATAATTCCTCTTCGGTATGAAGTCCTATCGGTGCTTTCGTCCCTAATTCAATTATTTACCTAGAATCCAATTGTCTCAATGACCTCACTCTGTCTCCCCCCATTCTTTGTGGGCTATTTGGATAATGCAGAAAAATCTTAGTCTGTCACTCCTACTTTGATGGAATTCTGTGAAGTACCTTGCCACTGGATACGTGTGGTCACCTTTGGTAATTGCCCTAGCATGTTCAAGGACCCTTTTCTTTGCCACATGGACTGTACTGCCCACATCTTTTCCCACAGGGACACAACGGGCAGTAGCCTACGAAGTCCGAATTGCAGTTCAGCAATTTTCTGATTTTTTGTTTTTCTCTACTGCCCGTAATTTCGTATTCTTTTACCTTAATACTAGATCTACATGCTTTGCATTTTGTGCATGGATAAAAGCCTACAATGTCTGTCTTTTTCAATGGTTTTTCTAAGAAATGACTGTGCACCAAAATATCCTTTAAGGATACACCCTTCCTGTGAGTAATATCAGGTTTATCTGGTAACAGTTTGTCCAGAGTGAGATCAGCTTCAAGTATGCCCCAGTGTCTTTCAATACTCTTACAGATTTTCCTGGAGCTATTTGAGAAACTCAGAATAAGTCTTACTTTGTCATCAGTTTTATCTTCATTGGTCTCCCTTTGTTTGGGAATCAGCAGTTCCTTCCTTTCCTTTTCCTGTACTTGTGTGTTTGCCCTATTCAGTGTTATTTCCGAATATCCTCTTTCCTTAAACCTCTCCAGGGCCTCATTTCTTGCTTTGTCATAATCGGTCTGCTGAGAACAAGTGTGTTTAATTCGCAAGACTTCCCCAAATGGAATGCTATTCACTAGACTGTGCAGGTGTTGACTGTCCGCATGCAGGACAGTGTTGCCCGCTGTGGGTTTCCTAAACAGCTTGGTGCATAGAGTTTTGTTGGATACAAAAACCAATAGATCTAAAAACGGAACCTTGGTTCTACTTATTAGACTAGTGAATCTGAGGTTGAGATCATTGTCATTCAGTAGTGCAATGTATTCTTCTGCCTCTGAAATGGTACCTCGCCACACAATGAAAAGGTCGTCTATGTATCTTGCCCATAGGGCTATTTAATCGACCCATTTTTCATTGGGTTCTGCCCAGGCCACGTGCTTCTCCCACCATCCCACGAAGAGGTTCGCGTAACTAGGGGCGAAGCACGTGCCCATGGCAGTCCCCTGTGTTTGTAGAAACATTTGGCCCGCAAAAAGAAAGATGTTATTATTCAAACAGAATGAGGTCAATTGCAATAACATCTGATTGTGCTCTTGGTATTTCAATGGTCTGCTCTTGAAAAAGTATTCTAAGGCTACAAGCCCTTTATCGTGTCTAATACAGGTATAGAGGCTTGTTGCATCTAATGTGATGAGTAGGAACTCTTCCTCCCATTATGCCCTCTACCAGTCTGATTAAATCTGGTGTGTCTTGTATATAGGAACTTAGGTCCTTGACCATCGGAAACAGAAAAGAATCCACATAAATGGAAGCCTTTTCCAAATGGCTTCCCTTTGATGATACAATTGGACATCCCGGTGGTTTGTCTTTGTCCTTGTGCACCTTGGGTAGATAGTAGAAAGTAGGCAAAGTTGGACGCTTCACTTTCATAAATTTGTATTCATCATCTTCCAAGATACCCCTTGCTCGCCATTCTTGTAGAAATTGCTCAAATGCTTCAATACTGCCATTGTACCTGGCCCTATTGATCTGTTGGTAGCTTAGTGTGTCTCCCAGTAGTCTTGTTGCTTCCTCTTGATAGGCCTGCTTGCTAAGAAGGATTACGTTACCGCCCTTATCTGAAGGCTTGATCACCAAAGACATATCATTTTTGAGAGAAGTGATTGCTTCCCATTGTAATTGGGTGTCGCTCAAGTAGTGCTTGATTGTTTGTTAAGCATCATTTTGTTCAGTTCTTGAATCACTGTCCCATGGAAGCCGTCGATCGTATCAAATGCTTTTCCCACTTCGTTGTTCAATGCCTTTATCTTTTAGAAACGTCGTTACGCTATCCAGGTCAGATACTGATGGCGATGGCGGAAATTCTTGTAGCTCATGCGATGTCCGTAATGTTTCCAAATCTCCACCAGTCAAAACATCCATTTGGTCCCCCACTACTGGTTTCTCCATTACTTTGCGTCTGGGGTGCTGTGAAAATAATTTTTTCAATTTTAATTTCCTTATAAAGCGATATAAGTCAATGCGGGTTTGTGTGTAGTCCCATCCTTGAGTTGAAGAAAAAGTTAGACCTTTCTGGAGTACACTTATTTCCACGTTAGTTGCCTGTCAGATAAATTGACAACATTTAGATTCTTCGGGTCTACCTGCGGAAGTTGCCCCTCTTGCTTCTTGTTATACGGGGTTGAATTACTTGATTTCCTTCCCTTGGACCCTCGTCTGGTTTTTCTCCTACTTGTTCTGGTGGTCTCGTTCTCTGTGGGTACCTTCGCCATGTTTCCTTGATTAACTTGTACTCCTGGGGAAAATTTACCCCTCCACTGGTACTTGGTCCATCAGTATTCCTCCTCGTGTCTGTTTCTGATAAATCGGTGTCCGCTTCTGACTCTGAGGTATCCCTCACTTCCACGGCCTTTGGATTTCTAGCTTCCTGTAAAAGCTTGCGTGGAGCGTCGTATTTTTTGGCAAAGGTTAGGATTTTTCTGGATTCATAATCTCTTTGATCCCATGTGAATTTATTTTGTTTCCTCAATTTTATGTCGTTCTCATAGTTTATAAGACGGATTTTCATTTGTTGTCTCAGGCCTTCCAACTGTTCATTATCTGGGTTCAACCTGATTGTTTCCTCCATTTTCTGAATCTCTTCTAGCAGCTTACATCTATCACTCTTGGCATACTTGATTAATATTTCAACCTTCTATCTGGCTGACTGTGTCGTGAACTCTGCCCATTCTCTCAGGAGGTTAGGGTCGGGGTTTTCATATGAGGGTGTTGTGTAGATTCTCAGATCCCTTGGGATCCGTTTGGGACCGCCATGGGTACTTGCTTCGCCCCCAGCCTAGCGAATTTATTCCTGGGCTGGTGGGAGGAGCAGGTTGTCTGGTCTGATGCCAATGATTCATACACCTGTCATATACCTTTATGGCTGAGATATATAGATGATCTCTTCCTTATCTGGGATGGGGGAGAAGATCTAGCTAGGAGCTTTATTTCCAGTTTATCAATCAACAATCTAAATCTCAAATTTACATCGCATATGAGTCAAACTGAATGTGATTTTTGGATATACATGTTGTGGTTCAGGGGGATAAATTGGTCACAGAGCTTTTCAGAAAAGAGACTGCAGGCAATAGTATTGTACATGCCTGTAGCCATCATCCCACTTCTCTTCTTAATAGCATCCCTTATGGAGAGCTGTTAAGAGCTTGTAGAAATTGTAGCACTGACTCAAGCTTTTGAAGGAATCCAGTAACATGGTAAGCAGATTCAGACAGAGAGGTTATACTGAAAAAGTTTTATCTGTGGCTAAGCATAAACTTAACAATGTTAAACAAACTGAGATCCTCTTTAAAGAACGAGATCTGGTGATACATAATGAAACTACAACCATTCCCAGAATGATTACCACCTTTAATGATAGGGCTGGCAAGCTCAGGTGGATCATGAAAAAACATTGGAGCCTTATTCGGGCTGATCCTGTGATAGGCACAAAGGTTGGTGCATCTCCCACTATAACATACAAGAGAGCACGTTCTTTGAAGGATAAATTGGTTAGTAGCCATTTTCAAAATGAGAATATTGCGGGTGGTTACAAAGCAGTAAAGGATTCTATAGATGTCAATCCTGTAAAGCCTGCAGATATAGCGTTAACAGCAAGAGCTATAAATTATCAAATGGAAAAGAAAAACTGATATCTAAATTCATTACTTGTACATCAGATCATGTAGTGTATAGTCTAGAATGTCCCTGTGGGCTTCGCTATATAGGGAGCACTAAATTGTCCATCAAGAAACGTATTTTAGAACATCAAAGGTCAATAGTAAACCTAGACTTCAGTTACCCCGTGGCACGACATTTCTACCATAAACACAACAGTGATTATACGTTGTTGAAATACACTGGGATTGATCGTATCCTTAAACATATCAGGGGTGGTGATAGGGAGAAACAGTTGAGGATCTTAGAATCAAGATTCATTATTGACCTCAATACTAAAATACCATTTGGCCTGAATGCAGGGGAGGAGCTGGCCACGCATCTTGGGGTATAATTCATCTTACCCCGATACTGAAATTAACTGTTCCTGTCTCTCAGGTTTTCTCCTATGATAAAATGATTATATATTGATTTTTTAATTCACACTGCATTCATATATCACTTTTTTATGTCACACACAAACCTTGGTTGGATCATTAGGGGATTTGTTGGTGCAATAGGGATTTTTAAGGGAGATACTGTATAATTTGATATTCGCAGAATGATATGATATTGATATCATGAGGGCATTTGTCCTGTTGAAATGAAGAACGGATTAGCTGGATTTTCTTCCTTATTTCTGTCCCCAATTTGCATGGTCCTTTGATTTGCCATCCATGGGAATTGTCTATATATGTACATAATAATATATATTGTGTATCACTATTTTTAATATATTTTTGTAATATATTTTTGTAAATAGGTGATGTGGTTGTTATATAATTTCACTATTCTAATTAAGGACACTGGGTGGTATTATTTACACCCTGCTTAGCGTCTATGACATCATGTAGAATGTGGCTGTATTATCGGTGGCAATTTAGTGATCAACATTTTTTGATTTGTAAAGATAGTTATCGGCGCATTAACATTCTGTACAGAGCTGTAAATATTTGATCATTAGATCTTTTATTTTAGACAAAATCTCCATTTGGAGTTGATGAGTTTCAGGTTGCGGAAAGATATGAATTTGTTCCGCTTCATTTTGTAACACTTAACATCGTTGCTCTTGTTTATTATGTTTCTATGGCAATGGCCAATTAGAGTGAATGCTATGCGCGTTTCAGTTGTAATGAAAAGTCATTGAGTATTTGTTATTTATGTTATTTCACTAATTTAGATGCCACTGTGACTGCATAATATCGCATTTATTTAAAATGTTATTTATGAACTGTTACATTTCTAAGTCTTTACCGCCATGAAGTATTTTCTTACTTTCTATTATGACGCATGCGGATATATGGTGCAATACCTCCGATGGCCTTTGAACTTGACAAAGGCTGTTTCGGCTGAAACGCGTTGTTCGGTTTGTTTTCTCACTCGGAATAAACTACTGGTGTTTACTTGGTGTGCCGCCTTTCCTTCCTTGGTTGGATCTATATATATATATGCTCAGGGCAAGAAGAAATTGCAGTACTGAAGAAAATTTCTTGGCGGAACAAGAAATCATGATAGCTAGGTTCAAGGAAAGAGGATACCCCAATTGGGTACTGACCAGAGCAAAAGAAAGAATAAAAAAAATCCCCAGAGAAGAAACCTTGAATGAGAATCCCACTCCTGAACCAGACAATCTAACCAGAATCATATTGACATATAACAAAGAATCAAAAAAGATATCTAAAATTCTCAATCAAAACTGGAATATCCTTGCTAGTGACCCTACAATAGGCAATACACTACAGAGAAGACCTCTCATAACATACAGGAAAGGCAGGAACCTTAGAGACTATCTGGTTAAAGGAGATATCACTAACATAATTCCCAAGTCCAATATCGGACTAGAGGGATTTTATCCCTGTGGACACTGCAAAGCCTGTAGAAATAGCACCATGAGAAAAACATACACCACACCAACAGGGGAGATGATGATTAAACAATTCATCACCTGTGGCACATGTTTTACGATCTATATCCTGGAGTGCCCGTGCAAAAAAGATATGTAGGAAGTACCACTCTGGCCACGAAAAAAAGAATATTGGAACATATGAGGGCCATTAGCAATAAAGACCCACATTATCCAGTAGCCAGGCATTTTTCTGAATACCATCTCTCCAATAACTCACTTTTAACCTTCTTTGCAATTGAACAAATAACTCAATCCTATAGAGGAGGAAATAGAACCCTCCAGTTACGTAAGAGAGAATCCTGGCACATAATTAATCTTCAAACAAAGAGCCCGGAGGGGCTCAATCAGGATGAGGAATTGAGTTATCATTTACAAGAATAGAATATTTTTCTAGAGCAGAATCAAAATTAGAGAATACTAGTGAGTTCTTGTTGTATAGCTATATGTGTGCATAACTATAGGAATATTGAAGTATGAGTTGTCTTAATCCTCACTCTGTAAATTCTTACATTTATGTTTTTTCTTTTTAGGAGAAAAGGAAGGGGCCGACGTTGAGGATTTACTTCATCCATCCCCCTACCCTTTTCTTCAGCCTACACCATCTATACAGATAAGAGATTTATCTAATGGTTATATGTTTTTATTGAAAACATAGATTATTCACGTTGCTATTTTAGAATTTATACACTACACGGGGATTTGTCAGGCTTAGAGGCCTATGGGTGTTTGTAATAAAAGGTTATGACTAGCAATACTAGAAGGGGACATGATTCTTTAGAGTATAAATGTGGGACTTTGGATATACTCACTCATTTTATAGGGACCGGACAATTTAGGACTTAGTTTTTCTTAGTCATTTGGTACTATACCGAATATATATCTCGCACCAATACTCCTGAGGGAGGGATGAGGCAGTATTATATAACTGGCAATAACTGTATCCATAGCAAAAACTCTGCCATTAGAATAGAATGAGTCTGTCCACAATGCAACAAAGCTCAAAACATGGTACTTTGCAGTAAATAAACTACTGCTGAAACTTTGGGCACTTGGACCGCTACCTATTTCCCTAGTTGTACACACATGTAAAGTGACAAAAGGCATGGTTCATGGGATATACAATAGAAGGATATGACTTGTGAATCCAAACGTTTTCTGTATGATTATTGGAAACTTGAAAAATAAGGGGTCCTTTCACATGATGAAATATAAGAAATGAATTATTCTAAGGCCAATATTATGTGCATATAGTAGGAGGTTTCCTTTAATTTATTATTGTATATCACATAGTATTTTACATGTTCCAAAATGGATGCCGAATTTTCACTGAAATTTCATGCGTGTGCACCCTCTTCAGTTTCTATTACCTCTATGTATTGCTTGTCAGTTTCCCAGACTCACTGTGTGATCAAGCTTGCTGGTCAAGCGAAACGCGTTATCTATCTGGAATAAATACCAACTTTGTAAACTGAATATACCTCTGAGTGATCGCTTTATGGGAATCTCTGGAAAGTTATATATATATATATATATATATATATATATACACACACATATATATATATATATATACACACATATATATATATATATTTGCACAGAAGGAAAAAAAAAAAGGTTACAGGGACGTTATAGTTAGGCTGACACTTCACTAGTACAAAACCCGAGAAATTCAGCCGTTATAGTTAGCTAAGCTAATTATAACTCGCGCCCCCGCAATGCACTGCTGATGGCGTCACATATTGCATGACTCATGACATGGTCAGTGACATCACTGATGACATCTCAAATGACATCACTGATGACATCATCCAGGGACTGTGAGTGTTTCTAAAAAGTTTAAGAATGTTATATATGTTTATATGTGTAATTATGTATATATATATATATATATATATATATATATATATATATATATATATATATATATATATATATATATATCCAATTACACTCCCTTGTGCCCTAGACGCACAACAAACAGGAACGGACAACTTTTTCAGCTGGTGCCAGATATTACTTTATTATTTAAAAGTTAAAGTGCAATGCTACTCATGACGCGTTTCGGGCCTCCTGGCCCTTGGTCACATGACCGCATTACGTGCATACCAAGTTTTTATTAGTGGAACAAACCTCACCTGACCTCACATGTGACAACTGCAATGGAGCTAGAGAAAATACTCAGACTTGCGGTTCAAGGTTATAAAGATGAACTAGTTATACATTTAAGGTAATAGATACATTATATTTATGTATAAAACCCCTACGCTATGAAGCTATTACATATTGGATATCAAAATTAATATAAATAAGTTGGATAGCCCATAGTACCAATTTTAGTAAAAATTATAGCACAAATGCTAAAATTACAGTGCTACTCGAACTTGATGATACTGTCAAATATATTTCATATTTCTAAACCACAAGAATACATAATTATTGTTAAAAATTAATAGATTTTAAAATACACTTGGTAAATACAAACTAACATAACAATGTCTGTGCAAATACTGCATGTGCAAAGAATACTGACCACCAATGGCCATATCTATTTTTCTTATTCATATACATAGCTCTCATATAGGGTCACAATGTGCAAAAAGTTGTGTGCAAATAGTGCATAAACCTCTAAAGTGTCTATAGTGCAAAAAATTGATTAAACCATATATTATGTTCGATGGCGGAAAACCAAAGGATATTCATGTTATAACGAGAAAATCTCATTCAAACATCGCCAAATTATTAACTGACAAAGGGAGCCCCCTTAAAAATAAGACTAGAGGTCAAAGTTAAAAACAACATACTTGTCATATAGGCTACCAAGTCTAACAGAAATTAGGTGCTATTGTACATATTCATAAACTGAAAACTATATATATTTAATGTAAGGCCAGAATCAAAACTATAGCAAACTCTTATTACACCGATAGTACATACAGTGCCATATGATGACTTATAGATGATCTAAGAACAGTACAAAACAAACGGGTAAATGTGCAGGCAATAGCATTAATTAAAAGTCTCAGTGAAATTTTCGAGAGTTTGACACATTTACAAAGTTTAAAGAATTGTTGGTACTTTGATGGAGGTATAGTGTTTAAAGGAAGTTATGCATATCTTCTCCTGTATTAAGGCCATGTGGGTACCTAGTGTCAAGCTCGATGATATATTTAGACTCCAACTGACGTAACCTTTTTCTCTATTCCCTCCTCTCTTGCTTAGAGGTACTGTATCAATCACGTAAATATTTCAGACATTTAAGATCATTCCCATGTTCTGATTTAAAATGTCGGGCCACTGGATAAGTCGGATCTGAATTTACGATGGCCCGTAGATGTTGTAAAATACGGACATGTACCTGTAACTTTGTGCTCCCTATATATTTAAGACCACAGTTACATTCTAAAACATACACTGCATATTCCGACCTGCATGTGTAGTGCCCTTTATCTCGATGACAGTTGATGTAAAGGGAGTAATGTAAGTAGTGGTATTGATACCAAATTTACATGCACGACAGGTGCTGCATTTGTAAAAACCTTTTTCGGGACCAACCAACTGGTCATATTGTCCAATTCTGGACTGGTTTTTACCAAATCATTGCGCATGGAGTATGCTTTTCTAAAGGTAAACACAGGTTTCTCAGGGAGCACTGTTTTTAAGGTACTGTCCGTAAGTACTATAGGCCACTGTTTCGTAACAATCGATTTAATTTCCTGGGCTTGCTTACTATAGGTAGTAATCAATCTGCACTGTTTATTGTCTGTACTGTTGGTGTCACCACAGGTATAATTGTGAGTATGCTTAGTATTAGTCTGGTTTTCAGTACCTTTTAGTAAATTTAATCTGTTAGTTTTATTGGCTTTTTTCATGGCTGCATCTAATTTAAACGAGTTGTATCCTCTTTCTAAAAATCTCTGCTTAGCTGCTAGCTGATGTGACTTAAGATCCTCTTCCGTGTTGCATGCTCTACGAATTCGAAGGAATTCTCCATATGGAAGGCTAGTGATTGTATGGGCCGGGTGAAAGCTCTTAGCGTGTAGTAAGGTATTACCAGCGGTGGGCTTACGATATAAACTAGTTTCTATCTTGTCAGCGGAGGCCTGTACTTTAATATCTAGAAAATTAGTACTGACTGAATCTATGTGAGCTGTGAACTGCAAGTTCATGTTATTAATATTTAACTTATTAACAAAATCCTCAGCTTCACTAGATGTGCCCCGCCAGATGACAAAAATGTCGTCAATATATCGCCACCATTTAACCACCTGTTTCTCCCATGTGCTGCGATGTTCTTTGCACAGGACATGCTCCTCCCACCAACCAACGTGAAGACAAGCGTAGCTGGGGAAAAGCATGCCCCCATAGCTACTCCTTGTAATTGATGGAAAATTGCCCCATCAAATGTAAAAATATTATTGTACAAGCACCATTTGATCATGCTAAGCAGCATTTTGTTGTGAGAATATAGGTCAATTGGTCTTTTGTTAAGGTAAAACTCTACTGCATTAATGCCATCTTGGTGCCTAATGCTTGTATATAAAGATGTGATGTCTAGAGTAAGAAACATATATTCATTAGACCAGGCTTGTGCATTTAGATGTAAGAGGAAATCGTTGGAGTCTTTAATATATGTAGGCAGGGATGTTATAAACTCTTGCAGGTAATAATCTACATACTTAGATGTGTTTTCGAAAATACTATTTCGCGCAGATATTATAGGCCTGCCCGGGACTGGACTAACCCCTTTGTGCACCTTAGGTATAAAATATATAGTAGGCATTACAGGATAATCATTGTTTAGAAATGCAAATTCGTCCTTGCTTATTAGACTTTCTCTTCTCCATTGATTCAAATCCTCTTTGTAGTTTTTGCTGATTTTCTTAGCCTCTACTTGCTTGATTTTACGATAACATTCCAAATCATTTAAATGCCGTCTTGTATTCCTTTTTGTCCCATAGCACAATATTGCCTCCTTTGTCACTTTTATTTATTATCACTGCAGAATTATTTTTTAGTTTATTCATCAGTTGAAAGTACGGTGCATTTTTCTTGGGAGAGGCCTTGTTGTACTGTTTTGATGAAGTATACAGTTTCTTGAGTTCTTCCGTGACTCTGTCGTGGAAAATATCGATTGCGTCACGCGGCATATTTGGAATGAATGTAGATGGAGCTTTAAAAGGACTGTGACATGATGATGACACACTCATGTCCTCCATGTGTGCCAAACTTTGAGTGCTTACTGCAACGGGTGTATTGCTGTTACTTTCACTCCCTAATGAATGTAAGGTTTTGAGGAGTGACACATCCCCCGCTGTTAATCCAGTACTGGTGCTTTGGATTGCCAATTGGGAATCTAGATCTTTTTGGATTGTCGTTTTATAGTGTAGTATTTCATAAGTTTAAGCTTTCGTATAAACTTAAAAACGTCAATCCTCGTTTCCCCATAGTTAAAACTGCTCTCTGGACAAAAACTTAGTCCCAATGCAAGGAGTTGTTTTTCCGCTTGGTTAAGCTGTACATTAGTTAAGTTGATGATTGTCCGATAAACATCGGTTAGCGCTTCTGCCACCGTTTGTTCTGCTGCCCTCTTCCTTTGGTTTTTGCAGCATTTGCGTCTCTCTCTCCTTCTAATGTTCCTTTTGTGTTTGAGGTAGTTTTGATGTTCCGTGGTCGTAGGGACTGTTTTCTCTGTTCCCTTATAAAATCCATTTCCTCTGCATATGTTAGGACTCCCATGTCCACTCTAGAGCTTGCGACATTTTCTCCACTTAAATCGGATTCCGAGTCACTTGGTATAGTGCTGCTTTCTGACATGGACAAATGTATTTCATGGGGAGTCACTATAGTAGAACCCTGCTGTAGCTGTTCATATCTGACCACTTTTTGTTTACGTAGGGAATCGAATTTGCGCGCGAAGGTGAACACCTGCCCCTGTTCATAGTCATTCTTGTCGCACGCAAATTTGTACGCTTTCCTATTTTTAATTACCTCCTCTTGCTTTTTCAAACGCTCGTTCATATCTTTCATGCTTTTGTCAATAAACTCTTTGTTGCTGGGATTTTCCAGTTTGCTTATTTCCAACTTAATCCGAGCAATTTCAATGATATTGGTGTCACGGTCTATTTTGGCATATTTAATCAGTAAACACACAAGACGCATGGAAGCCTCTAGATTGCTCTCCGCCCATTCCTTTAGGAGAAGAGGATTAGGACTCTCAAAACTAGGGGCTAACATGATTCGGAGGCCCCGTGGAATTCTTCCTGCTTCATGATACTTTTCCAGCGATTTCACTTCCCACCATTTGGTGAGCTCGCTCCGGTTGTTTTTTTCTAATAGTCTCAATAGACTTTTCACATCCATATGTAAACCACTGTCAGTTTTACTTATGCTGGCGTTTTCACGGACTTGAGGTAAATTGGTAAATAGCTCCTCTGCCACCATCTCTCTCTCACGTAAAGCGTCGTTAGACATTGCACTTGTAGTTATAACTTATACAAATGTTCGTATTGTGTGCTTTATTTTATCACACGTAGTCTTTGGCCACACAAACAGCACCTCCCCACCTGCATACGATATCCGATGTAAACTTACTGCGTGTACTCCGGCGTCTCTTTTAGTTCTCCAACTTCCAGAAACTACCTCCGACACTGCAGACGTAATCCGTTGAAAATGCAGGGGGCCGTTCTACAAAGCTCCGACCGAGCCTAATCCTTGTGGCTTGTCACAGAACAGCCTCTTCTGGGTGAGGGGTCCGTCGAGAGGAAACAAGCCTGTTCCTCGAGGTAATATCCAATTACACTCCCTTGTGCCCTAGACGCACAACAAACAGGAACGGACAACTTTTTCAGCTGGTGCCAGATATTACTTTATTATTTAAAAGTTAAAGTGCAATGCTACTCATGACGCGTTTCGGGCCTCCTGGCCCTTGGTCACATGACCGCATTACGTGCATACCAAGTTTTTATTAGTGGAACAAACCTCACCTGACCTCACATGTGACAACTGCAATGGAGCTAGAGAAAATACTCAGACTTGCGGTTCAAGGTTATAAAGATGAACTAGTTATACATTTAAGGTAATAGATACATTATATTTATGTATAAAACCCCTACGCTATGAAGCTATTACATATTGGATATCAAAATTAATATAAATAAGTTGGATAGCCCATAGTACCAATTTTAGTAAATATATATATATATATATATATATACATATACACACACACCAAGGTGTATTAAAGAATGACTGGGTGTATGAGTGTCTGTATAGATGATTTAGTGGGTGCGTGAGTGACTGTATAAGTGAGTGATTACACGTGTCTCAGTGAATGTATGGGTAAATGACTAATCTGTTTGAATGTCTGTATCAGTCTGTCACTTGGTGTGTAAGTGCCTGCATGGGTTGGTGAGTAGCTACATGAGTGTCTATATGGGTTATTGATTGGTTGTCTGAGCACCTGTATGGGTGCCTCAGTGGCTGTGTCGGTGGGTGGGGGTGTGTTTGACTCCCTGAATGGATGTGTGAGTGGGTGATTCACTAGCTGTATGGGTTCATGACTGTGTCTATGAGGGGCTCTATGGGCAAGTGAGTGTGCGCATGGCTCTGTTGAGTGAATGGATGTCTCAGTGGTGTATGGTGAGTAACTGCATATGTGTAAGACAGTATATGTGAGTGTTGGAGTATATAAGTGACTGTATGTGAGAGTGATTGATTGTGAGTCACTGTATGAATGAGTGTGTGCTTGTGTTAGGGATTGTATAAGAGAGTATGTATTAGTATCTGTATGAATAAGTGAGCTAGCGTGTGTATAACTGTTTAGGTATGTAAATGGTAGTGTTATTGACTCTTTGGGTGAGTGACTAGGTGTGTGAGCAACTCTATGGGTGAGTGGCGGTGTGTGAGTGTCTGTATGGGTGTATGAGACTGTTAGACCTGGCACTGTCTCCCTTCCATTTTTTGCTGTTGCCTCATGTGTTTTTGCTGGTTATAGATGCTTTGGGCACTGTGCCACTGCTATTCAGTGCCACAGTGCAAGTGCTCCCTATGGTAAATAGATGTATGGATTAGTGATTCCATGATTGGTTGGTTTGGTTTACTTGTCAGACCCTAGTACAGTGCACTAAGTGTGCCCAGGGCTTGTAAACCAAATGCTGCTGGTGGGCTTGCAGCACTGGTTGTGCCACCCACAGAAGCAGCCTGTAAAAGTGTGTCTCAGGTCTGCCATTGCAGAGCCTGTGTGCAGTCTGGTGCTGCCATGTTGACTGGGCAAGTGCACCCACTTGCCAGTCCCTAAACCTTCCCTTTTCTGCATATTAGTCACCCCCATGGTAGGCCCAAGGGCAGGGTGCATTGTAAGTAGAAGGTAGGACATGCCCTTGTGTGTGTGGCATGTCCTAATAGTGAATTACAGCCATTTTCGTTTTTCACTATTGCAAGGCTACCTGTTCTCCATAGGCCAGAATGGGCAGTTTGATTATTACAGCTTATAATCCTAACTGACCCAGGGAACATGGTGGAAAAACGAATTTAGTATGCCTGAACTCAGAATGATAAAATACATCTTTTAGTGAAGTTGGTTTTAACATTCTGTGTTTGAAAATACCACTTTTAAAAGTAGGTATTTTCTTGCCTAACTATCCAAGCCTGCCTCTGCTAGGTTGTGTATTCCTTGTCTGGGTTTGTGAGTGACAGGGGCTGGGGGACTCCAGGAGACAGGGTGAGTCAGCACAGGGCTGAATAGAGAGATCTGCATGGAGATAGGTGGGAGGAGTTGCACCTGGGACCTGAATAGGGCTGTGCCTTCCCTCCACAATGCTGGCTCCACCTCCTGTGGTGTGTCTGATGCCCCTGGCCTACTCTGTGAAAGGAAAGAAGGAGTCTTGTCAACAAAGTGCTCCAGGACTGACCAGAACTGGTTTGGACTAGGCAAAGGCCTCTCTGCCTTCAGAGAACAAAGAGAATATGTGTATAAAAGAGGGGACCCAAACCCCAGAAGATTAGATCACTTTGGGATACAAGGAGGAGAGGAACCAGAGAAACTGAGGAGGAGACTATCCTTAAGCTGAGTGCTGTTTGGGGGATTGGCCTGCAGTTGTTGCCTGACTGCCAAAGAAAGGAGAAAGGAACTTTGTGTGTACTTTCATTAACTTGTAAAAGATCTCCAAGGGCTTGAGAGAAGAGCTTGCCTCCTGCTGAAGTCTCAGGGACAACAGACTTCACCAACCAGCTCCCCAAGAGTCTTTCTGTAAAGTGCCTGCTGCTGAGCTGGACTTTCTGAGGGACTGCGTGTCGCAAGGAGCTGGAAGCGCGACTCACGAAGAAGAAGCGTCGCCGCCGCAGCCGAAGCGCCTCGCATCGCCGAAGAAGAGCATCGGCGTGGCATCAGACGCCGCTGCATCAACGGAGAAGAGTGTCGCCGCCGCTGCTGCTGTCGCATCGTTGCCGAAGCGCCTCGCATCGCCAGAGAAGAGGACCGACGTCGCATCAGACGCCGCCGCATCACCGGGAAGCGTGTCGCAGGGCCTGTCCCGGCTCAGAAGAATCGTTGAGTCGCCGCACGGCTCAGAAGCATCGTTGCCGAAGCGCCTCGCATCGCCGGAGAAGAGGATCGACGTCGCATCAGACGCTGCTGCATCACCGGGAAGCGTGTCGCAGGGCCTGTCGCGGCTCAGAAGCATCGTTGAGTCGCCGCACGGCCATCGGGCGTGCACGCACCGTGTCGCATCAAGAAGAAGACGCCATCTTTGTTCATTGCACCGGATCTTCATCGCATCACGGCGTTGCTGGTCGCATCGCCACGAAAGCGCAGTAAGAAACCGACGCATCACCTCCCCTTGCAGAGAAGAACCGACGCATCCCCTACGCATCAGTAGGGACCCGACGCATCACCGTTCTTGCGTGTAAGGAACCGACGCATCACCTTCCCTGCAACACTGTCGTTGTATAGCGTTACTCATCCAAAGGTACATTGAACTCAAAGTGTCGCATTTACCATCTTAAGAGAACTAAGCTAATTCTACCATTTTTGAAGTACAGTATTGTGGATTTTTGTCGTTTATGGTCTTGTGTTAAATCTATATAAAAGATACTTATTTTTAATATACATCTGGTGTGGTGTCCATCTGTAGTGTTGTCACTTGATTACTGTATGTGTTCACAAATGCTTTACACACTGCCTCTGAGATAAGCCTGTCTGCTCGAGCCAAGCTACCAAGGGGGTGAGCAGGGGTTATTTTAGGAGTGCACCCCCTTACCCTGACTAGACGCAAGGGTCCCTATTTGGTCAAAGGTACCTACCTCTGCCAACTAGAGACCCCCAAATCTAACATTGGTGGTCAGCGGTGAGGATTCTGGACTTGCATTTGTGACTCATGTACAGTGATTGGTGCACACTACTAGTGAGTGCAGACCAAAACGCGACCACATACTTTTGGTAGATTGTTTTTTCTGGGATTTTCTATTTTTGCCAAGAACTGCCAAGTTTAACCACCATGGATAAAGCAGCATCCATAGCATCTGTTGATTATGATTGGGAAGAGGAGAGACTAGAATGCTACAATGTGAAACAGCTAAAGCACTTCTGCAGGAAATTTAAAGTTGCTATGACCGGTCTCACCAAGAAGGATGAGCTCCAAAAGGCGCTGAGGGCCTGGGTGGAAGGAAGGAATACCCCTGAGAATGAGGAAGGGGCTGAGAATGCAGATGAGCAGCTGGAGGGGCCATTGGGTCCACAGGGGAGGAGAGCAACTTCCCCAGTAGGTAGCAGTGTCTCTGCCAAAAGCCTGTCCCCAGAGGAGTTGGCGGACAGGAAGGAAAACAGGATGCACGAATTGGAGCTTGCCAAGCTCAAGTTGGGTGGGCAACTGGAGTTAGAAAATAGAAGATTGGCCCTGGAAGAAAAGAGAATGCAGTTGGAGCATGAGAAAAGTTTGAGGGAGTTGGAGTTGAAAGCTAGAAGCTTAGAGATTACTCCCTCTGCTGGCAGCACACCGTCAATGCCTGTTGAAGCTAGGGTGTATATTCCTAAGGATGTGGTGAGAGAGTTTTATAAGAATGATGATATTGGGCAGAGGTTCAAAGCCTATGAGGTAGACATGTCTTCCCACCGGGTCAATGAGAAGGATTGGGGAGCGGGGTTGTGGGGGCGGTTCCTTAGTGAGGGGCGGGACACACTGTTAGACTTGCCTTCTGAGGTCCATAATTCTTATAGCCACATGAAAGATGCATTGATGTCCAGGTATGGGTTGACTCCTGAATTGTATAGACAGAGGTTTAGAAATTGCAAGAAGGTGGAGTCAGGTACCTGGGTAGAATATGTCACTTTTTTCTGCAGAGCATTGGATGGTTGGGTGAAGGGTAGCAAAGTTAATGATTTTGAGGGGCTCTTTGATTTAATTGCATGGGAGCACTTGTCAAGTAATTGTTTTCCAGAGCTACGCCAGCACCTGATTGATAGCAGGCTGACTAACCCTAGGAAACTTGCTGAGGAGGCGGACCGCTGGGTGAGCACCCGGGTCCACAAGGGTCACGTGGGAGACTCCGCCAAGAGTGGGCAGAGTCCTCAGCAGAAGAGTGGGGGGGACAAGGGTAAACAGAGGGAGTTCCAGAAAGGGCCCCAAAGTAATCCCCAAGGGACCCAAGGGAAGGGTTCCCAGCCTCCCCTGAGAAGAAGCACGGGGCCCGACAGGTAGGCCTGTTCCCAGGGGACCCCTGAGGTGCTACAAGTGTGGTGAAGCGGGTCATAAGTCTAATGATCCCAAGTGCCCACAGTTTGGAAAGACAGCACCCACTGGTGGTCCACCCCGGCAGATGGCGAGTGTAGCCCTGGGGGAGGAGAGGGGTGTCCAAGGTGGGTGGGGTCCCGCAGAAATGTCCCTTGTCTCTTTAGGAGACTGTGAGGTGGTCCCCAGGACCCAACTGCCTGATAACACTAAAAAGTATAGGCAGTGGGTGACCATCAATGGCCATAGAGTGGAGGCTCTTCGAGACACAGGAGCCAGTGTGACAGCTGTCAAGTGTCACCTGGTGTCTGAAGAGCAGGTTGTCCCCAATGCATTTTACCCAGTTGTTGCCGCTGACAACACAGAGAGCCACTGCAAGGTGGCTCAGGTTCCCTTTGAGTGGGGGTCTCTGGTACTCTTCAAGTAGCTGTGAGACCAGCCATGCCTGCTGACTGTTTGTTGGGGAACGATTTGGAGAGCTCACCTTGGGCTAAGGTGGAGCAAAGTGCTCATTTGGAGATGTTGGGTTTGCCTGACTGGGCGTGTGTGATCACACGGTCCATGGCAGCCAGTAAGGGTGTTCAAAGAGGACCTGGAGCCTGAGAGGGGGGCCCAGGTGCCTGCCTTAAAGAGAAGAGGCAGGGGGCGTGGGAAACCGGCCCCCGAAGTTCCCACGGTCCAGGAGGAGGTAGACCCTGAGGGGGATGCCCTGGAGCCTACAGGGGAACAGGTAGCTGAACTGGGGGACCTGCCTGAGCTGACCCATTGGCAGCAGGAAGGAGGACCCTCCAGGGAAGAGTTCTGCGCGGAGCAGAAGGAATGCCCTTCTCTTGTGGGTTTGCGGCAGCAGGCTGCAGACCAGGCAGCAGGTGATCAGTCTGGATCACATTGGATCTACTGGGAGAATGACCTCCTGTATACTGAGCCTAAGGTTGCTGAGCCTGGGTCAGCCCGTGTGCTGGTGGTACCCCAGCGCTTCAGAGCCTTCCTACTGGGGCTGGCTCATGATGTGCCGTTAGCAGGACATTTGGGGCAGGACAAGACCTTTGAGAGGCTTGTCACCCACTTTTATTGGCCCCAAATGCGCATGAGTTCAGACACTCATTGCAGGACCTGTCAGACTTGCCAGGCAAGTGGAAAGAGTGGGAGGAAGCAGAAGGCTCCTCTCCAGCCATTCCCTGTGGTCAGCACCCCCTTTGAACGGGTGGGTATTGACATTGTGGGGCCACTGGACCCCAAGACAGCCATGGGAAACAAGTTCATCCTGGTCTTGGTGGACCATGCCACCCGGTACCCGGAAGCCATACCTCGGAGGACAGTGACGGCCCCCGTGGTGGGACGGGCACTGATGGGAATTTTCTCCCGAGTGGGATTCCCTAGAGAGGTGGTGTCTGACCGAGGTACAAACTTCATTTCCAAGTATATGAAGTCCCTGTGGCAGGAGTGTGGGGTAACCTATAAGTTTACCACTCCTTACCACCCCCAAGGAAATGGGTTGGTTGAGAGGTTCAACCGAACCCTAAAAGGCATGATTATGGGTCTTGAGGAACCTATGAGGCGTAAGTGGGACGTCCTCTTACCATGCCTGCTCTTTGCATACCGTGAGGCGCCACAGAAATCTCTAGGATTCAGTCCCTTTGAGCTTCTCTATGGTCACCCAGTGAGAGGACCTCTGAGTCTGGTCAAGGAAGGCTGGGAGCAATCTCCCAGGAAACCTCCCCAGGATGTATATAGCTACATGCTGGCCTTCAGGAACCAGACTAGGCGTTTCAGGCAGCTCGCTGAGGCGAATCTGGAAGCCAGCCAGGAGGAGATGAAGCGGTGGTACGACCAGAATGCCACTCTGGTAGAGCTTCAGCCTGGTCAGAAAGTGTGGGTCATGGCCCCAGTGGAGCCTTGTGCGCTCCAGGATAAGTGGACCGGACCATTTGAGGTGGTGGAGCGCAAGAGTCCTGTTGCCTACTTGGTGGACTTGCGGTCTCCCAGGAACCCCCTGCGGGTCCTGCATGTCAACCGTCTGAAGCCCCACTTGGAGAGGTCCGAAGTGGGCATGCTCTTAGCGACAGATGCTGGAATGGAGGAGGAGACTGAGCCTCTTCCTGACCTCCTGTCGGCGACAGAGCGAGATGGGTCAGTGGATGGTGTGAACCTCTCTTCCACCCTGACCCCTGAGCAACAGAATGACTGCCACCAGTTGCTGGGACAGTTTTCTGATTTGTTCTCCCTGATTCCCAGTGTCACTGATTGGTGCATCCATGATGTGGACACTGGAGACGGTCCTCCTGTTAAGCACAAAACTTACAGGGTAACTGACAGGGTGAGAGCTTGCATCAAGGAGGAGGTCTCCAAGATGCTTGCGTTAGGGGTGATTGAGTCCTCTAACAGTCCTTGGGCCAGCCCAGTGGTCTTGGTCGCAAAGGCTGCCGCACCGGGTGCCACACCAGAACTCCGGTTCTGTGTGGACTACCGAGGGCTCAATTCAGTCACGAGGACTGAGCAGCACCCCATCCCCCGAGCTGATGAGCTCATCGATCGGTATGGGGCTGCAAGGTACCTCAGCACGTTTGATCTAACGTCTGGGTACTGGCAGATCGCCTTGACTGATGGGGCAAGAGAGAGGTCAGCATTCTCCACACCAGATAGGCACTACCAGTTCCGGGTTATGCCCTTTGGGATGAAGAATACCCCTGCCACCTTTCAGAGGTTGGTCAACCAGGTGTTGGCTGGACTGGAAGAGTTCAGTGCCGCCTACCTGGATGACATTGCAGTGTTCAGCGCCAGTTGGGAAGAACATCTGCGCCACCTCTGGGAAGTGTTGATGGCGCTGCGGAGGGCAGGCCTCACGATTAAGGCGAGAAGTGCCAGATCGGGCAGGGTTCCGTGGTGTACTTGGGACACCAGGTTGGGAGCGGCCAGGTGGCGCCCCTACAGCCCAAGATTGAGACCATCCTGGCTTGGGAACCCCCCAAAACCCAGACAGAGGTGAGAGCCTTTTTAGGACTCACTGGGTATTACAGGAGGTTTGTCAAGGGGTATGGCAGCATCGTTGCACCCTTGACAGAGCTGACTTCCAGGAAGCAGCCCAAGAAAGTGATTTGGACTGACACCTGTCAGAAAGCTTTTGAGGCCATGAAAACTGCCATGTGCACGGCGCCCGTGCTCCTGGCTCCTAACTTCTCAAGAGAGTTTATCGTTCAAACAGACGCTTCAGAGCATGGTGTGGGGGCTGTTTTGTCACAGATAAATGAGGAGGGCCTAGATCAACCCGTAGCCTTCATCAGTAGGAGGTTACATCCACGGGAACAGAGGTGGAGTGCGATTGAGCGCGAGACATTTGCTGTGGTCTGGGCGCTGAAGAAGCTGAGACCATACCTGTTTGGGACTCACTTCCGGGTTCAGACAGACCACAGGCCCCTCAGATGGTTGATGCAGATGAGGGGTGAGAATCCAAAGCTGTTGAGGTGGTCCATTTCCCTACAGGGGATGGACTTCACGGTGGAACACCGCCTTGGTACAGAACACGCCAATGCTGATGGTCTGTCCAGATTTTTCCGCCTTAGTGAAGAGAACTCCCAGGAGGTAGGGTAGTTCTCCCCACATTTCAGCTGGAGGGGACACGTGTTAGACCTGGCACTGTTGGCGTGGGTCTCCCTTCCATTTTTTGCTGTTGCCTCATGTGTTTTTGCTGGTTATAGATGCTTTGGGCACTGTGCCACTGCTATTCAGTGCCACAGTGCAAGTGCTCCCTATGGTAAATTGATGTATGGATTAGTGATTCCATGATTGGTTGGTTTGGTTTACTTGTCAGACCCTAGTACAGTGCACTGAGTGTGCCCAGGGCTTGTAAACCAAATGCTGCTGGTGGGCTTGCAGCACTGGTTGTGCCACCCACAGAAGCAGCCTGTAAAAGTGTGTCTCAGGTCTGTCATTGCAGAGCCTGTGTGCAGTCTGGTACTGCCATGTTGACTGGGCAAGTGCACCCACTTGCCAGTCCCTAAACCTTCCCTTTTCTGCATATTAGTCACCCCTATGGTAGGCCCAAGGGCAGGGTGCATTGTAAGTGGAAGGTAGGACATGCCCTGGTGTGTGTGGCATGTCCTAATAGTGAATTACAGCCATTTTCGTTTTTCACTATTGCAAGGCTACCTGTTTTCCATAGGCCAGAATGGGCAGTTTGATTATTACAGCTTATAATCCTAACTGACCCAGGGAACATGGTGGAAAAACGAATTTAGTATGCCTGAACTCAGAATGATAAAATACATCTTTTAGTGAAGTTGGTTTTAACATTCTGTGTTTGAAAATACCACTTTTAGAAAGTAGGTATTTTCTTGCCTAACTATCCAAGCCTGCCTCTGCTAGGTTGTGTATTCCTTGTCTGGGTTTGTGAGTGACAGGGGCTGGGGGACTCCAGGAGACAGGGTGAGTCAGCACAGGGCTGAATAGAGAGATCTGCATGGAGATAGGTGGGAGGAGTTGCACCTGGGACCTGAATAGGGCTGTGCCTTCCCTCCACAATGCTGGCTCCACCTCCTGTGGTGTGTCTGATGCCCCTGGCCTACTCTGTGAAAGGAAAGAAGGAGTCTTGTTAACAAAGTGCTCCAGGACTGACCAGAACTGGTTTGGACTAGGCAAAGGCCTCTCTGCCTTCAGAGAACAAAGAGAATATGTGTATAAAAGAGGGGACCCAAACCCCAAAAGATTAGATCACTTTGGGAAACAAGAAGAACCTTTGCTGAGGAGAGGAACCAGAGAAACTGAGGAGGAGACTATCCCTAAGCTGAGTGCTGTTTGGGGGATTGGCCTGCAGTGGTTGCCTGACTGCCAAAGAAAGGAGAAAGGAACTTTGTGTGTACTTTCATCAACTTGTAAAAGATCTCCAAGGGCTTGAGAGAAGAGTTTGCCTCCTGCTGAAGTCTCAGGGACAACAGACTTCACCAACTAGCTCCCCAAGTGTCTTTCTATAAAGTGCCTGCTGCTGAGCTGGACTTTCTGAGGGAGTGCGTGTCGCAAGGAGCTGGAAGCGCGACTCACGAAGAAGAAGCGTCGCCGCCGCAGCCGAAGCGCCTCGCATCGCCGAAGAGGTTCGACGTCGCATCAGACGCCGCCGCATCAACGGAGAAGAGTGTCGCCGCCGCTGCCGCATCGTTGCCGAAGCGCCTCGCATCGCCGGAGAAAAGGATCGACGTCGCATCAGAAGCCGCCGCATCACCGGGAAGCGTGTTGCAGGGCCTGTCGCGGCTCAGAAGCATCATTGAGTCGCTGCACGGCCGTCGGGCATGCACGCACCATGTCGCATCAAGAAGAAGATGCCATCTTTGTTCATTGCACCGGATCTTCATCGCATCATGGCGTTGCTGGTCGCATCGCCACGAAAGCGCAGTAAGAAACCGACGCATCACCTCCCCTCACAGAGAAGAACCGACGCATCCCTACGCATCAGTAGGGACCCGACGCATCACAGTTCTTGCGTGTAAGGAACCGACGCATCACCTTCCCTGCAACACTGTCGTTGTATAGCGTTACGCATCCAAAGGTACATTGAACTCAAAGTGTCGCATTTACCATCTTAAGAGAACTAAGCTAATTCTACCATTTTTGAAGTACAGTATTGTGGATTTTTGTCGTTTATGGTCTTGTGTTAAATCTATATAAAAGATACTTATTTTTAATATACATCTGGTGTGGTGTCCATCTGTAGTGTTGTCACTTGATTACTGTATGTGTTCACAAATGCTTTACACACTGCCTCTGAGAAGCCTGTCTGCTCGTGCCAAGCTACCAAGGGGGTGAGCAGGGGTTATTTTAGGAGTGTACCCCCTTACCCTGACTAGACGCAAGGGTCCCTATTTGGTCAAAGGTACCTACCTCTGCCAACTAGAGACCCCCAAATCTAACAGAGTGCATATATCAGTGACTGTATTGGTGAGTGACTGCGTGTATGAGTGGTTGTATGGGTGAGTGAGTGGATGTGTGTGTAGACCTATGAATCCGTGAGTGGGTATGTACTAACTGGTATTGGTGTGTCCATGGTTTCGAGAATGGTAGTCTGTATTTTAGAGTGGGTGTATGAAAGATTATATTAGGGTGTGAGTAGGTGCATCAAAGATTATGTGGATGATGTCATCAGTGATGTCATTTGAGATGTCATCAGTGATGTCACTGATCATGTCATGAGTGATGTAATATGTGACGTCATCAGTAGTGCATTGTGGGGGCGCAAGTTATAGTTAGCTCAACTAACTAGAACGGCTGAATTTCTCTGGTTTTTTATGAGTGAAATATCAGCCTAACTATAATGTCCCTGTAACCTGTTTTTTTCGTGAATTTTGACGTTTTTTAAAATGCTAATTTCTAACTATAACATCCTTGAAACCTGTGGTTTTTTCAGTGAATTTCTAAATTTTTTAAAAGGCTCATTTCTAACTATAACGTCCCTGAAACCTGCGTTTGTTGCAGTGAATTTCTAAGGTTTTTTAACTAGCAGTTGCGTTTGCAGAGTGGTGGAGAAAGGGGGCTGGGCCTCCAACCAGCGCCAAGGAATTCCGCTGCGTAGGACTTACATGAGGTACCAGGAGGGCTTCTTGGCCCCCAAGGTCCATCAGGAGTAAAGTGGACTTCATCCCCCAACCAGTAGTGCACCAGGAGGCACGTTTGCAGAGTGGTGGAGAAAGGAGGGGTGGCCTCCGAAAACCTATTAGCAATCCCACTGTGTGGGACTTACTGGAGGTAAGAGGAGATGTAGTTGGCCCCAAGGACGTCCTTGGGGGCCAACTACCCCTCCTATTACCTTCAGTAAGTCCCACACAGCAGGATTGATGAGTTCCAGGCCATGCCCCCTTTGTCCACCACTCTGCAAACATGCCTCGTGGGGCGCTCTTGGTTGGGGGATCATGTCCCCTTTGTTGCTGGGGATCCTTAGGGGCCAACTAGCCTACCTGTTACCTCCACTAAGCCCCACACAGTGGGACTGCTGAGAGGTGGTCGTAGGGCCATGCCCTCTTTCTCCACCACTCTGCAAACGCACCTCCTGGTGCCCTCTTGGTTGGGGGATGAAATCCCCTTGCCTCTTGAAGGTCCCTGGGGGCCAACTAGCCCTCCTGTTACCTCCATTAAGCCCACACAGCTGGATTGCTGAGAGGTGGCCAGAGGCCACGCCCCTTTTTACAGCACTCTGCAAACGCGCCTCCTGGTGCACTGCTGCTTGGGGGATTTAGTCCGCTTTAGTCCTGAGGGACCTCATCCACCCACGCACCTATTCAATGTAGACCCGGGGAGGTGGCGGTCCATGGGGCCTGCAGGGGGGCAGCGTGCCACCCCCCCCCACATTTAACAAAATTACCCCAGGGCTGCATGGACACGCCTTTATAAAAATAAAAAAAAGCCCTGGGGAAGTGGTGGTGGCTGCCGGGAGCTGCGGGGGTCCCGCGTGGCTCCCCACAATTAATGAACATAGCCCCAGGAAGGTGGAACGCATACTGTGTTGTAACGTTTGGTGCACGCACCTGGCGCTGCCTCACCTACATGCCGCCATCTTTGTTCAGTGAGGTGAAACACAGAGAAGCTTTCTGTTAGTTTTCAAGGAGTCCAACAACATGCAGAACTATTCAATCAGCATTTTTGTTGATGGTGTGACCTGTGGAACAAAGAACTGGCTACTCTTATACAATCCAAACCTTGTGGAAGTGGAGACTGGTGTGTTCTACAATGGAAGGTCTGAATTACTTACCAAAGTGTTCACTGCACAGTGTTCCCTGTGCAGTGCAAGTCTCCTGTTACAGTGATTTTAGAGGAATGTCGGGCGAGGTATCGCTCACTGGGGGGAACTTAGAATGTTTTATGACTGTCAATATTTATCATGCCTAGTGTTTAATGATGTTCTATTACGTTCATTTTTATTTCTGTGGTCATTATGCTGCCATGTTGATTTTAAGATATATGCGCTGTCTCTGCAATTCTGACTCTTTTGGTTTTGGGATTTTTTTTGGTTTACTCTGCATAATGGTGTAATGGGGGTTTGATGAGTGGTATTGAGTGCTGGTCTGATATGCTGATGCTGATATTGTTTATATGTTGATATGCTGCATGCTGGTGGTGCATGTTGAGTTGTGTTTTATGTCTTCATTAATTTCCTGTTATGCTTGTGTGCTTCCCTGTCGTTTTAGTCTGTGTCATGCTATGTTGTAGGGTGGGGAGTATCCTAGTACAGAATTGAAGGGTGGTGAGTACCCTAGTGCAGAGGTGTACGGTGGTGAGTACCCTAGTGCAGAGTTGTACAGTGGTGAGTACCTTAGTGCAGAGTTGTAGGGTGGTGAGTACCTTAGTTCAGGGTTGTAGGGTGGTGAGTACCCATGTGCAGGGTTGTAGGGTGGTGAGTACCCCAGTGCGGAGTTGTAGGGTGGTGAGTACCCCAGTGCAGAGTTGTAGAGTGCAGTGATGTCATAGATTGCATGGGTGCCTGGTGATGTGCTGAGTGTCAGTTGGAGTGTGCAGACTGAGCAGCAGGGAGGCTGCTCCTGGTGGGGCTGTTATCATCTACCTACTTACCTGGAACTTACCTTGTAACTAAGCTTAAATAAACCATCTATAGAATATACACCTCGGCTAATGGACTTTGTATTACAACATATATATATATGTCGGGTGAAACGCGTTGCCGTGAATACATTTTCATGCTCTTATACCTCACTGTGGAGTGCGAAGCTTCTTTGGGACTTATTGCTTCCCTTGATCGTTTGTGCATATCTATATATATATAAATATATATAGATATATATTTTTTGGGGGGTGATTTTTGTTCCTTAATAACTTTGCACCAGATTGACGAATGTCCGTGAAACTTTGTAGACCTACTGCCCCTGGTTTACTCTTGGAGTCCTGAATGTTTTGTGCGTTTCATCAAGGTAGTGCAAAGAAAAAAAGGGGGTGCCAGAACAGGCATAAAATCCAATGCATTTTACATAGACTTTTGAATTTTGTGTAGAGCAAAAAACGTCCGACGGATTCTTACGAAATTTGGAAGGATTATATATTATGATGCGCATATGATTCTTTGGGGAACTGCAGGTAATTTACACTTAAACTGTGTAAATATTATACACATTTTAAGTGTTTTTATTTTAACTATATCGGTGGCCGCATTAGTACCATGGTACTCACGAGATATATAGCGATGACAAGTCATTAGCTGATAAGCTAATGACTGCCTCTAAAATTGTTAAAGGCAGCCATGTTGTTTTCAATTCGAGTTTCCCTATGTTCTACGTTATGCCATTCAATGTAGGCAAGTATTAGGTTTGGTATTTTTCCCATACCTACTACCACTTTAGTAAAGTGGTAATAGGTGGGTAAGAATATTTATAAGTTTATATATTTTTACTAAAAATCAAGAGTACTGCGGTACAGAAAAAAAAAGAAATCGTGAGTACACAATAAGACACTATAGTTTATAAATATCATGTGCTAAAGAGTATTTTACAATTTGTTTTACATATTTAAATATGTACAAAAAAGTGTAATAGTTAAGGCAAAAATACCACACCCAATACTTAACTTTATCAGAAGGAGTAATAGAACATGGGCAAAGTGTACCTAAAAACAACATATCTGCGTTTAACTCTTCTAGGGCCAATGATTAGACAATCGGCTAGTGACTTGTAATCACTATGTACTGTGGTACTATCGCGAAATACCCCCATGTTTCACTAAAATAACGCAACAACAGATATCACCAAGTTTAAATACCTTAACACTTATAAATTAGCTAAACTACTTATCTAAACTACACAAAATAATCATGTAGGCACTATAATATGCAATCCTGACACATTGTAACAAAATGCGACTGAGGGTTTTTGTGGAACGAAAAATATAGAAGTGTATGCAAAATACATTGCTATTAAGCACGTTTTGGGACCCCATTTTTTCTTTGGATCCCCTTGACTAAACCCCACAAAACCTTTACTCTTTCCCCAATGAAATAGGTGGAACAAGTATGCAAAATGTCACTGAGATTAGGCAGACTGGTCCAAAATAATTAAGGGAAAAGATATTTCAAAATACATAGGTCAATAATATCTACACATTTATAAATAAAAAAGGTAACATATTACCACTGAAATAAAGTGGTAATAGGTTGTTAATAACACAAAAACGTTGTACTTAATTATATGTAACACCCTAAGCCTCAAAGTCAGCAAAATGCTGACCACACAATAATGGAAATTTGTGATAAAATCTATATGGCTGATTTCACCTTTGGTAAACAGAGCCATAAACCAATCACATACTCAGTTGTGAGCGCCATGTACTATGGTATACTGTGAACTTAGCATGGTATACTGTGAACTTAGCATGGTACACCATAGCACAATACAGAAGTACGTTTTATATAACATATAAGTTTACCATTGCTCACATTATATACATATACAACCAGAAAATGTACATATTATAATATATATTTTGCAGATATAAAGTTGACATCTTTTCGCACACTTTAACCTTACGTTTCTGTTAATTAACACACTTCACTTTACGGCACTCTACTGTATAACAATTCACTTTACGGCACTCCACTGTACTCTATTGAATGTGTGATACTTGACTTTACAACACTCCAGTATAAGCCACTATATTGTACGCTAATGTACTGTACGTTTGTCCACTCTACTCCACCGAACTCCACAGTACACCACTCCAATCTACAGCACTATACTCTACGCTATTACACTGTTCACCACTGTTTTACAACACACTTTGCTGTATGACAGTTTCAGGAAACCCCTACACTGTACTGCTCACAACTGTACGCTATTCACTGAACGCAACTCTAGTTTAAGCTATTCCACTATATGCTATTCGACTATGCCCCACTTCATTGTACAGTAGTGGAGTATACGCTATTCCAGTGTACGCTACCACTCTACGGCACTCCAATGTACTGAAATGCAGTATACACCACAGTACTGTCCTACAATCTACTGTATGCTATTGCACTAAACAAGACTACATTCTGCGCCACTGGACTAGACAACACTTCACTGTATATTACTAGACTCTACTTTGATAATTAACCCTATTCAATAGTACAACCCTCTACTGTACAGTACTACAGTATATGCCACTCCAATATACATTTGAAGATTTCACACTGTTATTACACTGAAGACTAATCAATTCTACGCTACTCCAGTATACGCCATAGCACTGTATCCCACTGTAGTGTGCACTATTCCGCTCTGCACCACTGCACTGTAAGGCACTCCAATATACGCCTCTCAACTTTACAGAATTTTAATTTACAACACTACACTGTACCACACTCAACTTTACCCAAGCCCACTGTACAGCACTAAACTGTATGCCACTCCACTGTACTCCACTCTAGTGTACACTATCCACTTTACACTACTCCAATGTACTAGAGACCAATGTATGGCGCTCAACTGTATGCTATTTCAGTATACGATATTCCAATATATGCTCCTACACTGTACAACACTCCAGTGAATAGCACTCCACGTTACGCCAGTATGGTGGGCGCAAATACACTCTACAATATTTACAAAATGTTACTCTACTTTACCACATTCCACTCTATGCTACCCCATTGTATACCACTGGAGTATACACCAATACACTCTATACCACTCTAATATACACCACTGTACTGTACCCTAATTTACTCTACGTCACTCCACTGCATGACATTCCACTGAACGGCACTCCAGTATACCTGATTGCACTTTACTCCATTCCACTATTCCACAATATACTGTACTATATTAGACTTTACAACATTATTCTCCAGTATATTGTACCACACTCCACTTAATAACACTCCACATAACTAAACTGGACAAATATTCCAAATTTGTTACTAACATTAAAAAAGCCAGGGGCGTGGCCAGCAGTCAACAAAGATGGCAGCACCCTAGGGGAGCTCCGGTGAGCACCCGCCGATACCCCCAAAATATCAGTTTAATTATCCGCCTACCACAAGTTACACCGCGGTCGGGAGGTCTCGACTCCACGCAGAACGCTTGGACGGAGTTTGGGGACCTGGCGTCTGCACACTGCCGCGGAATAAGCAGAGGAGATCGGCATGAGGGGGTGCGGCCTAGTGTCGGAGCAAGCCGCAACAACCACGGAACTGGAGAGCAGGCGGAGATCGGAAGTTTCCGGTCCCCCGCTGATGTGGGGCAGCCCCCTGGAGCGGCGTAAGCGGCTGGCTGCGGGCTGGCTCGCCCGAGACTGGAATGGAGGAAACAAAGCGGCGCGTCCGCCCTGATCGAGGCTGGTGGCGAGGTGCGTATATTGGGGGGGCACTGAAGTACTGAGGCGGAGGAGAGGTGCCGGCGGCGGCCTCGCTTGTCAGCTTGCACTGAGCGGGCGGCAGCAGGCCGATGTGTCGGGGAGTTTCCTCCGGTGAGAGGCCTGGCATAAAAAAAAGTACGGCCAAAGTGGGGTCACACCGGTGAGGCACCGGCAAAGGGCGCTGTGATATGCCGCCCGCCGCCCGACTCGGTCCCAGAGTGGGGCCTGCTCACGTGGTCGCTGGAGATAGTGTGGTGCTGGATCAGCAGTGATTGGGGCAAGACAAAACCTGGGTGCATGAACATTACTGGAAATTGACAATACATTGGCAACCGGGGCCTAGCAGCAGAACTTGCTGATAAACACGCAGTCAGACAGTATTATACATCCATGAGTCAACTGTGAAAATAGAAGAGGCGCAGGGCTGACGTCGACTTTGGCTGCAGAGGACAGAATTCGCAGACTATATATATTGGCCCAGGACAGTAGAGGCGCGACGACTTTGCCCTGTATTAGAGATCCTACACCCTCACGGTCTTCCAGCATATGCGCAACCAGACAGCTGGGAGCCAGAGGCAGGTACGCCTTGCCCTTTCGACGGTTATACAGTGGGGGGGGAGAAGTCCAAGACGGGTGGCACTTGTTTTGACCAGCTGTTCGGAATAAATAAGAAAACCGTCCGAGGGGATACGAAGGGAGTGGCCCGGTTCACCTCCGGGGAAAATGACAACCCACAAAGGAGCAATGGTGTCACACCAAACAAAATTAGATAAATTTACGCACCCTAATGTGGACGCCCTGGCGGAAGGGGGAGATGACCAACGCCAGAAGTCGGGGACGGAGGAAGGAGGCCCCACAATACAGGATTTAATGGTTGCAATCCAAGGAGTCCGCTCTGCACTTGAAACGAAAATCGACACAGTGGCCTCAGAGGTAACGCTGATGCATGCTGTCCTCCGGAACCTGGGATCCAGAGTAAAAGCCACTGAAGACTCCATAACCACGCTCCAATCATCCACTAAAGAACTTGAGACGCACGTGGAAAAGCTCCAAGCCACAACGACAGCCCTGGAGGCGCGATTAGAGGACTATGAAGGGTGCGCACGTAGAAACAATGTCCACATTTTGGGGGTATCAGAAAGAGCGGAAGGCCCGTCAACAGATTTATTTGTGGAGGAACTTATAACAAAACACCTGCGAGGCCTCTCTAACTACTTCTCGGAGGAACGGGCCCACCGAGTACCGGGGGGCCTGCTGCGACCTGGTGCGCCCCCCCCGTCCTATATTGGCGAGGATCTTTAACTTCAGAGACCGAGATGTCATATTACAGACCACCCACTCGTCCCATCCACTAAACTACGATAATGCCACAATAACCTTTTTCCCAGATTTCACGGTCAAAGTCCAAAAATTAAGGCACTCATTTCTGGAAGTCAAAAACGGCTTCGCAAGAAAGAACTGAAGTACGCGATGCTATTTCCCGCTCGGCTCCAAGTGGTGCCGGAGGGGAAAACTTGGTTCTTCGACTCCCCTGAAGACGCATGGGACTGGCTGGATGGCTGGAGGAAGCCGGTAAACAATAGAAACAATCCCCACCGACAGCTGAGTGGGAAGGAGTGGCGACAACCGGAAAGACAACGATATGGGGAGTAGGAGCTGGGTGACAAAAGATCCACCGATGGCCGGCCCTCTTTCATGGTCCAGCCCCCTTCGACGAGTGAGGATGCAAACAGAGACTGAGGCACCTTGCAAAAGCCACTGACCATGCCAGACTGAAAGTAGGTTCACAGGGCTCCCAAGACTGCTCGAGGTACGGCTAGCGGGAGAGAATACTCCAGACTGGAATGACTCCTGGCCTCGAATGTGATACAAGAGAAGCAGCGGGATCGATCTAAGATCCTATTGATTGCAACTACATCGATGTACTGTGGTAAACTTACTGCATGCTTGGGGGAGGGGCTCAAGTGGGTGGGAGGCTGATTGGTCACACTCCCCGACATCAAGAAATGAAGGACGGGGTACACAGGTACGCTGCAAAGTTGGGGGGATGGGTAGTTCTAAGTCCACATTGCAGGGAAGAAGGGAGGGGGGAGGTATGGGGTAGTTCCTTTAGTGGGAGGTTTCAGTTTTGTAGTCACGCTTTATGGATAGTTAAGACAGTACAGCATGATGCATATCACAAACACTTGAGAGGCGCAATACAGGACATTCCCCAGACTATGTCGGGAGGGGAGTGCGGATTCCCCACTGCTCAATGGCCCCCGAGCGAGTGGCGGGGAGACTGTTGGATCTCCCGAAATTGTGACACCCCTGGTCCTATTCCCATAGAAATCAGATGCAAGGCAAAGTGAGCAGAAGCAAATCCCCCAACCACCTTAAGATCCTTTCCTGGAACGTTAATGGATTAGGAGATAAAATTAAAAGAGGGGTGGTATTGCGGTACCTTAAGCGACAGACGCCAGACATCGTCCTGCTGCAGGAAACTCACATACAGGGGACGTCCTACTGTGCACTTAATCGATGGGGCTACAAACTAGTTGCGCACGCAGGCTACACTAGAGACTCAAGGGGTGTGGGAATCTTACTACGCAAGTCCTTCCCATTTACGGTACGGGCAGTAACGCACGACCCACTCAGTCATTTTGTGACGTTGTCAGGGAACTGGGACGGCAGACTACTACATATTGTATCGCTGTATGTCCCCCCACGGCTACATTCCCCCACACTGGTTGAGCTGGGTGCCCATTTAGTCAAGCTGCTACTGGGAGAGTTATTAATTGGGGGTGATTGCAATGCAGCCCTGAATGGAGAAATGGACCGTTGGCCGGCCAGGCAGAAAGATAGCTCGGGGAAGTCACTGGCTGAGTTCCTGTCAGCAATCGGCCTAGAAGATGTGTGGCAGGTACACAATCCTTCTACCCAACAATATACCTTCCACTCGGCAGTACAGGGCAGTTTATCCCGTATAGACTATGTATTTGGTTTGGGAAACCAACTATCAAGGTTTGGAGAGATGACCCCCCTCCCAAGAGGTATCTCTGACCACTCTCCAATTAGTGCAACTTATGGAGAAACGCTCCCAACCAGGGGAAACTACATGTCACTCAGTCCATGGTACCTCAAAATATCATCTATTAGGGAAGACTTACTGAAAACATCAATTAATTATTTCAAAGAAAATAAGGTGTCAGTAGAATTGCATCAAACCTTATGGGAGGCCTAGAAGGCAGTAAATAGAGGTCAGGGAGTCTCCTTAATGTCCGCTTATAAAAAAGAAAGGACATAGCAGCTCACAGCAGTAGAAGAAGAGATTAGGAAATTAGAATCAGAGCTGCTGCTGTCTGATACTCCAGAAGGGCACCATAGGTTGCAGATTAAACAGAAGGAATACAGGGATATAGCCGAAGAGAAAGCCAGAGCACATCACTGTGAGACCTTACATCCACTCTACGAAGTGGGCGACAGGGCAGGCAAGTTGCTGGCGTGTCTAGATAGAAGAGAACAAGCTTCTAGATGGGTGTTCGAAATCACCTTGGGGAGGGGGGAAAGAATTAGAGACCGACAGGGAATAGCAGATGCCTTTGCAGCCTACTATCGACAACTATAGCACAAATAACCCAAACAGAGGCGCGCCACCTGCTATCCACTCTTAACACACCCTCCCTCGAAGAGATGAAGTTAGAGATAGTTTAGAACTAGAGCTCACAGAAAGCGAAGTGATACAGGCGATTAGGGCATTGAAAACTGGAAAAGCAATGGGCCCCAACGGCCTGCCGATTGAACTATATAAGGTAACAGCTTCCACAACGGCTCCGTATCTATTACGGATGTTTCAGGAGAGTGTCACAGCGGGGATGCTGCCTGTGAGCCAAAGACTGGCCAATATTGTCGTAATCCATAAAGATGGCAAACCGCCAGATGAATACGCGTCGTACAGACCGATATCTCTGCTTAATGTAGAAGTGAAGGTTTTCGCGAACATTCTGGCGACCCACCTGGCTCAGCTGATGCATAAGTTGATTCACCCTGACCAATCAGGTTTTATGCCGGGTAGAAATACCACACTCAACCTGAGACGCCTACATGGAGTGCTGGGAAGAGCCACGAGCATTAGGGAAGAGGCGGTTGTAATGTCACTGCACTGGACGCTAGGAAGGCGTTCGATATGATAGAATGGCCCTTTTTATTTGCGGTCCTATAGAAATTGGCCTTTGGAGATAAATGTTTGAGGTGGGTCAGACTCCTCTACTCCGAGCCCCTGGCACAGGTGACGGTGAAAGTGGGACGATCAGCGTTTTTTTCACTCCACAGAGGCACTAGACCGGGATGCCCTTTGTCCCCGTTGATATTTGCCCTGGTACCTCTGGCTCTGTAGATACAGGGCGACCCACTTATCAGAGGACTTAAGTGGACAGTAGATTGGGAAGATAGAATCTCTCTCTACGCAGGTGATATTCTCCTCTATCTGGCCAATCCTTACTCTTCCCTACACAGAGTGCTTCACATATTCACCTTATACCAAAAATACTGAGGTTACACTATAAACTGGGATAAATCGTTGATATATGTTGTGTGGGGCGAGAGTCCGAGGCTCCCCAAAACCTGTACAGCTTGTGTGGTGACAGAAGGACTTAAATACTTGGGAATCTATGTAACCAAAGACCCAACAGAGTTCTACAACCGAAATTTGGACCCCCTGCTACGCCGCCTACAAGAAGATGAGTGACATTGGAGGACATTGCCTCTGTCACTGTTAGGCAAGGCTGCCCTACATAAAATGATGGCACTTACCAGATTTATATATATATTGCAAAACACACCATAACTAGTCCCTCCTGGGTATGTTAAAGCAGTTGAGGCAGAGGTAAGGATACTTCTCTGTGACGGGGGAACTCCGCGGATCACATTAAACAAATTGACCAGGAGTTGGTACGATGGGGGGTATTGCGCTTCCAGCGTTACAGTTCTACTACTGGGCAGCGCAACTCATAGTAATTAATCGTTGGATCCATGTAGCTCAAGATGAGCCAGCCTACAATATGGATAGACATAACATGAGACTGGGAGGCTACCTTAGGGGCATTTATGGCGGGAAACAGGCGGCACCACTTATCACCTCAACATCAACGACGGTCAAAATATGGCACACAGCGTCATCAGCGCTGGGGTGGAAAGATAAGATAACTCTAGCCACGCCATTATGGGACACAAGAAACCTGGGACTACTAGGGGGCCAACTGGGCTTCAACAAATGGGACCTGATTGGTCTCTCCCGAGTAGGCGACCTATGGATGGGGGGGAAGATTAGACCCTTTGCTGACCTTCAAAAAGACTACGAGCTGGCTCCCACAGAGACCTTCCGATACCTCCAGATACGACATGCACTGCAACGAGCCATCCGGAGGGGCGCGGATCTCCCGGCCTCTTCCCATTTGGAAAATAGGCTCCTGGATGACTTTTTAAACGAAAAGGCAATTTCATTAACTTACAGGAAAATATTAAATAATTCCCCTGAAACGCTGGAGAAAGTGCGAACCAAGTGGGAAGAGGACATAGGGAAGTTAGATGACGAGGAGTGGCTGGAGGCACTCGCGTCACCCCGGGAGGTGGCGATACGGTCACGCTTTAGGCTGATCCAATTGAAACTACTCCATAGGATATATTACAGACGCACCACATTAGTTAAGATGAATAGACTTGACTCTGCACTTTGTCCTAAGAATTGTGGCCAAGAAGGTACCTTTTTACATCTATGGTGGGACCACCACAAGATAAGAAAATACTGGAACAAAATTGTTGCACGCATACAGACGCTGTGTGGTAAGGAGGTGGAGACATCCCCCCCCCCCAAGGGTGTTTATTAAACGTGTGGGGGAAAACAGACCTGACAGCGGGAGAGAAACTCTGGGCCACTTTGTGCTTTATGGAAGCTAAACGCAACATAGCACGCAAGTGGGGGGCTGACTCCGGTTCTATGTTTCACGACTGGGAAACTGACATGGACTGGTGTATGCAAGCAGAACGGGTGGTCTACGAGGTAGGAGGCTGCCCACACAAATGGACAAAGATCTGGGGGAGATGGAACGAGAGTAGAGGGATGCTTTGCCAGCCGGTCAGTAGTAATCTCCTATTCTGAGATGTACATGGATGATACATAATAGCATAATAGCAACAAGTTGATGCCCTGCAAAAGGGGGAGGGGATAAACAAAGCAATATACCATACTCAAACGTAAGCTAATAACGGAGGGGGAGTGTCCTGATATATATACATGTCAACTGTAACCATATGCCGATTTAGATGATTGTTACAGTCTCTTGTTGCTGTACCTATTTCACAATAAAAAGATATTATAAAGAGTTTTAAAAAAAACATTAAAAAAGCCATTGAAATTCACACAAAAAACAAAGGTTAAAGATAAGTTATAGCAAGCAAAACTTTATTTAGGTTTGCTAAACAAACCCAACTTAAAATATACAAACATTAGACATTCTAAAGTTATAGTTATATTTTTAAGGTATCATTTAAGCACCACTTTCAAATTAATACGTCATGCTTACAACTCATATTTATACTTATGTACCACCTTAAAATTCATACAACTCATGCACCTACGTACATAGTCTTTGCCTCTCACTGCTACACTACATTAACTATAACTCACCACTATACCGTGCACTATGTTCTGCCACATTATATAATTACAGGTGTCATAAGTATTGTATTAATGCAATCATTTCACATGCTCTAACTTCCGTAAAAAGCAGGGATATAGATAGTGCATGGAGAAGGGGCGAGTTATACTTAATGTAATCAATCAATCAGGCGTTTGTTGAGCAAGACTACTCACCCGTAAGGGTCTCAAGGCGCGGGGGGCAGGTTCCAGTCCATTAAGGAGGGGGTCTGTCGAAGAGCCAGGTTTTGAGGTTTCTTGCGAAGATGGGGAGCGATGTTGTCTGTCTGAGGTGGAGCGAAAGGGCGTTCCGGGCTCTGGCCGCGAGGAAGGAGAAGGAGCGGCCTCCCGATCTGGTCTTTCTGGTGCGGGGTACCACGGCGTAGGAGAGCTGGGCTGATCATAGGGTCCTCTGGGGTGCGTGGAATTTGAGTCGGCTGTTCAGGTATGCTGGTCCGGTGTCGTGGAGGGCCTTGTGTGCGTGGGTGAGCATCTTGAAGGTGACTCTAGCCTCGATGGGGAGCCAGTGGGGTGTGCGCCGGTGCTGGGAGATGTGGCAGTGTCTTGGCAGGTTGAGGACCAGTCTTGCGGCGGCGTTCTGGATGTTCTGTAGCTTGCGGTGAGGTTTTTGTTTATTCCGGCGTAGAGTGCGTTGCCATAGTCGAGTCTGCTGGTGACCAGGGCGTGAGTAACGGTCTTTCTGTGTTCGAGGGGGATCCATTTGAAGATCTTACATAGGAGGCAGAGGGTGTGGAAGCAGGAGGACAAGACAGAGTTGATCTGGCGGTCCATTTTGAGCTCGGAGTCCAGGATGATTCCCAGGTTGCGTGCTTGGTCCGTGGGGGTGGGCAGGCTTCCGAGGGCGGGGGACCACCAGGTGTTGTTCCAGGCGTCGGGGTTCGGGCCCATGATGAGTACTTCTGTTTTGTTGGTGTTTAGTTGTAGGCAGCTGTTTTTCATCCATTTGGCGACGGCTTCCATGCCTACTCGAAAGTTGTGTCTGGCGGTGTTGGGTTTGTTGGATAGAGAGAGGATGAGTTGGGTGTCGTCTGCGTATGACACAATGTTGAGTCCGTAGGTTCTGACGATGGGGGCAAGCGGAGCCATGTAGACGTTGAAAAGCGTAGGGCTGAGGGAGGACCCCTGGGGGACTCCGCAGGTGGTTGGTGTAGGGTCCGAGAGGAAAGGGGGGAGTCTGACCCGCTGCGTTCTGCCGGAGAGGAAGGAGCGGATTCAGTCGAGGGCCTTGTCCTGGATCTCTGCGTTGTGGAGTCTGCGTATTAGGGTACGGTGAGAGACTGTGTTGAACGTCGCTGAGAGGTCGAGGAGGATGAGGGCTACTGTTTCTCCTTTGTCCAGTAGGGTGCTGATGTCGTCTGTTGCGGCGAGGAGGGCGGTTTCCGTACTGTGGTTTTTTCTGAAGCTGGATTGGAAGGAGTCGAGGATGTTGTGCTCTTCGATGAATGTGGCGAGTTGGCTGTTGATGGCTTTCTCGATGACTTTCGCTGGGAACGGGAGCAGGGAGATGGGTCTGTAGTTTTTGAGGTCGGTGGGGTCCGCCGAGGGTTTCTTCAGGAGGGGGTTGACCTCGGCGTGTTTCCAGTCGTCGGGGAACGAGGCGGTCGCCAGGGAGCAGTTGATGGTGTGGCGGAGCATGGGTGCGATGGTGTCGGCGGCTCTGTTGAAGATGTGGTGGGGGCAGGGGTCCGTGGGGGCGAGTGAGGTCAGAAGACTGTGTATGAAGGTGCGCGAGTTATATGAATTTTAAGGTGGTGCGTAAGTATAAATGTGAGTTATAAGTATGACAAATTAATTTGCCCCTACAAAGAACAAGGGTCCTTTGCCACTTCCAAAGAAACTAGTCTCACTGAAAAACTTTGACAAACTAGGACGTTCTACTAACCCCTCAGAAATCAGTAAAGTAACGTGTTAAATCTTCAGAAAGTAGTGGTACCTACCAAGCTCGCATAAGGGCCACATTCTAAGCTTTCAGAAAACAGCAATTCCTTTCATCAGCCGAGCCCCCAACTGCCACAGCTTCGAAATCCAGCGCCTCCTGCCAAGCTCTGCAGAACCAGGGGCACTTGCCAAGCTCTCTGCACCAATGGGCACCTGCCAAGGTCTCAGAAAAGCTGAGTACCTGTCAAATTCCCAAAAACATGAAACAACTGTCAATCCCTCTGAAACTGGGATCTCCCGAAGAACAAGACCAGAAGCACACGACAAGGACTCAGAAACCAAGAGTACCTGCTAAACGTCCAAGCCTTGGTATGTGCCCAAAGCACCTGGCCAAGTCTGAGAAACTAGGGAATTTGTATGAACCTAAAACGAGGAGCAACTCTAAAACCTGAAAACTCAGGCACAGGGCCAACATGCAACAGAAAGCAAATACATTTACAATTTAGGTCTTAAAATGAGTGAAAATGGGTCAAACGCTAAACCAGACTTCACGACGTCCAATCTTCCTTCATAAACCGCTCCACAGTTCGCGTGTACCCGTGCGCATTTCCAACATGCTTTTCCCACGGAGCACCCAGGGTTCGTGTGGAGGTGAACAGGATCCGTAAATTGAGACGTTCAAAAAGAACGACTCTCAACTGCTTCCTGTAGCGTGGTCTGACCAGGTTAGAAAATAAGGGGGCAACGGCCTTCCGTTACTGAATGCCCCCATTTACTCCCGTATGGTGGCAAGGTGTCCGCCATGATTTCCATTCCTAGTCAGAGCAACCGCTCTCGTTAATAATAATAAGAAAAAAAAAAGCACAACGCGACCTTCTCCATTACTCAAACCGCGATGACAGGTAAACGAAATATCAATCATGTAAGCTGTCAACCTTTCGGGACAGCAATAACTGTTAACAAGTAGTCTGGAAAAATTGTCCAGAAAATGGCTTGTCCCCTGCACTCAGCTGTGTCAGGTTTCTATGGAAAATGAAGGTGCCACCGGCTATTTGGAACACTGCTCATGCATTCTTTCTTAATGGAAAATTTGCCACTTATTGATCCGAAGCGTGTACCCCCGCCCACTCACTCTTGGCTTCCAAAGAGCTGCGAGCAACCTTCCAATCAGCGGCTGTCAACAAAAGTATCGCCTCCGTGCGCTGGAACCAGAGAGCGCCCCCACCCGCGGCCCAAACTTTAATTAAAAGGCCATGCCACATAGGTAAATTTCAATGAACGCCCTTTATAGCGCCCTTTAGCATCTTACAGTACGCCCCGGAGAACAACATGGTGTCGTGACCCCAATGCCTTACAGTACCCATAGCGCCACAAACAATCCACAACCGCTTTAAGCTGTCAGTCTAATACAGCGCCTTACAGAATACCTCTTGATACTGGCGCTCTAATACCGGAAATTACCCAGACCGGCTTAAAGACTCTCTCACCTACCCTATCACTCTCACAATACCCCCTGCCAATAACCGAGCATCCTCAATGCCCCCCACCCCATAACTTACATTATCGACAGTGTCACACAGAACCCCCTGCCATTTTCCACAATGTCCAATGCTTACAATACCCACAAAACTTAACAGGACAGTACTTCCTTAAACTATTCCACTAAAGACTTATAAGAGTCACAGCAGCCTAAGGACACACTACCACCTACCCTAGGACACACTACCACCTACCCTAGTACACTAACGTCTTATGGTACTCCCTAGCGAATGACATGGTGCTCTGATATCACCCCCCACCATCAATGCCTTACAGTACCCACTGCAATCAATCAATCAAGGGTTTGTAAAGCGCACTACTCACCCATGAGGGTCTCAAGGCGCTGGGGGAGGGGGATTTCGGGCAGCTCCGGCTCATCCGAAGAGCCAGGTCTTGAGGCTCTTCCTGAATGCTTGCAGTGTGGGGGTTCTCCTGATGCTGAGGGGGTGAGGGGGTGAGGGGGAGGTTCGTTCCAGGTCTTGGCCGCGACGTAGGAGAAGGATCTTCCTCCCGTTCTGGTTCTGCGGATGAGTGGGATTTCGGCCAGGGCAAGGTCGGCGGAGCGGAGATTCCTCTTGGGGGCGTAGAAGGAGATTCTTTCGTTGAGGTATTGGTGTCCGGTGTTGTGGAGGGCTTTGTAGTCATGTGTGAGTAGCTTGAAAGTCACTCTTTTTTCGACGGAGAGCCAGTGGAGGTCTCGTAGGTGCTGTGTGATGTGGTCTTGTCATGGGATGTTGAGGACGAGTCTGACTGCGGTGTTCTGGTTGGTCTGGAGTTTGTGGAGGAGAGATTTGTTGATTCCGGCATAGAAGCCATTCCCATAGTCCAGTCTGCTGGTTATGAGTGCGTGGGCGACGGTCTTTCTGGATTCGGGGGGATCCATTTGAAGGTCTTGCGGAGTATGCGGAGGGTGTTGAAGCACGTGGAAGATACGGTGTTGATCTGTCGGTTCATGGTGAGGGAGGAGTTGAGTATGATGCCGAGGTTGCGGGCGTGGACCAAGGGAGTGGGAGGGTTGCAGATAGCAGGGGGCCACCAGGTGTTGTCCCAAGCGGAGGGGGTGGATCTGAGGACGAGGACTTCCGTTTTCTCAGAGTTGAGCTTCAGGCAGCTGCTGCTCATCCAGGATGCGACGTCCTTCATTCCTTCCTGGAAACTGTGTCTGGTGATGTCGGGTTCCTTGGTGAGGGAAAGGATAAGCTGGGTGTCGTCGGCGTAGGATACTATGCTGAGTCCGTGTTTTTTGACAATGGTTTCGAGTGGGGCCATGTAGATGTTAAAGAGCTTGGGGCTGAGGAAGGATCCTTGGGGTAGACCGCATCTGATCTCTGTGGGTACGGAGAGGAAGGGCGGGAGTCTGATTCTTTGAGCTCGGCCGGAGAGGAAGGAGCGGATCCAGTCTAGGGCAGTTCCCTGTATGCTGGCATCGTGGAGTCTGGCGGCTAGTGTGCGGTGGGAGACGGTGTCGAAGGCAGCTGAGAGGTCTTGTAGGATGAGGGCTGCCATGTGGCCTTGGTCGAGGATAGTGCGGATGTCGTCCGTGGCGGCTAGGAGGGCGGTCTCTGTGCTGTGGTTGTTGCGGAATCCGAATTGAGAAGTGTTGAGGATCGAGTTGGATTCTATGAAGTTTGTGAGCTAGTTGTTGACGATCTTCTCGGTGACTTTGGCGGCGAATGGGAGGAGTGAGATGGGTCTGTAGTTCTTGAGGTCCGTCGGGTCTGTGGAGGGCTTCTTGAGAAGGGGTTTGACTTCTGTACTTTTCCAGTCGTCGGGAAATGTGCCTGTTTCGAGGGTGCAGTTGATTGTGCAGGTGCTCTCCATGCCACTGGAATCAAGCTATCCTGGCTGATGAGGGCTGAAAGCCCGAAACCGGTCCTAGGATGCTTGTTTCCAGTCCAGGGAGGACCTGGCTTGGCAGTTCGGGCTGGACTGTTCCCATGGGGCACAGGGTCAAGACTGATTTGCATATGGCTGGGTTCAAACTGGAATGGCATGGTGAGCAAAAAAACGATGGATTTAGGCCCAGATCTCTGTACTGGGGTGAATGTATGACATTGTTCTGCATTCTGTCCATCAATTGTTGTTTTTGCAGGTGCTATGGCGGAAGCAGCCCTGTGGAAGATGTGCGGCAGGCAGGGGTCAGTGGGAGCTCCGGAGTGAATGCTCTTCATGGTCTTTGCGGTGTCTTCCGTGGTGACAGGGGTCCAGGTGGTGATGGTTGGCTGGGTGGCGTTGCTGGTGGCTGGTGTTGTGTCGGTGTCTTGGTTCTGTTCGTCGAAGTTGTCGTAGAGAGTCCTGATCTTGTGATGGAAGAAGGAGCCGAGTTTGTTGCAGAGGTCCTGGGAGGGAGGGACGTCAGAGGTTTCACTGGGGGGCTTGGTGAATTCTTGTATGATGTTGAAGAGTTCCTTTGAGTTGCGGGAGTTAGAGAGGATTCTTTCCTGGATGAAGTTCCTCTTCGTGGATCTGATGAGTTGGTGGTGTTCTGTCATGGCGGTCCTGTAGGCGGTGCATGCTTCTGAGGTTTTGCTGTTCCTCCATGCTTTCTCGAGTCGTCGGCACGTGCGCTTGGATTCTCGGAGGTCCGTAGTGAACCAGGTAGCTTTCGTTGTCCGTTTTCTGTCAGAGTTCTGGAGGGGGCGAGCGTATTTGCGCAGTCGGCAATCCATCTGTGGAGTTCGTTGGCAGCAGAGTTGGCGTCGGTCGTGGTGGGTGGAGGGGTGCGGCTGAGGGCGGAGTTGAGGTGCTCTTCGGTGATCTTGCTCCAGTTTCTGCACGGGGGCGTGATGTAGGCTTGTGTTCAGTGGGTTTCGAGAAGGAGAAGTGGATGCAGTGGTGGTCCTTCCAGAGGGACTGCATGGTGTGACTGAAGTGGATGTTGTTCCCTCCTGCGAAAATAGGGTCTAGGTTGTGTCCTGCGTTGTGGGTGAGGGTGGTGACGAGCTGCTTCAGTACGATGTTGGCAAAGTTGTCCAGGAGGGCAGTGGAGTTGGGGTCACTGGGGTTGTCAAGGTGGAAGTTCAGGTCTCCGAGCAGTGCGTAGTCCGTGGAGGCGGGGGCGTGGTGAGGTCTGCGATGGTGTTGGTAAACGGGGAGTGGGGTGTGAAAGGTCTGTAGGCGAGAATTCCGCGTAGTGTCGTTCTGGGGTTGATCTGGATCTGGAAGTGGAGGTGTTCCATGGGGGGCGAGGAGTCGTTCGAGATGGCGGTTGTGAGTTGGAGGGAGTTCTTGTGTACGATGGAGAGGCCACCTCCAGGGTGGTTGGGGCGTTCTTTCTTTTGGATCTTGTACCAGTCAGGGATGTTGGTTGCGATGTCGGTTGCGGAGCTGGCGGTGGTCCAGGTCTCTGTGAGGAAGGCGACGTCAGGCGAGAGGGTGTTGAGGAGGTCCCAGATTTCTACTGCGTGTCTGTGTAGGGCGCTTACGTTGAGGAGGATGCAGCTCAGGAGTGTGGGTGTGCTGGCGTCCAGTGGGTTGGCGGTAGCTGTAGGGGTCCGGAGGTGGGTGAAGGTGCGGCGGCAGTGTAGGCAGGAGAAATGGCCTTGGGTGGTGTTCGTGTCGACAGCTGGCAGTTGTTGTTTCTTCCGGGGTTGAGTGCATGGAGGGTTGCTGAGTCGTAGCGGTGGGGGGTCGGAGGACCAGGGTCCCTGGCGCTGGTCGCGGTTGAGTTGCGGACGGGCACAGACAGGCTTGCCCTTGGCGCGCCTTTGGCGCACCAGCGTCCGCCGTTAAGTAGGGGTCGGGGAGGGAGAGCAGCTGGGAGGCGGGAGCGGGAACAGGCAGGGGGGGAGGGGCCGCGGGGGCAGCAGCGGCGGGAAAGGGAGCAAAAAACGGCAAACAGGGAAGAAGAGTGAAAAAAGGCACAAAGAGACAAATAGACAAAAAGGCACAAAGAGAACAAATAGACAAAAAGGCACAAAAATGGCAGAAACTGCACAAACGAGGCACAAAAAAGGGCACAGACAGACAAAAGGCAGAAAGACGAAAGGCAGACAGACAAGGTAGAAAACTACAGAAAGGCTAGCCGAGCGGACCAGCAGAAGAGCAAGGCTCTACCACTGGACCACCAGGGATGAGGCGCAGGCAGGAGCCTGCGGGTGGAGGAGGGTCTTGAACACCTACCTGGAACCAGAGAGGTGCTGGGGGCAGCGGCGCAACGACGGAGCTGCGCAAGGGGAGAGCAGTTTCCCTGACCAGGAGGTCAGAGGTCTTGCTCCATATTGAACACCATACCACCTTACAATACTCTTGGGCCTTAACTCAAAGTTAGACAGAACAAAATTACAGCATGGAATTTCGCTTCACCCGAATCAGAGTAGGTGCGTTTTTCCACACCTGTTTTTTCTGTGTGTGGAAGAATCATACTAGATTACCATCCGGAAAAATTTCCTGAGGCTTTGACTGCAGTGGCAGCAAGCCTCATACCCAAATTCTTATTTCCCACGGGGGAGAAAATACAATGCTCAACCCGTCAGAAAAAACATTCCCCTCTCCTCCCCTTCTCCCCCCTCACCTATAGGTCCCCGCACATATTTGCTCAGAGCAGGTGGTAAATGTATGTGTTAAAATCCCATGGAATTAGGAATTCTGTGTGGTTTTACACCTCAAAAAATTGGTCCCACAGTAATTCTCCCTTCTATAGGGTTCTACTCCTATCTGCAGGGTTATGGTGTAGATTTTCTGCATGGTAACAGTAAACACGCTGTACTGTGCAACGTGAAATTAGGTGCACAGTGTTTTACAGAATCCCACCATCTTACACTATTGCCCTGTTCTCCTTTCAACAATTTACATTTCTCACAGCGCCTTTAAGACTCCCTACCACTTACCCTACGACTTTTAACACCTTAAAGTACTGCCCTGCGAATATCATGGTAGCACATTAGTGCGTCCTAATATCCTACAGTACCCACAGCAACGCAAATAGTCCCCAACCACCTTACACTATTAGTCTGCTGCATTACAATACTCACAACACTTTACAGAACCCCTACCTCCTTACACTGGTGCTCCAATGCCTTACGAAGTGTTGGACTGCCCTATAGGGCAACCTGCAGCGTGCAGGTCAGTGCAGGGGCATTTTTTGGGCTGTTTGTGAGCTTGTTTTATGGTCTGGTGGGCTGATTTCTAATGTTATTTTCGCTATATTTCCACAAACATTGCTTGCAGCAAGCACAAAAGCATGCACTCTCCCATACGTTGAAAAACGCCTGTACAGAGTGCCTGTACAAGTTCAAATGTGCGCTAATTTACAAATGAGGGCTGTTTCTATAACTGTCTGATTCTCTAATGGGGTCCACTTTTATTTTGGTGCCTGGGCCTACTTTCTGTCCCACTTTGACCCTAGCTGTAGGTCAGGGAGTCTCAGTAAAGAAGGCTCCGGTAACACTGCTTTGAAGAATTTCTTTCTGTTAAATGGAACAAATCATGAAACATATGTCAGGAGATTTTCAGTACTGACTGAGTAAGTACTTAGAAGCCAAAACAATAAAAATCTGAGTGTATTCAACAGCAAACTAACTGAACTATGAGTAAAACTATTTAAACCTATCATAATGCACTGCGGACATGTAAAAATGTGAACCACATCTGTGAAAAGTTAATAAGCATTAGAGAAGCCAACTGGCTCTATGAGTTGGTGGGATTTGCCACGCTTCGTTTTGTATTTCATGGCAGTAATATAAACAAGCCTTGGCAAAGCCAATAGGTCTAGCCTCTGTGAGAGCGATTGGTTTTACCAATGTCTTTTAGCCGTGTGTAGAGCAGTGTGGCTGATGTTCAGGATGGCTAAAAGTTAGTGGTGTGGTGTACAGTAAAGTGGCATACTGGATAGTGGAGGAGAGTAGAGTATCATGGTGTGGGGCAGCATGGAGTGGAATGACAGAGTTGAATGGAGAGGCGTACAGTATAGTGGTGTACAGTAGACTGGCAGCCAGTAGTGTGGCATAGAGAAGAGTGGAGTGGCGCACAGTAGGGTGGCGTGGCGTAAAGTGCTGCAGAGTGGCACTGTGTGGAGTGGAGTGAACTGGCGTAGAGTAGAGTGACATGAAGTACATCGGCATAGAGTATAATGGAGTAGAGTTGAGTGGTGTAGAGAGACGTGGAGTGGCATAGAGTAGAGTGGTGTAGAGTGGCATAGAGTGCAGTAGAGTAGACTGGCGTAGAGTGGAGTGGCGTACAGTAGAGTAGCAGAGTGGCATAGAAATGAGAGGAGTAGAGCAGCATAGAGTGAAGTAGAGTGGGATGGATTAGTATAGAGAGGAATGGCATAGCGTAGTGTACAGTGGCCTAGATTAGAGTGGGGTAGCATTGTGTGAAGGGGAGTAGAGTGGCATAAAATAGAGCAGTGTAGAGTGAGGTAGAGTGGTGTAAAGTGGCATTGAGTAGAGTGGTGGAGAGTGGAGTGGCGTGGCTTAAAGTGGAGTGGTTTAAAGTGAAGTGGTGGAGAGTAGAGTGGGGGAGAATAGAGTGGCGTAGAGTAGAATGATATGGAGTGCAGTGGCATAGAGTGGAGTGAAGTGAAGTGGAGTAGCGCAAAGTGGCGCACAGTGGCGTGGAGTGACGAAGAGTAGATTACAGTGGTGTAGAGTAGAGTGGAATGGAGTGGAGTGGCATAGAGTGGGGTAGAGTGGAGTGGCACAGAGCAGAGTGGAGTAGCGTAGAGTAAAATGGCGTAGAGTAGTACAGTTCAGGGTGTAAGCAACTAACGTGTCAATAGAGGCGGCAGGTAGGGTGAAAGCAACACAAATAAGCCTGTGTTAAAAGTAGGAAAGCACATTGCATGTACTTAATAATACCGAAATGCTTATAAAATAAAAAAAAATTGTGCATTGCAAAAAGACGAGAAAGACCTACGACGACGAGGAACACATGTAATTAGTCCATGCTTCAGGGAGGAGCTAACACAAGAAAGGAAGGGAAGTCTACGGGAGCAAAGCAACTGAGAGACTGTAAATGAGAGTGACAATGAAAACAACTAATGGTATGCTGTGGACGGGCTGTAAGCCTACTAAATTATAAACAATATGTCTCACAGCAGAGCGCATGCAATGTGTCGGTGAGACCTAAATACAACATGTAAGGATCCCTGAATAGAATGAGTTTATTTCTCCAATTCATGAAAGTAACAATGAAGCACACGTTTCCAGTTCTGACTAAGCAAGCATTTGATCGATAACATTATTAACAAGCATTGGCAAAACCAATAGGTCTTGTCTACGCAAGACCTATTGGCTTTGCCAATGTGTTTTTGCCATGTTATACACCAGCATCGATACTGTAAAGTGGATTGTCATGGAGTGAGGTGGAATGGAGTGTTATGGAGTAGAGTGTCAGAGTGGAAGGGCATGGAGTGGAGTAGAGTGTGGTACAGATGAGTAGAGCAGAGTGTCATAGAGTGGGGTACACTTTTGTAGAGTGCCGTGGAATACAACAGAGTGGGGTGGCAAAGAGTGGAGTTATATAACACGGAGTGGCGTTGAGTGAGTTGCGTAGAGTGGGGTAGAGTGTCGTAGAGTAGAGTGGCACAGAGCGGAGTAGACAGTCAGAGTGGAGTAGCACAGAGTGTTGTGGAGTGTTGTAGAGTGGAGTGGCATAAAATGTCGTAGAGCGGCATAGCAAAGATTGTCGTAAAGTGGAGTAAAGTAACGTGGAGTGGTGTAGAGGGAGATGCGTAAAGTGGAGTAGAGTGCTGTACAGTGGGTTAAAGCAAGGTAGATTGTTGTAGAGTGGAGTGGCATAGATGGTGTGGAGTGTCAGAGTGGAGTGGCATAGAGTGGCGTAGAGTGACAGAGAGGAGTGGAGTTGAGTTGCATGGAGGGGAGTTGCGTAGAGCATCATAGAGTAGAGCAGAGGTCTTCAAACTTTTGTCGGCTGAGCCCCCCATCTAAACCTTTTACACGTCGAGCCCCCCCACCACCACCACCTGACAAAAAGTTCTGGAAGCTGGTACTCTGCATCATTGATGGCCATTCCCTCCTGCAGAGCCCAGGTCGTAAGGGCAAATAATATTAAATAAAGAGCTCCACTTCCAGTCTTGAGCAGTACCTGGAAACGGGAGTGCTCACAAAATTTTGTAATATATTTTTTGCAGTTTTATATAGCGCGAACATCACCCAAAGGTATTGGAGCGCTTTACAGGAGCATCTCTTACATTACACAAGCACACATTCATTTTTTGTAAGCACAGGGCGATAAAGTGATTTTCCCAGAATCACAGGATGTTGAGCAGACACCAAGAATTGAACCTGGTTCCCCAGCTCCACAGTCATTAGCTCTGGCTGTTGCGCCACATCCTTGCCCTAGACAAGATATCAGAACAAGCATTGGCAAAGCCAATAGGTCTCGGCAATCAGATAGCTATAGGCGATGGCAATGGCAATGTAAGTGCATTTGTGTATGGCTCAGGGGCTGTTTTTATTGATATACACAAATGTATTACCACTGATTGCTGAGACCTATTGGCTTTGCCAATGCTTGTTTTAGAAACAGCAAACGTGTCTGGAGTTGTTTTCACTAAAGGCAGGTCCCTTTTGGAGGGGGAAGGAATGGCCTTTTCAGCACAGAGATGTGAGGGCTCAAAGACACAGGTGTCTGTGTCTTTGAGCCCTCACACATGCACATCTGTGCATGTGTGTGAAGCCCACACATGCACAGATAGATTATCACAATCCCTCAGCAGAGCAAAGCCCTCTTGCCTACACAGAGGGATGTTTACAATCCCTCGGAGGAGCCAAGGCAAACTCCCACTCTGGCACAGAGTGCCAGGCTATGTTACAAATTGGTTGGGCAGGGGGGTTATTGGCATATTAAGTTTTGTCACAAGAGGCAAATGGGAAGAGAGAGCCCAGACTGAGCGAGGGGGGAGCAGGTTAGAAACAGAAAAGTGAAGGAGAGACCCTAACAAAAAGCAAGAGGATGCAGCGTGGGCCAAGCCTGGTCTGGCTGGACAGGAATTTGGAAGGAATTCAAGACTGTGGAAATAAACAGCAGGCTAAACGGTAGACATATTTTTGCAGTTGATGTTAAAAGACGGATTTTACAACCTCATGGCTGTGAGTGGTGTATCAGGGGAGAAGAGATGGGCTAGTTTGACCATGTTAGGATGTAGTTACGTCAGTTTAGAATGTACGTCTAAACCGAAGAATGTTGTGTTTGTGCACTCAACTTGCTTCTCAAACAAAGGCCTTTTTCAAACAGCAAATGTTTCTGTAGTCATTCTCTGTCAGTGTGAACTTCCGAGTGAGAACCCAGGTCAGGTCTGCATGTGAACATCATGCTGCTCAGTGTCGGCATACTGCGCATTTGCAGGAACTCTTTGACCCTGATGGCTGGTGGGAATTCCGTTAAAACAAACATTCCTAGAATTCCCCTTCTTTGTGCACCTGTGTCCCTCGTGTCCCTCTTTGCTTTAGGCATTTGGGTAGTCACTGAAGCTAAAAAATAAGCATGGTCAGTTTCTGTGTTTTTATTTAACGCTGACCTCTATGGAGAAACTAATATCCTGGCTCTCAAGCTGCCTCCAGTTGTTCCCCCAACCTAGTCCAGGTGTCATGCAGGGGTTGATGGTGCAGAGCTCTGCCCCCTTGGACTCCTGCAAGAGGGCAGCAAAGATTCGTTTGTCCGCCACAGTAGGCGACTCGGTGCACCAAGCGTTTTTGACAGCTGTAATGAATCTAGCAGCTTTAGAATTATTTAAATTGTATTGTAGTGTTGTAATTGCATTTATATAGCGCTTATTAGGCGTTGAAGCGCTTGTCTTCACACCTTGAGTAGCCCATCAGGTGCTCCTAAAATATGCGCACATGCATTGATCTGTTCCTGAGACATATGGTGTATAGTGTACATGAGACCCTTGTATCTAGTTTCTGTCCTACCCTATGAAAGAGGTTTTAGGGTAGGAGAGGCACACAAAGGTGATAGCCAGCTAGGCTGTTGAGGCAGCAGTAATAGCAAGCATGCCCCAGGCTCCACTAACTTGAGGTTCATTTTAAAAACAAATACCCCAGCAGTAGACACCCACATAGAATTCCGCCGCCCCTGTGAATAAATATACCTGATCCGACGTCAGTATTAAATAAGGAGAGCAGTGGATTTCCAAGACTCGAATTTGCTGTTTCATTGTAAAAACTGATGCGCACAATGGCTCTGCATCCGAAGTCCGTCTTGCCGTCAAACGTAAGGAATAGGCAGAGTGGGGGCCCAGGGGGTACTGGAACCAGAAAACAAACTGCCTCTGTAACCAGTTTACAATAGTATGTAAATATGCACATGGTCTTTAAAGACCTGTGAAAAACTCGGGCGTGCCGGAGATAAGACTCCAGACACTGCCCAGCCGAGCCCCCAGCAGCTCCAGCTGCAGCAGCAGCCCGGGCTGAGACACACGACGACGGCGAGGGCTGGAGCCCTTTCAGCCTAATAGGCGTTGTGCGCCTGGAAGCAACAATGAAAGGTGAAGTGGTAGGGTGGAGTGCGGCCCCCCCCCCCTCCCTGAGGGGATGCTGCGCCCCCCCAGGGGGGGCGCGCCCCACAGTTTGAAGATCTATGGAGTAGAGTGTCATATAGAGGAGTAGAGTGTTGTAGAGTAGAGTGCCATAAGTTGGCATAGAGAGGCATAGACTGGAGTAAATTGTCAGAGTGGAGTAGAGTGGAGTGGTGTAGAGTAGAGTAGAGTGGCCTAGAGTAAAATGTCAGAGTGGAATGACATGGAATCGAGGGGCATAGAGTGGGGAACATAGAGTGGAGGGGCACAGAGTGGAGGGGCACAGAGCGGAGGTGCACAGAGCGGAGTGGAGCAGTGTGTCAGAGTGGAGCCGAGTTTAATGGAGTAGTGTGTCAGAGTGGAGTATCATGGAGTGGAGTGTCATGGAGTAGAGTGGCCTAGAGTGAAGTGGGGTAAAGTGAAGTGGTGCAAAGGAGACTGGCATAGCGTGCAGTGGTGTGGTATGGAGTGCTTTGGCGTAGAGTGCAGTAAGAGTGCAGTGAAGTGGAGTAGAGGGGCGTAGAGTGCAGTGGAATAGAGTAGAGTGGTGCAGAGTAGAATAGAGTGGCATAGAGAGAAGTGGCACAGCATAGATTGCAGTGGCGTAGAGTGCAGTGGCGTAGTGTGGAGTGGCGTAGAATGGAGTGGTGTAAAGTGGAGTGGCGTAGAGTCCAATGTCGTAGAATAGATTGTTTCAGAGTAGAATGAAGTGGGGTGGAGTGGTGCAGGGTACAGTGCAGTGATATAGGGTGGAGTGGTGTAGAGTGCAGTGGTGCAGAATAGATTAGAGTGGCGTAAAGTGGATAGGCATATAGTGCAGTGGTGTAGAGGTGAAGAGTGCACTGCTGTAGAGTGCAGTAGAGTGGTGCAGAGTAGAGTGCAGTGTCAGTGCAGTTGTGCAGAGTAGAGCAGCGGAGAGTGCAGTGTTGCAGAGTAGTGTTGAAGAGTGCAGTGGCGTAGAGAGCACTAGCGTAGAGTACAGTGGTGCAGAGTACAATAAAGTGACAGAGTGCAATGGTGTAGAGTAGAGTGGCGTAGAGTAGTGTATTGCAGAGTAGAATATGGTGCTGTTTAGTGCAGTGGTGCAGAGTAAATTGGCGCAGAGTGCAGTGAGGTAGAGTACATTGGTTTTCAGTAGAGTGGCGTAGAGTGCACTGGCGCTGAGTGCAGTGGTGCAGAGTGCAGTTGCGTAGAGTGGAGTGGAGTGGCGCTGAGCAGATTGCAGTGGCACAGAGTATAGTAGTTCACAGTAGAGTGGCATAGAGTGCAGTTGAGTAGAGTGGTGCAGCGGGTGGCGTGGCGTGGAGTGGGGCAGTCTAGATTGCAGTGGCATAGAGCGGAGTGGCGCGAAGTGGAGTAGGGTGGCATAGAATGTAGAGTCAGACTGCAGTGGCGTAGAGTAGATTGTTTCAGAGTAGAGTGGAGTGGTGCAGGGTAGAGTGGAGTGGCATAGAGTAGCATAGAGTGCAGTGTCAGAGTAGAGTGGCATATAGTGCAGTGGCGCGGAGTGCAGTGGGTACAGAGTAGATTAGAATGGTAAAGCGTGGATTGGCATAGAGTGCATTCACATAGATTGGAGTGGTATAGAGCAGAGTGCATTGGCGTAGAGTGCAGGCATACAGTGCAATGTTGTGGAGTGGAGTGGTGCAGCGTAGAGTGGAGTGACCTAAAGGAGAGTGGTGTAGATTGTAGTGGCAAGGAGTGCAGTGGTGCAGAGTAGAGTGACGTAGACTGCATTGGCATATAGAAGAGAGGCGTACAGTGCAGTGACAGAGAGGAGCGGTGAAGAGTAGACTGGAGTGGTGTACAGTGGAGTGCTGCAGAGTAGAGTGCTGCAGAGTAGAGTGCTGCAGAGTAGAGTGCTGCAGAGTAGAGTGCTGCAGAGTAGAGTGCTGCAGAGTAGAGTGGAGTGGCATAAAGTGGAGCATGCATGGTGTGGTAGAGCACCCAGTGCTTAATTTGTAAACAAATATGTGCCTAGGCCCTCTTCAGAAGGCCACTGCAGCTTGCACCGCCCATTGCTTCTGCCAGCGCAGCCAATGACAGTACCAACACAACTACAAACCATCACACTCCTACAAGTGTGACAATTCAGACATTTCCAGGTCCCCAACACTATAAGGATGGCTTGGGCGGCAGGTATTTGTCCCTTTTAATGTATATTGAATTCATAAACGGCTGTTGTTGTGCTCATTTCTAAATTAGACGGACATCGCCACCATGTGACAGACCGTCGCACAAGTTACTTACCTTTGGTAACGATATATCTGTAAGAAACATTAGTTAGTGATAGATTCCTTACCTTAGAATTACCCCCAGGCGTCAGACTGGATCCGGAAAGTTTTCGTCAGCAGTACCCCTGCGCGTCGGAAGGTGGCATCGTGCGGCTCCGCGTCAGTCGTTGGCGTCGTGGTCGCCGAGATGACGTTGCGGGAGCTTCTTGGACGCCGCCCTCGTGGGCTGACGTCAGTTCTGTACACGACGTTTCGCACCAGGAACGCAGAGCCATGCAAGATACTGACCACTGGTGCATTGAAACTAGGGCCCTGAAAGGGATCAACTTAACCCTAGAAATCAGTTCGCAGAACGGGGAGGATGGGCGGGGCGGTAAGGAATCTATCACTAACTAATGTTTCTTACAGATATATCGTAACCGAAGGTAAGTAACTTGTGTAGCTGAAAGAAACACGTTAGTTATAGATTCCTTACCTTAGAATAGATACCCCAGCAATACCAACCCCGGTGGTGGGTCTGCGAACCAAGATCACACCAGGAAGTCCCGGAGAACAGAACGGCCAAAGAAGCAGTCTCTCCGGACTTGGCTGTCCAGGCAATAGTGCTTAGTAAAAGTGTGCAGCGAGGCCCACGTAGCTGCCTGACAGATGTCTTGTAAGGGGACACCACGTCCCAACGCCGTAGCAGCAGCCGTCGCCCTGGTAGAATGGGCGCGCAGCCCCAACGGAGGCTCCTTCTTTGCCAGAGAATAACAGGCTTTAATACACAAGACGACCCATCTGGAGATAGTCCGCTTGTGTACGGCCCGACCTTTCTTGGTGCCAACGTAGCCAACAAAGAGCTGGTCATCCACCCAGAACTGTTGTGTGTGACTCAGGTAAAAAGAAAGCACACATTTTGGGTCCAGACGGTGGAGCCTCTCTTCCTCTCTGGAAGGATGCGGAGGCGGAAAGAAGGTGGGCAAAGTGATGGTCTGCCCGATGTGAAAGGCAGTTACAACATTCAGCAGAAAGGATGGACGTGTCCTGAGCACAACCTTGTCCGGATGGACAGACAGAAAAGGAGGTTTGCAAGAAAGTGCCTGGAGCTCACTCACTCTCCTAGCAGAGGTGATGGCAAAGCAGTCTTCAGAGTCAACAGACGAAGAGAACAGTTGTGAAGAGGCTCAAAGGGAGCGCACATTAGGTATGTGAGAACCAGGTTCAAGTCCCACTGTGGCATTACGAAGGGAAAAAGAGGAAAAAGGTGAGTAATGCCTTTGAGGAATCTGTTAACAACAGGGGACTTGAAAAGAGAGGGCTGATCAGGGAGCCTGAGAAAGGCCGAAATAGCAGAAAGGTAGCCCTTGATAGTGCCCAGAGCGGAGCCCTGCTGGGCCAAAGAAAGAAGGAACAGTAGGACTTCAGAAAGAGGGGCAGAAAGGGGATCCACAGCCTTTGCTGTGCACCATGCCACAAACTTGTTCCACCTGCAGGCGTATACCAACTTAGTGGAGGGACGCCTGGCTGCCAGAATGACATCACAGACTTCAGGAGGCAAGTCGAAAGGAATCAACTGCCGCCGCTCAATCTCCACGCAAAGAGGTGGAGACTGGACAGGTTCGAGTGGAGGACCGTCCCCTGCTGCTGCGACAGAAGATCCTCCCGAAGAGGCAGTCGGATCGGGGGATCGATGGTCATACTGAGTAGCTTGGGATACCAAACTCTTCGAGCCCAGTCCGGAGCCACAAGAATGACTTGGGACCGGTCGCGCCTGATCTTCTTCAGCACCCTGGGCAGAAGTGGTATAGGCGGAAAGGCGTACAACAGACCGGAACTCCACTCGCGATGAAAAGCGTCGCCTAGCGAGTGCCGCCTTGGAAATTATAACGCGCAGAACTGCTGACATTGCGCGTTCCCTTCGGTGGCGAATAGATCTAACCAAGGCTCTCCCCACTGTTGAAAGAGACCTTGCGCCACATCCAAGTGAAGACGCCATTCGTGATCCATCATGCACCTGCGGCTGAGTTCGTCCGCCCTGGCGTTCAGTGAACCTGCCAGGTGTTGAACCACCAGGGAAATGCCCTGATGTTCCAGCCATGTCCAGAGGCGCAGAGCCTCCTGACATAGGGCCCTGTTTGTTGCAGTACCACATGGCGGTGGTGTTGTCCGTGAACACCTGCACTACTCTCCCCTTGACAGAGGGAAGGAATGCCTTCAGTGCAAGTCGGATCGCCCGAAGCTCCAGAAGGTTGATATGGAGCCTGGACTCCGCCGGAGACCAGAGGCCTCTGATCTCCGCCTCTCCCATGTGGCCGCCCCATCCCAGGAGGGACGCATCCGTCACCACTGTGTGCTCTGGTTGGGGAAGGGAGAGGGATCTGCCATTGACCCAATGCTGGTTCGTGAGCCACCACTGCAGCTGTTGTGCAGTGCCCTCCGAGATCTGGACGTAATCGGACAGGTTCCCCTAATGCTGCGCCCACTGGAACTTCAGGTCCCACTGCAGAGCTCGCATATGCCATCTGGCATGAGTGACCAGCAGGATGCAGGAGGCCATGAGGCCCAGCAGCCTCAGGGTCATCCTGACCGAAACCCAGGATAGAGGCTGAAAGATCGGAATCAGAGCCTGAATATCCTGGACTCGCCGTTCGGGAGGATAGACCCGAAAGTGCGTTGTATCCAGAACCGCTCCGATGAAGAGGAGCTTCTGAGAGGGAATCAGGTGCGACTTCGGCACATTGATGGAGAACCCCAGCAAATGCAATAAGTCGGCCGTAGTCTGGAGGTGGGAGACGACTGCCCAGGGCGAGCCCGCCTTCAACAGCCAGTCATCGAGATAGGGGAAGACTGGAACCCCTGATCTGCGCAGATGAGCTGCGACCACCACCATCACTTTCGTGAACACCCGAGGGGCGCTGGTAAGGCCAAAGGGGAGCACGGTAAACTGAAAGTACTCGTGGCCTACCGTAACCCGCAGGTAACGCCGGTGGGCCGGCAGGACGGGAATGTGGAAATATGCGTCCTGCAGGTCCAACGCTACCATCCAGTCTCCAGGGTCGAGGGCAGACAAGACCTGAGCCAGAGTTAACATCTTGAACTTCTCCTTCCGGAGGAAGCGATTGACGTCCCTGAGGTCCAAGATAGAACGCAGGCCCTTGTCCTTCTTGGGCACCAAAAAGTAGTGAGAATAACAACCACGTCCTACTTCTGGCGCAGGAACGCGCTCGATGGCCCCCTTGACCAAGAGGGCCGCGACTTCCTTTTGAAGAAGTGCCAAGTAATCCCCCGACATGCGGTGGTACTGGGGTGGCATGGCTGGAGGGGCAGTCTCGAAGGGGAGGGAGTAGCCCCTTCGGACTATTTGTAAAACCCACCTGTCCGAAGTGATGGTGCACCAGTGGGGGAGGTGATGGCAAATCCTGCCACCCACTGGCGTTTGATGGGCCTGAAAAACCGGACTAGGAAGGTTTGGAGGCAGTGGTGGCCGGGATGGAGGTGGACTGACCCGCCCGCTGGCCCCATGACCCGCCTCGGCGAGCCCCATGTCCACGGCCGCGCTGAGACTGTTGCTGTGCAGGCCTGTGGCTCTGAAACGAATGTGTCGGGGTGCCCTTTCCGTGGCCACGAAAGGAGTGAAAAGCAGAAGGCGGAGGAGGGCGCGTGGCGGAAAGGCCCAGGGACTTGGCCGTAGCCCGCGAGTCCTTAAAGCGCTCCAACGCACTATCTGCTTTATTGCCGAAAAGGCGAATGCCATCAAAGGGCATGTCCATCAGAGTGTTCTGGACATCCCCAGAAAAACCAGTTGTCCTCAGCCAGGCGTGGCGACGGAACGCCACTGTCGTGGAAATCGCCCTGCCCAGCGAGTCGTCGGTGTCAAGGCCACATCGAATAGTGAACTTTGCTGCATCCCTCCCTTCAGCAATAGCTTGAGAGAGCACTGTCCGGGCCTCCTCCGGACACTGAGGCAGCACTTGCGCCACCGTATCCCACACAGAGTGGGAATAACGGCCCAAGAGGCATGCGGTGTTCACAGACCGCAGTCCTGAACTGGCGGAAGGAAAAATCTTCTTACCGAACTGCTCCAGTTTCTTGGATTCCCTGTCCGGTGGTGCGGTAGGGAATGCGCTCTGGGACGCAGAGGCTTGGACAACCAAGCTCTCAGGGGTGGGGTGTTGGGAAAGGAAAAGCAGGTCACCCGGGGCCGGGCGATGGCGTTGGGCCACGTTCCTATCCACAGGAGCCCCTGTGTTGGGCCTGGACCAGGTGCCCAAAAGAACGTCTGAAAGTGCATCATTAAAAGGCAGCAGTGGCTCCGAAGAGGTAGCCGCCGGCTGAAGCACTTCTGTCAGGAGGTTAGTTCTGACGGCCACTGTAGGGAGCTCGAGGTGGAGGGCCTCGGCCGCCCTACGCAACACCACTGAGTAACTTGCACCCTCCTCCATAGCCACGGATAGGAGGAGTGAGCATGCCAAGGTCAGGAGAGGTATCTAGACCACTGGCGTCCCCCAGCTCCTCTGCCCAGTCCGGGTCAAACTCACATTGCGCTGTGAGAGGGTCCTCAGACCCCTCCCAGTCCTCCCCTTCCTCCGAAGACTGATGAACAGGCCGAAAATAATGAGAACGGACATAGGGATAGAAAGGTCCCATCGGCGTCGGAATCGGCGTCGAGCGACGCCGTGTCCGGCGCAGTGTCCACATCGGGGCTGAAACCGGGGGCGACGTCGTCCTGTGGGACGGGCGACATTGGAGGTGGTGCCGGAGGAGTCGACGTCGGTGGAGGTGTCACAAGGTCAACCGGCGTCGACCGGGATCCAGGCCTGGATCCATGGCGGCCCTGCGGCGCCGGGGCCAGAGCCGACAGCGATGCCGGAGCCGCCGACAGTAAAGGGCGAGGACCCCCAGTCGGGCCACCGGGGCCCAAAGGCGCACCGGCGGGGTCCGACGGCCCAAACAGGCGAGCCATGGCTGACAGAAATTCCTGCAGCTGGGCCGGAGTTGCCGACGGACCCGGGAAGGGCGGGTAGGCCGGTGGCGACTGCATAGGCTCCGCCGGAGGCACCACCCGCACCCTTAGCCGCGTCGCGCGACGGGAAGTCGGAGAGCGATGGCGCTTCTTCGACTTCTTGGAACGCTTCGTCTTACCTGACCCCGAGTGCGAAGACTTCGATCCCGATGAACGATGGTGGTGGCTCCGCGACCGGTCCCTCGACCTCCCACGGGACTGGGACCTTGAGCGGCATGGAGCCGACTGCCGAACTTCAAGCAACTTTCGGGACCTCTCCCGCAAAGACTTCGGCGCCATGGCCCGGCAGTCGGGGCACGCCTTGGGGTCGTGGTCGCGCCCCAGTCAGTAAAGACACACACGGTGCGGGTCCGTCACCGACATCATGCGATGACAGTCCCCGCAGGACTTGAAGCCGGGCATCCCTACTGCACCAGGAGTCGTTCGACTCGAAAAATAGAGACAAAAAGGCCTCGAAAAACTCAGTCAAAAAGTGACTGGGGGTACCGCTCTCTCCGGATCAGCGGTTGCTGGCGCGGAAAAAGAAAGAACTGACGTCAGCGCGCGAGGGCGGCGTCTAAGGAGCTGCCGCAACGTCATCTCGGCGACCACGACGCCAACGACGGACGCGGAGCCGCACGACGCCACCTTCCAACGCGCAGGGCTACTGCTGACGAAAACTTTCCGGATCCAGTCTGACGTCTGGGGGTAATTCTAAGGTAAGGAATCTATCACTAACGTGTTTCTTTCAGATATAAGTGGCAGTGTTGACAATTAAGTGCCGGTGCTGAGCACCAGAAACCACTAGCTCAAATTAAGCACTGAGCGCAGTGCCATTACAGACAACACATTTTTTTATTGAAATGGCCATTACATTTGCACAGACATACAGTTTTACTGATAAAACTATACAGCGCAAAAATTATAATGTGTGGAAATGTCATCAACTAGTGCATTGATTTGTTTTGATTTGTTTCCACCACACTTGAGAATTACTAAAAGATTGTGCTTCATTTGTGCTTTCCTAATTCAGATATATTCTGAGATAGCTGCACAGTTAATATACACATTTAAATTTTGTTGTGTGCTAGAAAAAAATAGCATTGTACAGCCTTCTTCAGCATGATTGTCACATAAATCCTCTCACTTTGAAGTCAGAAAAAGAAAAGTAAACACCAAGCTCCCTCCGAAGATAGAGCCTGACATTTAACCTCTGTCTCTGAATGCACATCAAATGTGACAAGACTTAAAGGCCTGTTTACAGACAGGAGCACTGGTGGAAGAATACAAGGGGTCCTTTTAAACAGGCTTTGCGCCACGGAAGGGCAGAACTCAAGCTAAAACAAATAAAGCCAGCAAACAGAAAGCAAGCAAATGTGAGTTACAAACCACAATGCAAATGGTAAGCAATGGATGGAATGCATTCCCAGGGAAGCTTTCAGAATGTCCTTAAAATGTCTTTAGCACCCCTCATAACACATTGGAGGAGGACTGGTTCAACAAGTCAGATATCAGCTAAAACCTCTGGAATATACTGTATCCTGGGTAAGTAACTAATTCCAACTACACTAAAGCTCAATTTTGTCTGTCTACCGCTACAGTGGCCAATTCATGTGCGCCATCTCTTGTCATAGCCCTATATCACAAGATTGACCGCTCTTGTAAACCCCAGTAAGATTAGGAATACTTATCTGAAGCTGCTCAAGTGTATAGCTACTTATAAATGCAATTAGCTTGTTTCTAACTACTCCCATCTTTATCTACAAGGTAAGACATCGGAGTTACAGGGAGATGTGGAGTGTGCACCAGTAAATAAGCCAGGAGTGAGCATTAGTGTCTGTGAAAAATTGTACCCCCTTTGACTCTCCGAGATATAAACTCACATCTGATTTTTCAGTGCAAATGTTTCCTTCAAATGTCAAGAAGAAATTCTACAACTCATCATATGAATGCTTGTTATTGCACGTTAATGTATTTTATTTAGTTTCTCAACTGCAGCAGTACAACCTGTCTGTTCTTTGCATGAGGGAGCTGCAGAAAGGCTGAGCCTGCGCCCACTTGCACAACGACACAGGGTCATCCAACCGTAAAGCTGGGGGTGAAGGTGGGTTCAGTATCACCTTCCTGGTAGGCACCAAGATGGGAAAGCCAGGAATGCTAGGCCCACTGCTATAGATAAGTTTCAAATGACAAGGAGAGAAATATGGTTCAAATCTCCCTATGGAGATCTAACACCAAGGGTCACCAAACTATTTTTAGCAAGACCAGCGTTATTTTTCATTGAGGATAATTAATGAATATAGCCAATTTGAGGGGCATTGAGCGGCAGTCTATTTTTACTATCACTAGTTGTGACATTTTATACTCCAACTTGACCACTCATTTTCTAGATTTTTAGACGTAGTGAGAAACTTGAAGTAAACTAAGGTGGGGTGGGTGCTAGGTGCTATATCGGATGGTGTTTTTTTTTTTTTAAACTTTATTTTTTATTTTTTTTTGCATTTTCATCAATACAAACAACATGCATGAATGTTCGTGTAATAGTCCAAAGTCACAGGTTGTCTCATCATACAGATTCAGTGTCTTAAGCAGCATGGTAATATTTCAAAGAAACATCAAATAAGAAAACCAATGACATTAATAATTGCCAGCAGCATTACGGTCCATAAACCAACCTCACTCACAGTTACCTACGAAAAGGCAGGTTGCATCAAAACAGTTACTTTGCCTCCCCCCATAGAGCGAACCCACCAGTCAGTGTCGTGCACCTACATTTTGCATCATCAAGAAGTATTCAAGCCAAACAATATACTGTTCTCACCCCACTCCAGCCGGGACAATTCCTTGTTCTAGCTGAGACTCGGTTTCTTGTCTAAGAGTCTCGACGTACGTCTTGTAGGGTCCCCAGATATCTTTGGGGCGTGACGTGCTGGGCATCATGCTTGCATAAAGTTCACTGTGTACATTACAATAGGCGATACTGCGCAGCCAACCCTGGACGTTTGGGGCAGTTTTGCGCCCCCAGTGTATTGCCACCTCCCGCTTAGCCAACAAAAGACCTAATGCAGCAAATCTACGGATTTTTAGGGGAAAAGTTGCAGTGTAGCCCAACAGGGCGATCTCCGGAACCGGGGTCAATGGGATGGTCAACATCAGCCCAAGCGTGCGGTGTACCTGCACCCAATAGTCGTGTAGTTGCGGGCATGTCCAAGTAAGGTGTGCAAAATCCACATGTGGGGCAGAACATTTGCGACAATTGTGTGGTTTAGATGAGTCTATTTTATGTGCTAATGCCGGGGTAAAGTAGATGCGACGTAAAAATTTTAAATGTAGGAGTTTGTGTCTGCTGTTAAGAGAAATGTCTTGCGTGACCGAGCAGCAGTAAGCCCACTGCTCATCAGTGATTGTAATACCCAGGTCCTGTTCCCATGCTCTGCGAGTCTTGCTGTCCTGTACAGGTTTCAGTGTGGCGCATGCTCTGTAAAGTTTAGATATCATGTGCGTTCCATCTGCATTTTCTAAAAGCATCGTTAGGGGTGGAAACGAGGCTGGCTCTAGCGGGAATGTCGGGAAACTGGAGCGCAATGCGGAGTGAAGGCGGTTCAATACAAATTTGTCCATAAAGTCTACTGCGTTAAAGCGTGCATCCTCCGAGGGTGAGAAGATGTGGCCATCAGGGTATAGGTCTCCCAGCTTGGTCAAGTCGAGCTTCGTCAGAGTGCGCTGCACCAGTCGTTCCCCCGTGATGGGAATTAATCGGGGATTAATGACAGGTAGGGCAGAGGAATATAACCTCTCCGTTCCAGTGATACGGCACAGTCTATGCCATGCCCAGCACGTGGAGGATACTGTCTGAATGTCGAGCGGGTCTCTGGGAAAACCCACGGGTAATACAGCGGAGAGGTGCCCGGGCAGCACCAAGTCCGCTTCAGTCCTTAAATAGGGGATTCTGGCATCTGGATGATACCAGGTATATGCATAACTACACTGTGCCACCAAGTAATAGAGCTCAAAATCTGGAACATTGTAACCCCCTCTTTCATATGGCATCGTAAGGACTGCCCACCGGACCCGTGCATGTTTACCGCCCCAAACAAGACGACTCAGGAGAGACCGGAGTGTACTAAAGAAATGCTTAGTGAGAGGAATCGGTATATTGTTGAATAAATATAAAAATTTGGGAAGGACAACCATTTTTATAATAGCAACTCGGCCTGCCATCGACAGAGGCAATTTTAACCATTTTTCAATTTGAGTAGTGAGCGTGCTTACTGCCCTACCATAATTAAGACTGAGGATTTGGGCGGTGTCTAGGTGGACGTGAATACCTAAATATTTAACTGTCTCTGTGCACCATTCGAGGGGAAACTCAAGTTCCCATGGTTGTGTGCTGGTTGTCAATGGAAATATGACTGATTTGTGCCAGTTTATGCCCAGTCCCGAGAATCTGCCAAATCTGGTGATTTCTCCAATCAGTTCGTTTAAGTTATCTTGGGGGTGTCTAACATACAATATCGTGTCGTCTGCATATAATGATACCAATAGGGGCCGGTATTGAATTGCAGTCCCCTATGTAAATGCTTTTCCTGGAAGTGGCGTATGAGGGGGTCCATGGCCAATATGAACAATAGAGGGGAAAGTGGGCATCCCTGTCTGGTTCCTCGTGTTAGCTTAAAGGGACTGGAAAGTGTGCCGTTTACGCGCAGCCGGGCAGTTTGTTTATTATATAAAAGAGCTGTTGTGGCAATAAAGCCCACAGGCATGCCCATGCGGCGCATTATAGAGAGAAAAAAGGACCATTCCAGGGAATCAAACGCCTTTTCTGTGTCCAGCAGAATGGCGGCGGCCGGTGTAGCTGGGTCAATCCTATGGATGACCGAAAAGAGCGTGCGGAGATTCAGGGAGGTGGAGCGGTGCGGCACAAACCCGCATTGTGCTGGGGAGATTATAAATTGCATCAGTTGGGACAGTCTATTTGAGATAATTTTAGCTAATATTTTATAATCTAAATTTAAGAGGGATAATGGCCGATACGAGCCGCATTGCATAGGGTCTTTGCCTGGTTTGGGAAGCAAAATTATGACCGCCTCACGAAGCGTAGGGGGGAGAATCTGCCTTTCCAATGCCTCTGCATAGACTTCAATGAGTTTGGGGGCTAAGATATCTTTAAACGTTTTGTAGAATTCCCAGGTGAATCCATCCAACCCCGGCGCCGAGGAACCCCGGATAGTGTCTATAGCAAGAAGCACATCTGCAACTGAAATGGGTTCAGCTAAAAAGTCCTGCATATGCTTTTCAAGATATACTAACGCAACTTCATCTAAGTAGCCCTCTTGCGCTCCCTGGTCCTCTCCAATAGTAGACGAGTATAGTTTGGTGAAAAATCCTAGAAAGCTACTCTGGATGTCTTGCGTGGTGGTATAAGTGTGTGTGTCGGAGGCCCGCAGTTCAGTAATGTATGTTTTGTGGTAGGGTGGGCGTAACAGTTGAGCAAGAACTTTACCAGGTCTTTCCCCTTCTCCGTACCGTCTGGCAGCCTGGTATTTCCCCATAAATAAAATTTCCCTCTCTGCAGTGTCTCTGTAATCCTCCAAGAGTACCAATCGCCTCTGTTCATATGTAGGTGTAGGTTGTTGTGTAGTGGCCTCGTCCAGTGTTTTGAGGTCACGTTCGAGTCTCGTCAATGTGGTACGTATATCTTTGAGGACGCCAGTGTGTTTCGCAATGCATGTACCCCTAAGAACTGCTTTGAAGCCCTCCCATAGAACCGCCCATGAATCTACCGAGCCAGTGTTTATGTCAAAGTAATCTTCGATGGCCTCTTGTATCTCGGCCCGGAAGGCCTCATCCTGTAAAGCGCGGTTAGGGAACCGCCATTGGCGTTCAAAGCCCTCTGGGCGGGGGAACTGTAACTGCAATTTGACCGGGGAATGGTCCGAATATGTCCTAGGGAGAGTCTCCACCTGCGAGCACCAGTCGTGTATGTCAGACGAGAGCAGCCAAAAATCGATCCTCGTCCACGTGTTGTGTTGTTCTGAATAGTGTGTGTATTCTGTCGTGTTTGGGTACGCCATACGTCTACTAGGGAGAACCTGTCGCAGAGCTCCTTGAGTGCGCGCCGAGCTCGAGGTTTAGTGTCTTGTGCCCCCGAGGTACTGTACGCGACGGGGTCTGGCAGTATGTTAAAATCCCCGCCAACTAACAATGTCTGTGGATCAAGTTTGTCGAGGTGTGAGGACAGAGCGTGGAAAAATTCTGGGGAATCCACATTGGGGGCGTATATGCATAAGAATGTAACCCTCCTACCAAACAGGGTCCCAGATACTGTCAGATAGCGTCCCTCGCTGTCTTGTTGGCAGGAGCTTAAGCAGAATGGAACTGCGCTGCGTATTAGAATGGCTGTCCCCCTGGCGTAGTTACTGTAGTTTGCAAAATATCTATTTGCCCCCCAGCTATGCCCAAAGCGCGCCCCGTCATTCTTTGGGAGGTGAGTTTCCTGCAAAAAAGCAACATCTACCTTGTGTCTTATTAGGTAATGAAGGACCTGTCTGCGTTTTCGAGTGTTGTTCAAGCCCCTCACATTCCATGAGAGCAGAGTAAGGTTCGTTGGGCCCTCTACATTACCAAACTTGGTCATCTAGCCGGCGAAGCGGTTCTGGGAGTGCATACAGTTGACTACGAACATCAATGATTGATCTGGAATGCTGCAACCATGTGAAAAGGACAGACCTGTTAATGAAATTTCCCGCCCACCTCCCCCACCCAGCCAAATCCCCAACAGGAGAAAGGCCATACCCCAACTATGAATAAACATGAAGTACCAAATATCTTCACACATAAATGACGTTCCCAATAAACAGTACCCCAAAGTGGACCGAACCATATCCAAAGGATACACCATGGGGGGCAGCAACGCCCCGGCCGATCTCCAGCAAATTATAATATCAATACAACATTCTGTAACGTGTTCCTGTATATTGAAACAATAGATCATGTGCTATGAAATAGTCCAATCATCCCGTGCCAGCACTTGAAAACAGTTCCGCACTTGCATCTGAGCCGCTGTGCAGGGGGGAAGATCTTGACCCAGCCCCGCTCGTAGGATTGTTCTTCTGTTTGTATACACGGCAGAACTCCTGCGCCTCCGTCGGGTTATCGAATATGCGGACCCTGCCCTCCACATCAACTCTCAGCCTGGCAGGAAACAGCATACCATAACGTAGACCCAAATTTCTCAGGGCGGCCTTAACACCACTGAATTTCCGCCTAGCATCTTGTACCATGGCGGTGAAGTCTGGATAGAAGGAAAGTTTGGCGCCTTGCCAGCCCACATCTCCCTTTTCTCGTGCCAGGCGAAGAATCGTGTCCCTGTCCCGGAAGTTCATGATACGCGCTAAAATGGGCCTGGGAGGAAGGCCGGGGTTGGGGCCGAGTGATCTATGCGCCCTCTCTATGACAAAGCCTGGGGTGAAAGCCTCCTTGCCGAACAAGCCTACCAGCATATTTTCAATGAACAGGTCCATACGCCCGGTGGGAGTTGTCTCGGGGACGCCTAGAATGCGTACGTTATTTCTGCGACTGCGCGCCTCCAAGTCCTCATTCTTGATAGCCACTTCTTTTAAAATGCGCTCCACTCGCTCCAGGCGCTTTGCTGACTGGGCCGTTCCATCTTCAATATCAGAGATGCGGGCCTTTGCCACGTCTAGTCTTTTGTCATGCGCTTGAACTTTAGCGCCAAGACTGGCGATGGTGTTGTCGAGGGAATCGAAGCGTCTGTCTAGCGACTTAAAGCCCGCCCGCATCTCTTGGAGTAGTGAGTGTACAGTGTCCGCGGCGCCATCTCCCGTCACCGGGCCATGCGCAGAGTCCGCCATGATGGAATTTTGCTCTGGGGCGGTGTCTGCAAGTTTTTCGAAAGGGAGCGTTCTCTGTTTAGGGTCCTTGCGGCCCATGCCGCAGAAGGTGCAATTGTCGCCACCCGCTAGGTCTCCGTGGGCGTCTTCAGGGTGAACTGCTCTCTTCCGGGACGCGTGTGTGCTAAAGCAGTCAGCCACCTCCAGCCTCCATGCGCTGAATCAAAAGGGTCAGTGGGCGATCCGCGAGTGTGCCACGGTAGGCAAGCTAGATGTAACACCCCGCTCCAAATAACTGATTACACTGCAAAGAAAGAGGGGGGGGCACGCCTCAGCTCCGCATGGCTGTGTCACAGTGTCCGTGGCCGCAAATATAAAGCAGGCAACCAATGGCCACAGGGGACCAGGCACCTTTATTGTAGGCCTTGTAGAGCAGCGCAATGTCGTTTACGCTAGCAGGCTACTGAGAGGGATTATCACAATTCAGGCTGACCCTCAGCGACGTGACAGCCGTTGCTCCTCGGCCCCCAGCGTAGATTGCATGCCACAAGTGATGGTAAGCGATGGTTAGTGATGGCAAGCGCTGCCCCAGCCTCCCGCTCGCCCACAGCGCCCCACACCGGGCAGCAGGCAGTCGCGGGAGAACGTCCCCGGCAGTGGCTGATGAGGTACGCGTTGTTTCGTTGCGCGCCCCTCCCCCCGCCGCCCCCGCAGATGTGGCAGGGCTCTGTCCCTGCGCCGGTATTGGTGGATCTCCCGGCCAGCGGCGCTGCTAGAAAGGGGCTGCGGGCGCCTTGTCCGTGGGAGGGGCGCGGCGGCACTCACCGGAGTCCGTTGCGGCCGGGGTCCTTACAGGTGGATTCAGGCCTCATGCATCGGGCCGGGAGACAGGAGCCAAACTCGCGGAGGGGGAGCCGTGTCGCAGGGCCAGTCCGGCCATCCCCGTGCACCTAGCGGCTCCGCTTGTTCACCGGAGGGTGCAGCATCGCTTCGGTCGTCCGCCTCTCAGCGCTCGCCTCGCGGCGCCGCCGCTAGCAGAAGGAACACGTCGTGTTGCTGGAGGGCCGGACCGAGCTTCAGAGCCGAGCGGCCATTTTAGTCGCCGGCTTGGCCACGCCCCCTCGGATGGTGTTTTAGATTGAAGCTTTGCATTTCACATTAGTCAAGTCCGCTGCCTGCCGCATGCAAATATGTAACCCAACCTCCCAACCATAAGGAAGTGGGTGGAGGTCATGTGTGTGTGCTGTTAGCCACAGGGACCAAGCCTTGTGAGTGCTACCAAGATCCGGAACACAGCTGGACAATCAACATGTGAATTTGCTGTTCTCTCCACAAACATATTTGGTGCAGAACTTGGAAGTAAATGAGAGACTACTGAACTGTAAGTAAGAACATGACCACCCAACCAAGAACTGTGTGTTGTGTTCTCATGGTTGGCTGATCTCTTGGTAGCCCCAATGACTCAAGACGACACCAAGAAGACTCTTCTTTTTAAGCTGACCACTGGACCAGTTGTAGATGGTTTGGCACTAAACTTTGTAAACATTCTTTGCTGGAAGTTGGAAGTGAGGAACAAAGCCTACGTACACTCGCTGTGACCTGGTATCTGGAAAGAGGACTCTCCAGTCCTCTCCAACACCAAGGACTGAACTGGGAAGGTGGGGATACCATCAAAAGGATTAGGCAGAACTGGAGGGATCAAAAGAGATTCTGCCTGCAGTGACGACGCAATACCAAAGGGGATGATGGACGGAGCGTTTGAGCTAATCAAACACTCACCCCCAGTCAACTGATCTGGGTTTAATCCATCATCATTCTTTAGCTCACTCCACCACCCCAGTTCAGACATGGCCATATGCAAATCAGTCTGACCCTGTGCCTCATGGGAACAGTCCAGCCCGAACTGCCAAGCCATGTCTTCCCTGGACAGGAAACAAGCATCCTGGGACCGATTTCTGGCTATTCAGCCGTCATCAGCCAGGCTAGCTTGAATCCAGTGGCAAAGTGAGCAAGGGACCCACGTCTGGGCATACCCTGCCAACTTAGGGCGAACAAAGCGATACCAAAGGGGATGATGGACGGAGCGTTTGAGCTAATCAAACACTCACCCCCAGTCAACTGATCTGGGTTTAATCCAGCATCATTCTTTAGCTCACTCCACCACCCCAGTTCAGACATGGCCAAGCTAGAGGCACCCCACAAAGCCTGGAAGCTGTGAACAGTGTCTATCATTACAAGACGAATGTCTCTCAACCAACCCCTTCGGCTTGACTGAAGGTAAGAGGCAGCCTGGAGCTGGGAATCATGATGTGCAACTGGAGTGGGAAGATGTAACCTGTATGAATGGTTGGTGGCCCTTTTATAATGGAGGTGGGCCAAATCGTAATAAAAAAAAAAAAAAAAAAGGGAAGGTACCCCAATGGATTTTTAAAAAAATTAAATTACTTACCAAACTCGTGTGTTGGTCATGAGTATGTGAGCAAATTAATGTATGAACTGACAAATTAATCATATGTTACAACCTGCGACATGAACAGAAAAGATAATACAAATGGCCAACAGGCTTATGTGCTCCCTTCGACACTGTTCCCGCAGACATTCATGCCATACGGCCATACTAATCAACCACAGCAGGAAGCAAGACAGAAATGCTAGAACACAAATCAAGCCAACCAACAGACCTAATGCAAGACCATCCCTTAGGGAGGAAACCTCAGTGTTGAAGGAGCACCTTAGCAGAAACAAAACTGCCTCTCCCTAAAAGACAAGGGGCCAAATCGTAGTGAAGTACCATATCACAAGAACCAGGGAGTAACTCCAGGAAGCCAAAGGCAAGCAACAAGGTACTAACCAAGCCTACAAAACATAAGTCCAACCACAGTACAGCAGGCAGAGGGAAGGCAGTAAGCGAGAGCAACAGATGAACAAGAGAAATAAAGCAGATACCCATCATGCTACCAGAGGAAAGCAGGAGAGGTGAAAGGGAAAAGGAGCACCACTCTAGCAAACAAAGCATCGAATGAGACAAGAACCCGCTGTGCTCTAAAGTCAAAGGGAAGGAGACAGAAGGACACAAAGGCAGCAGGAATACCCTGAAGAGCCAAAAGCAACAGAGAAGAAGCATCCTCCACAAGCGGCAGCTCAAGCAGCCTCCTCCAATCTATGACCCCAGACCAAATAAGGGAATTCCTAGACATCACATCCCTAAGCTCTAAGAAGACCAGCAAGAAAAACAAGGGGAGAAAACCCAAGAGTAAGCCACAAAAAACAGGGAAAACCCCAGGCCAGGAATTTCCACACAAGCAAAGTCACTAAACAGACCCAGAAAAAAGGCCAAGAGAACGTGGGCCCAAGAGAAGGATCCAAGCAAACAGAAGACAATTCCCAAGCCACAAGTCCAAGATGGAGCAAAAGGGGAGCCAGGGTGGTCAGACCCACCACACTTCGTTCTAAACGAGCCACAGTAAAGGATCACAGAGTGAACAGACCCATAAGAAAGAGCCAGGCAGACAGAAGTTAACCCCCAAGCGCCAAGATCAATAGGAAGCACTGCGGGAGGGTGGTCATAGCTAACCAAAGCTCATCCAAAAAGACCCAGAGTAAAGGTTAATCTGAGCGAAGGAGCGAAGCATAACAAGATGGCCGGGTGGACGTGATCCACACCGGCTCCGGAGCCCCGTAGCTGTCCCGACCTGCCACAGATAGGCGAGATAGCCGGAATTCGACCAGAATGGTCCGCAGTGCAGCGTGACCCCATCGGGAGCCCAAGAGATCCAGTCCGACCCACACACGACGCGGATTACTGAGCAATCTAGCAGAGGAGTAGAAAGGCGCGAGCAAATAAATTGGCGCCACCGGACCTGCTCGCCGCGGGAGAGCGGAATTAAGGAAAAATTACTGTAGCGCTCCCGCCCGAGAAAGTAAACCTACAGGAGAGTTGCGGCAGTTGGCAGTGACCATAGGTCCGCCCTACCAGGAGAGGGACGGTCCAGCATAGAGCAGAAACGAAGTGGAACACACGCGACGCATGCCTGAGTCTGCAGCGATTTACCGGGACGGCTGAGACGGTGAGCGGGGGCCTTGCAGCTGCTGGTGGGCAACGTGTTGTGAGACTCGGGTGGCAGGGGGCTGAACCCAACACTGCCGAACCTTCGATCAGCAAACTGCGGGTTCGGGGAGGCCCGGGGGACATGCCTTTTCCAACATGGCACCCGAAGCAGATTGGCGCCGGGAGACCCAATGATCAGCCTTGAATGTCGTTGCATCTACCTTAGAGGGGGACAGCCGTGATACTGAACCCGCAAAAGCAAGTGTGCAAGTCATGGGAAGCACCTCCTCTCACAATCAGATCAGCTACTCACTCTGTGCCTGACCCTAAGATGGCCACCGTCCTTTACTTGGGGAGCTGTCTCTGCTGGTATCATTGTTGGTTCGTATTCCAAAGAACAAATCAGCCTGATTCATTTCAAGTTGATTACATTACCTGCCTTCTGTTTGGAAAATTGTTTTGGAGTATTTGTTCTTTGGAATACGAACCAACAATGATGCTTACTATAAGCCTAATGTGAAGACTTGGACTACATCTGTTGAGCCTGAACTGCAAACTTGGATTAAAGTGGACTATTACTTTGAGATTGCTGAACTCTTGACTATTTTTGCAAAATACCGGAGTGCTCGGTTTTGTTTGTTGACAAGGCTTGCTCCCCTTTTGGAGGGCATATTGGGGTTGTTTATGGTAACCAACCCTTTTTCCTTGCAGCACCACTCATATACTATATGTGCTGTTTACTTCCCCATAATTAGATTGCAGTGCGCCCTGATTCGTTGTACTACCTGGTTACCATATTATCTTGTATAGTCCAAATAGATGGGTCCCATCAAATGGCATGTCGATGAGGGACTGCTGGAAATCGCTGGAGAAGCCAGTTGATTGTACCAATGAGTCACACCAAGCACCAGGCTGGTACCAACTGCCTTACCCACACAATCAGTAGTGTCCAGGCCCAATCTAATGACATGCTTCTCTGCGTCCTGACTATCCTGAATTATTTGCTGGAGGTTGGTGCGAAGGTCATCTTGGACTGCAGGCAAAATCTCGCTCACCATGTTCCACAAAGCATAGTAGTAGCGTTGCAGGAGGCAACTCGAGTTGACAGACTGAAGGGTCAGGCTCACAGAGGAGAACATTCTTTTTCTGAATGCCTTCATGTGTTTCAGCTCTGTTTGATGGAGTGGTTGGGAATGCATTTGGGTTGAGTCAGCTAGTGGAAGCCTGAACTACTAGACTCTCTGGTGTTGGGTGCTACAGGAGGAAAGATGGGTACCCCAGAGCTTGTCTGTGTCATCCGGATATTTGTCTCTTGGCAGGGAAGAAAAATCCTCTGTTCGTCTAGGTATCAAATGGTGTCTGTGAGGAGTTCATTAAATGGTAGGAGTGGTTCTGCAGAGATCTGCCTTGGCTGCAGGACCTCGGTAAGTACATTTTGTTTTAACCTCCACTGAGGGAAGCTGGAGATCAAATCTTCTGCAGCTCTTCTAATCACCACAGCGTAAGAAACAGATTCCTCCATAGAGGGGTCAGGTGGGGAATTGAGTCTAGTGTCTGGAGAGGTGTCAAGGCCAAAGGCCTGCTGGAGGGTCCAGAAATAGATTCTCATAATTGTATAGTTGTGATTCATCATCACCATTGTTGTCGTCCTGTGGCTCTGGCCTAAAAATATATGAAGCAAAAGAAACATATCTTAATCAATATGCTCTGGGATAGGTTGAGGTGGGCACAACTTCGATCGAGGTCGCAGCGGATTAGCTTCTGAGGCCGAAATGACAATTGGTTTGCCCACCAGCATTGGCGGTGTTGCTGCCAGGATCAACGCATGGGAGAACAGCGTTGTAGTTGGTACCAGGATAGTAGTTCAAGTAAGCATACGTCCCAAAGTAGGGGTGGACCCTGGAGCGGGGTCTAGAGGCACAGTTGGTGTTAGCAATGATCTGCAAGCGGTAACCTGAATGGAGGCCTTCTCGGATCATATGAAGCCCAAAGGCGCACCAGAGGGTTCCGGAACGGTACCGAAAACTTGCACCAAGGCCTCTTTAAGGTCCTGAATTTGCGGCGGAGGCGCCAATGGACATGAGAGCTTGGGCTGGACTGCGACTAATGCAGGAGTCGGTTCCAGTCCAGAATGGCAGTAAAAAAGGAATCCACGTTCTGACTTCTTGTGTTTCTTCTTTTTTGACTTGGAGTGGTATGAAGATCACTCTTGGGACCGAGAACACGTCCACATCCTCGACCTCAATAGGGACAGAGCATTCCGAGGTTTCCTACGGTGGTTGGTGATGCAGAGTTTGGCCTCACAGTCCCGTATGGCTCTCAGGTTAATCCGATTGTGAGTAGTGCAAGGTGCACAAACACAGGAGACAGACTTCATGCATGTATGTCACTTTGATTTGAAGGAGGCAATCCTTATACGGTATTTGTTTGAGGCAATCCTTATAGGGTTTGGACACGATCGTTTTGCCAGGAGACATGTCCCTTGCACATTGGTGCAAAATTTGAAGAATATTTTCCGTCAAGCGACAGAAATAGAGGGAGTGAGCCCCTGATCTGCATCAGAAGGTGCATAAAAAAAAACAAGACCTGACGTCTATGCGTGAAGGTGGCAGCTATGTTGTGGCCCATATGTCACTTTCCGGCAAGACGAAGCAGACACGGAGCTGCATGACGCCACCTCCTGGCGCAAAAGACAATTGCTGAGAAAAATCTCCAGATCCAGGATGGTGCCTGGGGATAGTCACAAGGTGAGGAATATGTGTTTAGAAGTATCCATCAGAAATACTGGAAGTAGTAGCCAACACCAATGGTATTTCCATAGGTTTGATAGCAGATCAGTTAGATGCCCAAAAGACCAGGCTTTTACAGAACGGTCTTAGATTACCTCCTAATTTATCTGCTAGGGCAACCGATAAACCCCCCAAGAAACTGGGTATAAACTAGAACACAAACACCTTCTGAAGGAGTAATTCATTTAACAATGTCAACAGTTAGCTCATCAAAAGAATCCAAACACAAATTACAATGAAAGTATCAAATACAGAATAAATTCATGTATATACTGAGGCGTACTCTCTTCCAACACCACATAAAAATAACTTATTACTTTAGATTAAGATTTGTTTTCATCCTTAGTCCTAGCTCTACATAATTACAAAATAGGGTCATATGGAAATGCATAACCACTAAGTAGTAATGTGTATTATTCATGTATGCCTGCTTCGTGTTCAATAATGCCTTTTTAGGTCTCGCCTAGCGTTGCAGCGCGCATGCGCTGCTCGCTCTGCGAGGCATATTGTAGTAGGGTATGTTTTAGAAGTGGAGTGAAAGCTGGCTTCCCATTGAGAATGAGGCTTCTTAGTCCCTCCTTGTTACCGCCCTGTCTCCTCTTGGGACCGCCCATCAGGACTGGATCTTTTACGTGCGTAGGCACTACGTTTTCTCAGTCGGCTTTGGCAAGAGCGTCCGCGTGTTTATTTTAGTATTGCGCTTTCACTTTAACTGCAATTGTTAAAGTGAAAGCACGATGCAAAAATAAACACGCGGCTGCATTCGCGCATTGGTGACAGCTTGTTGATGTCTCTGGGAAAGCATTGAGAAAACGCTCTTCATCTTCAGTATTTCCAGTTAACAGCGGTGTTATTGCAGAGGCGCGCACGTTATATAATGACAGCACGGTGCTCCAGCGTCAGTGGTCATTGGCTGACTAGAAAGGGTTATTGTTTAGGGCCGCTCCTTGATCTGCGGTGTTTTTGAGTCTGTCTTCTCGGCTGATCTTATCATCTTACACCAAACAAGGCTTGTTTTTGAAACTATTATACCTCCCGTTGTGTGCATTGTTGTAGCACACAAGAGCATGGTTTTGCTCTCTGCTTGACACTCGCGTCTCCTCACGTCGAAAGAATAGTGTGACCGGGGCAAGTGAAGAACCCAACCTTTACTGTACTGAAATGTCACTATTTAAAATGAACAGCTTAACATTTTTTTCATAGGCAGGTAAGACAAGTGGACTTTGATTTTCTAAATCTATTTAGGGTAAAAAGTGAGTGACCCGTAATTCAGACAACACAACAGTGGCGCATTTTTATTTTAAATTTCATTTTCCAGAGCATGGAAAAATTAGAAGGCAAATTATAATCTCTCCTACTGAAAAATAAACGTATGACCCGCCTTTTGGAGGAGAAATGTGCATATTGGTAGAGGGTTCGAGTCACAAAGTATAGAAATGAGTGAACATAAAACGACAGGTTTATAAACTCCCACCTCAGAAATTCTCAAATTTCAGTTTTCAAATCTGTAAACCTGCCCCAGTTGCAGCTTTCCTCGCAGAACTCTGGAAATGTGAATTCCCTTTTAACATGCAAGCATATAGCCACAAATGAGCTTGCTAACTTTCTTACCCTTTCTGTCTGCAAGGTGACAATATTTTCCTGTGGAGAAATCCTTTCCTATACATGTAAGTCTATTTTTCAGGGTATCCTTCAACCCCCCTTTTCCCAGAATGAAATCTCCGACTATTTATAGGGAAGTAAAAGGCCAACAGCGCTTTGTGGATACTCAATTACCACTTTCTTTCCACAGGAGTAGGTTTTCGTTACAGAAACCTATTGTGTGAGTAATTCCATTTATAAACGCACAACCAACTTTTCTGAATTTGAAAAGTAGTTTTTTAAACTTTGTAAATAAAGACATTTGTGCATTTTAAGGTGGATTTAATATAATAGCTTCAAGAATGAGTACCCGCAGATTTTCTCCTATCATTTCTTTCTTTTTGGGGATTTACGAAAACCCATAGAACTGTGCACAGAAATCAGTACAAGTAGGAGATTCGCATGTATATTTCTCCTATCCTGCATTACTCCTGCAAATTGTGCTGCAGAATTGCGCTTTACCATTTGATTTTCTGCAAATAGGTGCTAATGAGTGAGCGGTGTTCTCGGTTCATTTTTCTATTCATTTCTAAACTTCTTTACAGGACTGTAATGGTTGGTGGTGATCTGATCATGTCATTTTTGTTTATCCCGTTTTTCTAGTTTATCAAAGCATCCTTTGTCTGTTGCGATTCTGTCTTGTTTTGATTTTTAGTCTGGTCCACGTATTTCTGTGTTTCTTTCAAAGCTCTGAAACCAATTCCATTCAGTAGAAATAACTATCTGGTCCAGTGCTTGTATAATGAGCACACTGAGGGCTGAGACTACTTGTGTGAATGTAAGGTGGACCTTTGGTGGAGGATTTAGTTACAGGCCCAATAGTACGAAGTCACAATAGTTCATGTTTGACACTTCCCCACACAGGGTGGACCAGCCTAGGCTGCCTTGTTACATGGGAGTGTGCTAAGTTTTGTTCCTTTCATTAGCAAAGCTCCTCATTTGCATTCTGTGTTAAACTTGCAGTTTCTTTTGACTGCCTGCACTCAGGCGTAGATTTCTAGCATATTGTAAAGTAATGTACCCTACGTAGTGAGATAATACATATTGCAGATTAAACAAGCATTTGCAATGCAATAGGTCTCGCATTTGCGAGAGTTTAAGCTATTAGTATTGTAATTGACAATGCCTTTTATTTATGTTTTAAAACCCAAAACATAAATAAAAGACATTGTCATTTACAATGCTAATAGCTTAAACTCGCGTGAATGCGAGACCTATTGCATTGCAAATGCTTGTTTGGTAAGTGCCTAGTTTGGCGACTACTTACAAGATAGCGAACCCCGGCATGCTGCTTTGAAATGACTCTAGGCCTCCCTAAAGATGGCAAACAGGTCATGTGGTTTAAAGGGGTTTTATTTGCATGGTAAACTAACCTTATCTTAGTGTGCGATGGTTTGTGGAGGATTCATTTATGCCGGTTTTGTGAACAATAACACATATTGTGACAAGAAGAGTTAAGTTAGGTGACTATTTTGACACATGTATGCCAGTGTTCATTATTTTGCATATCTTTTAAACATGGCGGCTCCCATTATGTTATTCATAGCTATCCTGAGACCTTTAGGAAGATGGCGACCACGCCACATGTTTCTTTGGCATTTTACTTACTCAAACAACCTACCATTGTTTCACTCTTGGATCTTGACGACTGATGCCTGTGTTGACAGCAGTGCTTTTGTAAGTGCTTAATCTCATTACTATTTAGATAGCAGTGTTTCGTAGGGTCAGGTTCCATTTCTCTGACATATTTGGCCTCATTTCCCAATAAATGTATAAAATGAATCATCATTGTGCAAGTATTTAATTGGAGTCACTTATGTTGCTCTCTTCACTAACTGCGACTTTAGGAGGCTTCTGTGGAGATTTACACCACATAAGCTACCTATAAGGTCCTTTCTGGGCAGCGTTTAGTTAATTTTTGAATGCAGACTGGGAGTGACCACTCCACTCTTGTATTAACGTTTTTTTTTCTCCACTTGAGGCATACTTTCTTGTGTGTTTTCTATTCTTCATAGAAATTATATATGTTGTAATATATACATATATTTCCCATATTAGGTTTAAATGGCCGACCATTTTTTGTATTTCCGACACCTTGTCCTGACGGCTATTTTTCATGAGACTTCTATGCGCTATCCAGCGTGTTGTGGTTTTTTTTGCAGGTTTCATAGGGAAACAGTACTTTATAACCGCACAGAAACATATTTGCACATCACAGTATGCTATATTATACGACTAAACCAAGACTCGAACGGGTCTACTTTTGAGATGGGAGATTCTTAGTCATGTTTAACCTGCCCACTCGATCCCCCCCTCCACCCCCTGTTCCCACCCGCTAACAAGTGTACACTGATTTATTTCCTTGATTTATAACGGGCTCTTTATGGCCTCCCATCCACAGCTGTGCCCAATATCACAAGGTGACAAAATGCTTTTGTGTTTTTACTGTCTATTGCCTCTTACATAAACTCCCATCTAAAGTAAAGTCCTTCATCCTCCATTAAAATGGGAGGTTTATACTTCAGAGAGTAATATATATTCACAGTTTTTTGTAATAAAACCCACAATCACGAATCCACAGAACTCACAGCACACGGCTGTAGGCTGGGTGGGATGGAGACTGGGCGCTTGGTGTGGCGTTCAGTAACTGACCATGGACCAAACTAGATCACTAGAAAACCAAAGAAACTCCATGAAACAACATCTGCTAAACAATAGTTGTGGTTGTTTACGCGCATCGTATATAAACGCACTATACTCACAATAAAACGTATACCACTGACCCTAAAAAAGACTTCAGCTGAAGGGACTTTATTATTAGAATCCAAAAACATCACTGACATCACTGGGGACGTCACTTTTGCTTAACACTGAAATATAGCGCCGTGTGCACATTTAGAGATCACAAAAATCCATCAAGGTGCTCAATGATAAATCAGTCAGGCGCAAATGCAGTCTAAAGCCCCAAGTACATCAGGGAACAGTGCCACCTGCTAAAGTCCGCTTCACGAGGCCTCTGCTCTGCAGCATCACTATGAGAAGCCTCGAATTCTTTTATGTGGGTCAGCACAGCACCCAGCCCTTGCGTTAGAATACTTCAATACTCGGGGTGTGACACTTGTGCCCCTGGCCCCCACCCACTGCTGCCTGAAAGAAGCAACTTGAACAAAACCAAAGAACACTCAGGAATTTAATACCAGTGCATAGATTGTTTTCAGAAAATACAATGTAGTATCAGCATCAAAAGGGCAGATTTTCAATATGTGATCTAGGGACGTGTGAGGCAATGGCAGTACTCAAGTTATAAACAACTAGAGACGTGCAAGTCAATGGCAGTACTCAATTTACAAACAGCTAGGGATGTGTGAGGCAATGGCAGTACTCAAGTTATAAACAACTATGGACGTGTGAGGCAATGGCAGTACTCAAGTTATAAACAACTATGGATGTGTGAGACAATGGCAGTATTCAATTTATAAACAACTAGAGACGTGCGAGTCAATGGCAGTACTCAATTTATAAACAACTAGGGATGTGTTAGACAATAACAGAACTCAATTTATAAACAACTAGGGATGTGTTAGACAATAGCAGAACTCAATTTATAAACAACTAGGGACAAGTGAGACAATGGCAGGACTCAATTTATAAACAACTAGGGACATGTGAGACAACGGCAGTACTCAATTTATAAACAACTTGGGATGTGTGAGACAATAGCAGAACTCAATTTATAAACAACTAGGGATGTGTTAGACAATAGCAGAACTCAATTTATAAACAACTAGGGACAAGTGAGACAATGGCAGGACTCAATTTATAAACAGCTAGGGACTTGTGAGGCAATGGCAGTACTCAATTTATAAACAACTAGGGACGTGTGAGACAATGGCAGGACTCAATTTATAAACAACTAGGGACGTGTGAGACAATGGCAGTATTCAATTTATAAACAACTACGGATGTGTGAGACAATGGCAGTACTCAATTTATAAACAACTAGGGACGTGTGAGACAATGGCAGGACTCAATTTACAAACAGCTAGGGACGTGTGAGACAATGGCAGTACTCAATTTATAAACAACTAGGGACGTGTGCGACAATGGCAGGACTCAATTTACAAACAGTTAGGGACGTGTGAGACAATGGCAGTACTCAATTTATAAACAACTAGGGACGTGTGAGACAATGGCAGGACTCAATTTACAAACAGTTAGGGACGTGTGAGACAATGGCAGTACTCAATTTATAAACAACTAGGGACGTGTGCGACAATGGCAGGACTCAATTTACAAACAGTTAGGGACGTGTGAGACAATGGCAGTACGCAATTTATAAACAACTAGGGACGTGTGAGACAATGGCAGGACTCAATTTACAAACAGTTAGGGACGTGTGAGACAATGGCAGTACTCAATTTATAAACAACTAGGGACGTGTGCGACAATGGCAGGACTCAATTTACAAACAGTTAGGGACGTGTGAGACAATGGCAGTACGCAATTTATAAACAACTAGGGACGTGTGAGACAATGGCAGGACTCAATTTACAAACAGTTAGGGACGTGTAAGACAATGGCAGTACGCAATTTATAAACAACTAGGGACGTTTGAGACAATGACAGGACTCAATTTACAAACAGTTAGGGACGTGTGAGACAATGGCAGTACTCAATTTATAAACAACTTGGGACGTGTGAGACAATGGCAGTAGTCAATTTATAAACAGCTAGGGATGTGTGAGAATGGCAGTAGTCAATTTAAAACAACTAGGGGCGTGTGAGACAATGGCAGTACTCAATTTATAAACAACTAGGGACGTGTGAGACAATGGAGGTACTCAATTTATAAACAGCTAGAGACGTGTGAGTCAATGGCAGTACTTAATTTATAAACAACTAGGGACGTGTGAGACAATGGCAGGACTCAATTTATAAACAACTAGGGACGTGTGAGAATGGCAGTACTCAATTTATAAACAACTCGGGATGTGTGAGTCAATGGCAGTACTCAATTTATAAACAGCTAGAGACGTGTGAGTCAATGGCAGTACTTAATTTATAAACAACTAGGGACGTGTGAGACAATGGCAGGACTCAATTTAAAACAACTAGGGACGTGTGAGACAATGGCAGTACTCAATTTATAAACAACTAGGGACGTGTGAGACAATGGCAGGACTCAATTTACAAACAGTTAGGGACGTGTGAGACAATGGCAGTACTCAATTTATAGACAGCTAGGGACATGTGAGACAATGGCAGTATTCAATTTATAAAAAACTAGAGACGTGTGAGGCAAAGGCCGTACTCAATTTATAAACAGCTAGATACGTGTGAGTCAATGGCAGTACTCAATTTATAAACAACTAGGGACGTGTGAGAATGGCAGTACTCAATTTAAAACAACTAGGGACGTTTGAGACAATGGCAGTACTCACTTTATAAACTACTAGGGACGTGTGAGACAATGGCAGGACTCAATTTACAAACAGCTAGGGACGTGTGAGACAATAGCAGTACTCAATTTATAAACAGCTAGAGACGTGCGAGACAATGGCAGTACTCAATTTATAAACAACTAGGGACGTGTGAGGCAATGGCAGTACTCAATTTATAAACAGCTAGGGACGTGTGAGGCAATGGCAGTACTCAATTTATAAACAGCTAGGGACGTGTGAGACAATGGCAGTACTCAATTTATAAACAGCTAGGGATGTGTGAGACAATGGCAGTACTCAATTTATGGCAGTACTCAATTTATAAACAGCTAGGGACGTGCGAGGCAATGGCAGTACTCAATTTATAAACAGCTAGGGACGTGTGAGACAATGGCAGTACTCAATTTATAAACAGCTAGGGACGTGTGAGGCAATGGCAGTACTCAATTAAGAAACAGCTAGGGACGTGTGAGGCAATGGCAGTACTCAATTTATAAACAGCTAGGGACGTGTCAATTTATAAACAGCTAGGGACGTGTGAGGCAATGGCAGTGCTCAATTCATAAACAGCTAGGGACGTGTGAGGCAATGGCAGTACTCAATTTATAAACAACTAGGGACGTGTGAGACAATGGCAGGACTCAATTTACAAACAGTTAGGGACGTGTGAGGCAATGGCAGTACGCAATTTATAAACAACTAGGGACGTGTGAGACAATGGCAGGACTCAATTCATAAACAGCTAGGGACGTGAGAGGCAATGGCAGTACTCAATTTATAAACAGCTAGGGACGTGTGAGGCAATGGCAGTACTCAATTTATAAACAGCTAGGGACGTGTGAGGCAATGGCAGTACTCAATTTATAAACAGCTAGGGACGTGTCAATTTATAAACAGCTAGGGACGTGTGAGGCAATGGCAGTGCTCAATTCATAAACAGCTAGGGATCTGTGAGGCAATGGCAGTACTCAATTCATAAACAGCTAGGGACGTGTGAGGCAATGGCAGTACTCAATTTATAAACAGCTAGGGAAGTGTGAGTCAATGGCAGTACTCAATTTATAAACAGCTAGGGACGTGTCAATTTATAAACAGCTAGGGACGTGTGAGGCAATGGCAGTACTCAATTTATAAACAACTAGGGACGTGTGAGACAATGGCAGGACTCAATTTATAAACAGCTAGGGAAGTGTGAGGCAATGGCAGTACTCAAATCATAAACAGCTAGGGATCTGTGAGGCAATGGCAGTACTCAATTCATAAACAGCTAGGGACGTGTCAATTTATAAACAGCTAGGGACGTGTGAGGCAATGGCAGTGCTCAATTCATAAACAGCTAGGGATCTGTGAGGCAATGGCAGTACTCAATTCATAAACAGCTAGGGACGTGTGAGGCAATGGCAGTACTCAATTTATAAACAGCTAGGGAAGTGTGAGGCAATGGCAGTACTCAATTTATAAACAGCTAGAGACGTGTGAGGCAATGGCAGTACTCACTTTATAAACAACTAGAGACGTGTGAGAATGGCAGTACTCACTTCATAAACAATTAGGGACGTGTGAGACAATGGCAGTACTCAATTCATAAACAGTTAGAGACGTGTGAGGCAATGGCAGTACTCAATTTATAAACAACTAGGGACGTGTGAGGCAATGGCAGGACTCAATTCATAAACTGCTAGGGACGTGTGAGGCAATGGCAGGACTCAATTCATAAATAGCTAGGGACGTGTGAGGCAATGGCAGTACTCAATTCATAAACAGCTAGGGACGTGTGAGGCAATGGCAGTACTCAATTCATAAACAGCTAGGGACGTGTGAGGCAATGGCAGTACTCACTTTATAAACAATTAGGGACGTGTGAGACAATGGCAGTACTCAATTTACAAACAGCTAGGGATGTGTGAGGCAATGGCAGTACTCAAGTTATAAACAACTATGGACGTGTGAGGCAATGGCAGGACTCAATGTATAAACAACTAGGGACGTGTGAGGCAATGGCAGGACTCAATTCATAAACAGCTAGGGACGTGTGAGGCAATGGCAGGACTCAATTCATAAACAGCTAGGGACGTGTGAGGCAATGGCAGTACTCAATTCATAAACAGCTAGGGACGTGTGAGGCAATGGCAGTACTCAATTCATAAACAGCTAGGGACGTGTGAGGCAATGGCAGTACTCACTTTATAAACAATTAGAGACGTGTGCGAATGGCAGTACTCACTTTATAAACAACTAGGGACGTGTGAGACAATGGCAGGACTCAATTTACAAACAGCTAGGGACGTGTGAGACAACGGCAGTACTCAATTTATAAACAACTAGGGATGTGTGAGACAATGGCAGGACTCAATTTACAAACAGCTGGGACGTGTGAGACAACGGCAGGACTCAATTTATAAACAGCCCTGTTGTAAAAAAAAAAAAGCTGGCTGGGTACAATGTATCTCAGAGTTTACAACCATCGCTCACTTCTTCTACCTTGATGCTAACATCTAAAAAAAACTTCAAAGCAGTTATTGAATAATGTATCGCAGAAAACGCATGCTGATGTAACTCCCCTAGTAAACGTAGCGTAAAAAATTCGCTTAAAGACTCACTTTTCGTGCCATTTTCACACGAATGTTATGATTTTACCGTAGTAAAATAAATCGTACTTAAAAACAGGTATGTACATTATGCTTAATGGTCACCAAGGAGGCTGTGCACACTATGTGATTTTCATGGTGGATGAATAAATCTGGTAGACACAAAACACGTTGATATCATAATCGCAACCCCATACATGCACTAGACCAAAACTGAGGGGCAAATATGGTGATACAACACAGCTGCAAAATGCTGATCCTTCCAATAATAAATGCGCACCACAACGTGACAGTTAACAACCACAAAACTATACTTTTTAATTTCCTTATAATTATTCTCACCACAAATCGAACAAGAGACGTTGGCTGCATTAGCAGGCAGGAGAAGAAAAATTAAATTTCAAACCGTGATAAGATTATCAAAAATAGACTCATACCTGCATCTGTTTTCATCATAAACATAACTATCTTTGTCTCCATTCGAGGTTCAGGTGGTTCATAGCGATGAAGAATTCTATTACAATGCTAGGAACCCTTACAACCAATAACGTGCCCCCTTGATTGCAAAGCTGTAGTTAGACCTTATGTGATCAACAGAAAAAGAGATTTAAGAACACTACTGGCAAGCTGACCTGGCTTTGGTTCTGCCCACATGCTGATTCCCCTGAGTACAGCTTTTGATTGGACAGAAGTTGCGAGTTTCTGCTGAAAAAGAGTGCTTGTATGTCACCTTTTGCCTTGTGAGAAAGTTTATGCCCTACACAGCAGGACTCAGTTGCTTATGGTATAAGGCATTGGGCAGAAGCCCCACAAACACCAGCAAAACGCCTAGGTCAACACAGGGGATGTAAACCTTTATCTAGGACTCCTAGTTGGAAACACAGCTCCACAGCCAAACCCCTGAGCTTGTGTAGTGCTATGTTTTGCTGTGTTATCAAAGTACTTTCTTTTTTAGGTCTCGCCTAGCGTTGCTGCGCACATGCGCAGCTCGCTCGTTAGGTCTCGCCTAGCGTTGCTGCGCACATGCGCAGATCGCTCGGCGAGATTTATTGCAGAGGAGTACTTTGAGAAAAGGGCTTGAAGCCCCGCCCCTTATTCCCATTGGCTTGCGTCACCGTTTATGTTAAACGGTGGGCTGCCATTGGAAATAAGGTTTCTGGGGTGCCTCCTTTTCGCTTTTTTGTCCGGCCCATCCGGACTGGCTCGCCTGCATTACGGCTGTCGTGACGAAGTTTCTTATCAGAAGCTTCGTCACGCTGCCTTGCACGCGCCAGTCCGGCTCTCTGATTGGGCGCTGTGAGAACACTCTTCATATGGTAACGGGCTTGTTTTAGTAGGATTTCCGCATCTTTGGGCGTCCTTCCAAGGTGTGCATGGCTTGCGTAGCTGCTTTTTCTTACTTTGTTTTTCTTAACATCTTAACATTTATATAGCGCAAACTCGACCCGAAGCTTTCGGAGCGCTTCACATAAGCACCATATTCCAGCACTGTCATCACCAGTCGCCCTCATACACCTGCCAGGCTCCAACAGACATACACGGAGAAGCCCATTAGGGGTTATAGCCACAACACAGACACCTGGGCGCCGTGGCGGGTGTATGCACACGCCACAAACTGAATTCGACCCAAGTGTGCACGCCGGCACGGGCACACTCCGGCACCTACAGCGAATGCACGGACACGCCCAAGCCACCCGGGACACCAGGAGGCACAATCTGACTGAAGCAGAATACCACCGGTCAATCAGTTCAGCCCATCCTTTCCGGCTCCTTACACGTAAACTCTACCTAGCCTCCAGTGCTACCCTTGCCTGCTGAGCTACAGTTGGAATCCACTTATATACACCGTGGCATGGGAACGCAGTCAGAATGCGCGCATGGTCTTTTATAAAGTGATCTACTCATAAATAGCGCGAACTCTAGCTGAAGGTATTGGAGCGCTTTACATGAGCTCCGGTTACGTTACACAAGGGCACATTCAGGCACGGGGAGATTATGTGATCGGCAGGCAGGGCTGCTCGGGAGGAGCGCTTGAGGCAGGCTGGCACGGTGTTTTTTTTAATGCAGATTTCTATAGCGCGAACTCTAGCTGAAGGTATTGGAGCGCTTTACATGAGCTCCGGTTACGTTACACAAGGGCACATTCAGGCACGGGGAGATTATGTGATCGGCAGGCAGGGCTGCTCAAGAGGAGCGCTTGAGGCAGGCTGGCACAGTGTTTTTTTTTATGTATGTCGCCGCCCCTAACTCCTTTGGAGACCTCATCTCCAGACCTTCTTCGTGACAGTGGAATCCCCTCTAATTCTCAGACGTGAACAGCATGGGACTTACCTCAATTTGGGACCTTCATGCCACAGCTTTAGATCATCAGCGCGCAACTTAGCCTCCCCAAGTTAATGCGGTTAAACTTTTTTTATTCATTGCTTCTCTTTTCAACCTCGTTGTTCGCGTCTCACGTTCCTGACTTATATTTGAAAACTAAGTTGTGTGTCCCCGTATATTGTGTAGAATCTGCGTTCAGGACCTGGACACTGTAACCGTGACCAATAGGAACAAGCATTAAAAATGCAATAGGTCTCGCCTTTCATTAAGTTAAAGCCATTTGCTTTGCTATACAATACTATTAGCAAAGCAAATGGCTTTAACTTAATCAAAGGCGAGACCTATTGCATTTTCAATGCTTGTTCTAAGATAAGCACTGGGTTGACAATGAATCATTAAGACTGCTTTTTGATGAGTTTTGGCCCAGTTTACGCAGGCGCTGTAAGGCCCCAGAGGCAAGCAGGCTTTGCCGTCACCGTTTGGGCCCAGTTGCCCGTCTGCCCTGTGGCCCGTCTGCCACTGCACGGGCAGTGACACATGCCACAGGTCTAATATGCTTATTATGAAAAGTTAAGACACAGGCAGTAAAAGCGAAACCGGTCCTAGGATGCTTGTTTCCAGTCCAGAGAGGACCTGGCCTGGCAGTTCGGGCTGGATTGTTCCCAGCGGGCGCAGGGTCAAGACTGATTTGCATATGGCTGGGTCCAAACTGGAATGGCATGAGGAGCAAAAAAACGATGGATTTAGGCCCAGATCTCTGTACTGGGGTGAATGTATGACATTGTTCTGCATTCTGTCCATCAATTGTTCTTTTTGCATTTGTCACCCCGAGTGGGACGGGTATGCCCAGACGTGGGTCCCGTGCTCTCCATGCCACTGGAGAGCAATCTAGGCTGATGAGGGGTGAAAGCCCAAAACGATCCTAGGATGCTTGTTTCTAGTCCAGGGAGGACCTCTCCTGGCAGTTCGGACTGGACTGTTCCCAGTGGGTGCAGGGTCATGCGCAATACAATAGCCCTGAACTGGTTATGGTGATGAGCCAATGATAAAGGGTAATAACCTGGTTGGCCCATAAGGAAAAGTTATGTCAGATGCTGTAGATTCAATATTTTCATTATGAAAAATTACAACAAACGCAGTAGGCCTGGTATATTTATTCTGAGAAAACTATATGTTAAGGCCAATAGACCTTTAAGTGTGCATAGATACTACACATTGGACATTTTGTTACATTGAATCACACATATCACTGCAGTAAGCAAGGATTTTGGAGTTAGTTACCTCATTTGACAAACCCTGCAGGTAGAAAATTGGCGCTATGATCCACCTTGTTAGACCCTCTTAAAAGAGTCTGGCAGGTATAATTGTCCACCAGGCCCTTGCAATAAAAACAAGCATTGGCATAGCCAATAGGTCTCGCCTTTGGGACCTTATAAGTGTTTAGCCATGCAACACTTGATGTTGTTGCACCAAGGATATTGTGCTGGATAACTAAACACTTATAAGGTCCCAAAGGCGAGACCTATTGGCTATGCCAATGCTTGTTAAACTAGCCATGAGCTTTGCTAAAAGGGAAAAAAGTTGCATGCAAACAGATAAACTACTCGAGTCAGCAGAACAGCGAGATCCCCTTTATCATTAGCAGCTTTAGTTACATGGGCATTTCCAAGGCTGAAAATAACATAATCCCAGACACACAGTCTTTGAATATCTGCAGAGCGCCCTGTGCGCTCGGCGCAGTCAAGCAAAGCAGAATACACTTTTTTTTTAAAGAAGGTAATATACCAAATTAAAGGAAATAAAAAAAAAAATGTTTTTTTTAGTCGCCCACGGTGGCTTACCAGTTTGTACATAGTTTACAGCCGTGCA